>CM035836.1:27162835-28362835 GCA_020510985.1 Pholidichthys leucotaenia | reverse complement strand
AAAGTCAGCACCTATGATAGGAACTGAGCTGGCAACTACCACAAAGTCCCACTTGTAATTGTGCCCATGAAAACTTACAGTCACTGACCTCTCACCAAAAGTTTTGATAAGGGAGCCATTAGTGGTGGTTCATGATGGGCCACAGCCTTCCGCTAGTCCACTGGAACCAGTCAGCAGAACAAGACTCTTTTGGAAACCAGAGTCGACCAAAAACCGTCTCCTGGAGCATGTGTCCTCAAGGAAAAGCAGCTTCTCCTTGTCGCCAGCAGTCACAGCTGCTACTGACTGCTGGCTGGTCCGTTTCCTGGCATCCTGAAACAGCATGGCGGGAGGCAATGCCACTCGTCGGTGCTGAAATGCTGAAGTCAGAAGCACACAGACCTGGCCCGGTATCTCCGAGTGGCTATACCGGCCATGACCTTCAGGTTGGGGAACAGGGAGATGCTGAAGTCAGTACAGAGGGAGCCAAGGAGGAAGATCAGAGAAGGCAAGGACAGCTTTAGGAAGAAGATGGAGGACAAGCTGCAACGAAGTGACATCAGCGGGGTCTGGAGAAACCTCAAAACCATCTCTGGGCTCCAGAATACCTCCCCCCAGGCCACGGGGGGCAGGGAGTGGGCGAACAATCTGAACCTGTTTTTTAATAGGTTTGACCAATCCCCCCCCCCCCCCCCGACTGCACAACAACCACTGCTGCCTCTAAAGTCATCGAGACCTGTCTCCACACCCCACCCCACCAACACCCCCCACTCCCAGCGCACAGCCCCCCAACCTGACCCTCACTAAGACCCAGGTGAGGACGGAGCTGAGGAAGATCAAGGCGAGGAAGGCCTCGGGACTGGATGGCATCAGCGTGAAGCTTCTCAAGTCCTGCGCAGACCAGCTGTGTGGGATTGTGGAGCACATCTTCAACCTGAGCCTGAAGCTGGGGAGGGTACCACAGTTGTGGAAAACATCTTGTGTGGTACCTGTACCAAAGACTTCCCACCCCCGAGACCTGAACAGCTACAGATCCAGTGGCCCTGACGTCTCACATGACGAAGACCCTGGAGAGACTGCTCCTTGCTCACCTCCGCCCCCTGGTGGGACCAGCAATGGATCCACTCCAGTTCGCCTACCAGCATGGCATCGAGGTGGAGGATGCAGTGATCTTCCTCCTTCACCGTTCCCTGTCCCACCTGGAGAAGCCTGGGAACGTGTTGAAGATCATGTTCTTTGACTTCTCCAGTGCTTTCAACACCATCCAACCGATGATCCTGAGGGACAAGCTGCTGTGCGCAGGGGTGGACCAGCACCTGTCATCATGGATCCTGGACTACCTCACAAACTGGCTACAGTTTTGGACAGGATTGTGTGTCCGACATGATCATCGGCAGCACGGGGGCCCTCCAGGGAACGGTTTTTGCTCCCTTACTGTTCACCCTTTATACTGCAGACTTCTCACACAACACAACACACTGCCATCTACAGAAGTTCTCTGACGATTCTGTGATCGTTGGCCTCATCTCTAAAGGAGAAGAAGCTGAGTACAGAGGACTTATCCAGGACTTCGTTTACTGGTGCTATCGGAACTGCCTCCAGATCAACGCGAGAAAAACTAAGGAGCTGGTGGTGGACTGCCGCAGGCAAGGACAACCCCTCACAGCACTGGTAAACATCCAGGGAACAGACATTGAGATGGTGACATCCTACAAGTACCTGGGTGTTCATTTGAACAATAAACTAGACTGGTCACACAATACCAACACACTCTACAAGAAGGGAAGTGCAGGCTGTTCCTGCTGAGGAGGCTCAGGTCTTTTGGTGTACAAGGGGTGTTCCTGAAGACATTCTAGGACACAGTGGTGGCATCAGCCATCACTTTTGGAGTGGTCTGCTGGGGCAGTGGCATTACAGTAGCCAATAGGAAGAGAATGAACAAACTGATCAAGAAAGCTAGCTCTGTCCTGGGGAAGTGCCTTGACCCAGTAGAGGAGATAGAAGAGAGAAGGATGGTGACATAATGCACAGACCCAGGGAACAGACACAAGCTCAGAAGTAGTTTCAATTATCTTTATTGTAATAATGTTCGTGTGTGGATGCGTGTGTGCGAAGTAAATGTGGATGTAAGTGTGTGGATCCATGGACTCGAGGCAGCAGGGAGTGAGCAGAACGCCATACAATCTGGCAACCCTGAGGACAGAGCAGAGGCACGGTGTTAGCACAGTTCAACACAGGGATGTATTGTTGGATTGACTGAGGCTTTCTGTTACAGCTGGGGTGGTGAATGGAGGTTGGCCTGGAGGCAATCCCGAAGGACAGCGTCTGCCACCCAGCGCTGCTGACGAGAGATGGTGAGATGGTGAGAGGTTGGCGTAGTCTGCCGCCTGGGGGAAAGGATTCCGCCGCCTGGGAGTTCCACCTGTGAACAAGGGATGATGCTGAACAGGTCAGTAGAATTAAGTGCTTACTTGGAGATTGAAGAGAATCCTTCCAGGGAGAAGCAGGCATGGCAGGGATGACAAGGGATGAATGTTAGGCTGGACGGTGAGCATAGAGCTTCGCGTAGCCAGGGAGACAGAATCAGAATCAGAATCAGAATCAGCTTTATTGCCAAGTATATTTACAAGTAAACACACAAGGAATTTGACTTGACATTGGGCGCGCACGTTAGGCGCATCCAATGACGCGGCAGCCATGAAGGCGCCTGTCATGCAGTGAGGGTAAAGAGGGGAAGGGGGGGGAAACACAATAGGCAGAGAGAAAAAACATAGTTATCAGAATAACGCTCGTATAAGCTCATATAAGCTCAATGAGCCAAATTTTGATTACACAGAAAAAAACCCTCTATGCACATTAGCAGACAATAGATACAATCACACAGCAGAGGGAGGGAGAGCAGTGTGTGTATATTTGCATGTCATTGTGTAGTGTAAATGTAACAGTTGTTAGTGAGCAGCAGAGGACGCCTCCTGGCAGTGGATAGATGTTATAATCATGTGACTTATAAACAAGTCCAGAGTTCAGAGTCTATCTCTCTTTTTCTCTTGCTTGCAGAAGGCACATGGGCATTGTCCTTGAGAGTCCAATCCGCTGACGACAACAACTGATTGTTGATTGTATGGGTAGACATAAGAGCCGGTTCTTCCGCTAATCTCAGTCAGGAGGAATGTAAACACGGGGCAAACAAGGTCAAATCAAATCAAATCAGCACAGTGCACTCAGAGAGTAGAATTTTGTCCTCACCCGTGTAATTCTGTGCTTCCATTATATATGCAGGCTTAAATTGTTTTTCCATAGAGAGCACAGGGCTTCAGATGTAATCCTTCACTGAAACACTGTCATTCAGTTCACCGTTTGCCGCTACTCGTACCCTCCCCAACTGGTCGAATTTGATGAAGGAGCTGGCTGGGTCCGCTTGATCCGCTCTCTCACCTTCCTTCAATTTCTGATGCATCAGGGAACTCCACAGCCAAAAATAGAAGTCCTGAGATCATAGCCAATAATATTTCCATAGACGCATGGATTCCAATGTTCATGAGTCTCTCGTAGGTTCCAATTCTTGGGCTCCCCCTTGGCCCAATTCTTGTTGAAAAATAGTGACAATAGCACATTTAAGCCGCTTCCAAATCCATAATTTCCGTTTAGATTAAGATTCAGCAGAAGAAGAGCGACTAAACACAGACAAAAACGCAACATTGCAAAAGCTGGGAATAGGTCAGGAAGGCAGGGGAGGAGGGAAGAAAAATGCGACTGCTCTCTCTCAAGGCAAGAAGAAAGACAGACAGTTCCATGCCAGTCTTGCGGGCAGAGCAGGTTATATAGGCCATGAGTGATGAGCGGCAGGTGTGCGCGCAGCTGGTGCAGATAATGGCAGAGAGCGGGTCATCACAGATGGTGGCTAAGCTGTCATCTCTGCTGGAGTCCGAGTCCCACCCTATGCAGGACATACTGAACGCACTGAGGAGCTCATTTAGCAGCAGACTACATCATCCTAGGTGCGCGACCAAGAGGTTTCGCAGGTCCTTCCTACCTACGGCTGTCAGATTTTATAACCTAAGCAGGGCTGCTCACAGAGATAGCAAAAAAACGTGACAACCTAGTAATATTGAATGCAAAAGACGCAACAGACTTACACAAATGGCCCCCTCCAGTATACAACTAGGACAACATCAGTCAATACGGAGGGTGACAATATGTATGGGTACATATTCATACTATGTAGGATAACTAAATAGACAGTTATGCTGTTTATTCCATCTAGCTACAATGCCCCGCACTGTGTATATATATTTATATATTTATGTGTACATATGTATATTCACTGCTCTTATTTTCTTATCTTCTAAATTATTGCTCTGAGTGTTGCTATCCCTGTGCTGTTGCAATCCTGGAATTTCCCCATTGTGGGACTAATAAAGGCTTATCTTATCTTACCATCGGCTTAACAGCCTCCGTGGATGCTGCCAAAGGTCCCGGCATGACCGCCTGGACACCAAAACTCCTATTTGCCAGGATAATGCGGACTGCTTCCTCCACCAGTGTGCAGTAGTCTCTGGCAGCAAGCAGTGGCGAGTTGGGTAGAATGGTCCATGCTGAAGCTGGCAGTTTCCTGAGGAAGAGATGGGCGAAGAGGAATGATCCGTCATCTGTGTCCAGCAGAGCTCGCATACTTTCCATTCACCCCACAGCCTAGCTGTCGCCTAACTGGGAGTGAGAGGGAAGCTTTTCTGCTCTCTCCCCGTCAGAGAAGGTGTAACACTGTAATATTAGCTGCTTGAGAGCGGTGTATTTGGGCAGCACGGTGGGGGACTGGTTAGCACTGCGGCAGCGCAGCAACTCACCCTTGGCCGGGGGAACCTGGGTTCAATCCCAGCCCCTGACCAACAGTGATCTGTGTGGAGTTTGCATGTTCTCCCCGTGTCTGCGTGGGTTTACTCCGGGATTTCTCCGGTTTCCTCCCACATGCCAAAAACATGCAAGTTAAGTTAATTGGAGACTCTAAAGTGGCCCCAGGTGTGAATGTGTATGCGAATGGTGAAAGGGTTGGGCACTGCACCAGTGGCTGTGTAGCTGAGGCATTATGTTTATTATGTTTATTTTTAAGTTAACTTCTTCAAAACTAGAGTAAAGTGGCAATATTAATAATCTAGTTCATTTTGAGTCAGTGGAACAAATTTATGAATGAATGAATGAATGAATCTTTATTTATTTCGGATAGTTCAGGTTAAAAGAAACTGAATAATATAACAAAGGGGGAAAGAAAATCCAACAAGGTCAAATTAGACAATAACAGTTCAGTATAAGTTATCCGAAATGGGTGATGGCTGAAGCCGCAGCTTATATTGCCCACCCATGTTCCATCCAAGAATTCAAAAGAAAAAAAACCCCAAAACAATTATAATAATATAACAAATTATAATTTATAATTTATTATAATTAAACAATTATAATTCAGAGGTTCCGATTTCCCTTCTTGTTCTTTTTTTTTCTTTTTATTTATTTATTTATGCAGGGACATGCACAATATGCATTGACCTTAAAGAGGAAAGATGCATTGAACCAGGTTATAACACAAGTGCTAATTTCCACCTGTAGTCCCTGGGCAGGCTGGTGTTAGCATTAAAAAGCAGATATTTGCTAAAACTACGAGTAAGCGTTGATAAAAAACTAAAACCAAACATTGATTAAAAACTAGAACCAAGCATTGCTAAAAACTAAAAAAAACATTAATATCATTGATAAGAACCCAAAACATTGATAAGAACTAAAACATACAATAATACAGTTTTATAACTCCATCCATATAAACAATTTTTCACATCAAACCACTGACTCTTATTTGTCCCACTGTCAACATCACACACTCTAACATCTTTACATCACAGTACATTATGGACACAGATTTGCTTAGAGATTAAATATTTTTTCACCAAGCGTGAAAATGTGTGATAGTCTGTTACTGCAAGTAACTCCGTTGGTAACATGTTCCACTGTTGCATAGCCACACATGAAAATGTTGAATTTGCTAATGTTGTCTTGTGCTTAGGAATCCTGCACTCGCCACGTGCTGTTGATCGAGTTGTCCGAGATGTATTTACAGAACTTAATGAAACAAACCTTTTTAAGGGAGGAGCAGCAGAGTTATGGATTATCTTAAACAAAAGACACACATTTGTATACATAATTAAATTTTCAAAGCTCAACAGGTTATATTTGGACAGGATTGGGCAGTGATGGTGCTGGCAATGGAGTAGGTGTGTGCGTTGCTGGCTCCTGCTATATTTTTTTTCCTTACTTTTTAAACCCTATTTTGCTGTAAGCTGTTAATGTTTTGGACATTTAATACGCGCGGAATTTGTTTTGAGTTGTGAAATATGTCCAAAACAAGAAAGCAGACTGAAAAGGAGGCAGCAGGGAACAATACTAACACCAGCTTAGCTGAGGATGCTAATATCAGCCTTAACCCTGCACTTGTTGCCTTGCTTGAGCAACACAGAATGTCCATAGCTGCTGACTTCAAAGCTTCATTTGAACTTATTAATGGTAAGCTGGACAAGATTCAAGCAGATGTGGCGAACCAGGAGCAACGCATTGGCGACCTTGAAAACAACGCGGAGGACGTCAGCCAGCGCCTAGCGGCGCTTGAAGCTACGTGTGAGTCAATGCAGGAGGAGAACAAACTTTTGAAAAACAAACTTTCTGACCTGGAGGGAAGAAGCAGGAGGCTGAATATTCGTCTGGTGGGTCTGCCGGAGTCCTTTGATGTGGGTCCACGGCCATCTGAATTTTTTTCTCGGCTGTTGGAGGACATCTTTGGCACACAAACTTTGCCATCTCCCCCAGAGCTGGATAGAGCCCACCGCAGCCTCATGCCCAAGCCGAGTCCGAATGGGAAGCCGCGCGCTGTCATTATTTGTTTCCACCGGTTTTGGACCAAAGACTTGGTGATGAGAGAAGCGCGGAGACGCCGTGGGACTTTGGAATATCGTGGACATAAACTTCAGTTCTACGAGGATTATAACGCCGACGTTCAGAAGCAACGAGCCGAATACAAGGAGGTTATGTCCGAGTTGTACAAGAGAGGTTTTCGTCCTTCTCTTCTTTTCCCCGCCAGGCTCCGGATAACTCTTCCAGACGGCCAAAACCAGTGGCTGGCGTCCGTCTCAGAGGCCACCCGCTTCATGCAAACCAGGGAGAGAAACCAGCAATTTTCGCCTTGAACTGGACATTTCTGGGTTGACCAGCTGCCGCGCTGGACTGCTTGATTGTAACTTCATTGAAGCTGCACTGACTGGACATTGATGCATTTTTAGATGTTCAAAAACAAGGTAAAATTGGCTCCCTATACGTTGTTGTTTACTTAATTCTTTTTTAATTTTATTAATTTTATTTTTTTTTAGGGTAAAACGTTCATATTATGCAGGATTGAAGCCAGTTGTATGGGAGCATTCTGTTAGGATGAAAATAGAGCAGGAGATGGAGCGGTTGCTGTTTTTTTGCAACCGGCTGGAGTGTTGTTATAGGTTTGGTTGTTGGATTTTTTTATTTTTTTATTTTTGTTTTGTTTTTTGTTTTTTGTTATGGATTTATTTACACCCCCCTTACCCCCTCCTTTTTTTTTTTTTTTTTTTTTTACCCGTATCTCACTTTACTCTTCTTTGGGCTACACAACATAGTATATAAATTTTACTCTTTGAATGAATAGTAATCTTACTTTGGTAAGCTGGAATGTGAAGGGGTTGAACCATCCAATTAAACGAAAGAGAGTCATGTCACGTCTAAAGCAGTTTAAGCCTGGGGTATTGTTTTTGCAGGAAACCCATTTGCAGGATTCCGACCACTTGCGTTTGTCAAAATGTTGGTCAGGACAATTTTTTCATTCAAATTTTAAAGCTAAGGCCAGGGGCGCTGCTATTCTTATTGATCGAAATATCCCATTTATTCCCTCTAATGTTGTATTAGATAAAAATGGACGATTTGTAATAGTATCAGGTAAACTTGGCAATAATCATGTCACCTTGGCTAATCTGTATGCACCGAATTTTGATGATGTGCACTTTTTTCGCAACCTTTTTTCGCAACTTCTAGATTTAAATACTCATTCTCTAATTCTTGGGGGTGACTTTAATTTGTATATGGATCCGATCTTAGACCGCTCATCCTCAAAACCTGCTAGTCTTAATAAATCTGCAACTTATGTTAAGTCTTTTCTTGAGGAATATAGCCTTACAGATCCTTGGCGTTTTTTACATCCTAACGGCAGGGACTATTCTTTTTTCTCTCACGTACACCATTCTTATACCAGAATAGATTATTTTTTTGTTGACAATTTATTAATTAATAACCTTTGCTCTTGCAGTTATGATAGCATCTCGGTTTCTGATCATGCCCCTCTTGTACTTAAAATGATCCTCCATGGATGTGACTCCATGAGAAAGCATTGGAGATTGGATCCATTATTACTTACAGATGAAAAATTGGTTGCGAATATTTCTTCTAAAATTAATTTTTTTTTTGAAAGAAAATAAAACTCCTGGTATGCCAAATAAAACGATATGGGAGGCCATGAAGGCATTTCTTAGGGGGGAATTTATTTCATTGGCAGCATTTAAAAGACGATCCTTAATACAGGAACAGAAGGCTATTTTAGATCAAATCCTGGACATTGACAGACAATATGCTCAATCTCCATCACCCGCTCTGTACAAGGAACGTATGACATTACAAACTAAACTTAATTTACTTTCTACTCGACAAATTGAAGGTTGTTTAATAAGGAATAAGAGTGAATTTTATGAACATGGCGAAAAAAACAGTAAACTTCTAGCTAATCAACTGCGTGGTATTAGAGCTAAGCAAATTATTACTGGAGTTAGGACAGATAAAGGAGAGGTGACATCTGACCAACAAGTGATTAATGATATTTTCAGGTCATTTTATTCCAAATTATATACCTCAGAATATACAACAAACTTAAAGGATTTGGAAATTTTTTTTGATTCTATTGATATTCCTTCGATTTCTTCAGAATCTCGGCAAATTTTAGAAGCTCCCATCACAAAAGAAGAAATTCAGCTGGCAATATCATCCATGCAATCAGAAAAATCTCCAGGACCTGATGGGTTTTCCGCTGATTTTTTCAAAAAATTCTCTGACGACCTCGCCCCTTTCCTTTGTCAAGTTTTTACAGAGTCGCTTGACTCCGGTACACTTCCTCCTTCATGCTATCAGGCCTGTATCACTGTGTTGCTTAAAAAAAGATAAGGATCCTGTTGATTGTGCTTCTTACAGGCCTATTTCCTTGTTAAATACCGATGTTAAAATTTTGTCAAAGTTGTTAGCTTCAAGGTTGGAAAAGATTCTTCCTTTTATAATTTCACAGGACCAAACCGGTTTCATTAAAAATCGCCATTCTTTTTTTAACTTGCGGCGGTTGTTTAATATTATTTATACTCCTCACCACAACATACCTGAATGTCTTATTAGTTTGGACGCTGAAAAGGCATTCGATAGGGTTGAGTGGGAGTATTTGTTTTTTACTTTGGAGAGGTTCGGTTTTGGTCCTTCCTTCTGTTCCTGGATTAAACTTCTCTATGCTAGTCCTTTAGCTTCAGTGTTAACTAATTGTCGCTATTCTGACTATTTTAGACTTTACCGTGGTACGAGGCAAGGCTGTCCTTTGAGCCCATTGCTCTTTGCCTTGGCAGTTGAGCCGTTAGCTATTGCAATCCGCGGGAGCCGGGACTTTCTAGGCATTCGTAGGGGTGGTATTGAGCATAGGGTTTCACTCTATGCTGACGATCTTTTACTATTTCTCTCCAACCCACTTACTTCATTACCCGCTACACTCAACATTTTGGACAGTTTTAGTAGGTTTTCTGGTTATAAAATTAATCTTAATAAGAGTGAACTGTTTCTGATTAATGAAAAGATTCAAGTTCAGGATTTTGAAAATTTTCTTTTCAAGGTTGTTATTGATCATTTTAATTATCTTGGGATATGTGTCACTAAACAATTTAATTACTTGTTTAAAAATAATTTTCTCCCCTTACTTGACCAGTGCAAGCTAATACTTTCCAAATGGTCCCCATTATCCTTGTCTTTAATTGGCAGAATCAATTCTGTAAAAATGATGTTACTTCCAAAGTTTTTATATTTGTTTCAATGTCTCCCCATTTTTATTCCTAAATCCTTTTTTAAGTCTTTGGACTCTCTGATTACCTCATTTATTTGGAATGGTAAACATCCGAGATTGAGGAAAGTTTTTATTCAAAGACCCAAATCAGTGGGTGGCATGGCTCTGCCTAACTTTCAATATTACTACTGGGCAGCAAATATCAGGTGCATGTTATATTGGAAACATTTTTATCTGGAACCCAAATCACCCATTTGGATCCTTATGGAGTCACATGTGGACAATCAAACTTCCCTACCGGCAATTTTAGGTTCACCACTTCCCCTTGCTTTGTCTACACTGGGTAATAATAAAGTAGTTCGTCAGTCTCTTAGAATTTGGTCTCAATTCAGGAAAAACTTCGGTCTTCAGTTTTTCTCCATTAGAAGTCCAATTGCCGCAAATCATTTATTTACCCCATCAACTATTGATAGCGCATTTCATATATGGCACAGAAAAGGTTTAAAATCTTTTGCGGATTTATATTTTGATGATCAATTTGCAAGTTTTTCTCAACTTTCCACTAAATTCGACATCACTTCTACACATTTTTTCCGCTTTCTCCAGGTCAGACATTATGTGCAAACCATGACAAAACAATTCCCTCAAAAACCTTCTGATAATCCTCTAGATGATTTTTTATTAGTTAAACCAACTTCTAAGGGGGTAATGTCAGTTTTATATAATTTAATTTCAAATTTACAATCTTCTTCTCTGGCCGCTATCAAATTGAATTGGTAACAAGATCTTAATTTTACTTTTACTGATGAACTGTGGGACTCTATTCTTGGCCAGGTTCACACTGTATCAATGTGTGCTCGTCACGCTCTTATTCAATTTAAGATTGTACACCGGATGCACCTGTCCAAGGTTAAGTTAGCACGTATTTACTCGGATATAGACCCAACTTGTGAAAAGTGTGGTAGCGCTCCTGGCACTTTGCTTCACATGTATTGGTCCTGCCCTGCATTGATGAATTTTTGGCATTCTGTTTTTATCACTATGTCTGAAGTCCTGCAATATCAAATTAAACCTGATCCATTATGTGCCATTTTTGGTGTGGCTCCAGAACTTGTCTTGCCAAATTCCAAATTAAAAGTATTCAAATTTTCATTATTATTGGCCAGACGTGCTGTATTACTGAAGTGGAAAGACTCTTCGCCCCCTTCACATTTACAGTGGATAAAAGATACTGTATAATGTCCTGTTTGGATTTAGAAAAAATCAGATATACAGTCTGTGGCTCTGAAAACAAATTCTATAAATTATGGCGCCCGTTTCTTGATTTCTTTGAAAGACCCACGATTATAGTTTCTGAGTAGCTCATATCCCCTTTACCCCACCCCCACTTCACACACACAATTTTTCTTTGTATTTTTTTTAAATTATTGTTTATTTAAAGGTTTTTGTGCTTTGAAGCATTTACATTTGTTAGCTTTAAATTCTAGTTTTTCACTGTTTGGTTAAAACAAAAATGAAAATTTCTAATACTTTGTATTGTATTGATACTTCAATTAATAATAATAAAAAGACCTTTGAAAGAAAGGATTGGGCAGTGATGGAACGTTCGTCTTTTCTTGTCATGAATCTTGAGAGAATACTTGTATAATGATTCCAGAGGCCTCAGGGCAGATTTACACGCCTGTGACCAACTTGTCATACAGTATTGCAGATGCAGGGGTTTTCCTGGCAAAAACTACTTGGACCCTGCACAGCTAAGATGGTCGTTTTTTTTCTTTTGCATTAGACAGGAAGAGAGTGTGCTGCTGCTGTGTGTATCCCACTGATTCATGCCTGTCTTTCACAGGTACGTATGTTTCATGTTAATGTCATAGCCGCCAATCACGGCACCTGTGCGCGCACCTGCCTGTCATCTCCAGTGGCCTATTTATTCCACCGGGACCAGTGCTCGGTGCGGAGTTGTCTGGTTTTCTTTCCTGAATCCTGCTACGCCTGCCTCCATGCTTCCCAGCACTCTACTCGTCAACAGACCGGCTTCCAAGCCCTTGCTGAACTCTATCCGGGCCTGTTCCTCCTGGACCAACTATACAAGTAAGCCTCCACGCTTTTCACCCTGTCTGCTTCCCCTGTGCACAGGTGGAGATCCGTGGCGGCGGTCCTCCCCTCCTTCCAGGCGGCGGACTTACTTCCTCACCTCCAGCTCATCGGCCTCCAGCAGGCACTGTCTTCCTGGCTGCAGCTTTGGCGCTACCTGGGCTTCACTCGACTTTCTCTGACAGTAAGTGCAGTAACATCCTGTGAGCTGTATAAGCTAAGCTGCAAACTAACGGCTTTTGTCTCGTTCCAGGGTTGCCAGGTTGTATGGTGCTCTGCCGGCCCCAGCTGGAGAATACTGATCGAACTACATTACACTACACTACACACCCTGCACGCACGCGTCCACTCACTCACTATTTCAATAAACAACGTTAATTGTATCAATCCTGAATCGTGTCTGCTCTGTGGGTCACCAATACCATGTCAGTTAAAAATGTTATAATGTGAGTTTTATTTGAAGCTGCACTTAAGATAATACTTTGAGTCGCTTTATATATTTTTTTGTTTTTATTTTTATATGTAACTATGTAATTTGTGTGTCTTTTTATTTATTGATGCTTTTGAGTACAATTGTGTTTTTTTGATTTTTATTTATTTATTTCAGTTTTACTGTGTTTTTGTTTTGACTTTTGGAAAGTATTTTCTTAATATATAATTTTGTAATGTAGCACATGTAAAAACAAAAAAAGAAAAAAACTGCATGGGCCCTGCACAGTCAGGGAGAGAGTCTGCTGCTGCTGTGTGTATCCCACTGATTAATGACTGTCATTCATAGAATAAAGTGCCAGCTGTGAACCCTTTGTTGGAGTTATTTCCCTGCACAACACAACACAGACGCAGAGAACAGTTTCAAGTCTGCTACAGCTGCCTCATTCACTCATGTGGATACCCTGTAATTTCCCCATTGTGGGACTAATAAAGGAATCTAAATCTAAAAAAAAATCTAAATCTTATTTCCCCTGGACAGGGGGGTCTTGGAGCAGCTCATGGCGTGCTGGGTCGAGTGAAACCACCACGTAATGGTATCTAGTGTCGTCTTCAAAAGTCCCACGAAGGGCAAATTGAGACTTAATGTGGATGAACCAAACAACGGGATCATGGAGCCAGAAGTTCGGGAGCTTGACTGCCACAGCAAGTGAGGCCGGTGTTGTGTGTGTGTATGTGTGTGTATGAGAGGCAGTGCCTGACCCCAGGGTGGCATGAGGTTGGCACAGCCCACTTGTATATAAACCCAAGCATGTAATAAAGTTCGGTTGTTAGCTGCATGAAAACTTGCCTCCAACTCCCTTATTTCAAGACGTAACATTTGGTGATGAGGAAAATTGGAAATATTTTACAATGTGGAAGCATGCCAAAACCTGACAGCTGATGGCAAGCAGGACAACGGGGATGGTGTAAATGTTGTGTGCCCCGAAGGTTGGTTGGGACTGCACCATGTGGTGGAGCTGGACGGCGTAAGTGTGCCCATAATGATAGCCACTGCCACCACGTGGTCCATTGTGAGTAAGGCCATGGTTCGGAAGCTCACCCCCCCCGGCACCCGGACACAGTAGAACTACTGGACGACAGGAGCTCTGGTGCCGGCGGGAGCATCACATTGGCAGTGCAGTATGGCGCGAAAGTAATTCCGGTGTTCCGGTTCCAGGCGGTATGCCGTGGTGAAAGTGTCATGGGGTGGTACTTGTTCAGTGTGGTGGGTTTCACTCACTCATTGGTGGACAGACGGCTGGCAGCCCAGAACCAGTTCGCACAGGTCTTGCAGACGTGGGTGCGGCCAGAGAGAGCAGTATGGACAGCAAGAGTGATACAGAGGTCGAATGGGACACTGAGAGTGAGTGGGACCCGGATAGTAATGACGAAATGGCGGAAGAACAAGAACTGGGATTGCCCCCACCCCTCGAGCAGCCAGAACTGGAGTGGGAATCAACGCTGCTGACCACGCAGGCTGAGGGCCCCGGGGGGAGAGCAGCAGCTGCAGGACGCAGAGGCGACGCAGCTGGACACCTGGAGCGAGGGTGCCAAGAACTGTGACAAGAGGCCCTGGTCAGTAGATAGAGCCGACGGGAGTGTCACTGAGATCCCCAAGGGACAGCTGCCACAGCCGAGTACAGTGACGATGCAGCAAGGCACCTGGTATGTGGGTGCTGGAGAACAACATTGGCAAGGGCGTCGTGGTGAGCACCGGGAGTGGACAGCAGTAGCCGTGTGCCATGGAGATCGGGTAGTGCCTCGGTGCCAGAGCTCCATGCGCTTGGGACGAGGGCGCTTGACCGTACAGCAAGGCCCTCGAGGCGGCGGATGATGCTGCCAAATAGGCTTCGTTTCTCCCCGAGGTGCGGCCACTGGGGGACAGAGTGTCTGGAGCCATGATGGTGGTGTGTAAGGCAGTCGGGAGTGGCTCGTCAGGTACGGAGAGGAGGTGCACTGAACGTCAGCATAGGGGGCCCCAGAGGGAAGAAGCACCGACGGATGGGTAGAGACATGTTTGCCAGGGAGGGGGGCTTTGACCCTGGGAGTAGACAGCAACTGTGTGCACTCATGCCATGGGGTTGCCCAGTGTCACGTTCCAAGCCTACTTGGCTTTCCCTGGCTCAGCCTCGATCTCTTTGTGGGGTTGGCTTTGCTGGTGATGTGTATTTTGATGTATTCTTGCACTTATTCCATGTCATTAGCCACTGTCTGACCGGCAGCTGTTAGTCAGCATCTGTCATCTCCTTTCCCTCACACTGCTGACAGGCTGCCGGCCCAGCCACGCCCCCTCGCTCTCCTTCTGGCTCATCAGCTGTTTCCAGTCCCCGGTAATCACCCGTCTGTGCCTCGCCCAGGTGTTCCCTATTTGCTGTGACCAGCGGCGTCTGTACTAAAGGAACTCTCGCTGGACAGATGCTGCTGGATCATTGTATGTGTTGGATGACCGATCTCTGCCGTCTCACCGTCACGTCAGCAAAGGACTGTTTTCTGTGTGTGCTCGTGATTATTGCTGTGATGACTCAGCCTGCCCCTGCACTTTGAGTATCTATCTGTGCACTGTCCGCCACTGTATATCTCCAGTGTGTTTGTTGGGTGGCCTAGAGAACTCTTTAGTGTACCCGAGTTGTCTTGTCCCGTTATATTCACTGGTGTGTTATGTGTGTTTGGTGTAACCCTGCAATTAAATCCTCGTCCTTTTTCTCCCCTCGCCGTGCGCCGTTGGAGAGGCGCACGGAGAGCTCATGACAGAATGATCCAGTCGAATCATAGGATTTAGCGGGTACACCCACACATCTTTTTCCCGTTCTTCCTTTTTGTGTGATTTTTTTGTGACTGAGCTGTGTTGGAGTGGGCCATGGATTTGGCGCCCTGCAGCAATCCTTTAAGCTTGGGATGGGGGATCTGAAAGGCATTGATGGATATCGACGGGCTCATTGCGTTGGCCAGTGTTTATTCTACCCCGGAGGACATCCTCTGGTACGTAGGTCTGGCGGAGGCAAAGGTCTGGCGGTGCCCTCAGCTCACTCAGTATGCCAAGGGAATGAAGAGGATTGACCGATTGGCAGCGCTGCGGCATGGGTGCAGCGAAGGGGTGAGGAAATCCCCCAAGAAGACTGAGCTCACGCCGAGAGTCAAGCACTCCCAGGGCTCCATTCCCCCTGCCTCTCGCCAGCGTGAGATGCCTGCTCCTGTCCCGGCTCCTCCAGCTCCAGCACCCAGTCATTGACGTTGTCCCAGGAGACACCGGGAGAAGCCCTTCTTGTCTGCAGCGATTCTTGTCGCTCCGAGGTCTGCTGAACTCACCCCGGCCACTCCCACCTCCGTCGCCATGGAGACAGCTCCTCCACCAGTCTGCAGAGGGACCTATGTCACTGCGGACATGAAGAGGGATGACTGTCTGCAGCTGTCAGAACCAACAACCGGGATGACAGACGAGTACTTTATCATTCTATTTCACTAAATGGTATTAAGTCGTGTCTGTCTCCCAAGGGAGAGACCCAGTATAAGCAGTCCGCTGGGTCCTCTCCTACAGCTGCAGATATCGAATCACCTTTTCTCCTCTCCGTGTCTCCTCCCATTCCTCCCGAGGGCCTGCTGGCCCAAGGTCAGGGCCATCAGACGGTGGAGGAGCCAGCGGCCTTGGACGATCCATTCCCGGAGCCAGCATGGAGAGGCTCCCCTGCAGCCATGCCGAAGGATTTCCCAGCATTGGAAACACTGCAGGAGGGGCATCGGACTGACGCCACTATCTCGCCGGCTACAGCCGAGAACATCAAACACCAGGGTGACAGGCAAGCGTGTTTTCATTTAATTCAATCTACCCACAAAAACCCTTGTCTGTCTCCCGAGGGAGAGGCCCAGTTTCATCAGTCCACTGGGTCCTCTCCTCCGGCTGCAGCGGCGAATTTATCCTCCACTCCCTCTGTGTCTCCTCCCTCTTTTTCTGAGTGCCTGTCGATCCAAGAACTGAGCCGCCAGACAATGGAGGAGCCGATGGCTCTGGATGATCCCTTCCCGGAGCCAGCACATAGGGGTCCCCCTGCAGCCTCGCCGGAGGAATCCCCAGCGTTGGAGCTGCTGCAGGTGGACAATAGGACTGCCAACACCATCTTGCCAGCTGCTGAGGCGTTTGCGGTGTACTGGGAGCCTTAGCTGGTCCTCCTGGAGGCCGGGCCTGGGGATTCGTCACCAGGATCGACAGAGTCCTGGACTGTGGTGGAGCTCAAGCTCAGGCAAGTACTCTCTCTGGTTTTTCTGATCACAGTGTTGGAGAGATCTTGTCTGGCTCTAGGTGGGGAGAGTCAGGCGCAGCGCACAGCTGCGTCTGAACTTCCCTCGCCGGGCTCCGCCGCCCTCGCAGGTCCAGTTAGGGGCCACTGTGGGGGCAGCTAGGCTCCTGCTGGAGTCCACTATGGGTGCAGCTGAGCTTCAGCCGGAGGTCACTGTGGATGCAGCTAGGCTCCCGCTGGAGTCCATCATGGGGGCAGCGGAGCCGGCCTGGTCAGGGGCCACCGTGGGCACAGTTAGGCTCTTGCTGGAGTCCACCATGGGTGCAGCGGAGCTGGCCCGGTCGGGGGCCACCACGGGTGCAGTTAGGCTCCCGCTGGAGTCCGTCGTGGGTGCAGTGGAGCAAGTCCGGTCAGGGCCCACCGCGGGTGCCACTGAGGAGGCCGTGGAGGTTCCCTCTCCCCGGTCCGATTGCCCTCCAGTCAGCCTCCCCGTGGGCAGGCCGCCTCCTGCTTCACCCCCTCTGTCCTGGTGGCTGAGCAACGTGGGCCGGCCGCAAGAAGAATCAACTCCTCTGGTCTGGTGGCCCATGTTTTCCGGCAGGCCACCAGATTTCATCTACCGGACCTTCTGCTGGGCCTGGGACTCTGGGCAGCCTCCTGAGCTCCAACGCCCGTGGACTTGGGGGGGTTAATTGTGGACCCTGGGCGGGGTATTGTGTTCCCTCCTTTCCTGTTCCCCCTACCTCCCACCTGGGTTCGTGTGTTATTGTTTTGCCTGTGGGGATTGGTGGTGGTGGGGGGGGGTTCTTAGATGTTACCGTGGGTGTCTGGTATCCACCCCTAGAAGGAGGGGCCCTGTCACGTGCCGAGCCGGCTTGGTTTTTCCCAGCTCGGCCTCGATCTCTTTGTGGGGTTGGCTTTGTTGGTGATGTGTATTTTGATGTATTCTTGCACTTATTCCATGTCATTAGCCACTGTCTGACCGGCAGCTGTTAGTCAGCATCTGTCATCTCCTTTCCCTCACACTGCTGACAGGCTGCCGGCCCAGCCATGCCCCATCGCTCTCCTTCTGGCTCATCAGCTGTTTCCAGTTGCCGGTAATCACCCGTCAGTGCCTTGCCCAGGTGTTCCCTATTTGCTGTGACCAGCGGCGTCTGTACTAAAGGAACTCTCGCTGGACAGACGCCGCTGGATCATTGTATGTGTTAGATGACCGATCTCTGTCATCTAACCGTCACGTCAGCAAAGGACTGTTTTCTGTGTGTGCTTGTGATTATCGCTGTGATGACTCGGCCTGCCCCCGCACTGTGAGTATCTGTCTGTGCGCTGTCTGCCACTGTATATCTCCAGTGTGTGTGTTGGGCGGCCTAGAGAACTCTTTAGTATACCCGAGCTGTCTTGTCCCGTTATATCCTCTGGTGTGTTAATAAATGTGTGTTTGGTGTAACCCTGCAATTAAATCCTCGTCCTTTTTCTCCCCTCGCCGTGCGCTGTTGGAGAGGCGCGCAGAGAGAGAGCACGGAGAGCTCATGACACCCAGGTCTTCCGTGGCTAATTAGAAGATGGTGGCTACCCTGAGACATTGGGGTTACCTGAATAATTCTTATGTAAATATTTGTCTATATATGTGTGTTTTGTATATATTGTTTGTTGGTGTGCATGGGAGTGAATGAATGTATGTATAATGTGAAATTATTTTGTGTTTGCAAGAGACAAGGTCCAATTTTAGTTGTTCTTTGAGTGAATATGATAGGTTGTTCTGGTACAATATGGTATTTCCCATGTTCTTAGTGCGTGATTCAGGTTCTAAATTTAGGACGTTTTCAATGGTGTGTGTGATTTCCCATTTTCTAAGGGGGGAGGGTATGTTGTGTGTGTGTATGTGTGTGTATGAGAGGCAGTGCCCACCCCCAGGGTGGCGTGAGGTTGGCACAGCCAACTTGTATATAAACCCAAGCATATAATAAAGTTCGGTTGTTAGCTGAATGAAGACTCGCCTCCAACTCCCTTATTTCAAGACGTAACAGCCATGGTCTCGGAGGGAAACTCAACCGTGGGTATTCAATTCAATTCAATTCAACTTTATTTATATAGCACTATTTCACAACAACAGTCATCTCATAGCACTTTCAACTGTAGGGGAAACCCCCGCAATTGCAGAAAGACCCCAGCAATCAGGCGATCCCCTGTGAGCAAGTGCTTGGCAACGGTGGAGAGGAAAAACTCCCTTTTAACAGGAAGAAACCTCCATCAGAACAAGGCTCAGGGAGGGGCAGTCATCTTCTGCAACTGGCTGGGGGGTGAGGGGATAAAGATGATGAAAAGAACAGATATGTAGAGAGCAAACAGCACGATGGGGACTCAATCTATGGGAGAGAACAAACAGATGTTAATGACCAGCAAAAAAAAAAAAAAAAAAATTGAGTGTGAGGAAAGGAGTGAAGCCCAGCGCATTATTGGAGGTCCCCCGACTGTCTAAACCTATTAGCAGCATAACTAAGGGAGGGTTCAGAGACACATGATCCCTCCCTAATTGTAGGCCGTATCAAAAAGGAAGGTTTTAACCCTATTCTTAAAAACAGAGATTGGGTCTGACTCCTGAATCCAGATTGACAGCTGGTTCCACAGGAGAGGAGCTTTATAACTGAAGGCTCTACCTCCCATTGTACTTTTGGAGATTCTAGGTATTACAAATAATCCTGCATTTTGGGGCTGCACGGTGGCGCAGTGGTTAGCACTGTGGCAGCACAGTTTTACCCTCGGCCGGGGGATCGCGGGGACCGTGAGATCGTGGGTTTGATCCCTGCCCCCGGCCAACAGTGATCTGTGTGGAGTTTGCATGTTCTCCCCGTGTTTGCATGGGTTTACTCCGGGATTTCTCCGGTTTCCTCCCACATGCCAAAAACATGCAGGTTAGGGAGTTAAGGGGCGCTTGCGCACGCAGCGACCGGCAGCTGGTGGTTTGTCACCAGACTGCAAAACAAATCTACCTACGGGTACAAAATAAGTAATAAAAAAAAAAATTGGGAGCGTAGTGCTCTGTTAGAATAATAGGGTAGTATCAGATCTTTTAAATAGAAAGGGGCCTGATTGTTTAGAGCTTTGTAAGTAAGAAGAAGGATTTTAAACTTAATTCTAAACTCTATGGGAAGCCAATGAAGGGAGGCCAGAACCGGAGAGATATGATCTCTCTTTCTAGTACCTGTTAAAACTCTTGCTGCAGCATTTTTTGATCAACTGAAGACTTTTTAAAGATGTTATAGGACAACCTGATAATAAAGAGTTACAATAATTTAATCTCGAGCTAACAAAAGTGTGGATCAGTTTCTCAGCATCACTCTGAGACAAGATGCTCCTCATCTTGGCAATATTACGCAAATGATAGAAGGCAGTCTTAGAAACAAATTTTAATATGTGAATTGAAAAACAGATCTTGATCAAAAATAACTCCAAGGTTCCTCACTGAACTATGAAGAGAAAGAGTAACCACATCCAAACTAAGAGCTTGATTTGGAAAGGTATTTCTAAGGTTGTTTTTTTTGACCAACAAGAATGACTTCAGTCTTATCTGAATTTAATAGCAGAAAATTACAAGTCATCCAAGCTTTGATTTCCTTAAGACAGGCTTCTAACTTGGCTAATTGATTACTATCATCTGGCTTCATTGACAGGTATAATTGTGTGCCATCTCCATAACAATGAAATGAAAATGTATACAATGCTTTCTAATAATGTTTCCTGACAGAAGCAAATATAAACTAAAAAGAGTAGGGCCAAGCACATATCCCTGTGGAGCTCCATGACTGAGCATTGCGTTGAAAGAAAACTCATTATTGACATGAACAAACTGGAACCTATCAGATAAATAAGATCTAAACAGCTGCAATAAAGTTCCATTAAGTCCAACATAGTGTTCTAATCTATCAAGTAGAATATTTTGATCAATAGTATCAAAAGCTGCACTAAGGTCTAAAAGGACAAGTACAGAAACAAGTCCATTATCAGATGCGATAAGGAGGTCGTTCATGACCTTCACTAAGGCTATTTCAGTTCTGTGATGGATTCTAAACCCAGATTGAAACTCTTCAAATAAATCATTTCCCTGCAAGTGGTCAAATAATGGCATAGCAACAACTGTTTCTAAGATTTTTGAAATGAAAGGGAGATTAGAGATTGGTCTATAGTTAGCTAAAATGCCTGGATCCAGTGTTGGCTTTTTGAGTAAGGGTTTAATTACAGCAGTTTTAAAAACCTGCGGTACATGGCGTAAAGTTAATGAAGAATTGATTATTTGAAGAATAGCGCTACCAATAAGTGGGAAGTCTTTTTTAAATGGCTTTTTGTCAGCCTGGCTACAGTGCTGAAAAGAAACCTGGGATTATTCTTGTTCTCTTCTATTAATGCAGAATAATAACTTGTTCTAGCTCTTCTAAGAGATTTTTTTTATAAATTAAAAGATGGTTTCTCCAAGCTAAACAGATTTCATCTAAATTAATGGAGTGCCATTTTCTTTCTAATTGACGAGTCTTCTGTTTTAAGCTACAAGTTTCTGTGTTGAACCAAGGAGTTAGAAATCTCTGATGAGACTTTTTTTTTTTAAAGGGGCCACCATGTCTACAGTCTGATGTAGAGAAGCTGTATCACAATCTACCACGCTATCAATTACAGAAGGAGCAAGCTCTCCATAGCTTATTTCTGTTGTGTTGACACATGGCATAGAGGAAACAATCTGCATAAATTTGGTAACAACATCATCTGAGAGGCATCTACTGTTGTAATATTTTTCCTTAGGAGCCAAATAGTCAGAAATAGTAAAATCAGTGGTTAACAGACAATGGTCTGACAGTACAGGGTTATGAGGAGACACTACCAGATTTTGCATTTCTATGCCATATGTCAGAACAAGGTCCAACGTATGGTGGAGATAATGGGTAGAATTTGCTACTTTCTGAGAAAACCCCATCAAGTCTAATATTGAATTAAATGCCATATTAAGGCAATCACTATCTACATCTACATGTACAGTGGGGGAAAAAAGTATTTAGTCAGCCACCAATTGTGCAAGTTCTCCCACTTAAAAGATGAGAGAGGTCTCCAATTTTCATCATAGGTATACCTCAACTATGAGAGACAAAATGAGAAAAAAAAAATCCAGAAAATTCAATTCAATTCAATTCAATTTTTTTTTTATATAGCGCCATTTCACAACAACAGTCATCTCATAGCACTATCAACTGTAGGGGGGAACCCCCACAGTTGCAGAAAGACCCCAGCAATCAGGCGATCCCCTGTGAGCAAGCACTTGGCGACGGTGGAGAGGAAAAACTCCCTTTTAACAGGAAGAAACCTCCAGCAGAACCAGGCTCAGGGAGGGGCAGTCATCTGCTGCGACTGGCTGGGGGGTGAGGGGATAGAGAAGAAGAAAAGAACAGACATGTAGAGAGCAAACAGCACGATGGGGACTCAATCTATGGGAGAGAACAAACAAATGTTAATGACCAGCAAAAAAAATATTTCATAGAGAATGAGGAAAGGAGTGAGGCCCACTGCATTACTGGAGGTCCCCCGGCTGACTAAACCTATTAGCAGCATAACTAAGGGAGGGTTCAGAAACACATGATCCCTCCCTAATTGTAGGCTATATCAAAAAGGTAGGTTTTAGCCCTATTCTTAAAAACAGAGATCGAGTCTGACTCCCAAATCCAGATTGGCAACTGATTCCACAGGAGAGGAGCTTGATAACTGAAGGCTCTGCCTCCCATTGTGCTTTTGGAGATTCTAGGTATTACAAGTAATCCTGCATTTTGGGAGCGTAGTGCTCTGTTAGGATGATACGGTAGTATCAGATCTTTTAAATAAAAAGGAGCCTGATTGGTTAGAGCTTTGTAAGTAAGAAGAAGGATTTTAAACTTAATTCTAAACTCTATGGGAAGCCAATGAAGGGAGGCCAGAACCTGAGAGATATGATCTCTCTTTCTAGTACCTGTTAAAACTCTTGCTGCAGCATTTTGGATCAGCTGAAGACTTTTTAAAGATGTTTTAGGACAGCCTGATAATAAAGAATTACAATAATCTAATCTCGAGCTAACAAAAGCGTGGATCAGCTTCTCAGCATCACTCTGAGACAAGATGCTCCTAATCTTGGCAATATTACACAAATGATAGAAGGCAGTCTTAGAAACAAATTTAATATGTGAATTGAAGGACAAATCCTGATCAAAAATAACTCCAAGGTTCCTCACAGAGCTATTAAGAGAAAGAGTAACTGCATCCAAACTGAAAGTTTGATTTGGAAAGGAATTTCTAAGGTTTTTTGGACCAACAAGAATGACTTCAGTCTTATCTGAACTTAATAGCAGGAAATTACAAGTCATCCAAGCTTTGATTTCCTTAAGACAGGCTTCTAACTTGGCTAATTGATTAGTATCATCTGGCTTCATTGACAGGTATAATTGTGTGTCATCTGCATAACAATGAAAATGTATACAGTGCTTTCTAATAATGTTGCCTAACGGAAGCATATATAAACTAAAAAGAGTAGGGCCTAGCACAGATCCCTGTGGAACTCCATGACTAAGCTTTGAGCTGAAAGAAAACTCATCATTTACATGAACAAACTGGAACCTATCAGATAAATAAGATCTAAACCACTGCAACGAAGTTCCATTAAGTCCAACATAGTGTTCTAATCTATCAAGTAGAGTATTATGATCAATAGTATCAAAAGCTGCACTAAGATCTAAAAGGACAAGTACAGAAACTACTCCATTATCAGATGCAATGAGGAGGTCGTTAGTGACCTTCGCTAAGGCTGTTTCAGTACTATGATGGATTCTAAACCCAGATTGAAACTCTTCAAGTAAACCATTTCCCTGCAGGTGGTCAAATAATTGCGTAGCAACAACTCTTTCTAAGATTTTTGAAATGAAAGGGAGATTAGAGATTGGTCTATAGTTAGCTAAAGCTCCTGGATCTAGCGTTGGCTTTTTGAGTAAGGGTTTAATTACGGCCATTTTAAAAGCCTGCGGTACATGGCCTAAAGTTAATGAAGAATTGATTATATGAAGAATAAAGCTACCAATAAGTGGGAAGACTTCTTTAAATAACCTGGTAGGAATAGGGTCTAAAAGACAAGTTGAAGGTTTGGATGAGGAAACTATTTTGTCTAACTCACAAAGGTCAATTGGAGTAAACTCATCAAGACAGACATCAATAGAAGGAGTTGTAGTAGTTACAGTATTTAAGTTAACTGTGGGAAGAATCTGATTGATTTTATCTCTGATGGATGAAATTTTATTATTGAAAAAGTTCATAAAGTCCTGACTAGTAAGCTCTAAGGGGATGCTAGGATTGACAGAGTCCTGACTCTTTGTCAACCTGGCTACAGTACTGAAAAGAAACCTGGGATTATTCTTGTTCTCTTCTATTAATGCAGAGTAATAACTCGTTCTAGCTTTTCTAAGAGATTTTTTATAAATTAAAAGATGATTTCTCCAAGCTAAATAGATTTCATCTAAATTAGTAGAGCGCCATTTTCTTTCTAATTGACGAGTCTTCTGTTTTAAGCTATGAGTTTCTGTGTTGAACCAAGGAGTTAAAAATCTCTGATTAGACTTTTTCTTTTTTAAGGGGGCCACCAAGTCTAGAGCCTGATGCAGAGAAGCTGAAACACTATCCACCATGTTATCAACTACAGAAGGAGCAAGCTGTCTATAGCTTATTTCCGTTGTGTTGACACATGGCATAGAGGAAACAATCTGCATAAATTTGGAAACAGCATCATCTGAGAGGCATCTACTGTGATAATATTTTTCTTCAGAACAAGGTCCAATGTATGGTGGAGGTATTGAGTAGAATTTCCTACTTTCTGAGAAAACCCAATCGAGTCTAATATTGAATTAAAAGCCACATTAAGGCAGTCACTATCTACATCCACATGTATATTAAAGTCCCCTACTATAATTATTCTATCAGATTTCAGCACTAAATCAGCTAAGAAATCAGCAAATTCGGATAAAAATTCTGAATAGGTTGAATGGGGACGATAAACTATGGCAAATAAAATTGGGTTTAACCTAAAATTGCTAAAGTGCCCAACACTGAGGACCAGGCCCTCAAAGGAATTATAACATGTTTTTTGCTTTACATTAACTAGTAATTTAGAATGGTAAATTGTTGCTACTCCTCCTCCACGACCAGAACTTCTGGGATTTTGACAGTTTAAATAACCAGAGGGAGTTGATTCATTTAAATCAACATAATCCTCTTGCCCTAACCAAGTCTCTGTAAGGGAAATTAAATCAATCTGATGATCAATTAACAGATCATGGACTAACAGAGACTTGGGAGTTAGAGACCTAATATTTAATAAGCCACATTTAATTTTTAAATTATGAGGAGGAACAGAGGCCAAATCATTCAATTTAGAGGCTTTATGTTTAATTTGAGTTTTACCAATATTTTGCTTTATCACTTTGGGATGCTTATACATTATATTTTTATTTACTTTGGAGGGAGCAGACAACGATTCTCTGATGGGGAAGACAGGGGCTAAGCTGAGGGGTGGCGGATGAAGAGGAGCTGCAGAGAGGCGTGTAAGACTGCGACTCTGCTTCCTGGTCCCAACTCTGAGTAGTCACGGTTTTGGAAATTTGGATAAAAAAGATGCCAGATTGTTAGATAAATGAGAAGCACCATCCAAAGTGGGATGAATGCTGTCTCGTCTCATAAGACCAGGTTTTCCCCAAAATGAGCTCCAATTGTCAATGTAGCCCACGTCATTTTTAGGACACCACACAGACAGCCAGGATGACGAGCGACTAAACATGTCATCACTGGTCAAAATCAATTAATTGGTAAATTCCTCTGTAAAATAATTATTTGGTCAATAACAAAAGTTCATCTTAATACTTTGTTATATACCCTTTGTTGGCAATGACAGAGGTCAAACGTTTTCTGTAAGTCTTCACAAGGTTTTCACACACTGTTGCTGGTATTTTGGCCCATTCCTCCATGCAGATCTTCTCTAGAGCAGTGATGTTTTGGGGCTGTCGCTGGGCAACACAGACTTTCAACTCCCCCCAAAGATTTTCTATGGGGTTGAGCTCTGGAGACTGGCTAGGCCACTCCAGGACCTTGAAATGCTTCTTACGAAGCCACTCCTTCATTGCCCGGGCGGTGTGTTTGGGATCATTGTCATCCTTAAAGACCCAGCCACGTTTCATCTTCAATGCCCTTGCAGATGGAAGGAGGTTTTCACTCAAAATCTCACGATACATGGCCCCATTCATTCTTTCGTTTACACGGATCAGTCATCCTGGTCCCTTTGCAGAAAAACAGCCCCAAAGCATGATGTTTCCACCACCATGATTCACAGTAGGTATGGTGTTCTTTCTTCTCCAAACACGACAAGTTGAGTTTTTACCAAAAAGTTCTAGTTTGGTTTCATCTGACCATAAGACATTCTCCCAATCCTCTTCTGGATCATCCAAATGCTCTCTGGCAAACTTCAGACGGGCCTGGACATGGACTGGCTTAAGCAAGGGGACACGTCTGGCACTGCAGGATTTAAGTTCCTGGCGGAGTAGTGTGTTACTGATGGTAACCTTTGTTACTTTGGTCCCAGCTCTCTGCAGGTCATTCACTAGGTCCCCCCATGTGGTTCTGGGATTTTTGCTCACCGTTCTTGTTATCATTTTGACCCCACGGGGTGAGATCTTGCGTGGAGCCCCAGATCGAGGGAGATTATCAGTGGTCTTGTATGTCTTTCATTTTCTAATAATTGCTCCCACAGTTGATTTCTTCACACCAAGCTGCTTACCTATTGCAGATTCAGTCTTCCCAGCCTGGTGCAGGTCTACAATTTTGTTTCTGGTGTCCTTTGACAGCTCTTTGGTCTTGGCCATAATGGAGTTTGGAGTCTGACTGTTTGAGGTTGTGGACAGGTGTCTTTTATACTGATAACGAGTTCAAACAGGTGCCATTAATACAAGTAACGAGTGGAGGGCGGAGGAGCTTCTTAAAGAAGAAGTTACAGGTCTGTGAGAGCCAGAAATCTTGCTTGTTTGTAGGTGACTAAATACTTATTTTACCGAGGAATTTACCAATTAATTCATTAAAAATCCTTCAATGTGATTTTCTGGATTTTTTTTCTCATTTTGTCTCTCATAGTTGAAGTAAACCTATGATGAAAATTGGAGATCTCTCTCATCTTTTAAGTGGGAGAACTTGCACAGTTGGTGGCTGACTAAATACTTTTTTTTCCCCACTGTATATTAAAGTCCCCTACTATTATTACTCTCTGATTTCAGCACTAAATCAGCTAAGAATTCGGCAAAAACTGTGAGTAGGTTGATGGAGGACGATAAACTATGGCAAATAAAATTGGGTTTAGCCTAAAATTGCTAAAGTACCCAATACTGAGGGCCAGGCCCTAAAAGAATTATAACATGTTTTTTGCTTTACATTAACTAGTAATTTGGAATGGTAAATTGTTGCTACTCCTCCTCCACAACCAGAAGTTCTGGGATTTTGACAGTTTAAATAACCAGAGGCAGTTGATTCATTTAAACCAACATAATCCTCTTGCCCTAATCAAGTCTTTGTAAGGATATTAAATCAATCTGATGATCAAGTAACAGATCATCGACTAGCAGAGACTTGGGAGTTAGAGACCTAATATTTAACAAACTACATGTCATGAGGTGGCCCTCGCAAGCCACCATGAGACGCACAGAGTCACCAGTGAGTTTTCAGTGAGTTTATTACGGTGATAAGGTGTTAAACACAAGCTGCTGAGATAATGACAAGAGTCTTCACAGAACAGGAGGCATAGGGCTATACAGCACACTAAAGCCTGTTTTCCACTAGCCCAGCACACCTCGGTACGGCTCGATTCACTTCAGTACGGCTCGGAATGCTTCTGTCTCCATTAGCACGGCGTTGTGCTTGTGCTGTGGTGGTTTGTGTTAGGAGGTTTTAGAAGCGAGGCGGCGCCAGACTCCCAGCGAGGCGGGGCCACACTCCCGTGATGTTACGCACCCGACTGAGTCCTTATTTACACGAGACAAAAAATGGAGGATCCAAGGATTATTGCCTTGCTCGCTCTGTGGTTTTATCTCACAATTAAGTCCAGAAAGTTTAACCAGAGAAGACACTAGGGTACAGGCAGCGAGATGAAATATGAATGAATATTTCAATTTAATACTATCCCACTTGTACTTACAAAAACGTGTGAATATTCATAAAAAGCACACACATGAAAGGTAGCACCACAAGCAGTGGGTCACAGCGGTTTTGGGCAACACAACACAATTGTATATCCTTTGCCAATCTGTCTGCTGTTATTTAATGTTTAACAGTTAAGGGACGGATGATTATATGCTCCAAAACTGGAGAAACTCTCTGATAAAAAAATCTGCAACAACACAAGTCACTTTTGTTTTGAATTAACTGCCAAATGACCTAGAAATAATGAGCTGAAACTTGTTTTTATTCATATTAAATAATGAGACAGTGGCACACTGGCCAACACCAAATTGCATTATTTTTTAAATCCTAGGGCATTTTGGATGTACTGAATAAAAAAAATTCATGTTTTTCACCTTCAGGTCAACGTTTAGAACAACAGTATTATTATTTTCCGTTTAGATGATGCAACACTCCTTCTAAAGTATTGTAATTCTCTGAATTTGGAATGCCGATAGAACATTCAATTTACATATACTTGTACCTACTTTGACTTGTAAGCTTCATCAGTCTCTCCTGCTGCATTTTAAAGTCCAACTGTGCAACTTCTTATAAGTTAACATAAAAAATTTACCCAAAGTTTATAACTGTATCATGTGGTGCTAATTTTTTATGATATTTCAATAAAAAGAACAGAAAGCTTACAAAAACATTTGTTTTTTGGTCTAGTTAAAAATTACATTACCTTTACAATGGTTGACCCCTGACAGGATGATCAGCATCATTTTCATCAGACTAGGCAATGGAATTTCTATGTAATTATACTGTTTTATAATTCAGTGTTATAACAGACAAACCACACTTTCCAAAACAATTCCATTTTACTATATACAAAATATTAAAATAAAAAAAAACTTTGCAACACAACATGAAGGTTAATCGACATTTTATACACGCCAACCACTGAGTGCCTCTACACCAGCTTCCCAAACTGGGTCAGGAAGGCTCGGTTGAATGAATCCGGTTGGGCGGGCGCGGCGGACGCGTGGGATGATTCTACAAGGAAAATGCACACAATAAAATACAGCACGAAAGTGCAAGATATACAGAAAAGACAATAGTTTTTAACAAGATTACATAAGCTTATTTCAGCGTATTGTTCACATGAATAATTAAAATAAAAGCTTTAGTCCGCAGTGTGCTGCAATAAAGCAGCGATCATCATCCACAAATGAACAGCTTTTTTATTGCATAAATAAACTGAGCGTCTTACCGAATATATTTGCGAAAAAACGCACAATAAAAAAAATTAAAACTCACCGTTAAAGGACTCCGATGTCGAGACCTCCCGGTATATTTTTTCATTCCGGGTGGCTCCGTCTAACTCGCGCTGGATACGTTCGTCTGACAATGCAGTGAGCAGACACTGCACCTCCTTATTGGTCCATGGAACACCCTTGTTACGCGAAGCCATTTTTGATAGAGAATAAATGAAAATAGAACAGCAATACACTGAAAATAAACCGCCAACACTGGTTGCGTGCTGAGTAATGGTGGTCGTGAAGATTCTTTTTTTTTTTTTTCAAAAACTTTATTGAGAAGGTCGTGAAGATTCGGCAGAAGAGGAGGAGGAGAGGGGCGGTTACAACCTGACCAATCAGCGCCGGTTACGACCTGACCAATCAGCGGCGACCAGTCTGTTAACGTCACAACACGGCACAGCTCAGCACTGCTGTACCCTGCCCTTCAGCGGGGCTGAGAATCGCGGCTGTTAAACCGTGTTGGGGCTTGTGGAAAAGCGTACAAAGCGTGCTGAGCCGTCCCGTGTCGCGTTAAAGCGTGCTAGTGAAAAAGGCCCTTAAAGGTCCAGAGCAGGAGACGGTCACACACAGACAGGCTTGGTAATAATAACACACAGGCTGCTAAGGCAGGGACTTACAGATCAATTCACGCCGGGAGGAGTAAGGCTAATACAGCACACTTACTGGTACCGGGGAACGACGGTCAAGCCCAAAGCAGACGAGGTGTGAAAACAGTCCAGGCATCCGCAACGTGACGGTGGGTGAACAGGTAAGTGAACAGGTTAGTGACCAGTTAAGCGACCAGGTAAGCGACCAGACACTGCTGTGTCCTACCGACGCCAGTGCTGGGCTTAAATGGGCGAAGCACTAATGACAATAATGACACTCAGCTGACCGACCGTTGACAGGCGGAAGCCCCACCGAGCACTTTCACAATAAGAGCCCGGAGAGGCCAGAATACCGCCCGCAGCCGTCAAGGCCAGCAGCGAGACATAGCTTAGCCCGAGCGCGATCAGAACCGACGCTCGGGTCATAACACTACATTTAATTTTTACATTATGAGGAGGAATAGAGGCCAAATCATTCAATTTAGAGGCTTCATGTTTATATTTGAGTTTTACCAACTTTTTGTTTAATCACTTTGGGATGCTTATACATTCTATTTTTATTTGCTTTGGAGGGAGCAGACAATAATTCTCTGATGGGGAAGACAGGGGCTAAGTTGAGGGGTGGCGGATGAAGAGGAGCTGCAGAGAGGCGTGTAAGACTGTGAATCTGCTTCCTGGTCCCAACTCTGAGTGGTCAAGGTTTTGGAAATTTGGAAAAAAAATGATGCTAGATTGTTAGATAAATGAGACGTACCATCCAAAGTGGGATGGACGCCATCTCGTCTCATAAGACCAGGTTTTCCCCAAAGTTAGTTCCAGTTGTCTATGTAGCCCACATTCTTTGCAGGACACCACACAGACAGCCAGTGGTTGAAGGATGACAAGCGGCTAAATATGTCATCGCTGGTCAGATTGGAGAGGGGCCCAGAGAATACTACAGAGGCTGACATTGTTTTGGCAAAGTTACACACCGATTCCACATTAAGTTTTGTGACTTCTGACTGCCGGAGTCGGATGTTAATGCCAGCGTGGATAACAATTGTGGAGTAATTACAGTTACTTTTAGCCAGCATTTCCAAATTTGACTCTATGTTACCTGCTCTGGCCCCGGGAATACATTTGACTATGGCTGCTGGAGTCTCTAGGTTCACATTTCTGACTACAGAGTCGCCAGTGATCAGATTTTTCCTCAGCGGGTGTGTCGCTGAGCGGGGAAAAACGATTAGAAACATGAACAGGTTGGTGGTGTACCAGGGGCTTACGACTAAGCCTCCTTCTCACCGTCACCCACCTAGTCTCCTCGCTGCTGAGGAGGACCGGAGGACCGCTAGCAGGCCGCCCTATGCTAGGGAGCTCCACTGCAGCTAAGGGGTGTCCGTCATCATTAACTGGCGGAGACGGTGTTTCAATGCAGCAGAGCTGGGATTCCAAATCACACAACCTCGCCTCGAGCATCTCAAAAAGACAACTAAACATCTGACAGAGAGAGCACACCAGAGGAGAAGGGGAAGGAGAACTAGTAGCCATAGCTAGTGGCTAACCCGAAGCTAACACAAACACCGATGAAAGGTGAACAGAAGGCTAAAGAAGGTGATTAGATGACACTGAGTGCGCACACAGGTGCAAGAGGCTTGATAAACAGAAGAGAGAGCTGACGGTAGATGGAAAAAGGTGATTAAAATACAGTTAAAGGCAAAATCCTCAGGAGATTGAGGAGAGCAAACCACAGAGCAAACCACACAGCTGGTCCTGGTTGCTGGATTTTTCTTTACAAGAAAAAAATCTGCAATTTTTTTCTTGTAAATTTGTAACCTTTTTAAAATAAATTTCTTTTTTTCTTGAAAATGTACATGTTTTCTCACAAAATTTTCAACTTTTTTCTCGTAAACTTGACTTTTTTAAATGTGCAATTGTTTCTTTTAAATGTGCACTTTTCTTTCTCATAAATTTATGACTTTTTTCTTGTAAATTTTTAGGGGTTTTTTTTCCCCATAAGTGTACATTTGTACATTCTTTCGCATAAAATTGTGACTGACAACAATAATACTTGTCGTGTCCCCTCAATATTTACTCTGGAGAACATGTTCTGCTTGTTGTCCCTGCCAACATAAAAATGAAATATCTGCCCGTGCAGCATGTTGGCACTGCTCCGGACCTGCGGCCCACAGGAACAGACAGATGCGGACCCCTGGCAGAACCATCAGAGGATCCCCGCTCTAGAACGGGTAAAGCTTTTCTGGGCTCACCAGACCTTCTACACGGCTCCACCTTGGGATCCTGACCTACAACTATAGATCGTAGACCAAGTATTGGGATCTTCAAAGAAAACGGAGGCAGGGGATGTTGCGCTCGCCTCGGAGTGCTCTTGTTCTGAAAAAGTTGCAATTTTATAAGAAGGCAAAACTTTATAAAAACTTATTGGGGAAAGAAAGTCATAAGTTTTTGAAAAAAGTCACAAATTTAAAATATTGCTACAAGCAGCGATCATCGGGTTCCGAGCAGGTGTGGACTTCAAGGTGTTGTGTTGCTTAGCAATGGCATTTGAAACCTAAGGTCTGCTACACATTAGTTTTTAAAGCAGCACTACGTAACTTTCTAGTTCCTTGTAGGAACACTGAAAAGGTCACAACCACAGCGACCACCACCCCTGTCCCACCAGCCAACCACAGGGCTTTTTGTTGGAGGTGGATAAAGTCGTGCCCTGTGATTGGCTGCTGGGACTGAGGCCACATCTGCCGTCCCCCCAGTCACGACACCAACAAAGAGTCGTTGAAGGCAATGTGGGCCCTCTCAGGCCATGGATGAAGTGATGCTCACTCAGTTAGATCTTGGTTTACCTTCAAAATAATTCAGCGAGCATCATCTTGTTTAGTGCTGAAATTTAGTGCTGAAATCTGATAGAATAATTATAGTAGGGGACTTTAATATACATGTGGATGTAGATAGTGACTGCCTTAATGTGGCTTTTAATTCAATATTAGACTCGATTGGGTTTTCTCAGAAAGTAGGAAATTCTACTCATTACCTCCACCATACATTGGACCTTGTTCTGACATATGGCATAGAAATAAAAAATCTTGTAGTGTCTCCTCATAACCCTGTACTGTCAGACCATTGTCTGTTAACCTTTGATTTTACTATTTCTGACTATTTGGCTCCTAAAGAAAAATATTATTACAGTAGGTGCCTCTCAGATGATGCTGTTTCCAAATTTATGCAGATTGTTTCCTCTATGCCATGTGTCAACACAACGGAAATAAGCTATAGACAGCTTGCTCCTTCTGTAATTGATAACATGGTGGATAGTGTTTCAGCTTCTCTGCATCAGGCTCTAGACTTGGTGGCCCCCTTAAAAAAGAAAAAGTCTAATCAGAGATTTCTAACTCCTTGGTTCAACACAGAAACTCGTAGCTTAAAACAGAAGACTCGTCAATTAGAAAGAAAATGGCGCTCTACTAATTTAGATGAAATCTATTTAGCTTGGAGAAATCATCTTTTAATTTATAAAAAATCTCTTAGAAAAGCTAGAACAAGTTATTACTCTGCATTAATAGAAGAGAACAAGAATAATCCCAGGTTTCTTTTCAGTACTGTAGCCAGGTTGACAAAGAGTCAGGACTCTGTCAATCCTAGCATTCCCTTAGAGCTTACTAGTCAGGACTTTATGAACTTTTTCAATAATAAAATTTCATCCATCAGAGATAAAATCAATCAGATTCTTCCCACAGTTAACTTAAATACTGTAACTACTACAACTCCTTCTTTTGATGTCTGTCTTGATGAGTTTACTCCAATCGACCTTTGTGAGTTAGACAAAATAGTTTCCTCATCCAAACCTTCAACTTGTCTTTTAGACCCTATTCCTACCAGGTTATTTAAAGAAGTCTTCCCACTTATTGGTAGCTTTATTCTTCATATAATCAATTCTTCATTAACTTTAGGCCATGTACCGCAGGCTTTTAAAACGGCTGTAATTAAACCCTTACTCAAAAAGCCAACACTAGATCCAGGAGCTTTAGCTAACTATTGACCAATTTCTAATCTCCCTTTCATTTCAAAAATCTTAGAAAGAGTTGTTGCTATGCAATTATTTGACCACCTGCAGGGAAATGGTTTATTTGAAGAGTTTCAATCTGGGTTTAGAATCCATCATAGTACTGAAACAGCCTTAGCAAAGGTCACTAACGACCTCCTCATTGCATCTGATAATGGACTAGTTTCTGTACTTGTCCTTTTAGACCTTAGTGCAGCTTTTGATACTATCGATCATAATATTCTACTTGATAGATTAGAACACTATGTTGGACTTAATGGAACTTCGTTGCAGTGGTTTAGATCTTATTTATCTGATAGGTTCCAGTTTGTTCATGTAAATAATGAGTTTTCTTTCAACTCAAAGCTTAGTCATGGAGTTCCACAGGGATCTGTGCTAGGCCCTACTCTTTTTTAGTTTATATATGCTTCCGTTAGGCAACATTATTAGAAAGCACTGTATACATTTTCATTGTTATGCAGATGACACACAATTATACCTGTCAATGAAGCCAGATGATAGTAATCAATTAGCCAAGTTAGAAGCCTGTCTTAAGGAAATCAAAGCTTGGATGACTTGTAATTTCCTGCTATTAAATTCAGATAAGACTGAAGTCATTCTTGTTGGTCCAAAAAACCTTAGAAATTCCTTTCCAAATCAAACTTTCAGTTTGGATGCAGTTACTCTTTCTTTTAATAGCTCTGTGAGGAACCTTGGAGTTATTTTTGATCAGGATTTGTCCTTCAATTCACATATTAAATTTGTTTCTAAGACTGCCTTCTATCATTTGCGTAATATTGCCAAGATTAGGAGCATCTTGTCTCAGAGTGATGCTGAGAAGCTGATCCACACTTTTGTTAGCTCGAGATTAGATTATTGTAATTCTTTATTATCAGGCTGTCCTAAAACATCTTTAAAAAGTCTTCAGCTGATCCAAAATGCTGCAGCAAGAGTTTTAACAGGTACTAGAAAGAGAGATCATATCTCTCCGGTTCTGGCCTCCCTTCATTGGCTTCCCATAGAGTTTAGAATTAAGTTTAAAATCCTTCTTCTTACTTACAAAGCTCTAACCAATCAGGCTCCTTTTTATTTAAAAGATCTGATACTACCGTATTATCCTAACAGAGCACTACACTCCCAAAATGCAGGATTACTTGTAATACCTAGAATCTCCAAAAGTACAATGGGAGGCAGAGCCTTCAGTTATCAAGCTCCTCTCCTGTGGAATCAGCTGCCAATCTGGATTCGGGAGTCAGACTCGATCTCTGTTTTTAAGAATAGGGCTAAAACCTACCTTTTTGATATAGCCTACAATTAGGGAGGGATCGTGTGTTTCTGAACCCTCCCTTAGTTATGCTGCTAATAGGTTTAGTCAGCCGGGGGACCTCCAGTAATGCAGTGGGCCTCACTCCTTTCCTCACTCTCTATGAAATATTTTTTTTTTTTGCTGGTCATTAACATTTGTTTGTTCTCTCCCATAGATTGAGTCCCCATCGTGCTGTTTGCTCTCTACATGTCTGTTCTTTTCTTCTTCTCTATCCCCTCACCCCCCAGCCAGTCGCAGCAGATGACTGCCCCTCCCTGAGCCTGGTTCTGCTGGAGGTTTCTTCCTGTTAAAAGGGAGTTTTTCCTCTCCACCGTCGCCAAGTGCTTGCTCACAGGGGATCGCCTGATTGCTGGGGTCTTTCTGCAACTGTGGGGGTTCCCCCCTACAGTTGATAGTGCTATGAGATGACTGTTGTTGTGAAATGGCACTATATAAATAAAGTTGAATTGAATTGAATTGAATCTTGAGGTGAAAATCGAACATGACGCTGCATTAAAACGTGCAGAAGAGCCACGCTGGACTTCGGTTGGTGTTGAGGAGAACCAGACCTCCCAGGACTGGAACCCGGGGCCTGTCTCTGAGGAGGGGGAGAGTTTCTGATCACACTGTAAAATGTCAAGTTTCCACGTGTTTCCGTTTTTGCTCCCCACACCCTTTTAGCAGAGAAAAATAATTAGAGGAAGAAATAATCAGAAGAAAAAAACAATTGGTCTTCCACAGCATCGCTGCTTTGAAGCCAGATTATAAATAGAAGCACTTTTCCTAGAAAGCATCACAAAACCATAAGGAAGAAAGTTGCACATTTATGGGGAAAAATTTAAGGGAAAAAAATTCAAATTTCAAAGAAATCCAGGCATATTTACACAAAAATGTTGCAAATTCACACTGAAAAATACTTATAAAAGTTGCAAATTTTTGAAATAAGTCACAATTTCACAGTAAAAATAACTGCATGTTTACTAAAAAATAATGCTAATTTATTAGGAAGAAAGTCACACATTTTTGGGAAAAAAAATCACAGGTTTATGAGGAAAGACATTTAAAAATGTGTGGCAAAAGAAATCAGAAATTTATGTGGAAAAAGTTGCAAAATTATGAGGAAACTGGTAACAGGTTTAAGTGCAAAAGTGACAAATTCATTCAAAAAATCCACAGATTTATGGGGGAAAAGTTACAAAATCATTGTGAAAAAAATTGCAAATTTAAATGAAAACAATTGTAAGAGAATATATGAAATTAATAAATATGATCAGGTATAAATTATGTAATTTATATTGATGTATTGGGATCTGAGATCAAATCTCGTTTTATATACACCAGAAAAGTTAATAACACTCGTAGGGGCACCAGCTTCTATCTTTAAGAAGCAATTTTAATTTTAATTTCACTTTATACCTGTTTAATCACTCAATAAATTAATTAACAATCAGTCTCAAAAATTTTCCGTGAATTCGATACCTGGGCTTGAAACAGACTCAGAATGAAATAAATTCTCAACAACTTCTCTCATTTTCACATATTTATTAAATGAAATGATTAACAGGCATTGCAGTAATTTCATTAATCATAAAATCAATCTTTCCACGTACCAAAGTACCAGAGTAGAACCGCTGCTCCTCCACATTGAAAGGAGTCAGTTGAGGTGGTATGGGCATCTGATTAGGATGCCTCCTGGACGCCTCCCACTTGAGGTGTTTCAGGCACGTCCCACTGGGAGGAGACCCCGGGGCAGACCCAGGACTCTGTGGAGAGACTATGTCTCCCATCTGGTCTGGGAACGCCTTGGTATCCCCTCTGAAGAGCTGGAGCAGGTGGCTGGGGAGAGGGAAGTCTGGGCTTCTCTGCTTGAACTGCTGCCTCCGCGACCCGGACCTCCGGAAAAGCGGTAGAAGATGGATGGATGGATGGATGGATAAAATCAATCTTGTAAATGATAGATTAACAATGTCAATATTTTCGGAACCAGGGTTAAACTGAGAAATGAATTTCTATCAGTTTGAGTTAACAGATTATGGAAACAACGCAAATTTATGGAGAAAGTTTACTAATTATATGAAAAGTCCTGGATTAATCTTAAGAAAATAAAAACGGAATTTTAATGAAAAGAAGAGTTACGTTAATGGCTTCTTAATTTGCATCTGATTAGATACACAAATTATTACCGGACCTCAGATGTTTAATTCAGCAGATGAATTAAAGTTTGCAGCTCACATGATTCTTCTTCGATGATTCCCCGTTGATCTGGTTGACGTTCTTTCGTCGTCCTCATGAAGTTTTGATGTGTTGTTCAGGGGCAAACCCCAGAATATTTGTCCCGCAAATATTCTTGACGATGGATGAGATCGGATGTTTGATCTCAATGGTTGAAATCCTGCAGAAGCGCACTGATTCCTCAGCTGCGCGTGATGTGGGAGCTGCGTCTTCTCAGAGGCCTTCAATAATAATTAATTAAAGATATCTAATCCGATCTCAAATTAAAGAGTTTCAGACTTTAGATAAAAATAATAGCTTTTGGTGTGTGATTGGTTAAGAAAAATATTCTAAGAATAAAGTCAAGATTAAAACTTACATTAAATTAAAACAAACGGTGGTTTTACAGAAAGTTTAACAAAGAAAAAGTGAAAAATAAAAATTACAGTTTAACTCCGATTAAGAATTGAACTCAAAGAAATAGGGATTCCTAGGCATTTAAGAGAAAAAGAAAAGGCATTAAAATACAAAGTTACATAAACAAATTACGAGTTATCTGCTCTGTGTTCAGAAAAGCGACACGTGGTAGAAGTCTTTGTTCAGACAGTCCTTTGTTCTTCCCAAAGTTCTTTCTTGCTGTGTGTAGACAATAGACAAAAGAGAGAGACAAACGGAGGCAAAAGAAGAGAGCCGAAAGAGTGAGCCAAAAGAGTGCGCCGAAAGAGGAAGTAGCAGGGGGTTTTCCTCCTTTTATAAGTTCTGTTGAGCTTTCGCGGGCTTCTGGGTTGACCGGAATCTCAGCCAATGAGCGTCCTTCGTGGGCGGGCTTCACGAACTTTAGTCCAATGACAGGCTTTGTCTGCGAGGGACCAATAGGACGGAGAAGCTGGGGCTCGGTGAAGACTGGGTGAAATTGGATATCGGTCCACATGAATACACACAATTTTAATACTGGAATATGCTTTTACACACTTATGTATAACTAAGCTAACCTTAGTCATTAGTATAACCTTATAAGCAGTGCTTCTAAATCAACATGCAGGAATAAACATTCATTTAAACATTTTTAACATGCATATACACTACCATTCAAAAGTTTGGGGTCACTTAGAAATTTCCTTATTTTTGAAAGAAAAGCACTTTTTTTCAATGAAGATAACTTTAAACTAATCAGAAATACACTCTATATATTGCTAATGTGGTAAATGACTATTCTAGCTGCAAATGTCTGTTTTTTGGTGCATAGAGGCCCATTTCCAGCAACTATCACTCCAGTGTTCTAATGGTACAATGTGTTTGCTCATTGCGTCAGAAGGCTAATGAATGATTAGAAAACCCTTGTGCAATCATGTTAGGTCTGCAATGCTGTAATTGCTGCAAATGGAGGATTCTTTGACGAAAGCAAAGGTTGAAGGAAAAAATTATTATTTCAAATACAAATCATTATTTCTAACCTTGTCAATGTCTTGACTATATTTTCTATTCATTTTACAGCTCATGGTGGTAAATAAGTGTGACTTTTCATGGAAAACACAAAATAATTGTCTGGGTGACCCCAAACTTTTGAACGGTAGTGTATATATATATATATATATATATATATATATATATATATATATATATATATATATATATATATATATATATATATAATCACAGATTAATGCATTTCACACATATTACTGATTTTCCACATTAAAACAGAGTCCATCTGCTTTTCATAGTCCTGAAAAGAAGAGAAGGTTTAGAAGTGAGTTTGTAATAATGTACTTTAAAGTTCACTGGTTAAATCCAGCATGCCCCACAGTTTAAGGAAATTTTATTGAGCTGTGGATTGGTGTGGAAATGAGGGCTCCAGGTCTGTTGCATGTTTATGGGGGCAATAAAGGGGCACAGGAGGAAATAGGTTGAATTCTTTTAGACTGGTTTTAGCAAAGGAATGGAATTTCAGCTGTGGCCTGGGGGAGAAAATCAGTTCTTGACTGCCTTATTCCTGGGTGAAACAAAATGTCTTTAAGCAGAAGAATAATTATTGCTGAGCCAAAGTGAGATGATGCTACACAATAGCAAATTGATAAGAGAAAAAAAGTTACAAAAATATCCGATAAACAGCCGCAGATTAACCTGGAAAAATGTAAATTTATTGGGAAAAAACCTGCAAATTTTAATTTAAAAAATCACAGATTTACAACAATAAATGGTGACAAATTTATGTGGAAAAGTTGTAAATTTCTGAGTTAAAAAGCACAAATTTATTGAAAAATAATAAAAAAAACTTTCTAAAAAATTTCCAATTTTCTAAGAAAAGGCAAAACTGTCAGAAAAAAGTCAAAAGTTTAGGAAAAAGTTTCAAATTTAAATTAAAAATAGATACACTTTTTTTTCCAAGGAAAAAAGTTGCACATTTATGTGAAAAAAAAAAAATTTAAGGGAAAAAAAATCAAATTTCTAAGAAATAAAGACATGAAATTGTTGCAAATTCAAAAGGAAAAAACAATAATAAAAGTTGCAAATTTATGAAAAAGTCACAATTTCACAGTAAAAATAAATACACATTTACTTAAAAAATGCTGATTTATTAGGAATAAAGTCACAGTTTTATCAGGGATAAATTAATAAAAAGGTGTTATAAGTACAGTAGAAATTGTCAGAAATTTACAATATTTTTTTTTTAATGAACGTGGCAAAACTGCAAATGTAGAATCAACCCAGAAGCCTTTTAATTAAAAAAAAAAAAAAAAAAAGCTGTTTTTGAGGTGTTTTAGTGTCCTCGTCTGCTGCTGACTGATGGATGTATTTTCCAGTCAGACGAGCCACTGAGACCGTTGTTGGGTTTCACCAGCGATGACCTCACTGCTGTGGTGCTTGTGGGAAAATGTGACATCTGCTTATGGAAATGTTTCCGTGACGCCGTCGGGGAGACCGTCTGCTTGGTTTTCACTGCGGTGGCTGTGGCTTCCTGACCGCTGTCCCTGGAGTGGGAACACGCCTCACAGGACAGCTTCTGGAACATTGGTTCCTGGAACACTGGTTCCTGTAGCAGTGGTTCCTCTAACATTGGTTCCTGATTTCTGTAGTGGAAACATGATTTTTCTCTGCAGTTTCTGACATTTTCCATATACATTTGTATTCTTTTCCTGATCAATGTGCACATTTTACTCCAAAATTTGTGACTTTTTTTAACTTGAATTTTTTTCTCCCCCCATTTTCCATAAAAAGTGCTCAGTTTTCTTTATAAATATGCACATTTTTCCTCTTAAAGTTGCTCTTTTTTTCTTGTGAATCTGCAACTTTTTTCTGTTTAATTTGGAACTTTTCCATGATAAATTTGCCACTTTTTCTTATAAATTTGTATTTTTTTTTCCCTCATCAATTTGTACATTTTGTCATGGCGGCCGCTGGGCCGTCATCAGCCCCGGCTGCGCACACACCTGCTGCCAATTCCCAGCAGGCCATAAAAGCCAGATCCACTGACAGCTCAGCATGGAGGAAGACAGCGGAGCGACCTGGAGACTTGAATTTTTTTGGTCCACAGCGTCGGATGGTTAGATCTCCGAGAGAGGGCCAGAGAAATTTGTCGGTTGGTTTGGCAAGGAGGTCGGGTGACGGTACTGGAGTTTGTGGACATGGGGAAATGAGGAGGAGAAGCGCGGTAAAGGAAGGTGTGGCGGGTCGGCGCAGCGGCGTTGTGAATGGGCCAGACTGGGGAGATTCTGATTTGTGGGATAGTGAAGACAGTATGGATACTGGGCAGGGAAGCGGGAAAGGGAGAGAGAAAAGGGAGAATAACTTTCCTGAAAATAATGCAAAGAAGGCTAGAAGTGGTGGTGGTGTGGAGGGAGGAGGGCAGGAAGGAGCCAAATTCAAAATTATTGTAAGGTTCGAGGATGAAAAGGGGATATCTACAATGAGCCCAGTTAAACTGACCACAATATTGAAAAACCAGATTGGAGATACACTCATGGCAAAGGTGCTGAGGGATGGAAATGTGCTGATTGTATGTAGGAATGAGGAGCAAAGGGAAAGAATGATAAAATGAGGGAGGTTGGGTGGTTAGAAATGAAAAGTACAAGCTTTATTGATAACGGATCGAAGTGGAACAAGGGTATAATTTGGGGGGTGCCAATAGGAGTCACAATGGAAGAAATTAAAGCTAATTTAAAAGGGGAGGTAGTAAAAGCAGCTCGTAGACTACAGGCCACTCAGGAAGGACAGAGGAGAGACACTGAGGGTGTGGTGATTGAGTTTGAAGGAGAAGTGCTCCCCAGAAGTGTAAATTTGGGCTTTTTGAGGTATGGGGTAAGAGAATTTGTTCCTAATCCAGTTCGGTGTTATAATTGCCAAAGATTTGGACACATAGCTAATACTTGTAGATGGAGAAGAAGGTGTGCAAGGTGTGGGGGCAACCATCAGTATGGAGAATGTGATCAAGAAATGCCAAAGTGTTGTAATTGTGGCGGGAGTCACAGTGTGGCCTATGGAGGCTGTGAAAGAATGATGAGAATATGGGAAATTTAGCGAGTCAGAGTGCAGAATAAAGTTTCTTATGCCGAAGCAGTGAAAAGGATGGACCAGACAGGAGGGAATGGGCAAAGGACTGGGGGAAGCTGCCTGTAGGGGAAAGAGAACTGTTACAGAATGAGGAAATCCAGGATGATCTGAAGAAACTGGTTATTTTTATAGCAGGAGTTATGAATGCCACAATGGAAGTCAAGTCTAAAACTGAAAGAATTCAAATAATAGTGAAAACAGCAGCTAATCATCTTGGTTTCAGTGGTTTAACTTGGGAGGAGGTGAAGAGTGGGCTTAGTAGCCAGACAAGTCAGGACCAAGTATCGACTGGATAGGAATTGTGAGAATGGTCATATTGATTCAATGGAATGCAAGAAGTTTGTTGGCAAATGGACAGGAATTCAAAAGGTATATTGAGGAACTTTCAGACAAACCAGATGTTATTTGTATTCAGGAGATGTGGTTGAAACCCAATCTGGATTTTAAAATAGTGGGATATGTTTCTATTTGGAATGATAGAAAGGAGGGAATGGAAGGTGGGTGTGCAACATTTGTGAGGGAGGGAATTCAGTTTAGAGAGATGGGTAAAGGGGCTGAACTGGAGTATGTGGTAGTTGAAATTTGGACAAAAGAGGGGGAATTAGTAGTTGTTAATTTGTACAATCCTTGTAAGAGGTTGATATTGAGTCAATTATCTCAGAAGGAGGGGATAGATGGGAGCAGGGTGGTAATTTGTGGGGACTTATTGCCCATAATGTGTTATGGGGGGGCAAATCATACAGACATAAATGGTGAGATTACTGAAGAACTCTTGGAAGAGAAGAATCTAGTATGTTTAAACGATGGTAGAGTAACTACAATTGATGTACATACGGGGAGTGGTTCAGTTCTTGACTTAACGTTGGTGACTAGTAATATTGCAAGTGTGTGTGAGTGGGAGGTTTTAGAGGAGTCCTCGGTGGGAAGTGATCATTTCCCAGTGTATTGTAATTTTTTCATTTCAGCGAATAGGGTAAGTGGTCACAAAAAAGGGAGGTGGGTTTTTAGCACTGCTAATTGGAAGTTATTTAAGTAGTAGGGGAATTTTGTCACCACATCAGAAAAGGAAGGGGAACTATGGAGTGTTCTTTGACGTGGAAAAGGCATATGATATGTTGTGGAAGGAGGGGCTAATGATAAAGCTAAGTATGATAGGAATCTCTGGGAGAACATTCAGCTGGATAAAAGATTTTTTGTTTAATAGGCACATTCAAGTTAGAGTGGGCAGAGCCTTGTCAGATAGGTACTTGGTGGAAAATGGCACCCCCCAGGGTAGTGTTATAAGCCCAGTACTTTTTTCTATTGTGATAAATGATGTTTTTTCTGTTGTGAACAACAACATTGGCCGTTCTTTATTTGCTGATGATGGGGCATTATGGAAAAGAGGGAGTAATTTTAATTATATAAGAGGGAAAGTACAAGAAGCGATAAGTGCAGTGGAGGGGTGGTCATATTCTTGGGGATTTAAATTCTCTGTTGAGAAAACAAAGGTTGTAGTATTCACAAGGAAAAGGGTAGCTGATGCCCAGTTAATGTACGGTCAGGAATTAGAACAAGTCAAAGTCTTCAGGTTTCTGGGTGTCTGGTTTGATGTTAATCTAACTTGGAGGGAGCATATTCAGAAGGTGTCAATTAAGTGCAAAAAGGTACTGAATGTGATGAGGTGTTTGACAGGGACTGAGTGGGGTGCTAGTAGAGCGGCTATGAAAAACATTTATGTTGCGTTAAGTAGGTCTGTATTGGATTATGGGTGTACTGTATATGGATCTGCTTCCAAAACCATGTTGAGCAAGTTAGATGTCATCCAGGCCCAAGCACTGAGGATCTGCTGTGGGGCATTTAAAACAACTCCTGTTGCTGCTCTCCAGGTGGAAATGGGGGAAATGCCATTAAATATCAGGCATAAACAGATGATGATGAACTATTGGGTCAATCTGCAAGGGCACACTCAAGATAAACACCCTACAGTCAGAGTGTTGTTGCCTTGTTGAGAGGGGGAAAGAGTTAAAAGGGAAATGTTTGCATTTTACGCTGGGAGAGTAGCCAGGGATATGAAACTATGTGATAGAACATATATTTCATCAGTTCCTTTGCCAGTCACTCCTCCATGGTTTTTCTATCTAGTGTCTGTTGATTTGTATTTTTTGGAAAAGATGCGAGGGGGTAGAGAATTTGGAAACACTGCAGTTTTAGTAGAGGATCGGTTGGGAACAATATATCACTCCCTTACCCCAGTATTCACGGATGGATCAAAGGATCCTGACACTGGCTGCACTGGGTTTGCTTTCCATATCCCTGCCTTGAAAATATCTGTTAATAGAAGAACATCTTCCCATCTGTTTGTGTATACAGTCGAAATGTTGGCTTTGGTGACTGCATTGCAGAGGATTGAGGAGCTGACTATCAAGGATTTTGTCCTTTGTTCGGATTCCAGTGCAGCCTTGCTGTCAATAAAATCAGGGTCATCTGACAGCAGACAGGACTTGGTCTATGAGATATATGAGACTTTGTCTAGACTCAGAAGCAAAGGGGTGGCTGTGGTGTTTATGTGGATTCCAGCTCACGGGGGGGGGGGGGGGGGGGGTTAAAGGGCAACAAGGCCGCAGATAAATTGGCTAAACAGGCTCTGGGGCACTGGGAGGTGTGGGATATTTCATTGAGTAAATCTGAGGCAAAAACACTGGTTAAACAGTATACTAGGCAGGAGTGGCAGCATAGGTGGGACACAGGGGGAACAGGGCAACATTTGTATGCTATCCAGAGTGCGGTTGGAGTGAAGGGCAGGATTGGGACAAGAAATACAAAGGAAGAGAATATTTTATCTAGGCTAAGAATGGGACACAATAGGTTAAACAAAACTTTGCATTTGGTAGGTAAGCACCCGACAGGGATGTGCGATTATTGTGAGAGAGGAAGAAAATGTGGAGCATGTCATTCTCCACTGCCAGAAGTATACCCAGGAGAGAGACAGATTAGTGGAGGGAATTAGAGAATTAGGGGTGGGTGATGGGGTAAGAAAGTTATTTGTTTACCTCAAAGAAACAGGTTTAATTAGAGATTTTTTTTTTAAATTTTTTTTTTTTGGAGGGTGTTTGGGGTACAATGTCTGGTCCACACTCCAACGCTGGATGGCGGTAATGTGCCTTTAAGTTGGGTGCCCCTGCCAAAAATAGAAGAAGAAGAAGCTCATCACAGAGTCGTCTGTCATCACCACTGCGCAACGCTCCATGCCCACGACCTCAGACCAGCACTTTGCCTAGACCAGCTCATCAAGCCTGTTCACGTAAGCCACCATCATCCTTACCTTGTCAAAGTATTTTCCCCTGTGCACAGGTGGACTTCCCTGGTGGCGGACCTATTCCCCGTAGCGGCGGGGCTTCGCCTCCTCCTCCTCGGATCCTCTCCACCTCATCACGACACCAAGTTCCCCGCTCACCTCCCAACACTCGCTCCCGGAGCAAGCAAGAGTCTCCCGGCAACACCTGCAAGTAAGCAGCAATCATCGTTACACCTCTTTGCTGTGAACAGTACTAATCCCTGTGCTTTGTTCCTAGGGTTGCCAGGTTGCAGCGGGACTCGCTCAGCTCCAGCACTTCACCAGCATCGCACTCACCCTCACATTCATACACCAACACAACACACTGAGTTAATAAATAATTGTTTAACTGATCTACTCGTGTCTGTCGTCTGTCTCCTGGGTCAAGCATCATGTCATCAAGACAACCCAGCAGACAGCACACTGACGCGCCATCTTAACACTCTTAGCACACGAGTAGACCTAATAGCCCACAAACAGACAGTTATATCAATTAACTCAGATTAATAGCCGGCTGAATCGCTTGGAGGGTCACCAGGCGTTTCCCCCGGTCGATGGGGCACCACCTGCTAATCCACCTGTTAGCCAGGTACACCAGCCTCCCTTATCTCGCCTAACCCCCGTGCCTACCCCCGCCCGCTTCAGCGGAAAACTTGGGGAGGCGTGGGGTTTTCTGCTTCAGCATGAGACGGTTTTTCACTGTGTCCCGGGAGATTTTCCCTCTGATCTCAGCAAGATCGGTTATATTTCCAACCTACTTGAGGGTAGAGCGCTAGCTTGGGCATATGCAGTTATGGCTAAGCCCAGTTTTGCCAACTTAACTTACCAACAATTTGTAGCTGATTTTGCTGAAGTTTTTGACCACACCGATAGGGACACGGTGCTAACTGATCGCTTGTTAAATCTTCGGCAGGGCAGTAGATCTGCTGCCGATTTCGCTGTGGACTTCCAGGTGCTAGCTACAGAGGTGGGGTGGGAGGACCCGTCACTATCTAGTATTTTTGTCCGTAGTCTTAGCTCTGAGCTAAGGGACGAGCTAGCGACATGGGACAAGCCCGACAGTTTAAGTGAATTAATCTCTCTCACCATTAGTCTGGATAATAGACTGAAGGAGCGGGCAGCCGAGTGAAGGGCTGCTGGATGCTTGGGCAAGTCATGCCCCCGCCCCTCTCGACCACCCCTGCTGGCTCTGCCTCCGTCGGAGGAACTTCCGGGGCAGGAGGAGATGATTATCAGGTGATTGGGAGTTTTGGCGGCTGAGAGACAGTGCCGGAGGGATTTAGGGCTGTGTTTCTATTGTGGTAGTGAAGTAGCTGAATGCACTAACCGGGTAAAAAGGGGAGGTCCGTGGTTCACAGTAGGGGGGCTCACGGACATAGATCAGACAAAACCCCTCACCAGCTGCCTTGTCCCCATTAGACTCATTTACAAACATAGAGAACATACCACACATGCCCTCATTGACTCTGGAGCTGAGCAAAGCTTTATTTCAGGAGACCTGGCAACTCGCTTGGGCCTCAGCTGTCAACCTCTTGGCCCCCCTGTCAATCTCATCACCCTGTCAAAAGCCCCGCTAACCGCTGTCTCCCACCAGACGGCCCCCGTGTCGGTGATTGTTTCTGGGAACCATCGGGAGAATATCCAGTTTCTGGTACTGCCCACTTCCACCTCTCCGTTATCCTGGGTTATCCATGGCTACAGTTACATAACCCCACATTTGATTGGCAGGCAGGAAATATCACTGCTTGGAGCTCCTTCTGCCTCAGCGCCTGCCTCCAGTCTGCAGCATGTGCTCCCTCTGTGTCAATGACTCCTCCCACGTCACTGCCTCCAGACCTGTCCAAGGTACCAGAAATCTACCGTGATCTGGGACCTGTGTTTAGTAAGTCACGGGCGCTGTCCCTTCCCCCCCACCGCCCTTATGACTGCGCGATCAATCTCCGGGCTGGGGTCCCGCTCCCGGCAAGCTGGTTATACAGTCCCTCAGCCCCGGAGCGTGAAGCCATGGACACTTACATTAAGGAGTCCCTCAGCTCCAGAATCATCCGACCATCCTCGTCTGCGGTGGGGGCATCATTCTTCTTCGTGGGGAAGAAGGATGGCTCTCTACGCCCCTGCATTGATTTCCGGGGTCTCAACAACATAACCACCAAAGACAAGTACACGCTGCCCCTGATGAACTCGGCCTTCGACTCTCTCCGGGGGGCATCATGGTTCACTAAACTGGACCTTTGTAATGCCTATCATCTGGTGCGAATCAAGGAGGGCGACGAGTGGAAGACCGGCTTCTGGGCCCCAAGCGGCCACTTCGAATACCTAGTGATGCTGTTTGGGTTAACCAATGCGCCGGCCGTCTTCCAGCGCCTAATTAACGACTTCCTCCGAGATTTCCTGAACTCCTTCGTGTTTGTATACTTGGATGACATCCTCATCTTTTCGCGGACGTTCGAAGAGCACCAGGTGCAGGTCAGCCGGGTCCTACAACGCCTCCTGGAGAACCAGTTATTTGTCAAGGCCGAGAAATGTGAATTCCATGCAGGGTCGACGCCGTTCTTGGGGTTTGTGATTGCACATAACCAGGTGCTCCCTGACCCGGCCAAGGTTAAGACGGTAGTGGACTGGCCCACCCCCACTTCCAGGAAACAGTTGCAGGGGTTTTTGGATTTCGCCAACTTCTACCGTCGTTTTGTGCCCAATTTTGGTATCGCCTGGCCCCTGACCAACCTCATGTCCCCCAAGACTCCCTTCTGTTGGAGCGAGGAGGCTGCTGCGGCATTCGAGAAGTTGAAGGAAGAGTTCGCTTCATCCCACGTCTTGACCCAGGTGGACCCGGACCTTCATTGCTTGGTGGAGGTGGATGCCTTGGATTCTGGAGTTGGGGCGGTCCTCTCGCAATGCTCGCCTGTGGATGGAGTGATTTGTCCATGTGCCTTCTTCTGTCACCGCCTGCAACCCGCCGAGAGGAACTACAGTATTGGCGACAGGGAGTTGTTGGCGGTCAAGCTCGCCCGAGAAGAGTGGAGGCACTGGCTGGAGGGGGCTGCCCAGCCGTTTGTCGTCTGGACGGACCATGAGAACTTACAATATCTCTGGACGGCCAAACGGCTGAACTCCTGCCAGGCCCGCTGGTCTCTCTTTTTTGGATATTTTGATTTCACGATCACCTATCGGCCTGGGAGCAAGAACGTGAAGCCGGACGCCCTCTCTAGGCAGTTCGAGGCAGAGACGTCCGAAGATCAGGAAGAAACCATCCTGCCCTCATCCTGTGTTGTGGGCACCCTCATGTGGGAGATCCGGGATAGAGTCAGGAGGGTGAGCCCGACCCGGGGGGGGGGGGGGATTGTTAGTCCCCACCTCTGTCAGGAGTGAGGTCATCCAGTGGGTCCACGCCTCCAAGCTGGCATGCCATCCAGGGATTGCCCATACCATCGCCTTGCTCCAGAGAGCCTTCTGGTGGCCACGGTTGAGGAAGGATGTCACCAGCTACGTTCGGGCCTGCGCCCAGTGGGCCACCGGGAAATCATCTTCCCCCCCGGCAGGTCTTCTCCATCCCCTGCCAGTCCCTTCCCGCCCCTGGTCTCATGTGGCTTTGGATTTCGTGACGGGTCTGCCCCCTTCTGACCACTTCACCTCGGTCCTGACCATAGTGGACCGCTTCTCCAAGGCAGCCCATTTTGTGCTCCTCCGTGGGTTGCCTTCGGCAGGGGAGATGGCTGATCTCCTGATGCAGCATGTGGTTCGCCTTCATGGCATTCCTTCGGATATTGTTTTGGATCGGGGTCCTCAGTTCGTCTCCCAGGTCTGGAAGCCGTTCTGCATGGCGTTGGGGGCCACGGCGAGTCTCTCCTCGGGATATCATCCACAAAGCAATGGCCAGTGTGAGCGAGCTAATCAGGAGCTGGAGGCTGCGCTCCGTTGTGTTATATCTTCATGCTCCTCTTCCTGGAGTGCGTTCCTGCCTTGGATTGAGTACGCACATAACTCCATGGTGTCTTCGGCAACTGGGATGTCCCCTTTTAAGTCATTGTTGGGGGATGATCCACCGCTGTTCCCGGAGGAGGAGAAGGAGGTTGCTGTCCCCTCTGTTCGGGCTCACGCTAGACGCTGTCGCCGGATTTGGACCATCATCCGCAGAGCCCTTCTCAGAACCACCGAGTGCAATATCCAGGTAGCCAACCATCACAGGAGACCTGCCCCGGATTATAAGGTGGGTCAACAGGTCTGGCTTTCCACGAAAAATATTAATGTACCGGCCGAGAAACGCAAATTAACAAAGCATTTTATTGGTCCCTATGTTATAATAATAATAATGCATCAGATTTATATAGCGCTTTATCATAGACACTCAAAGATGCTTTACAAGTAGATACATTATTCATTCACTCCAGACAGACAATGGTAGTGGCAAGCTACTACTGTAGCCACAGCTGCCCTGGGGCAGGCTGATGGAAACGTGGCAGCCAATCCACGCCAACGGCCTCTCCGGCCACCACCGAACATTTATACACATTCAAACCCAGTGTTATGGGCACTGGAGGCAATGCGGGTGAAGTGTCTTGCCCAGGGACACAACGGCAGGATATCTGGGGAGAGCGGGATTCGAACCACCAACCATCGGGTTATTAGACGACCTGCTCTACATCCTGAGCCTCTCTCGTATTGTTAACCCTGTGGCTGTGCGCCTAGCTCTCCCCCCTTCCATGCCCATCTGCCCCACTTTTCATGTCTCCCAGGTGAAGCCCTACATTTCTGACCCTCTGTGCCCACCCCCCGCAGCGTCTCCCCCTCCGAGGTTGATCGATGACCACCCGGCTTGGGGGATTACTGCCATCTTGGATGTCCACCGGCGGGTGGACTGGGAGGGATTTGGTCCTGAACACCGTTCCTGGATTCGCCCGGCGTTGATCCTTGACAAGCAGCTCATCCGTGACTTCCATCGGGCACATCCAGGTAGGATGAGGCAGGTGCCTGGAGGCACCTCTAGAGGGGGGAGTACTGTCATGGCGGCCGCTGGGCCGTCATCAGCCCCGGCTGTGCACACACCTGCTGCCAATTCCCAGCAGGCCATAAAAGCCAGATCCACTGACAGCTCAGCACGGAGTCATCTGTGCTGTGTTCCTAGGGTTGCCAGGTCGCAGCGGGACTCACTCAGCTCCAGCACTTCACCAGCATCGCATTCACACATAAAACACAACACACTGAGTTAATAAATAATTAACTGATCTACTCGTGTCTGTCGTTTGTCTCCTGGGTCAAGCATCATGTCACGTTTCCTTCAAAAATTTGTGACTTTTTTCTTATACCTTTAATCTTTCTTTTTTCTCCCCATTTCCTTAAGAAAGTGTTACATTTTCTTTATAAATATGCATATTTTTCTTTTGAATCGGCAGTTTTTCTGTTTAATTTGAAACTTTTCCTTGTTAAATTTGTCATAAATTTGTAACTTTTGTCTTATAAATTTGTTTTCCCCTAATAAATTTCCTCAAAAATTTTTGCCTTTTATCATGTAGATTTTCTGCTTTTACATGTAAATTTGGTTTTTCCTCTCACAAATATGATTTTTTCCCCCACATAAATTTGCAACCTTTTTCTCTTAAATTTGCATCTTTTTCCTCATAGATTTACAGGTTGTTCTTTATAAATTTGCAACTTATTTACAATAAATTTATAAGCTTTTTCAATAAATATGCATCTTTTTTTCTCATAGATTTGCAGATTGTTTCAAAATCCAGTTTCAGGATGAGGAGGTGTCTCTTCTCCACATCACTTTAACCTTTCCTTTCTCAGGAATTCCACTCTTCTCCAGAATTCCTCTAAAGCCTTCAGGGTGGAGCAGCAGGAGGAGGAGGAGCAGGACGGGGAGGAGGAAACAAACAAAAAAGTGAAAAACCTCCTCATCTCACTCATTAATCATTTAAAATCCAAAACTTTTAAATCTGATAAATCTACTTTTTAGGAATTAATGAGGTAATTTATTAATTCACAACAGGAGTTTGGTGTCTGGGAATTTTTCCTTTAAGAAGAGAAACCATGTCAGCCAGTCGGACCAGACGTTTCTGATCAGCTGATGTTTGTGTTTGCAGACAACCTGCTGGTGATCACCACGGCGACGGAGGAGACGCACGGCTTCAGACACTTCATGAGGACGGCGCGAGAGTTCAACTACACCGTGAAGGTGACGTCATTCATGGCTCAGCATATGTACGCATGGTTAGCTAGTGCTACGCTGATTTGTTGGATGGTTTGTTTCAGATCTGAGGCTCATATGGTGATGAGGATTTTTGGTTTGCATTGGCATTAGCTGAAATATATTCATTCTTAACTTACTGATTTTACTCTACGGTCAAGGTTTTCTCACCAAATAAATTGCTGTGAAAAAGTATTTGCCCCCTTCCTGATTTATTATATTTTTGCATATTTGTTACACCTAAATGTTTCAGATAATCAAACAAATTTTAATATTAGACAAAGGTAACCTGAGTAAATACACAATGCAGTTTTTAGATGATGATTTCATTTATGAAGGGAAAAAGCTATCCAAACCTCCCTGACCTTATGTGAAAAAGAAATCGCCTTCCACAGAGGAAGCAGGGTTTGGGGACAAGGGGGATGACTCGCCTATCACAGGGGCTGAGGTCGCCAAGGTGGTTAAAAATCTCCTTGGTGGCCGGGCCCCGGGGGTGGACGAGATTCACCCTGAGTACCTCAAGGCCCTGGATGTTGTTGGGTTGTCATGGTTGACACGCCTCTGCAACATTGCGTGGAGGTCGGGGGCAGTGCCTTTGGCATGGCAAACCGGGGTGGTGGTTCCTCTCTTTAAAAAAGGAGACCGGAGGGTGTGCTCCAACTTTAGAGGGATCACACTCCTCAGCCTCCCTGGGAAGGTCTATGCCAAGGTACTGGAGAGGAGAGTCCGGCCGTTGGTCGAACCTCGGATTCAGGAGGAGCAATGTGGTTTTCGTCCTGGCCGTGGCACATCGGACCAGCTCTTTACCCTCTCGAGAATTCTTGAGGGTTCGTGGGAGTTTGTCCAACCAGTTTACATGTGTTTTGTGGACTTGGAGAAGACATTTGACCGCGTCCCTCGTGGATTTTTGTGGGGGTGCTTCGGGAGTATGGGGTATCGGGCTTGTTGTTACGAGCTATTCGGTCTCTGTACGACCGTTGTGAGAGTTTGGTTCGTATTGCCAACACTCGGTCGGAGTCATTCCCAGTGAGAGTTGGACTCTGCCAGGGCTGCCCTTTGTCACCGATCCTGTTCATAATTTTTATGGACAGGATTTCTAGGCACAGCCAGGGAATGGAGGGTGTCATGCTTGGTGACCACAGGATCTCATCTCTGTTGTTTGCAGATGATGTTGTCCTGTTGGCTTCATCCAGCAATGACCTACAGCTCTTGCTGGGACGGTTTGCCGTTGAGTGTGAAGCGGCTGGGATGAGAATCAGCACCTCCAAGTCCGAGTCCATGGTCCTCAGCTGGAAAAAGGTGGATTGTCCTCTCTGGGTTGGGGACAGGCTCCTGCCCCAAGTGGAGGAGTTTAAGTATCTTGGGGTCTTGTTCACGAGTGAGGGGAAAATGGAGCAAGAGATTGACAGATGGATTGGAGCAGCATCTGCAGTGATGCGGACGTTGTACCGGTCTGTTGTCTGTAAAGCTATCGATTTACCAGTCAATCTACGTTCCTACTCTCACCTATGGTCACGAGCTTTGGGTAATGACCGAAAGAACAAGATCGCGGATACAAGCAGCTGAAATGAGCTTTCTCCGTAGGATTGCTGGACTCACCCTCAGAGATAGGGTGAGGAGCTCAGTCATCCGCTGCTCCTCCACATTGAAAGGAGTCAGTTGAGGTGGTATGGGCATCTGATTAGGATGCCTCCCACTTGAGGTGTTTCAGGCACGTCCCACTGGGAGGAGACCCCGGCGCAGACCCAGGACTCGGTGGACAGACTGTCTCCCAGCTGGTCTGGGAACGCCTTGGTATCCCCTCTGAAGAGCTGGAGCAGGTGGCTGGGGAGAGGGAAGTCTGGACTTCTCTGCTTGAACTGCTGCCTCTGCGACCCGGACCTCTGGAAAAGCGGTAGAAGATGGATGGATGGATGGATGGATGGAGGGCTTCATGAACTGATGGCCGGACATTCTTCTTCAGGATTTTCTGGTAGAGAGCAGAATTCATGGTTCTGTCAATTAGAGCAAGTCGTCCACGTCCTGAAGCAGCAAAGCAGCCCCAGACCATGACACTACCACCATCATGTTTGACTGTTGATATGATGTTCTTTTTATGAACTTCTATGTTAGCTTTATGCCAGATAAAGCAGGACACATGTCTTCCAAAAAGTTCAATTTTTGTCTCGTCAGTCCCCAGAATATTTTCCCAAAAGTCTTGAGGATCATCTAGATCAGGCCTATTTAGTTAGCGGCCCATGGGCCTCATGGAGCCCAGAAGCAGCCTCCAAGTGACCTGTGGGCCCAAACCACGCCAAAGAAACATAAATTTAAGAAAAAATATGAAGGAATGATGATCTGCAAACATGCACATGAACAACATGTGTGACCGCCATCTGCACGGAGTTCAGAAGCGCCCCTCTCGTGTTACCATTCCAGTCGGCAGGCAGACTGTCTCACTAGCGTCACTGTCTGAGAGAAATATGAGCTTATTAAAGTACTTTAAATGCCACTTAAAATCCACCGTTTTACGGCTGAGGACTATGGACTCAGACTTGGAGCAGCTGATTCTCATCCCAGCCACTTCACACTCAGTGCTGAGTAAGTGAGATTAGAAATAAAAGAATCCACAAATATCAGGTTCAGGTTTAGGTTCAGGTTACTTTATTTGTACCCGTAGGTAGATTTGTTTTGCAGTCTGGTGACATCCATATTTACAAGCCACAATTACATTCAACATAGACACAAACACAGGCACACATGAAGCTGATTATAAACATGATAAAATACTCAATGCTCTATCAATCAGGGTATAAAGACAAAGAGATGAGAGAAAAACCAGAGGTAAGAGAGAAGGGTCATCTTAAAAAGTTAAAAACTAGTCAAAGAGTTAAAAACTCAAAGGTCTAAAACCCAATAAAATATTTAGAACCCAAATAACATCCTACAAAAATAAGTAAATATAAAATGGAGTTAATAAATAGGTACCTAAATTATGTGCAATATGTTGTTACAACTTGTTCAACTCTTTGACAGCAGCAGGAACAAAGCTGTTTTTGTAGCGCTGGGTTCTACTTTTTGGGACAGCAAACCTCCGTCTTGAGGGAAGAAGCTGAAAGTTGCAGTGCAAAGGGTGGGAGTCATCATTTAAAATGGAGGTAGCCATCTTCTGTACTTGTCTGGTGTACAGGGATGTCAGGCTCAGCTGTGACTCACCAAGGAAACGACTGGACCATATAACTACCTGATCCAAGGATTTCCTCTGTTTCAGTTTTATCTGACCAAACCACGACACTAAAGAAAAGGATAAAACAGATTCAATAAAAGCCCGATAAAACATCGTCATTATGGTTCGGTCACTTTGGAAGCGTGCAAGTTTCCTCACGCAATGCAAATGTTGCTGACCCTTTTTGCACACCCTTTCACAGTTCTCTTCAAAGTTTAAATTACTATCAATAATCGTCCCAAGATATTTGTAGGATTGTACACATTCGGTGGTCTGGCCTTTTAGTACGGTGACTTTGTGCCTGGGAGTTTTCCTCCTAAAGTCAATAATCATGTCTTTAGTTTTTGTCGTATTCAGCTGCAGGTAGGAATCCTCACACCAGTGAACAAAATCATCAACTACTGGGTCGTGGCCACTCTCACCATCCTGGAGGAGACTGACAATAACTGAGTCATCAGCATACTTTATAATGTGTCTGTTGTCATGTCTGCTCCGACACATGTTTGTGCACAGGATGAAGAGTAGTGGTGACAGCACACACCCCTGAGGAGAGCCAGTAGAAGAGCACTTTAGGTCAGACAATGTACCATTGACCCTTACTTTCTGCGTCCTGTTGGTTAAGAAATCCAGAATCCAACCCACCAGATTATTGGTCAAATCAAATTGTTGCAGGAGCCTTTCAACTAAAATATGAGGTTGGATTGTATTAAAGGCGGAGGAAAAGTCCACAAATAAAAGCCTGGCATGTGTCCCATTAAAATCCAGATGTTTAAAAAGCATGTTAAGCAGCGTGACAGTGGCGTCCTCCACTCCTCTGTGAGGCCTATAGGCAAACTGCAGAGGATCCAATGCATGCTCAGTCTGCTTTAGGACCTCACATCTGACCAGTTTTTCAAAAATTTTCATTAAAATTGAAGTCAAAGCAACTGGTCTAAAGTCGTTTACCATTTTAGGACAGCTGGATTTTGGAATGGGAACAACCACGGCTTCTTTCCAGATCTTAGGCACATGTTGTGTCTGTAAGGACTTATTGAAAATGTAGTGAAATACAGGACTCAGTTCATGTGCACAGGACTTTACCAAGCGCCCACATACTGTATATTATCAGGGCCCTGACTTTTGTTCACTTTTACAGCGCAGAACTCCCTTTTAATATCCTGCACCTCAATATTAAAGTGCTGATTGTCTTTGAGTTTCTGTTTCAAATCTTGGGTTTCTGTGCTAATGAAATATATAATAAAGTCTCAAATGTACAAGAAAAGTCAATTTTACAGGAGGAAATTACAAATTTGAGGAAAATGGTTTCAAATGCAGATAAATTTACAGAGAAAAGTAGAAAACTATAACAGAATTGTTATAAAATTTGGAGAAAAACGTCAAACCTTAAAGACTGAAGTCATTACTCAAGTTTTTTAGTGGGAGCTTTCTGCATCCTTAACGCTACAAGAAATTTTTGGTTTACTGATATGTGTGTGTGTAATAGAATGTGTAGTTATAAAAAGAGGTTCCATCTCACACATGTGGTGATTTAAAGCAAAACAAACCACAATAGTAGATGTGCAATGTTTGTTGATATTATCAGTCTTTTCTTGGGGGAGTTGTGCACTAAAGTGTTTGACAGTTCACTTTTTTTCAGCTAAATGCACTTTGCGATGTGCCAAGGTCAGTTATAACCAGGATGTAGTAGATTCTATTTTGGAAGGGAAACAAAAATTAATGCTACTATCAGTGCACATTGAGTTTTTATGCACTTTGAGATATGCCCGAGTAAGATGTGACCAAAATGGTTATTTACATAATTTTTTCATTCTATTTATTTAATTGTTGTTCAAGAGGAAAAATATTTCTTTTACTTCAAGTTCTGCTCAAATCTGTGTTTTTATGCACTTCTGATGTGCCTTTGTCATGTGCCAAGTGCACATTTAAAACCAAGACAATGAATTAAAAGTGCGTATTTTTCATCATATTGATCTGTGTTGGTTTGAAATTTGTCATATTCAACAGATTGCTGAACATGTGTGGCCCAATTATATGGCTTGATTTCAAATTGTGGCCCAACTGATTTTGCAATTGAATAACCCTGATCTAGATGTTTTCTGGCAAATGTGTGCTGAGTCTTTGTGTTCTTTTTGTCCAGCAGGGGTTTTTGTCCAGGAACTCTCCCATGGATGCCATTTTTGCCCAGTCTCTTTCTTATTGTTCCATCATGGACCAGTGTCCAAACTGAGGCTGGTGAGGCCTGCAGTTCTTTAGACGTTGTTCTGGTTTTTTCTTTGTCATCTGTTCTGGAATTTCCTTTGATCACAGTGGGATGTGTTGCTTTTTGAGATCTTTTAGCCTACTTCAGGTTGTCAGACAGGTTCTATTTAAGTGATTTCTTGATTCAACAATTCTGGCAGTAATCAGGCTTGGGTGTAGCTACTGAAACTGAACTCAGCTTTCCAAAAAATCTGGAAAATTACAGTTAATTCATGATGTAACACGGGGGGCCAATTACTTTTTCACATAGGGCCAGGTAGGTTTGGATAGCTTTTTTCCCTTAAATGAAATCATCATTTGAAAACTGCATTTTGTATTTATTCAGGTTATCTTTGTCTGATATTAAAATTTGTTTGATAATCTGAAACATTGAAGTGTGACAAATACGCAAAAATATAAGGAATCAGGAAGGGGCAAATACTTTTTCACAGCACTGTATTCACGTTTTTTCATGTTGATTAGTAACATTTCTAGTAAATAAGACTTTTTCCATGTAAATTAGCAGTGTTTTTCATGTAAAGCAGCAACTTTTTCAGGTAAATCTCCAGTTTTTTAAATGATTATCATTGATTTGTATGAACATGTATAACATCAAATCTGCTGAGGTGAATATCGTTCAATCAGAGCTCAGACTGTCGCTGACCCTTGTGTATTTTTTAGTCAACTTTATTAATCCCAGAGGGAAATTCAGGACGTACACCTGGATGACGAGGCAGCCATGGTGCGGTGCCATCCCTTCACCATTCACACCTAGGACCACTTTACAGTCTCCAGTTAAGCTGACCTGCATGTTTTTGGCCTGTGGGAGGAAACCTGAGAACCCGGGGTAAACCCACGCAGACACGGGAAGAACATGCAAACTCCACACAGAAGAGTCACTAGTGGTCCGGGGGTGGGATGGAACCCAGGATGGTCCGCGGTAGAGACGCGGCCCGTACGGTGGGCGGAGGCCAGAAGGTTTGGTGTCTGAAGGCGGAGCTGCTGAAGCTGTCTGAGAGGACGGAGCTGGCGGTGCCGTTCGTGGGCAGGTGACCCAGTCGTGGGCGTTGTCTCCATGGTTTCCCGTTTCCTCCGCTGTCCTCCTTCTGCTCGTCGTCCCAAAGCTTCTGTGTCAGCTGTTTCCTCTGGGCTCTGCTGCAGGATGGTGTTTCTGTCACACATCAGGGTGTGGTGCTGCAGACGTGCAATAAACCCACACACACTCACTCTTTTCCCTCACACTTGCCTCTAGGTTTTACTCAGATTTTTTGTTAGAAATTTGCCAAACTTGACGATAAATGGCTCAGTTTTCCCTGCAAATCTGATTTGTTTTCCCACTGAATTTACCAGTTTAGAAAAGACAGAATCATAAATATGGAACTTTATTTAATTTATTGAAATCTTTATTTTTTCCTTGTAAATTTGCTTCTTTTTTGGTAAATTTGTACATTTTTCTCCTCTCTTTTCCTGGTAAATTTATGATATTTTCTTTATAAATATTTCTTTATGATATTTTCTTTATACGCCTGAAATAGGCAAATGTGAGTCAGGTTGTTATATTGTGTATTTATAATATTTATAATTGTGTATTTATAATGTATAATCTTTTTTGCATTGATGTATGTGGCTATTGTTTATTCTGTTTTAATTTTTTTTATCTTTTCCTTTCCTTTTTTCTTTTTACTTGTTTCTCCTCTCTAAAGCCCATCCAGGGACAAGAGTTGCAAATTAGCTAATAGCAATACACTCTTTGTGCAACACATCAGATTGATTGTCATTTGATTAATTGTCTGTTTATTGCACTGTCCCTGTCAAATAAACAAATAATCTAATCTAATAAATTTATATTTTTTTCCTTCATAAATTAGGGGCTTTTTCCCTCTTAAATTTGACTTTTTTTATCCACAAATTTATGAATTTTTCATGTAAATTTGTGACGTGTTTTGTAATAATTTTGGAACATTTTTTCTCAATAAATTCTTTTAAATCAATGTTTTCCATGTAAAATTATGACATTTTCTCATAAATGCGTGAATTTTTTGTGATTTTTTTGTTCTGATAATATGAGGGTTTTCCCTAAATTTTTAAAAATATTTTTCATAAAATTAGAGGTATTCTCATAAATTTGTGATTTTTTTTTTTTAGTTTTTACTCAGATTTTTCTCTAATTAAAAAAAAATGTCATAAATTTTTGGCTTTTTTATTTTTGTAAATTTACAATTGTTTTTTTTTTCTTTTAAATTTGTCACTTTTTCCTCATAAATTTTAAACTTTTTTTTCTCAAGAATAAAAATAATAAATGGAATGTTTTTACTTGTCAAATTGTGACTTTTTCTGATAGATTTGTGGCTTTTTTTCTTGGAAATTTGTGGTTTGGTTTTCTAATAAATTCAGTCTTTTTTCCATTTTAATTTTCCCTTTTTCCTCATCATATTTCTGTTTATTTCCTCATAAAAATGTTCTATTTTTGTCCTAATTTTATATCTCTTTATCCTAATTTTCTGTCCTTTTTTCCTCTTAATATTGTATGTTTTGTTTCTAAATATTGCAGTTATGACGTGGTGTTTGCGTCCGGTCCCGAGGAGCTTCTGTCCAAATTTTCCCGCCTGGGTCACCATGTCATTTTCTCCGCTGAAGGTTTCTGTTGGCCCGACCAGCGTCCTTCCTCCAGATACCCAGAGGTGCATTCTGGGAAACGCTACCTCAACTCAGGAGGTCAGTCTGTCTGTAATTAACCTTAAAAATCCTCATCCATGCATAATTAAGACCTCGATTCTCCCTAAAAGTGTTAATTAATCCTTAAATCTGAATCTCAGGTCTTAAAAACACCACGTATGAAAAAATAATGAATTTGTTATTACTGATTTTTGGTTTAAGCATAAAGTAAAATGAGTGCAATGAACTTTAATTGGTGTTCATTTGTGACTTTTTTCATTGTCAATTTTCTACTTTTATATTTGACTTTTTTCACTTAAATTTTGCTCCTTTTTTCAAGTAAATTTGTTTACTTTTTCTCTTGAATTTGTGACTTTTTTCTCAAGAATTTGTGTTTCCTGCTCAAAACTCTTCATCTTGGCTTCCACCCAGCAGCAGAACTCCTGGTTGTTTGTGTTTTAGGGTTTCAAACCTGCGGCTCCTGACCCGCTCTCTGACTTTTAGGCTTCCTCAGCTTCGCCCCAGATGTGAGCGCCATCGTCCAGCAGTGGAAATAAAAGAACAACTACAACAACCAGCTGTTCTACACCAAAATCTACCTGGGCAAGGAGCAGAGGGTGAAACTGAAATGCTGGCAACGCCTGAGAAAAAGTCTGACATTTATGAGCAAAAGAGTGAACGTTTAAAAAAAGGTCAAAACTTTTTCATTGTAAACTCACAGCGTTTTTGGTGTAAATTTGACTGTTTCCATTAAATTTGTGTTTTGTTAGCAAGTCTGTGTGAATCTGTGACTTTTTCAAAATACATTTACAACTTTTTGTCATAAATTTTTAAGCTTAGTGACTTTTTTTGTTGTAAATGTACAAATTCTTTTTCTTCAATTTGCTTCACTTTTGTTGTAAATTTGTGACTTTTTAGTGTAAATTTGTGACTTTTTCATTGGAAATTTGGTCCTGTCATAAATTTCTGGCTTTTTTGCTGTAAATTTGCAAAAACGAATCAAAGTAAATCTGACTCAGTTTTGCCACTTTTTCATTCCAAGTTTGGCATTTTGTAAATTTCCTTTTTTTAATAGTAAGTATGCAACTTTTTGTTGTAAATTTACTTGAAAATTTGAATTTTTGCACAAAAAAGCAATAAATTTTCAAAGAAAAGTGCTAAATTTACATTGGAAAAAGTCACAAAATTACAAAAAAAACCTCAGATTTACTTGAAAAAATTATACATTTTCTAAAGAAAAAAGTTGTAAATGTGGTGAGAACTAATTATTAAAAACTATTAATAAAATAAAATGATTACTAATTTAATCTCATTTCTCTCCTGACTAAATCGTCTATTTTAATGCTTGTTTTTTATTTTCAGACCAAGTTCAACATGACCCTGGATCATCGTTCACGAATCTTCCAGAACCTGAACGGAGCCATCGGTGAGAAGCTCAGAAAATGTGTAACAGATGTAAAAGTTGATGTTTTATAGAGTCTGTTTTTATATGTAATGCTGTCTGGAAACTCATCAGATGATCTGGAAACTCCTCAGCTGTTCATTTATGTGGGAGAAAAACACTGAAAGTATCACTTCAGATTTAAGAGCAAAGCGATGAGAAATCTTCTGAAACACATGACCAACATGAGAGAGAATCCATTTATGTTCAGGCCACTTGGCGTCTTCATCATTTCCTATTGAAATATATATATATATATATATTAAACGGACATGAAAATATAACATTAGAATCTGAAGGGATTTTAAAGTAATTCTGAATGAAGTGAATGTTGTTTCTAACAGATGAGGCCATCATGAAGTTTGAGAGGTCAAAGGTCAGAGCAAGAACCATGGCCTATGACACACTTCCTGTCATCATCCACGGCAATGGACCCATAGAGCAATTCATGACATTACCGCTGTGTTTATTTTGTTTTTTTTCATGATCTTTTGGATTGGTTCTATTATCCCTCAGGTGTATGGTATGGTTATGATGTCCTTGTTTTTATTTTCGCTTTTGGTCTGTGTCTGGTTTTCTGCTTGTGTTCTTTGTTTTTGACTTGCTGTTTCCCTTTATTTATGACCCATATCGGATATTGGCAGCGTCTGAGTGTCTTATGTGGGTTTCCTCCTCCTGTCTGTCTTCTTGGTTTGTGATAATGGTGGCCCATTCGTATAGTGTACTGACAACTGATAGTTTGTGTGCTGTGGGGTGTTCTGATGTCCATAGCAGGTACCGATCCGTGTGGGCTGGTTTCCTGTAGACTGAGATTTTTATACTGAAGTCATCATTGTGGTGGATTTTCATGTCCAGAAAAGCTATGGCTGACATACAGTGGGGCAAAAAAGTATTTAGTCAGCCACCAATTGTGCAAGTTCTCCCACTTAAAAGATGAGAGAGGTCTCCAATTTTCATCATAGGTATACCTCAACTATGAGAGACAAAATGAGAAAAAAAAAATCCAGAAAATCACATTGAAGGATTTTTAATGAATTAATTGGGTAAATTCCTTGGTAAAATAAGCATTTGGTCACCTACAAGCAAGCAAGATTTCTGGCTCTCACAGACCTGTAACTTCTTCTTTAAGAGGGTCCTCTGTCCTCCACTCGTTACCTGTATTAATGACACCTGTTTGAACTTGTTATCAGTATAAAAGACACCTGTCCACAACCTCAAACAGTCAGACTCCAAACTCCACTATGGCCAAGACCAAAGAGCTGTCAAAGGCCACCAGAAACAAAATTGTAGACCTGCACCAGGCTGGGAAGACTGAATTTGCAATAGGTAAGCAGCTTGGTGTGAAGAAATCAACTGTGGGAGCAATTTTTAGAAAATGGAAGACATACAAGACCACTGATAATCTCCCGCGATCTGGGGCTCCACGCAAGGTCTCACCACATGGGGTCAAAATGATCACGAGAACGGTGAGCAAAAATCCCAGAACCACACGGGGGACCTAGTGAATGACCTGCAGAGAGCTGGAACCAAAGTAACAAAGGCTACCATCAGTAACACACTACGCCGCCAGGGACTCAAATCCTGCAGTGCCAGACGTGTCCCCCTCCTTAAGTCAGCACATGTCCAGGCCTGTCTGAAGTTTGCTAGAGAGCATTTGGATGATCCAGAAGAGGATTGGGAGAATTTCATATGGTCAGATGAAACCAAAATAGAACTTCTTGGTAAAAACTCAACTTGTCGTGTTTGGAGGAGAAAGAATGCTGAGTTGCATCCAAAGAACACCATACCTACTGTGAAGCATGGGGGTGGAAACATCATGCTTTGGGGCTGTTTTTCTGCAAAGGGACCAGGACAACTGATCCGTGTAAAGGAAAGAATGAATGGGGCCATGTATCGTGAGATTTTGAGTGAAAACCTCCTTCCATCAGCAAGGCCATTGAAGATGAAACGTGGCTGGGTCTTTCAGCATGACAATGATCCCAAACACACCGCCTGGGCAATGAAGGAGTGGCTTTGTAAGAAGCATTTCAAGGTCCTGGAGTGGCCTAGCCAGTCTCCAGATCTCAACGCTATAGAAAATCTTTGGAGGGAGTTGAAAGTCCATGTTGCCCAGTGACAGCCCCAAAACATCACTGCTGTAGAGGAGATCTGCATGGAGGAATGGTCCAAAATACCAGCAACAGTGTGTGAAAACCTTGTGAAGACTTACAGAAAACGTTTGGTCTCTGTCATTGCCAACAAAGGGTATATAACAAAGTATTGAGATAAACTTTTGTTATTGACCAAATACTTATTTTCCACCATAATTTGCAAATAAATTCTTTAAAAATCAGACAATGTGATTTTCTGGATTTTTTTTTTTCTCATTTTGTCTCTCATAGTTGAGGTATACCTATGATGAAAATTGGAGACCTCTCTCATCCTTTAAGTGGGAGAACTTGCGCAATTGGTGGCTGACTAAATACTTTTTTGCCCCACCGTATTGTTGGACCCAGGGAACACACACACAGGCTCAAGTGCAATACAGTAATCTTTATTTGTGACCAACAGAGGATGTGCGGGTGCGTGTATGCATTATGTGAATGTGTTGATGGTGAACGAGCTGCAGCCGGGGGCGAGACAGAACACCGTACAGTCTGGCAACCCTACAAACAGAGCCAAAGCACAGGTGTTAATCTCAGCCACAACACCAAGAATTGGGTATTAACTGGGGCTTACTTGCAGGTGGTCTGAAGAGGGTGCAGGCTTCGGCTTATAGCCTCCAGCCAGGGAGACAGCGTCTGTGAGGCACACCCCGGGATGAGTGATGATGACTGGTGAGGTGAGGGGAACGTTCCACTGCCGTGGAGAGTCGGTTCCACCGCCAGAGGGATCCACCTGTGCACAGGGGAGAGCCTGGGAGAAATGGTGAGCAGCAGTTATGCTTACTTGTGATGAAGAGATCTTTCAGAAGAAGCACAGGGCTGTATGGAAAGAGGTGTGCGAGAGACGAAGGTCTGGTAGCAAGACAGACGGCTCCGTGCCGAGGCTTCAGGCAGAGTGGGCTATAAAGCCTGTGATTGATTAGCCGCAGGTGAGCGTGCAGCTGAGGGAGATGATGGCCCAGAGTGGGTGTCAAAAATCTGAAACCTCAAAAGACTGTATATTTGGTCCGTACCTCAATAAAGATTCAAGACACAAAGAATTCTTTTATGAGTTTTACTTGCCGCAAGGAGTACAGGCGATGATTACATTCAGCACTGCACTGAGGCAGTCTCAGTGTCTTACAGCTTTTATATAAGCAGTGTACATGAGTCATACAGGCAGTTTCTGAGTCATACAGGCAGTTGTACAATATTTGAACAATCAAGTTCACAGTATTTTTCCACTACTTACATATCAATGGTCATATAAAATAATAAATGCAAAGCAAGTATGTACATTTTCTGACATTTCCCTCCTGTTATCATTTTATAACTACTTTGGGCAGATGCCTTTATTTATCAGTAACATGCAACTTCAGCTTTACTGATTTTCTACATGTACATCATTTGCATCAGAAGTCAGTTACACAGGAGATTGATCACAGGCATCACAATCAGAACCAAAATTATCCTCAGTCTTAGGAAGGGGAAAATACTGGCCCCTGGTATCGTTTGCTAAATCTAATGAGGGGAATGACACACATAAACAGCACACAAAATATGATCAACACAACTAGCACTGGGGTTAACCATTTTAAAGTAACTTGCCACCATTGACCAGAAAGGAACCAAGAAGACAGGTTCCAGTTTTGGGGTACATCCTTTAGGCTATCTAGATGTTGGCGCAAACCACGCAATCTGTTAATTATTGCGGTAATATTGTCAGAGGAGTCAGGGATGAAAGTGCAACAATGTTCTCCAATGATAGCACATACATCTCCTTTTGTCATGCGGTAGCCTCGCGAGCCACCATAAGACACCACACCATCACCAGAGAGTTGTGTTAGTGTCTTTATTCACGGTGAAATCACAATAATACAAGCTGCTGAGGCTATGACACATACAAGTCTACACACACAGGGAGGCGTAAGGCTAACAAGCTCACTCACGAGTCCACAGGATAAGACGGTCACACCACAGACAGGCAATGTAGTATAATCCATATAGCACAATCGCTCCAACGATCAGAGACAGGCACTGCTACAAGGATGCAGCCACTGACGTCGGCTTAAGAAGCCGGCCGCTAACGACCGCAAATGCAGAACAGCTGTTCAGGTCTTGACAGCTGAGCGGAAGCCTCCCCGAATGCTGTCACAATAAGAGCTCGGAGGGCCAGAATAATAACACCGCTGTCAAGACCTGACAGGAATAGCGCGAGCGCAAATAATAATGGTGCTCAGATCATAACACCTTTCTCAGCAAGCAATAAATCAAGAGCGAGATGGTGCTGAGTTATCTATCATAGCTTTCATGGCTGCCTTTTCTGGATCCTTTTTAATGAAAAGAGCAAGGTCAGTAATGACATCAGTAATATTTTCCAATGCCCTATACATGTCATTCATTCTGTGGCTCAAGTAAGCAACTCCATACATAGGGAACACAGTCATAAAAACACAGCGAAGATCGCTTATCAAAGGAGGTGATTTGATGGACTCTGCAGATCTTTTAGTTCTAGAATGGGACGCAGTATTTAAAGCAGTAATGTTCGTGGTAAATATATATGAAGCTGGGATCATTTTTGCCAGGTAACAGGTACCACACCATCGTTTGGGGAGCCACAAATAAACCTTATGGCCACACACCCAAATGTAATCTCTCGGGCAGGGATACCCGGTTTCGCCTGGAACCCTAATATTAAGGCCTGGTGAGCCAAACCACTAGCCTGGGGCTTCCTTTGCAATAGCTGTCATGTTCCAGGTGGGGACACCTTTAGTATTACATGATTGACCAGTACCATTACAATACTTATGTTTGGCCACGTCCTCACTGAAAGTGGCAATAGGGAAAATTTCGATACACTGGCTATTGCCTAAAAGATTAGCTGCATCCTGCCAATATGTACCGCTCTTACTAGTGCAATTTCTCTTAAAACAAAAAGGAACCTGTGGTGGATCCCGTGCTAAGGAAAATGACTTCATATTAGTCCTGTTAACAAAACTGGTGAAGTTCTTTGGCAATCTCCAATCAGTGGAGGTTGGATCAGGGTTATAATAAGTGCAGTTTGGCATGGTTTCTGTAAAGAATGTCTCCTTATTATATGGGTAAAATGAATAAGCAGCAAGAATGCAAATGGAATCTGTTAAATTAGCTGGTTTGGCTGTCAAAACAGGACTGTGACGTGCATGATGAGGAACAATAGAGCACACAAAACAATTTGAAGCGTTGTATGTCATTGCAGTCAACTTAGCAATGACTTACAACGCTAAGTTAGCTAAGCTTATAACTTAGCTAACTTATACCACTCGTTGTGTAGGTGGGTGCTGTGGTCAACAAGTCCTCTCTTTAGTCGCCCCCGTGGGTTGTTTCCACCTGTGTCCTGACGGTTTCTTAGAGCCGGGAATGACCACCATCCCACAGTCATAAGTAGTACAAAACACAAAGTAAGCAACACCTTTGGTGCCATGCTTCTACCTGAGAGAGTACCCCTCCGGGCCTCTTTCTTCACCAGGTTTGAGACAATCTCCCTAAATGGAGGGGGCCACTATTACTCCACACACCGAGGTGTGTATCCCCTTTGTAGCTGGACTTACTCAGGGAAGCAGGTCCGTTCACTTACAGGCACCCGTAGTCTCTTAACGTGTGAAAGGTGAATCCAAGATGGTCGTTCAGCAATACGCACTGCAGTGGGGGTGGTCAACAGCACCTGATATGGTCCAAGCCACCTTACTGAGTTCCAATGCTGGCGGTGGTGGTTTTTGATGAAGATGTAATCACCAGGTTGCAGAGGGTTATCTTGTCCCTCCTGTGGAGCAGAGAGAGATCTGACAGAATCAATATAGTCTTTGTTCTCACATGCCTTCCTCAAATGGGTTACCAAATCACTATTTATTTGAGGATGTCAAGGGCTTTATTTCTGGCAGCAAATACGGTCTATGAAATGCACATTCAAAAGGTGATAGTCCTGTTTTGGCATCAGGTATGTTATTTATAGTCATTTTTACTATTTTTAAAGCTTCTGGCCATGCTTTGCCTGTGTCCTTCATGACCTTTGCAAGCATTTGTTTCACAGTGGCATTTTTTCTTTCTACAAGGCCTGCACTTTGTGGGTGGTAAACAGTATGAAATTTGATCTGGCTTCCTACAGCTTGAATTAAATGTTGGACTGTTTGTGCTGTGAAATGAGTGCCATTGTCTGCATAAATCAGTTCTGGAATCCCAAAAGTGGGGAAAAACATGGTCCAGCAATGTCCTGCACACAAATGCTGCATTTGCGGAGGATGTTGGATGTATTTCTGTCCATTTTGTAAAGGTGTCAATCAACACCAGGCAATACTGTAGTTTCCCATGTTTACCTAATTCAATAAAATCCAAACACCATTGACTGAAAGGTTCTTTTGGTGCAGGAAATGATCCTTGCCTTGTTCTCATTGCTCCTTGAGCGTTATTTTGAAGACAGTTTATGCATTTTTGGCATGTTTTCTTTGCTTCCTTCAAAATATTAGGACAGAAAAAGTGTTTTTTCAACATCCCCATCATCCCTCCTGTTGACACATGGCCTGGGCCATGTGACACCAAGGCAGCCCATTTGTATAATGTGGGTGGCAGAACAATTTTTCCATCAGGCATGCAAAATATACCTGAATCATTTTGACATGCATCAGGAGGAAGTTCCATATTGCTTTGACAGTCTTTTAAAACATCAACATCAACATCATCAATGAAGCAGATGGTTCCCAAAAGTCGCAGAGCAGCACAATGAGCAGCATTATCAGCCAAGCGATTACCACAGCTAAGCAAATCAGTGTTGTTAGTGTGGGCAGGGCAGTGAACAACGGACACAGAGTGTGGTAACATTAAGGCCTCCCGTAATTGTATCAACTGTTGTTGATGTTTGACTGGTTTTCCAGTGGAGGTAACAATACCACACAAGTTCCATGTAGCAGTATGCAGGTGACCTGCATTGTAGGCATACTTGCTATCTGTACAAATAGTAACATTTTAGCACCTTGGGGGAGCCAGATTATTTAGCATCTCAGACAGGAGACAGTGGATAAGCAGGGGAGAACAATGAGCAGGAGGTTCCTGGTGAGATAGCAGGAAGGAGTCAAGGATGAAGGGGGTTGAATGCAGTGTGATGCAAATGCCATGTTGTGTGTGGAGAAATGCCATGAAACTTAAGAGGAGAGTGCCTGCTGAAAAGTTCAGTCTGTTCTTTGCTTGTGAGATGTGAGTGTGTAATAAATCGTCTGAAATGAATACGCCTCTTCATTTACACACTCCACACTGGTGACCCAAGACGTATTATGGAACACGAGGCAAGATCCCTGGAGCCGGCCCGGTCAGGAAGCTACAGCGAGGCGGCAGCCATCCCACAGACAGCCCGGACTGGAACCTCCAGCCACGCGTGTGTGGTTCAGTCAAGCTACCGGATTTCTGGCAGCACAACACGCGCTCTTGGTTCCACCTCACCGAGGCCCAGTTCGCCCTCCGGGGAGTAACGGCAGATGACACCAGATTCTACCATGTGGTCGCAGCGCTCGACGCCCACACAGCTCAGCAGGTAGCGAGCCTGCTCGATCAGCCACCAGCCAGCAGCAAATATGAGGCGCTCAAGGCTGCGCTCATCCAGCGCTACATGCTCTCGGACTGTGAGAGAGCGGAGAGGCTCCTGACGCGGACCGAGTTAGGAGATGGTTCGGCCGTAGACCTGATGGAGAAGATGCTGGCGTTAATGGGCACAGCCGACAGGCACTTTCTGTTTGCCCACCTCTTCCTCCGGAACCTTCCAACAGTGGCGAGAGCGGCTCTGGCCAATTCGCCGTTGCTGGCCGCGCGCAACTACTGTGCGCTAGCCCAGGAGGCAGACCGGATCATCCTCACCACCAGGGCGATCACAGTCAACGCGGCAGCGGCAGAGCCCAGCGAGACGACCAGAGGAGGCGAGGAGCCACCGACGGTAGCAGCAGTGGGGGCCAAGGAGCGCCAGAGAGACATGCTCTGTTTCTACCACCGCCGCTTCAGAGAGAAGGCACGCAGATGTGCGCCACCGTGCCAATTCAAGCGCTCGGGAAACGCCAAGGCCGGGGGTCGGTAGCAGCTGCGACCCTCGGTGAAGAGAACAAGCTGCTCTACTTGACGGATGCACGCTCGGGGAGGCGTTTCCTCATGGACACCGGAGCCCAGAAGAGCTTCATCATGCCGACCTACGCTGACCGGCTGGCAGAACCTAGCGGCCCCGAGATGTTGGCAGCAAACGGCTCGGATATTAAGACCTTTGGTGAGAGGACTCTGCTCTTATCTCTACACGGCCATACATATGAGTGGACTTTTGTTGTAGCAGCACTGAATTACCATATCCTGGGGGCTGATTTTCTGTGTGCACATGGTTTACTGGTTGATGTTGCTAACAGGCACCTGGTTAATGCACTGTCCTTTGACTCTTTCCCCTGTATAGCTCGAGTGACCCAGCCAACAGCACAAGCCAACCTCACAGCCACAGGCGGTAAGTTCCACACACTGCTCACTCAGTTCCCAGCACTCACGGTCCCGACGTTTTCCACGGCCATCACTAAACACGGGGTGGAGCACTTTATCACCACCACCGGGCCGCCTGTTTTTGCAAGACCTCGGCGCTTGGATGCAGCTAAACTGGCCATAGCGCGCGAGGAGTTCACCAACCTGGAAAGGTTGGGCATCATCAGGCGATCAAACAGCCCATGGGCATCCCCGCTACACATGGTCCCTAAAGCTGAGGGATCGTGGCGACCGTGCGGGGATTTCCGCAGGTTGAACAACGCCACAGCACATGACCGCTACCCAATTCCCCACATACAGGATTTTTCCATTCACCTTGCCGGAGCATGCATTTTTTCCAAAATAGACCTGGTCCGCGGTTACCACCAAGTCCCATTGCGCGCTGAGGACATACCCAAAACAGTGGTAATAACTCTGTTCGGTCTATTCGAGTTGCTGCGCATGCCATTCAGGTTAAAAGGAGCTGCACAGACGTTCCAGCGCATGATGGATGCAGTGCTGCGCGATCTCCCGTTCATGTTCATCTACCTGGACGATATTCTGGTAGCCAGTGCATCCGAAGACGAACACGAAACCCACCTTACGACGGTTTTCCGGAGGTTGGAGGAGCACGGGTTAATAATCAACCCGGCAAAATGCCAGTTCGGCATGACGGAGATTGATTTTTTGGGGCACCACATCTCTCCGGAAGGAGCGATCCCACTGCCCGACAAAGTGCGTGCTATGGCGGATTTTCCCCGGCCTCAGATGGTCAGGGCGCTGCAGGAATTTTTGGGAATGGTGAACTTTTATAACCATTTCCTTCCCCACGCGGCACAGCTCATGCAACCATTGTACACCGCGCTCAAGAAACAGAAACCCGCGGATAGGGTCGAATGGACCCCGGAGCGAGAGCAGGCATTCTTGGAAGTTAAAGCAGCCCTGGAAAATGCCGCACTGCTGGCGCATCTGGACCCGATGGCCCGCATAGCGCTCACCACTGACGCTTCAGACATGGCCATAGGGGCTGTCGTGGAGCATCGTGTCGCCGGGGCTTAGCAGCCGCTCGCCTTTTTCAACAGAACTTTGTGCAACAGCGAACATAAATACAGCGCGTTTGACAGAGAGTTGCTGGCTCTCCACCTGGCCATACGCCACTTCCAGTTCTGGCTGGAAGGGTGCAGCTTCACCACGTTCGTGGACCACAAGCCGCTAACATTCACGATGGCCAAGGTTTCAGAACCATGGTTGGGCCGGCAGCAGAGACAGCTGGCCGCGATCTCAGAGTTTACTACCAATATTCAACATGTGTCGGGTAAACTGAATGTGGTGGTGGACTGCCTCTCACGTGCTGTGGTGGCCCCGGTCTGCGTGGGGATAGATTACGCAGCCATGGCCGGGGAGCAGATTAGCGATGCAGACGTGCGCGTGCTCCAGTCTGGACCAACAGGGTTAAGGCTGGAGAGCAGGGTGCTGCAAGATGGCGGCCTGCCCCAATCTGCGATATCTCCACGGGTCGCCCGTGTCCGGTGGTCCTGGTCACGTGACACCGCCGGGTGTTTGAGTCGGTTCACACTCTGGCGCACCCAGGAGTGCGCACGTCAGTCAAAATGGTGGGAGAAAAGTTTGTGTGGCCGAGCCTACGCAAACAAGTGAAAGAGTGGGCTGCAGCCTGCGTAGCGTGCCAACGAGCCAAGGTACACAGACACACGAAGGCTCCCTTGGAGCCGTTTCGTATTCCGGCTAAGAAGTTTGACCATGTTCACGTGGACCTCGTGGGCCCCCTCCCACCATCACAGGGGTGCACGCACCTCCTGACAGTGGTGGACCGCACCCCACGCTGGCCAGAAGCGGTCCCGCTGGCGGCAACCACATCCGCAGACGTAGCGCGCACTTTTTTAACAGCATGGGTGGCGCGTTTTGGAGTCCCGTCGGACATTACATCCGACAGGGGTCCTCAATTTGTTTCCAAACTCTGGTCCGCGATGGCCCGCAGCCTGGGTGTTACAATTCACCACACAAACGCGTACAACCCACAGGCCAATGGGTTATGCAAGCGTTTTCACAGATCACTGAAAGCAGCGCTCAGGGCTTCATTGACGGATGCAAATTGGATAGACAGGCTGCCGTGGGTTTTATTGGGGTTGTGCTCCGCACCGAAAGAGGATCTGGAAGCTTCCCCGGCAGAGCTCGTTTTTGCGCAGCCACTACAGCTGCCCGGGGAATTTCTGCCAGATAATCCCACGCCGGGCAGCTGCCCGTCTCAGCTTTTGCAGCGTAGTGCAAACACAGGCACGCTGCTGGGTCCTGCCCACCACAGTTTTCCACGTGTTTTCGTGCCTAAAACTTTGAAGAGCGCAGAGTTCGTGTTTGTCAGACACGACGCCCACCACCCTCCATTGCGCCCACCCTATGATGGACCGTTCAGAGTGTTGGAAACAAGGGATAAGCATTTTTTGCTAGACTTGGGGGGTAAGCGGGAAAAAATTGGCATAGACAGACTCAAACCCGTTTTCGTTGTGGCACACGAGCAATTGCTGTTGGCTAGGGCCCCTCGGCATGGAAGACCCACACGGAGAGCTCCCCAGGGAAACGATTCACCAGAGCAGCCACACGGACAGACTGAAGTGCCCCCCCCCCAGCCGCAGCCCACCCGCAGTCAGACACACTCCCAGCAGCCCCCCACTGGCACAGCAGTGCCACGGAGGTGGTTAACCCCAGTTACAGCAGATACAGGAGGAGACGGAAGCCCAAACAGCATGTGGACTGATATTCTATTGTTCTATCACAGCATGTGGACTGTTATTCTATTGTTCTATCTAAGATGCTGGGGGGGGGGGTAGTTTAGCACCTTGGGGGAGCCAGATTATTTAGCATCTCAGACAGGAGACAGTGGATAAGCAGGGGAGAACAATGAGCAGGAGGTTCCTGGTGAGATAGCAGGAAGGAGTCAAGGACGAAGGGGGTTGAATGCAGTGTGATGCAAATGTCATGTTGTGTGTGGAGAAATGCCATGAAACTTAAGAGGAGAGTGCCTGCTGAAAAGTTCAGTCTGTTCTTTGCTTGTGAGATGTGAGTGTGTAATAAATCGTCTGAAATGAATATGCCTCTTTATTTACACACTCCACAACATCAAGATTCTTTGCCCATGTGAGTGCAGAGATCAAAGCAAGCAATTCAGCCATTTGAGCTGATGCAGGCTGTGGAACATTTTCCACAATCAGGATTGGTCAAAAACGCTGCCATCATTAGTCACTGGTAAAACAGTAGCAGGATTGAGGGAAGCACACCTGACAAGCTTAACATGTAGCTGGGACAACAGGGATATTGTATATGACAACAGTCTTGCTGGTGACAACATTGAGTGTTTGTCCTGCTGCAACAACCCTTCTACAGCGTGGGGAACATGTACAATTAAATGATGGTAAAGAACCACATCCAACACAGAGGAGACTGCCATTGCCACTGCAGCTACTGCCTGCACACAGACAGGAAATCCTGCAGCAACAGAGTCAAGCCTCCGTGAATAATAAGAAAGTGGTCTGTATTGTCCAGCATGTATTTGAGTCAGAACTGCAGTCATATGCTTATCCGGGACATCACAGAACAGATGAAAATCCATATCATAATATGACAAGACTAACACACATACTGTAGTCAGTATGTGTTTCAACTCATCAATTGTGGAGAATGTGTTGAAGGACGAGACTGAGTTTATTCCTCAGGTTCAGCTTTATTCACAGTCACATCTCCAACATTCAAAAGCAGAAAAAGAGGATAAATCTTCTCACATCTGTCCCTTTATACCCAGGACATCAAACCTACAGTCACATGGTGTTTAATCAAACATATAGTCACATGTTACTTAATCCCAGTCACAATGTAACTTCCCCCGACCTTAACACCATCCACCCCCTAGTCTCCGGTGGTCAGGAAATCTCTCAAGGCCATCTCCTTGGAACAAAAGGCCAAATCTCGCACTCTCCTGTTACCTCTAGGAGGCTCAGTGCCTTTCTTCCCCTGAGACGTGAAGCATACAATAAACATACAGTAATATATCTGTGGAGCATATGAAACCAACATATGTGCCCCACATGACCCCCCCCCCAAACGTCTAAGATGGAACAATCATCACTAAAGATGCATGTCATGCTAAAATCATTACATATCAGTTCACCTGCCGCTTAGGCCTTAACCTTCTGCCGTATTTGCTGTAAGCCGGCTTTACTGCCTCCGCAGTGTCCTCCTGCTGTGGGGTTGCTGCCTGTGGATTAGAACTGTTAGTCAATCTCTGTGGGTGTTCTGGGGAATGCTCTCTGGGGGGTCTGCCGTGCCGGGGAGCCTTCGCCAACTGCACAGGTTCGTCTGCCATCACAAAAGCAGGTTTGAGCCTGTTTATGCCAATTGTTTCCTTTCTGCCCCCCAAATCTAGCAAAAAATGCTTCTCTCCTGTTTCCAGCACTCTGAATGGTCCATCATAAGGCGGCCGCAAGTTTGGGCGATGGGCGTCATGTCTGACAAAAACAAACTCCGCATTTTTTAAAGCTTTAGGCACAAAAACGCGCGGGAAGCTGTGATGAACTGGGCCAGGAAGCGTGCTCACTCCCATGTCGCTCTGCAACCACTGAGCAGGGGGACACTCTGGCGCAGGATTATCCGGGAGAAACTCCCCGGGCAGCCGGAGTGGCTGTACGAAAACTAACTCAGCTGAGGAGGCTTTTAAATCCTCTTTAGGTGCAGAACGCAACCCCAATAAAACCCATGGTAGCCTGTCCACCCAATTTGTATCCGTAAGCAACGCTCTGAGGGCTGCTTTCAATGACCTGTGGAAATGTTCGCATAAACCGTTAGCCTGCGGGTTGTACGCGGTAGTGCGGTGGATCGTTACCCCCAGGCTGCGGGCCATCGCTGACCAAAGCTCAGAAACAAATTGAGGACCTCTGTCGGACGTAATGTCCGACGGAACTCCGAAATGCGCTACCCATGTTGTTAAAAACACGCGCGCCACCTCCTCGGCTGTGGTTGATGCCAGTGGGACCACTTCCGGCCAACGCGTGGTGCGGTCCACCATCGTCAAAAGGTGTGTGCACCCCTGTGACGGCGGGAGGGGGCCTACGAGGTCGACATGCACCTGATCGAACCACTTAGCCGGGATGTGAAAAGGCTCCAAGGGAGCTCTCGTGTGTTTGTGTATTTTGGCCCCACTGACAAGCAACGCAGGCTGCTGCCCACTCCTTGACTTGCTTGCGCAGGCTCGGCCATACAAATTTCTCTCCTACCATTTGGACCGACGCGCGCACTCCCGGGTGCGCCAGAGAATGGATTGAGTCAAAAACGCGGCGGCGCCACGCGGCTGGCACCACCGGACGCAGTCGTCCCGTGGAGACATCGCAGATTAGGGGGGGCATACCATCTTGCAGCGCCCTGTTCTCCAGCCTTAATCCTGTTGGTCCAGACTGGAGCGCGCCACCTTTGCGTCGCTAACCTGCTCCGCGGCCATGGCTGCATAATCTATACCTACGCGGACCGGGGCCGCACGCTTCCGCGTCGCCACCCTGCTCCGCAGCCATGGCTGCAGAGTCTTCCCCCACGGGGCCTGGAGTCGCCCCAGCACGTGAGAGGCAGTCTGCCACTACATTATATTTACCGGCCACATGCTGAATATTGGTAGTAAACTCCGATATCGCGGCCAGCTGTCTCTGTTGCTGGCCCGACCAAGGTTCTGAAATCTTGGCCATCACGAAAGTCAGCGGTTTGTGGTCCACGAATGCGGTGAAACGGCATCCTTCCAGCCAGAACTGGAAGTGGCGGATGGCCAAGTGTAGAGCCAACAACTCCCTGTCAAACGCGCTGTATTTTCGCTCGCTATCGCGCAAGGTCTTGCTGAAAAACGCGAGTGGTTGCCAGGCTCCAGCCACATACTGTTCAATGACCGCCCCTATGGCTACATCTGACGCGTCAGTAGTGAGCGCCATGCGGGCCGTTGGGACTGGGTGTGCCAACAACGCAGCGTTTGCCAGGGCTGATTTGACTTGAGAGAATGCGCACTCCCGCTCGGCAGACCATTCAATTTTATTGGTGGGTTTTTGCTTTTTTAGTGCAGCATACAATGGTTGCATGAGCTGCGCTGCGCGGGGGAGGAAACAGTTATAAAAATTAACCATTCCCAAAAACTCCTGTAACGCTTTGACCGTTTGTGGCTGGGGAAAATTTGTTATTGTGCGCACTTTATCGGGCAGAGGGACCGCTCCTTCTGGCGAGACGCGATGCCCCAAAAAATCAATCTGCGCCACCCTGAAATGACACTTCGCTGGGCTGATTATTAACCCGTGCTCTGCCAACCTCCGGAAAACTGCTGTGAGGTGGCTTTCGTGTTCGTCTTCAGACGTGCTGGCTACCAATATGTCGTCCAGGTAGACGAGCACGAAAGGGAGATTGCGCAGGACCGCGTCCATCATGCGTTGGAACGTCTGCGCCGCACCCTTAAGCCCAAATGGCATGCGCAAAAACTCAAAAAGCCCGAAAGGAGTTATTACCGCTGTTTTGGGTATGTCCTCAGCGCGCACTGGAACCTGGTGGTAGCCCCGTACCAAGTCTATTTTAGAAAAAATGCGCGCCCCCGCCAAATGAACCAAAAAATCTTGGATGTGGGGGATCGGGTAGCGGTCGTGCGCCGTGGCGTTATTCAACCTGCGGAAATCACCGCAAGGTCGCCACGAGCCATCAGCCTTTGGGACCATGTGCAGCGGTGAAGCCCATGGGGTCTTCGAACGCCTGATGATGCCCAGTCTTTCCAGGTTGGCGAACTCCTCACGCGCTATGGTCAGTTTAGCTGAGTCCAAGCGCCGAGCTTTTGCAAAAACGGGTGGGCCGGTGGTAGTAATAAAATGTTCCACCCCATGTTTAGCCACTGTCGCCGAAAACGTTGGGACCGTGAGTGCTGGGAACTGAATGAGGAGTGTGTGGAACTTACCACCTGCAGCTGTGACGTTGGCTTGTGCAGTCGGTGGGGCCACTCGAGCTGTGCAGGGAATAGAGTGAAAGGAGAGTGCATTAACCAGACGTCTGTTAGCAAGATCAACCAATAAACCATGTGAGCACAAAAAATCAGCCCCTAACATGTTGAAATTGACTGCCACTACAACAAAAGTCCACTCAAATGCACGGCCCTGCAGAGACAGAAGCAGAGTCCTCTCACCGAAGGTCTTAATCGCTGAGCCATTCGCTGCTGACACCCGGGGACTACTGGAAGGCGCCAGCCGGTCAGCGTAGGAAGGCGTGATGAAGCTCAGCTGGGAGCCTGTGTCCACGAGGAAATGCCTCCCCGAGCGTGCATCCTTCATGTAGAGCAGCTTGTTCTCCTCCCCAAGGGTCACAGCTGCTGCCGACCCCCGGTCTTGGCATTTCCCGAGCGCTTGAAATGGCACGGTGGGATGCACTTGCGCGCCCTCTCTGCAAAGCGGCGATGGTAGAAGCAAAGAACGTCGTCTGCTCCGTGTCGCCTGGCCCTTGCTGCTGCCGTCGTCGGTGAGTCTGGTGCTGCAGCCTCTGGCCCCATGCCATCTCCGGACGTTGCGCCTAGCTCTGCTGCCGTGGCCTAAGCCACGCTCCGTTTGTGGGTGTCGATGAGTCATTGCGCCTCCTGGCTCAGCTCGTGGTAGTCTCCTCAGGCCAACAGAGGCGAACCGGCCAGGGTCATTCTCACCGCTGGCGGTAGGGTCCTGAGGAAAAGGTGGGTGAAGATAAAGCTGTCATCTTCGGAGTCTCTCAACCGCAGCATTTTCCCCATCAGGTCTGCGGGTCTGTCGTTCTCAAACTCCGTCAACGCCAGGAGTCCCTCTGCTCGCTGTTGCACCGAGGGGGTGAAGTGGCTGATCAGCGCAGCCTTCAATGCGCTGTACTTGTCGCTGTCCGGTGGGTGGTTGACCAGGTTCTCAACCCTCTGGACTGTGTGGTTGTCCAGCTTCGCCACCACATGGTAGAACTTGGTGTCATCTCTCGAGATTCTCCGGAGGTTGAACTGCGCCTCGACTGCGCTAAACCAGGAGCGTGGACTATTCTGCCAGAAGTCCGGCAGCTGGAACGTGGCTGCATTCGTCAGGCTGGCTTCTGACGAGTCCCGCTTGGGAGAATTACTTCTGCTCATGCTTCGTTGTGAGGTCACCAGTGTGGAGAATGTGTTGAAGGACGAGACTGAGTTTATTCCTCAGGTTCAGCTTTATTCACAGTCACATCTCCAACATTCAAAAGCAGAAAAAGAGGATAAATCTTCTCACATCTGTCCCTTTATACCCAGGACATCAAACCTACAGTCACATGGTGTTTAATCAAACATACAGTCACATGTTACTTAATCCCAGTCACAATGTAACTTCCCCCGACCTTAACACCATCCACCCCCTAGTCTCCGGTGGTCAGGAAATCTCTCAAGGCCATCTCCTTGGAACAAAAGGCCAAATCTCGCACTCTCCTGTTACCTCTAGGAGGCTCAGTGCCTTTCTTCCCCAGAGACGTGAAGCATACAATAAACATACAGTAATATATCTGTGGAGCATATGAAACCAACATATGTGCCCCACACAATGACTTCTTTATGTTCTGCCGTCAACTCTATGTTGGAGGCTGGTGTAACGTTTGAAATCTTCAAAATGTCATATAGTGGAGCAGTTTTTTGTGAATAATTTGGAATCCATGCTGTGCAGTAATTGAAAATCCCCAGTACTGACATTGTTTTTTTCGTCTGTGGGTATGGGAGTTTTTGAATAGCTGCTATCCTATTTGGTTCCAATGTTTTCCCATTGCACTCAAAAGATGTCCTAAAAATTTAACTTCAGGCTGACAAAATTGCAATTTATTTCTACTGCATTTGTGTCCTTATGAGTGCAAAAATTTCAAGAAAGCCAACATGTCTTGCAGACATTGTTCTTCATTGTTGAATGCCACAAGAATATTATCAACATACAAGAGAATTTTAGAACCATGTGATGGGACAAATTTAGCCAAATTGGCTGTCATCGCTTGTGAGAATATTGTGGGACTTTCACAATATTCTTGTGGCAACCTTGTAAAGGTGTATCGTTTGCCATCAAAGGTAAATGCAAACCAGAACTGAGAGTCTTTAGGCACAGGAATGGAAAAGAAAGTGTTGCTAATATCTATGTACTACAGAAAAACACACACTATCAGGTGGAACATTATTCAACAGTGTATGTGGGTCAGGCACCTGGGGCACTCTCGGAATTACTGCAGCATTTACGGCCTGTAAATCCTGCACTAATCTCCACCCAAAACTAGGTGGTGCCTTCTTAACAGGGAACAGGGGAGTGTTTACAGGAGAGTCAGGGCATGGAATGATAATGTCCTTCGTTATCATTTCTTCAATCAAAGGTCTTATTCCGTCAGCGGCTTCTTGTTTTAATGGATATTGGCCTTTATAGGGTAACACTCCTCCTTTAGAGGAGATTTGAACTTGTGGGGCCCCCTGCATTAGGCCCACATCGGCTGCACCGTTGGACCACAATGCAGGTGGCAGGTCATCCAGCTGTCATTTTTGCTTATGGCCAAAACATTGTGGGAATTTCTCGTCGTCACAGTAAAAATGGGTTTGATATTGCAGCTTCATGCTAACTCTTAGCTCAGATTTATAAGTTTTCGTTGCAGGAGAGTATTGGACTGTCCTGCAATCACAGTTTTGCCAATCTGTGGCATTCAATCCGTTTCTTACCAGGTGACCACACAGCTCCCACGGTGTGTTCTGCGGTGCCCACAAGGACATGTGTGGTGGCGCCGAACCTTCATACAAAGCCATGGCTGCAGTGTCAAGGACCACTGAAACTGCAGCTTTTCCCTCATCATCAAAATAAAGGTGATCAGTCTTTACATTGATGATATTGAGGTCTTGGCACACATCGGCGTACATTGCATCGAAAGGAGCTGTGGGACCATCATACCGCATGGTAACATGTAATGTCTCAGGCCTTTCCAGTTTAGAAACTTGATTTTCTGCCAATGAGGTGCTCATAATTTGGGTACTTTTAGTACATAAAGCAGCAAGAGCGTTATTTGAATGTAGGTCAAAACTATATAATGTACCACACCCGTTGTCATCAAAATCATCATTGTCAAACAGACAAATTGCTGCAGGTGTTGACCTTATCACATTATAATCATCTTGATCCTCAATTGTTTCAAAAGTTAAGTTTAGACTGCGCAATGCATCTCATCCCAACAAATTTATTGGACAAGAGGGCACAACTACCACGCCAAGTGTATAGGAAATACCAGTCACGCCATCATGCAGGGTAACAGGTCCACATAATTTTTCTCGAGTTAAATTTCCTGCTGCATTTTGGACAGTAATGGTCCTTCCTGTAAACCGTGCTTTAGGTGGCTGTGCTTTCATGGTTGTTCTTGTTTCCCCAGTATCACACAAGAATTGTGTTTGTCTTCCATTTACTAAAAGTACAATGGTGGGGCTTGAGGCAATGCTGTTATACATAGTTGAATCCAAAACATTTTCATCTTTTAGTTTCAATTGCAAGGCCTCTTGTAATTTTAATTTTTGTTCTTCCACTACCTTTTTGTCCTCCTCAGTCAGTATGCAATTGTCACTTAGGTCAGTTAGTCATGCGTCCCTGTTACTTGGTCCTGGACCCCCTGAGGGTCCATCCTGTAAATTCCTTCTATCTCCACCTACAAAATCTCTTCTCCCTCTTCCTCGTCCTCTTCTATTTATTCCACCCCTCCTGGGAAACCTACAATCATGGGCCCAGTGACCTGGTCTCCCACAATTGAAACATACATCCTCTCCTTCACCATACTCATCTCTCTCTCTATACCCAGCCCTTGTCTTGGGGCGGGCCCCTGTCTGCCGCTGTAAAAACACACAACTTTCTTCATCTCCATCCTGGGCTAATAGCACAGTTGCACACTTTCTACTTCCTCCCTTCCTCTTTGCCTCTGCAACATGAAACACATGTTGCTTAAATTCATCCAAAGTACAAGTTTTCATTGTTACACAACTCATTTTAATGGCAGAAGCCAAGTCCGGTGGTAACGTGTCTAGGAAAGTGTATTTCAACAACGTGGACACGGTATTTTCACGGATATGATCCAAGCCCAAAGTCTTTTTAAACGTTCCAAAAAAACCTGTGCCAATAATCAATCATGTCTTCCCCACTTTTCATACGCATTGCTGCTACGTCCCCCAAGGAACCAGTTGGACCATAATCTTCTCTTATTTTATCAAACACTTTTTCCACGTTCTTATGATATTGGCCTAAAGTCTCATCCTTTTCTAACCCATCAGTGGCATAATTTTCAGGGACAATTTCCTTAAAGAATTCTTCAGCCTTTGGTCCACAAACAAGTTGTATTATTTTCACCATCTCTGGTGGTGCCAAACGATGTACTTTTAAAAAAGATTGTAGTTCTCTTATACAGCCTTCTACATCATCTGTGGGCTTCGGAATCAATTTTGCAGCTTGTTGCATTTCATAAGGAGACCACGGCTTGTACATTAGGGTTACCGTGGGATAGGCATTCCCGTCCTGGTCCTTTTCTCCTGCCTTTGGGTGTGGCTTTCCCACAGACGGAAGGCAGGATTCTGGATTTTGAAACTGCTTTTCTACCTTTTTTGCTTCATCCAATAGTTTTTTTGTAAGGACCCTTGGACTCGGCAGGGTAGGGCGGTGGCGCCTCCGCCGTATCCCCCCGATCCGGCTTGGAAAGGAGAGGTTTTTCACTCATTTGGGTTTTAACGCATCCTGACTCATTCCTTTTTCCCTGTTGGCTTTTCTTATTTTTGTTTTGTACGTCTGTTGCCACGTTAAGCCATAGCGTTGCACATTGAACTTCTGGATTACTTTCACCCGTCTTTTTACTGTTCTTACGTTTCTGTTCGACGGTAGCCACTAAAACGGAGCACTCGTCGACATTCAGTATAGGTCCAAATCCATATTGATTTCTCCAATTTGTAAGATATTTCTCAGGATTTTTTACATTGCATTTTTGTCTCTCATTGTAATTTTTCACAGTGCAAGTCGCCGTTTCTTTTCATCTTTTTTGTTTTCCCGTCTCCTGGGAATTTTTGCCACAACAACTTCCCATTTTATTTTATTCATTAGGAACAATAAAAGTTTTTACCAGGAACAATGTACGTATCTTACTTTACATTACCATTACGTCCCAGACGACCTGATATTCTATTTTACACCCAGTCTAGGTGTTTCAACCTATATTTTATGGACCCCATCCGTAATTCTCTTATTTTGGACCCTGTCCAGGTATTCCAACCTCTTCGGACCCTGTCCGGCAACCTCAAATATACCAAAAACATTCACTTACTTCTTATCCGAGGATGGATGTCACTAGGAGACGATGTAGCCTCAGCTGTCCACCAGGTCCCTGAAGTCGGGTAGTCAAATGACTGACGAAGTCAGACCGTGCACGGATTTTCACCTGGGGACGCGTCCTCTCCAGCGACCCCTAGTTGTCATCCTCTGGCTCGAAGGACCACGTATGTCAAAAATCTGAAACCTCAAAAGACTGTAGATTAGGTCCGTACCTCAATAAAGATTCAAGACACTAAAGAATTCTTTTATGAGTTTTGCTTGCCGCAATGAGTACAGGCGATTACATTCAGCACTGCACTGAGGCAGTCTCAGTGTCTTACAGCTTTTATACAAGCAGTGTACATGAGTCATACAGGCAGTTTCTGAGTCATACAGGCAGTTGTCCAATATTTGAACAATCAAGTTCACAGTATTTTTCCACTACTTACATATCAATGGTCATATAAAATGATAAATGCAAAGCAAGTATGTACATTTTCTGACAGTGGGTCATGACAATGGCACCATTTTCTTCCTCTCCGTGTGTGAATTTTATGTTCCTAATGCTGTCTGTGTTGTTCAGATGGTCTGTGAGTTCTTGTGTGTGTCCTTTTTTAAAATTTTTTCCAGTATGTCGTCCACGTATCTCTACCAGAGGGTGGGTTTGCATTGTATAGGTGCTGTGTTGGTGGCTTTATTTTCCAGATCCTCCATGATGAAGCTGCTCATGATGGCTGATAGTGGGTCTCCCATTGCAAGTCCTTGTTTTTGTCTGTAGATTCTTTCTTTGTATTGACAATAGGCAGATTTTGCAACAAATTGTAATAGTCCAGATATGTTGTCAGCTGTGAGATTTGTGCGTCTTTTATGGGTTCTGTCATTCTTGAGGCGTTGTTGCACAATGTGTAGTGTGACATCAACAGGGGTCTTTGTGAATAGTGAAATGACATCATGTGAAATGAGGATCTCATCTGATTGTATTTTCATATTTTTGAGTTCTTGTGCCAGGTCTTTTGAGTTTTTGCAGTAGTATTCTGATAGTCCAAGGAGGGGTTTGATGATTTCAACCAGGGCTTTTGATAAGTTGTATGTGACTGACCTGATGCTGTCTATTATTGGTCACAGTGGGTTCTCCTTCTTATGTATTTTTGGAGTTCTATAGTTCTGGGGGGAGGGGTGATGTTGGCTGTGGGTTTCAGGTGTTCGTATGGGTCCTTTGTTTTTTTTTTTGTGTTTTTTTTTTGTTTTTTGTTTTTTGCTTTCAAACATGGGTTTGAGAAGGGCTTTTAGCATTTTTTTCTTTTCTTCTGTGGGGTTTGTTTATATGACTTCATATGTGCTGCTGTCTGCCAACATGTTTTCCTTCTGTTTTTCTTATGTTTCTCTGTCCATCACTACTGTGGTTCTGCCTTTATCTGATGGGAAGATTGTGATTGTTTTATCTTTCGTAAGTCAGTTTATTGCTTTTTCTTCTTCTTTTGTGATGTTGCTTTGTGGTAATTTGGCTGTTTTGAGGATTCCTGCAACTGCATTCCGTAGTGTTGCTTTTTCCCCTTAGCCCTGGATTTTTTCACATGCAAGTTCTGTTGCGCGGATCTATTCTTCATAGTATGGGGTAACCCCCACAACAGCCACGGACAAACAGAGAGCCCAGCTGGGGCAATTAGCAGAGCAATGAGATGTGGGTGTTGAGATCAATAGGCAGCCTCTCCGTGTCTAGTTCAGGCGCCAGTATCCTGCTGTTATGTATGACTTCCTGCTCTGTACTCAAATGTAAATGTCCCATGCCTGAATGCAGTTTCTTTGATCATAACATGCCTTTCATGTATTGTCTGAACTGGGTATAAATACCGCACATGTTCTGTAACTCATCCTCTGTTCTTCTTCTGACTGCTTCTGACTACTGCTCATGAGAGCCTGAGAGTGATCCCCAGCATGCATATACAGCAGCTGGGGTGAGCTCCGTGATGGCAATGATTTGATCAATAAACTTCATTAAAACTCCAGACGCCGTGCCTTATTTTAACATCGCCACACTGGTGACCCGACGCTGAAAAGAACATGCTGCCAGCGAACGCAGCACCCGGCGGTCATTCTCCAACGACAAGCGAACGTGGCAGCCCGACTGATCTGCCCTTCCTTTCTGCTTCAGGGAGACTTTGACACTCTTCAGAGACCACCCACGAACGGGAAAGCTGAGGAAATTTCATGGTGAGGTCTGCACGCCTAGATCGGCACATCCACGCTGGACCGGCCGCTCTCACGGCTCCTGACACACGATTCTGTGTCTCCACACGAGAGCGCACGCACCTTGCCCTCTCTCCACGATGGCGGCCCATGGCCGACGGAGAACGCGTGGACCTGAACGCACCATGACCCGGCACGAGCGACGACCAACAGCCCGAACGGGGGAGACCATCGGCGCCGACTGCGTAGATCTCCATCAAGCCCCCTGACCCTGATTCGCCTCGGACAGCAGACCGGCCATGCACAGAAGCCTCGCATCTGAACAGCACAGCTGGAAGGTACGCAGCCGCAGCGCGTGCCGCGCACCAGAGACAAGCTGGCTCTGCAGACCCCCACCCTCCTGCACCGCTGCACACTGGCCCTTCAGGGTTGCTCGTTCACCTGAGGCATGCACGCAGCTGGCGCACAGGATTTTCTTATGGTCTCAGCCACGGCGCACAACGGGGATCCAGCCGTCAGCTGTCCCCAAGGGCTTTAGGTCTGCGAACGCACCTGAAGCCAACACGCCAAGTCCCTCACACAGCTTCAGCTCCTGTTTTTCTTCATTGCCGGACTGAATCGCGAGAGGAATCGGAGACTAATTTTTCTTCCCACAGCCACGGACATCCCCGCCACTTGCTACCCCCACCCTCCTCCCTTTCCCGGCACAGACCTTCACCGCAGCTCACCACCAAAGCGGGACTATCGAGGTCTCAGCTCCCCGCTAAGCCCTCTGGGGGGGGGAGTGTATGGGGTAACCCCCACAACAGCCACGGACAAACAGAGAGCCCAGCTGGGGCAATTAGCAGAGCAATGAGATGTGGGTGTTGAGATCAATAGGCAGCCTCTCCGTGTCTAGTTCAGGCGCCAGTATCCTGCTGTTATGTATGACTTCCTGCTCTGTACTCAAATGTAAATGTCCCATGCCTGAATGCAGTTTCTTTGATCATAACATGCCTTTCATGTATTGTCTGAACTGGGTATAAATACCGCACATGTTCTGTAACTCATCCTCTGTTCTTCTTCTGACTGCTTCTGACTACTGCTCATGACAGCCTGAGAGTGATCCCCAGCATGCATATACAGCAGCTGGGGTGAGCTCCGTGATGGTGATGATTTGATCAATAAGCTTCATTAAAACTCCAGACGCCGTGCCTTATTTTAACATCGCCACAATAGGGTATTTTGGTTGGTGTAATAGCAAAATTTAGTCCTCTGCTCAGCACTTTTTTCCCAGTGTCCTGAGTGTACGTTGTGATAAGTTTTTGACCCACTTAGCATTCATTTCCGTGTGTGTTTGTATTCTCCTGTTGGTCCTTTCTGTGAGTTTTTTAGTTTCTTTATTTGATGGTTTTTCGTTATGGTGAATTCCTGTTCGTGTGCATGTTTTAAATGTGCTTTTATCTGCTCCTGCATTTTCTGGTTGGTCGGAAAGTGTTCGTTGAAAATGTCCATTCCCTCCTTTATCTGGCTGTTGATTCTGTTGATTTTGTTTGCTGTCACTCTTATCTGTTCTTTATCAGGTCTTTCCATGCTTTGTGGATTATTTTCTCTGCGTTTCTGGGTGAGATTGGATTTTTATGTTGAGGCTTGCTAGTGTAACATCCTCATCTCTGCAACGGAAGTTAATTCTCAGGTGGTTTCTGTTGCATGCTCATATTTTTCCAGTTTCTCCAGCTGGCGGAAATCTTTGATACAATGTTGTCTGTAACTTCCACGTAGAAGCTATAAAGGTAAAAACATCTCCTTTCTATCCTTGTCTTTAATAAGAAAAATAAAAGGCTAATAATTTAAAAGAAAACAAAATGAACATACTCGAGCTACTAGCGTGCCAATTTTTTTTTTTTTTTACATGCCTCTACCTCATTAAGGAGCGTCTCCAACTCACAGTCCATGAAATTTCTATTCTTTCCACATGGAGCCATGATTTTTGATCATGGATACAGGAAAATCAAATGTGCAGGGCTTGTATATATCTATTTGCATATATATTTGCATCTAATTGCATATTTAAATGACGGTGTGTCAAGGAAGGAGTCCAGTATTACCTCACATGCATTCAGTTTCAAGTAGAATGGGATGTACAAAGGAAATATGCCTGGATTCCTGCATATGCACTGCTTCATACATCTGGATTTTTTTTTTTATTTTTATTTTTTTTGCTTGCGGCATTTTCTTGATTTAAACGTACTGTATGTCATCTTTCAGTAGGAAATCTACGCAAGTCTTTGTACATGAGGCCCCAGGTTATTTAAATAAGTCTTCCTATTTATCGGTAGTTCTGTTCTTCAAATAATCAATTCTTCATTAACATTAGGCCATGTACCCCAGGCTTTTAAAACTGCTGTAATTAAACCATTAAAAAAAAGCCAATTCTGAATCCAGGAGTTTTACTTAACTATAGACCAGTCTCTAATTTGCCTTTCATTTCAAAAATCTTATCATATCTGATAATGGACTTGTTTCTGTACTTGTCCTTTTAGACCTTAGTGCAGCTTTTGACAATATCAATCATAATGTTACTTGATAGATTAGAACACCTTGGTGGACTTCATGGAACTTTGTTGCAGTGGTTTAAATATAAATATAAGTATTTGGTCAATAACAAAAGTTCATCTCAATAATTTGTTATATACCCTTTGTTGGCAATGACAGAGGTCAAACGTTTTCTGTAAGTCTTCACAAGGTTTTCACACACTGTTGCTGGTATTTTGGACCATTCCTCCATGCAGATCTCCTCTACAGCAGTGATGTTTTGGGGCTGTCACTGGGCAACACGGACTTTCAACTCTCTCCAAAGATTTTCTATGGGGTTGAGATCTGGAGACTGGCTAGGCCACTCCAGGACCTTGAAATGCTTCTTACGAAGCCACTCCTTTGTTGCCCGGGTGGTGTGTTTGGGATCATTGCCATGCTGAAAGACCCAGCCACGTTTCATCTTCAATGGCCTTGCTGATGGAAGGAGGTTTTCACTCAAAATCTCACGATACATGGCCCCATTCATTCTTTCCTTTACACGGTTCAGTCGTCCTGGTCCCTTTGCAGAAAAACAGCCCCAAAGTATTGTAACGTGCTGCTCGACATGGCGACGTCCCACCGGGAGGTTTGAACTCATGCCTCCCGCTCCGGAGTCCCGCACTCTACCTGTGTCGCCAATAGGGTCAACCCACTTGGCAAGCCAAGTAGGGTGCTCATATTGAGTTCGCTACACTACTCCCCTCTGGTTCTCGACATCGTCCCGATGTCAGCGCCCCATTACTGCTTTGGACAGGAGATCCCACTTCTGACACCAATGTAACGTGCTGCTCGACATGGCGACGTCCCACCGGGAGGTTTGAACTCATGCCTCCCGCTCCGGAGTCCCGCACTCTACCTGTGTTGCCAATAGGGTCAACCCACTTGGCAAGCCAAGTAGGGTGCTCATATTGAGTTCGCTACACTATGATGTTTTCACCCCCATGCTTCACAGTAGGTATGGTGTTCTTTTTCCTCCAAACACGACAAGTTGAGTTTTTACCAAAAAGTTCTATTTTGGTTTTATCTGACCATATGACATTCTCCCAATCCTCTTCTGGATCATCCAAATGCTCTCTAGCAAACTTCAGACGGGCCTGGACATGTACTGGCTTAAGCAGGGGGACACGTCTGGCACTGCAGGATTTGAGTCCCTGGTGACGTAGTGTGTTTCTGATGTAGCCTTTGTTACTTTGGTCCCAGCTCTCTGCAGGTCATTCACTAGGTCCCCCCGTGTGGGTCTGGGATTTTTGCTCACCGTTCTCATGATCATTTTGACCCCACGGGGTGAGATCTTGCGTGGAGCCCCAGATCGAGGGAGATTATCAGTGGTCTTGTATGTCTTCCATTTTCTAATAATTGCTCCCACAGTAGATTTCTTCACACCAAGCTGCTTACCTATTGCAGATTCAGTCTTCCCAGCCTGGTGCAGGTCTACAATTTTGTTTCTGGTGTCCTTTGACGGCTCTTTGGTCTTGGCCATAGTGGAGTTTGGAGTCTGACTGTTTGAGGTTGTGGACAGGTGTCTTTTATACTGATAACGAGTTCAAACAGGTGCCATTAATACAGGTAACGAGTGGAGGACAGAGGAGCCTCTTAATGAAGAAGTTACAGGTCTGTGTGAGCCAGAAATCTTGCTTGTTTGTAGGTGACCAAATACTTATTTTACCAAGGAATTTACCAATTAATTCATTAAAAATCCTTCAATGTGATTTTCTGGATTTTTTTTTCTCATTTTGTCTCTCATAGTTGAGGTATACCTATGATGGAAATTGGAGACCTCTCTCATCTTTTAAGTGGGAGAAGTTGCACAATTGGTGGCTGACTAAATACTTTTTTACTCCACTGTATGTACACATAAATATATAAATATATATACACACAGTACGGAGCATTGTAGCTAGATGGAATAAACAGCATAACCGTCTACTTAGTTATCCTACATAGTATGAATATGTACCCATACATATTGTCACCCTCCGTAGCAACTGATATTGTCCTAGTTGTATACTGGAGGGGACCACTGTGTAAGTCTATTGCGTCTTTTGCATTCAATACTATTAGGTCGTCACGTTTTTTGCTATCTCTGCGAGCAGCCCTGCTTAGGTTATACAGTCTGACAGCCATAGGTAGGAAGGACCTGCAAAACCTCTCGGTTGCGCACCTAGGATGATGTAGTCTGCTGCTAAATGAGCTCCTCAGTGCATGTATTGTGTTCAATCCAGGTAAAATGGCCAGATCGGTATTGTTAAGGAATAAAAGTAATTTACTAATCCGATATATTAAGAATATTAAAATCAAGGCACAATCCTGTTCTCAGTTGCGCTGCGCACGGCTTCTGTAAATAGAGGCAACAAATGTCACATCACCGGAGCCTGTCTGTGGGACTGCCCTCAGTATGTTGCTGTGTGGTACCAGCAATTACAATTTCACACCACCAACTTGATAAGATAAAACAATTGCAAAAGTATCACGGCAGCAAAAAAGTAAGCTGAATTCTGTGAAGAACCAAGCAGAACCAACTGTGTCGTGCAGCAGCAGCCGCTGTTTTACTGCTGTAATATGCTAAAAGTGAAACTAAAAGAAGGAAAGTGAAAGTAAAAAACAGAGGTGCAGGAATGAAGTCATAACATGGGCTTACCTTTAGATGGACAGTTACAGCTGATGAGAGGTAGGTGACAGAAACATAAATGGCAAATTATAACCGGTGAATTGGAAGCAGAACTATACAAGGACCAACAAGGCCACATGAAATCAAACAGGGATGACTTCAAAATAAGAGTAACTCATAAAACTATGGAGAGAGAATAAACTAGTAATAAACTGAGCACCAGGAGAATACTTATAATAATAATAATAATAATAACAATATTAACATTATTATTATTATTATTATTATTAATAATAATATTGTTAATATTACTGGTTAGTAAGTAAGTATTACTGGTTAGTAAGGGTGGAATCCTGCACGGTGGCGCAGTGGTTAGCACAGTTACAGCACAGCAAGAAGGTCATGGGATCGATTCCACCCTTGGCCATCGTGGGTTCGATCCCACCCCCAGACCATCGGTGACCCTTCTGTGTGGAGTTTGCATGTTCTCCCCGTGTCTGCGTGGGTTTACTCCGGGTACTCCGGTTTCCTCCCACAGGCCAAAGACATGCAGGTGAGGTTAATTGGCATCAATTGGGGATTCTAAATTATCCTTAGGTATGGATGTGAGAGTGAATGGTTGTCTGTCTCTTTGTGTTGGCCCTGCGATGGACTGGCGATCTGTCCAGGGTGTACCCTGCCTCTCGCCCAAAGATGCTGGGATAGGCTCCAGCCCCCCCGCGACCCGAAAAGGATTAAGCGGTAGAATAATAATAATAATAATAATAATAATAATAATAATAATAATAATAATAATAATAATAATAATTATTATTATTATTATTATTATTATATTTGCTGACAAAAATACAACTTAAAGGGTTCGTTCTTTTATTTTTAAATCTACAGCATTTTTTTACCTCATGCACAGTGACACTTTGAATTTCATCTGATTGTTTACTCAAATACTCAGCTTTGAAGTTCTGCAATAAACTTGCACTTAAAATTTCAGAATGCATGTTTATATAGTGCTGACCAGTGAAATGCTGCCAGTGTTACAAAGGTTAAATTTAAAAAAAGCAGCAGAGTTGCTGAACTGAGTAAAATTTGTAATATATTCTTTAACTTTTAAATTTATGTTTTTATATATACGTATGCAAAATGCAACCAGTAATTACCAAAGTATGTTCTGTACTGTTGCTTTAAATAAGAGAGACGGTATTGGGTTTGGATCGTATCGGCTGATATTCAAAGTCACAGTATCAGTATCGGTCTTGAAAAAGTGGTATCGGCTCATCCCTACTCGTCACCAATGAGCTTCGTCTTAAATTTCTTAAATTGTGTTACCATTATTTTTGAATCACACTTGCAGTGATGTAGATTTTAAAATGAAAATATAAAAACAATTAAAAATAAAAATGTTTAAAATTCATATCCTCTGATTTACTTGGGTTCAAAGGTCAGTATCGTGTGCATGACAAATTTCAATGTTTGGTGAGATAAGCTTGTGGGGGACGCGACGATGAGGAGTTAAATGTGGATTCTACCTCCAAAAACATGGCAGAAAAAAGAAAGAACACTTATCATTTTCATAGCGAATGTGAAGAAGCGTTCTTTTTTTTTTACGGTGAAAGAAAAATGTGTTTCTCATTTGCGAGGTGACTGTGGCAGCAGCAAAGTAACACAACGTTGAAAGATGCTTCAGTACATGTCATGAAAGCTACTATGCTAACTACCCACCAGGCAGTGCACTGCGGCAGAGAAAGTCCGTGAGTTAAAGCAACTTTGGGCAAACAGCAATCTTTTATCACAAGGCCACTGAAAAATTCCCCCAAACAACCGAAGCCTTATTTAGAGCTACAGTTTTTGATAAAGAAGAAGAAGGCCTTTACAGATGGGGAGGTTTACAAAGAAGCAATAATGATAGTTGCAAACACTGTATCTAAAGACACAAAGAATGGAACTGATTCTTCTTCTTCTTCTTTTAGATTTGATTGGTGGTTGGCAACCAGCTTACAGGTGCATTACCGTCACTGACTTGATTGATCACCACTCTATATCTTTGTAGTATCAGTGTTAAAGATGGCGGTGCGCATGACGCTGCAGCCCCTCTAGGCATCAGTGAGTGTGAGAGTTTTGAGTGTTTTAATCATCCCAGACTTACATTCTGTAAAACTTACAACCATGAGACCTTATTAAACATCAAGGTAATGCACGCTGCAAGAACTGCGGCACTTGGATGTGACTTGAACATTCTACGCCAGCATGGAATACTATCGGAAGTTTCGCTGGCAGCTACAAGGGAGAGGAGGAAGCGTAAGCGGCGCGAATGCAAACAAAGGAGAGGAAAGAGAGCCGGGATTCATGTTAGGCTAAAGGCTAACCCCTCCAGACCAGCAGTACCGTCACTCCTACTTTCCAATGTCCGCTCCCTCGACAACAAGCTGGACGAGCTGCATCTGCTGAGAAAAACCCGGAGAGAGTGGAGGGACTGCTGTGTGTCTGCATTTATGGAGACATGGCTCCACGACAACATCCCTGACGCGGCCATTCAGCTGGAAGGGATGACATCGTTCCGGGCGGACAGAGAGGCTGCTAGCTCTGGTAAGAGCCGAGGAGGTGGGGCTATGTACCTATATTAACAAGAACTGGTGTGTTAACACCATGTTAGTAACTAAACACCGCTCTCTGTTGGCAGAGTTCTTGATCGTGAATTGTCAGCCATTCTATCTGCTGAGAGAATTCACCAGCGTGTTTGTATCTGCTGTTTACATAGCTCCTAGTGCTAATGCTAAAGCTAATGCTAACGAGGCACTCGGAGAGCTGCACGACGCTATCAGTGAATTTCAAACTTCACACCCAAACAGTTTTTTTGGTGGTTGCGGGGGATTTTAATCACACCAGTTTAAAGACTGTGCTCCTCAAGTTCAAACAATGTGTGGACTTTAAAACCAGAGGAGAGAATATGTTGGACTTGGTGTACACAAACTTCCCAGATGTATATAAGACAACATCTCACCCCCACCTCGGCCATTCTGACCACCTATCCGTGATGCTGGTGCCTGCCTACAAACCTTTACTGAAGCACAGCAGGCCAGTAGAGAAACAAATCAGGATTTGGCCAGAGGGTGCAGCCTCAGCACTTCAGGACTGTTTTCTGCACACAGACTGGGAGGTCTTCAAAACAGCAGCCTCCCAGGGAGACAGGACAGATGTGGAGGAGTATGCTGAAACGGTCACCAGCTACATCGCAAAGTGCACAGAGGATGTCACTATGTCACTTTTTCCTACGATCACAATCAACGTACATCGGCCGGGATCATGGGTACTAAGAAAGCTAAGCAGACTGAGGAGGTGGACGACATTAAAAGAGCGCTGGACTTCATGGCGGAAGAGATTTCTGCCATTAAGCTGCAGCAAAGAAACATCCTGGACCTGATCGAGGAGGTGAAAGCGCTGCGGATCCAGAATGCCGAGAAGGACAAGAGGCTGGCGTATCAGGAGAGCAGAGTGTCGGAACTGGAGCAGAACACTTGGGTGAATGACGTGATCATCACGGGGCTCCACATTAAACCACAATCATATGCGCGAGCGGTGGCCGCGGACAGCGGAGGGAGGCTCGACGTGCTGGAAGACGAATCCACGGAGCAACAAGTGGCGGCCTTCCTGCAGTCCAAAAGAATCCAGCTGGACTGTAACACCATTGAGACCTGCCACCTGCTGCCCAGGAAAAACGGCGACAAACCGGCTGTGATCATGAGGTTTGTGTACAGAAAACACAAGACTGCGCTGTTAAAACAAGGTAGGAAACTGAAAGGAACGAACATTTACATAAACGAGCACCTCACAAAAGAAAATGCAGAAATAGCCAGAAAAGCAAGATACCTGAGAAAGCAAAAAAAAAAAGATTCAAAACACCTGGACATCAAACTGTAAAATATACATCAAATTAAACGGATCACCTGAAGAAGCCAAGGTCATTAACATCCGTAATATTATGGAACTGGACAAATATCAATGAATGTTATGAACTGGAGTCACAGCAACAACAGACAATTGTAGGACACTGAAGGGATATACTCATCTGCTACAAGACATTTAACAACATGAAACAAAAGATCAACAAACAGGAACAACAGGAACTGAGAGTTTTTGAATATACAGATCACAACCCACAGGACGTAGATTATAACATAGACCCTGATAATGAGTTATTTAGCTCCATCAATAATGACTGTAGTTACTACACGGATGAACAGTTTAACACAATGGTCACATCTGATTTCAATATTTCTATGATCCACTCCAACAGCAGAAGTCTCTATGTCAACTTTAATAACATTAAAGATTATTTACATCAGTTTAAAGAACCATTTAATATTGTGGCAATATCAGAGACGTGGCTCAGTGAAGAGAAAGGAGTGGATTTTACCATGGATGGCTATGAATTAAATTATATAAATAGAAAAGTGAAAAAAGGAGGAGGAGTTGCAATTTATGTTGACAAGAGCTTGAAATACAAGGTTGTTGAAAATCTATCAGTAACTGTGGATGTGTAGCGGGTTGAATTCAACCCCCACAACACACAGAGACAGTCAGCTCGTTACTCCTGGGTTTTTTCCGCTGCATGCTGCGTTTACAGCTGTGAGGTTAAAGTGTCATCCATGCATTGTGTTCATGCATCCTGTCTGTACCTCTGATATGCAAATGCCAGATTGACTGCTGTGAAGGTCTTTGATGTATTGTCTGAGTTGGGTATAAATGCTGTACCATTCTGTAATTCTGTCTCTCAATATCCCATTCTGATTCCTGTAACTGCTGCGGACACACACCGTGTCTCTTTGCCTGAGAGCCTGAGGACATCACCTCAGCCCGCAGCACGAGGGCTGGGGAGGTGTTCCAATGAAGGCGGTATGATTCAATAAACCAACTTAAAACTCCATCGCTGCCTTTATTTTATCATCCGCTTCAGATGATTTATTTGAATGTATTACAATAGAAATCTGTCTGGACAATGTGAAGAATATAGTAGTGAGCTGTGTACATAGAACACCTGGATCAAACATTGACTTACGTATTTAAGGACTGGATGGAAAAAATGTATGCAAAACTAACTCATAAAGTTATGTTCATCTGTGGGAATTTCAATATAGATCTGATGAATTCAAAACAACATAGTTTGACAGAAGAATTTATCAACACAATGTACAGTATGGGCTTACATCCAACAATTACCGGACCTAGCAGAATCACGTCACACAGTGCCACACTAATAGATAACATATTCACAAACATTATGGAAAATAATATCAGGAGTGGGCTTTTATTGAATGATATCAGTGACCACCTGCCGATTTTTGTTGTCTATCAATGTGATTATAGGAGGAAAAAGTATACCAAAAATATTAAATATAAAAGAATAAGAACCGAAGAATCTATGTATTTACTGACAGAGGAATTATTAATACAAGATTGGAAGATAGTTTATGATGAAAATGATATAAATAAAGCATATGATAAATTTTTACAAATATTTCAATCATTGTACAATAAAAACTGTCCTATAAAACAATATAGTGACAGACAACAAAAGAAAAATATTCACCAAGGGGTTAATAAATGCATGTAAAAAGAAGAATACAAAATATAAACAATTCATTAAGTGCAGAATGGTGGAGGCTGAGATCAAATATAAAAGATATAAAAATAAGCTTACTAATATAATGAGGACCTGTAAGAAAGAATATTACAACAGAATATTAGAGGATAATAAAAAATAACTTAAGAGGAATATGGCAAGTACTCAATGGGATTATTAGTAATCGACCTAAGAAAGCTAATTATCCAGAATATTTTATTGAAAATGGCAATTTGATAAATAATAAGGAGGATGTGGTCAGTGGTTTCAATAAATTTTTTGTAAACGTTGGTCCTGAATTAGCAAAATCAACAGTGACAAGAGAAACAAACAACAGTGGTTCTGTAAATGAAATAGAAGATAGAAATCCAAACACAATCTTTTTGGGTGCAGTTACTGAAAAGGAAATTATCGAGACTGTGAGTAAATTTAAGAACAAAAAATCAACGGACTGGAATGAAATTGACATGACAATAGTGAAAAAAGTAATTGAAGGAATTGTTAAGCCACTCACCCACATCTGTAACCTGTCATTTCAAACTGGTAAATTTCCAAACAAAATGAAAATAGCAAAAGTAATACCTCTATACAAAACAGGAGACAGTCATTGTTTCACAAATTACAGGCCAGTCTCTTTACTCTCACAATTCTCCAAAATACTTGAAAAAATCTTCACTAAGAGACTGGATGATTTCATTGAAAAACACAACCTCCTTACAGACAGCCAGTATAGTTTTAGAGCAGATAAATCTACATCTTTGGCACTGATCGAACTTATAGAAGAAATTACTAGTTGTATAGATAAAAAAAAACGTTTGCTGTAGGAGTATTTATAGATTTAAAGAAAGCTTTTGTTACCATTGACCACAGAATACTACTAAGGAAACTGGAAAGGTATGGATAAGAGGGGTCGGACTGAGTTGGGTGGAAAGTTATTTAAGTAACAGACAACAATTTGTACAAATTGGTGAGCACAAATCACCCTTCATGGACATCACTTGTGGTGTGCCCCAGGGGTCAGTTTTGGGACCCAAACTCTTTATTTTGTATATAAATGACATATGCCAAGTATCAAAAATTCTGAAATTTATTTTGTTTGCGGATGACACAAATATCCTTTGCACTGGTGAGAATTTGCAGCAGGTTTTAGAGGTGGTCACAACTGAAATGAAAAAGTTAACACAGTGGTTCAACAAAAATAAATTATCTCTAAATCTAAAAAAAAAAAAAACCAACCAAAGATTATGTTGTTTGGAAATTATAAAATAAATCATGAAATAATGGTAGCAATAGATGATACCAGAATAGAAACAGTACAGGAAAATAAGTTTCTGGGGGGTGACGCTAGACAATAAAATCTGCTGGAAACCTCACATCAGTCACATCTGGGCCAAGTTGGCAAAATGTATAGGCATACTGGGGAAGACAAGACACATCTTGGACTATAAATCATTGGTCTTACTGTACAATTCACTGTTTCTACCTTATCTTAACTACTGTGTAGAAGTCTGGGGAAACACCTACAAGACCAACCTACAGTCAATATGCACATTACAAAAAAGAGCTATAAGGATAATAAATAATGTAGGATATAGAGACCATACCGATTCGTTGTTTTTAAAGTCACATGTCATAAAGTTCATCGATTTAGTTAAATTTAAGACAGCACAAGTTATGTACAGGGCAATTAATAATCAACTCCCAACTAATATACAAAAAATATTTTTAAAAAAAGAGACAATGATCATAATTTGAGAGGAGACTTAAACTTTACAAAACCCAAGATACGAACAACCAAGAAAAGTATGTGCACATCTGTCTGTGGGGTGGATTTGTGGAACAGTCTGGAGCCGGAACTGAAACTATGTACAAACAGAAATCAATTCAAAAAGAGGTACAAACATTATTTGCTGAAAGGATATATGTTAGAAGGATAGTATTTATATGTACGATTCGTTATGCTCACTCTGGGACACTATGGGACACTATGGAATGGTGGGTGGGACAGCACTGTGTATATCTGTGTTGTTTGAGGCTGGTTTTGATGTATGGACATCAATGTATGCTAGGATGGATGGGTGTTAATGTTGATATGTACATAATACAGTTAATTGTTTACTTGGGGTCTTAAATGTGGTAATTATTACCTCCGCCAAGGAGGTAATGTTTTTGCCGGGGTTTGTCTGTTTGTCTGTCTGTCTGTCTGTCTGTTGGTTAGCAAGATAACTCAAAAAGTTTTAGACGGATTTCCATGAAACTTTCAGGCGTTGTTGGAAATGGTACAAGGAAGAACTGATTAAATTTTGGTGGTGATCTGGATCACCGTCCAGAAGAAAAACGCCATTACGGAAAATGCCATTTTCGTGAATAACTACTGAACCACTAATCCTATCATTGTCAATCCAATTGCTAGTCATATGTTCTCATGGCCAAGGAATCTGAAAACATACACACAAACACTGTATGGGGGGAACTGTGGCCGCCATTACGGAAAATGCCATTTTCCTGAATAACTACTGAACCACTAATCCTATCATTGTCAATCCAATCGCTAGTCATATGTTCTCATGGTCAAGGAATCTGAAAACGTACACACAAACACTGTATGGGGGGAACTGTGGCCACCATTATGGAAAATGCCATTTTCCTGAATAACTACTGAACCACTAATCTGATCATTGTCAATCCAATTGCTAGTCATATGTTTTTGTGGTCAAGGAATCCGAAAACGTACACACAAACACTGTATGGGGGGAACTGTGGCCGCCATTACGGAAAATGTCATTTTTGTGAATAACTACTGAACCACTAATCATATCATTGTCAATCAAATTGCTAGTCATATGTTTTTATGGTCAAGGAATCTGAAAACGTACACACAAACACTGTATGGGGGAACTGTGGCGCTTGGCGGAGGTCTGCGCTCTCTGAGTGCTTTTCTAGTTTGTATATAATTCACATGAGTGTATTTATGGAAAAGAGGAGATGGAATTAATTAGTGTTCACTTCTTCCTTCTCCCTTTCGAACACTGTATACTGTTGCTTTATTGCATTTGTTCTGTTTTTGTTATACTTTTTTGTTCGAAATAAAGTATCTATCTATCTATCTATCTATCTATATTAAAGACTTTCACTGCATGGGGCAACTATAAACCCTGGATGACTGCAGAGGTGCACTCACTCCTCACAGCCAGAGATGCAGCCTTCAGAGCGAAGGACAGGATCGCCCTCCGCTCAGCCAGATCTGCGCTCTCATAGGAAATTAAGACAGCGAAACGCGCCTATGCGGAGAAAATCCAGGGACACCTCTGTGACACAAGGAGCACCAAATGGATGTGGCAAGGAGTTCGGGCGCTGACGGATTATAAGTCTAGGCTGGGGGTCGATGATGATGACGCTTCGCTTCCAGACAGGCTCAACAACTTCTTTGCAAGTTTTGAAGCATCAAACCCGACAATCAGAGGGAGGGCTGGCCCATCTCCACCATCTGTTGGGCCAGCTATCATCATCAACACAGCGGACACACGGAGGACCCTAATCAAGGTCAACCCACGGAAAGCTGCAGGTCTGGACAACATCCCGGGACGTGTGCTCTGAGTCTGCGCGAGTGAGTTGGCGGATGTCCTGACTGACATTTATAACATCTCCCTGAGTCAGACCATCGTTCCCAGATGCTTTAAGACCTCTACAATAGTACTGGTGGCAAAGAAACCAGTTGTATCCTGTCTGAATGACAATCATCCTGTTGCACTGACACCAATTGTGATGAAGTGTTTTGAACGGCTTGTCAAACCACACATCACAGCCTGCCTCCCTGCATCACATGACCTGCACCAGTTTGCATATCGTTCAAACCACTCCACGGAGGATGCTATAGTCACCACCCTGCACTCTGTCATCACCCACCTGGATCAGAAAGACACCTACGTCAGACTCCTGTACATTGATTTCAGTTCAGCATTCAACACCATTATTCCCCAGAGACTGATGGAGAAATTACTCCTTCTTGGTCTGAACACCGCCACATGTCTCTGGATCCTGGACTTCCTGACCAAGAGACCTCAGTCTGTCCATGTTGGAAACAACATCTCCAACTCTATCACGCTGAGCACCGGATCCCCTCAAGGCTGCGTACTCAGTCTACTGTTTACACTTCTAACACACAACTGTGTATCCAGACATGAGGGGAACCAGATTATTAAGTTTGCAGACGACACCACAGTGATAGGACTTATTCAGAGGGATGAGGAATCAATGTAGAGGGAAGAAGTTAGAGACCTGGAGGGCTGGTGCAGGGAGAACAACCTGGTGCTCAACGTGGACAAAACGAAGGAGATGATTATCGACTTCCGGTGGTCACGGCCTGAACACATCCCTCTCAGCATCAGCGGCCGTTTGGTGGAGAGAGTGGAGAACTTCAAGTTCCTTGGAGTGCAGATCTTGCAGGACCTGACCTGGAGTAAGAATTCCCTGGGGATCAGGAAGCGGGCCCAGCAGAGACTGCACTTCTTGAGGAAACTCAAACAGGCTTCTCTCATCTGCATCCTCAGGACCTTCTACAGAGGTGTGGTGGGGAGTGTTCTGACATATTACATTGCAACATGGTACTCTAGCTGCAGTATGTCAGACAAAAAAGCCCTGCAGAGGATAGTTAAGGGAGCTGAGAGGGTAACTGGAGTTTCCCTCCCCTCTGTCCAAGAACTTTTTCAGAACCGTTGTAGGAGCAGGGCACTGAACATTGTCAAGGACCACTCTCACCCTCTGCTCAAACACTTTGAACTGCTTTGAACTGCTGCCATCTGGCAAACGATTCCGGAGCATCAGAGGCAGAACCACCAGACTGATTAACAGCTTCTTTCCACAAGCTGTTCGGATGCTGAACAGTTCATCCGGAATCTTTCATACATACTACTTCACCTTATGGACATTATGTATATTATTTGTATATTATAGTTCTAGTTAGTTTCAAGTATGTCTCAGGGATGTGTGAATGGCTGTGTTGGGGTGGGGGGTGAGGGTGTGTGTGAGTGTGTCTTAGATTATGTTCTTTTTACTTATATGGATGCCTAGAGAAATGTTCTTGCCTGCACTACAGTTGTATGTACAGCAACAGGACAATAAAGGTTGATTTGATTTATATAAGAAGTTCTGAACAACTCCTTATGTGTGAAAAAATTATCTGTCCTTGGACTGTGTGTCATCTCCACTCTCTCCGATGTGCAAATGGGGGCAAATACAATGGTTAGAAGAGAGTTAGTGACGTCTGAGAATCTGCCCGAGTAGCCGGACCGGGATCTGGTGAAGTGCCGGTAATTCAGCATCAAATGCAACGAGTCAGTGGACAGCAGCAGCGCAACACAGCTGATGATCTTCATTCAGATGGTGTTTGATGATTTCTCCACAAAACAAGAACTCCTGACACTACTGCCTCTTAAAACAACTAGGGGAGTAGAAATCTATAACTCGGTGAAGAAGTTTTTAGCAGAGAAAAAGGTACCATTGGAAAAGCTGGTATCAGTGACTATAGACGGGCTCCTGACCAGCCCACATGCAGGTTTCATAGTGCACTGTAAAGGTGACACAGACTTCCCACCATTCTTGCATTGCCACTGCATCATTCATCATGATGGGCAATACGGTGGCCCAGTGGTTAGCACTGCACCAGCACAGCAACTTATCCTTGGCCATGAGATCCCTGGTTCGATCCCAGCCCCTGACCAACTGTGATCTGTGTGGAGTTTGCATGTTCTCCCCGTGTCTGCGTGGGTTTACTCCGGGATTTCTCCGGTTTCCTCCCACATGCCAAAAACATGCAGGTTAGGTTAATTGGAGACTCTAAAGTGGCCCTAGGTGTGAATGTGTGTGTGAATGGTTAAGGGATAGAGCCGTACCGTGGCTGCTTCATCCATCCAGGTGGATGCCCTCAATTTCCCCTCTGGGGATCAATAAAGTATACAAAATCAAAATTTAAAAAAAAAAATAAATCAGCAGGCCATATGTGCAAAAGTGACTGGATCTGAGCATGTGATGACTCTGGTCATGAAAATCATAAACGACATCTGCTCCAAACCCAGACAACACAGGATATTCAAGGTGCTACTGGAGGAGTCATCAGCTGACTATGGTGATCTTTTATTACACACAGAAATCCCATGGCTCAGCAGGGGAAGAGTTTATCAGCGTTTTTTTTGTCATTTTTGTGACATCAAAGAGTTCCTGCAATCCAAAGGTGAAGATGTCTCACTGCTGGACAACCCTGAGTGGATTCTTGACTTTGCATTTTTAACGGACATCACCGTGAAACTGAACCTTTTGAGCTGTGAGCTGCAAGGCCAAGGTGAGACTGTTGCTGACGTAAGTGCTGTAAATGCATTTAAAGCCAAAATGAGCATTTTCTCTGTGATGTTAAAGAAAAAAAAGTGCTGTACTGTTTGTATCTGTTTCCTAGCTTGTTAAATCACTTTAATAATCATTGCAGGAATTTATTAATGTGATCAGTGTCTTCACATAGATGAATATCACTAATCATTAATAATAACATAAATTTAAACGGTGCAACTTTTTTCGTGTGTCAAACTGGTAACCCTTCGTAGTACTCAGTACTCTTGAAGTAGCTCCCAGTTTCAAAAAGGCTGGTGACCCCTGCTCTAAATAATCAGGCCCCTTGTTATTTAAAAGACCTGATAGTACCTTATGATCCTAACAGAGCACTACACACCCAAGATGCAGGATTACTTGTAATACCTAGAATCTCCAATAGTACAACGGGAGGCAGTGCATTCAGTTATCAGGCTCCTCTCCTTTGGAACCAGCTACCAATCTGGATTTGGAAGTCAGACTCGGTCTCTGCTTTTAATAATAGTAAATGTAGCTATACCATAGTGCAACTGCAATGTTAACTTTGAACTTTGACCACTTGACCCCAAACCCATAGTTAGGTGAGGGTGTAAATTGTCCAAGATGTGTATTAGATACAACTACAATATCAATTTGAAAAGTCTACATCATTCCTTTCAATAGTTATCGTGTTTACAAAATTTAGGGAAAATCTGATCTCTGACCTCAAGGTCATCTGATGAGTGAAACTGCAATTTGCACATCATCAAAGTATATCAAACCACGGTAGCAAGTTCCCAAACAATCGGAACAAAACTAATGGAGGAGTTGACTTCACAAAAGGGGGACAGACGGACGGACCCATAACATAATCCCCCTTTGGCCTTTGTCCAAAGGGCTCTTCAACCCCTTTGGGTTTTGACCGGCAGGGGATAAAAAGCATCACTAAATACTGATGCAAATAGAGATAAAGTCTCAACATTTTACAAAGGTGAAAAATTTTGAGGAAAAAAGTAAATTCATGAGTGAAAAGTGGGAAAAAAATTTAATAAAGTTTCAACTGTGGAGATGTGTGGAAAGACGAGGCTGAGTTTATTACTCAAGATCAGTTTTATTCACCATAAACATTCTCCAACATCCAAAAACAGAAAAGAGGAAGGTATGCCCCCACCTCTGTCCCTTTTATACCTCAGGACATCAAAGCAAACAGTTGCATTGTCTTTACATCCCAAATCACAATGCACCCCCCTTCAGGTCTTCTGTCTCCCCCTGAAGTCCTGGTGGTCAGGAAATCCCTCACGGCCATCTCTCTGCATACAAAAGGCCAGACTTCACATCCTCCTGCTACCCCTAGGAGGTTCAGACCTTTTGTTCCTCTGAGACGTGCAGTAAACAATAAGCATACAGCAATAAGCATGTGAAGCATATGGAACCCACATATGTGCACCACATGACCCCCCCCAAATGTCTAAGATGGAACAACATAACCACAGATTGAATGTCATAATAAAATCGCTACATATCAGTCCTAGTGCCGCTTAGGTCTCAACCTTCTCCCGTATCTGCTGTAAGCAGGCTGTACCACTTCCACGGCGTCTTCCAGCTGTGGATCTGCTGCCTGGGGATGAGAACTGTTAGTCAACCTCTGTGGGTGTTCTGTGGAATGCTCTCTAGGGGTCTGCCGCGCCGAGGAGCCTTCGCCAACTGCACAGCTTCGTCAGCTACCACAAAAGCGGGTTTGAGCCTGTTAATTCCAATCCTTTCTTTTCTGCCCCCCAAATCTAGCAAAAAATGCTTATCCCCTGTTTCCAGCACTCTATATGGTCCATCATAAGGTGGGCATAAAGACGGACGATGGGCATCATGTCTGACAAAAACAAACTCCGCATTTTTTAAAGCCTTAGGCACAAAAACACGTGGGAAACTGTGGTGAACGGGGCCAGGTAGCGTGCTCGGGCCCGTGCTATTCTGTAACCGCTGAGCCGGGGAGCACTCTGGCGCTGGATTATCTGGGAGAAATTCCCCGGGCAGCCAAAGTAACTGTGCGAAAACTAGCTCAGCTGGGGAGGCTTCTAAATCCTCTTTACGTGCAGAACGCAACCCCAATAAAACCCATGGTGGTTTGTCCACCCAATTTTTTTTTTTTTTTTTTTCAATTTGTATCCGTAAGCAACGCTCTGAGAGCCGCCTTCAATGACCTGTGAAAACGTTCGCATAACCGGTTAGCCTGCGGGTTGTACACAGTCGTGCGGTGGATCGTTGCCCCCAGGCTGCGGGCTATCGCTGACCAAAGTTCGGAAACAAATTGCGGGCCTCTGTCGGACGTAATGTCCGACGGGACTCCAAAACGCGCTACCCATGCCGTTAAAAACGCGCGCGCCACCTCCTCGGCTGTGGTTGACGACAGCAGGACCACTTCCGGCCAGCGTGTGGTGCGGTCAACCATTGTCAGAAGATTTGTGCACCCTTGTGAGGGCAGGAGGGGGCCTACGAGGTCCACGTGAATATGATCAAACCTTTTAGCCGGGATGTGAAATGGCTCCAAGGGAGCTCTCGTGTGTCTATGAACCTTGGCCCGCTGGCAGGCCGTGCAGGCTGCCGCCCACTCTCTAACTTGTTTGCGCAGGCTCGGCCATACAAATTTCTCTCCTACCATTTTGACCGATGCGCGCGCTCCTGGGTGCGCCAGAGAATGGATCGAGTCAAAAACGCGGCGGCGCCACGCGGCTGGACCTACCGGACGCGGCTGCCCAGTGGAGACATCGCAGACTGGGGGGGGGGGCATGCCGTTTTGCAGCACTCTGCTCTCCAGCCTTAACCCTGTTAGTCCAGACTGGAGCGCGCGTACATCCGCGTTGCTAACCTGCTCCGCGGCCATGGCTGCATAATCTATCCCCGCGCGGACCGGGGCCGCACGCACTTCCACGTTGCTAACCTGCTCCGCGGCCATGGCTGCAGGATCTACCTCCGCACGGGCTGGAGCTCCCACGGCGCGTGAGAGGCAGTCCGCCACTACATTAAGTTTACCCGCCACATGCTGGATATCGGTAGTAAACTCCGATATCGCGGCCAGCTATCTCTGCTGCCGGCCCGACCAAGGTTCTGAAATCTTGGCCATCGTGAAAGTCAGCGGCTTGTGATCAACGAACGCGGTGAAACGGCGTCCTTCCAGCCAGAACTGGAAGTGGCGAATAGCCAAGTGGAGAGCTAACAACTCCCTGTCAAATGCGCTGTATTTTCGTTCGCTGTCGCGCAGGGTCTTACTGAAAAAGGCGAGCGGTTGCCAGGCTCCAGCTACATACTGTTCCACGACTGCCCCTATGGCCACATCCGACACGTCAGTAGTGAGCGCCATGCGGGCCGCTGGGACTGGATGTGCTAACAACGCAGCGTTTGCCAGGGCTGTCTTGACTTCGGAAAATGCGCGTTCTCGCTCCGGAGACCATTCGACTTTATTTGTGGGTTTTTGTTTTTTTAGTGCAGCATACAATGGTTGCATGAGTTGCGCTGCGTGGGGAAGGAATCGGTTATAAAAATTTACCATTCCCAAAAACTCCTGTAACGCTTTGACCGTTTGTGGCTGGGGAAAATTTGTTATTGCGCGTACTTTGTCAGGCAGAGGGACCGCTCCCTCTGGGGATACACGATGGCCCAAAAAAATCAATCTGTGTCACCCCGAACTGACACTTCGCCGGGTTAATTATTAACCCGTGCTCTGCCAACCTCCGGAAAACTGCCGTGAGGTGGTTTTCGTGTTCGTCTTCGGACGCGCTGGCTACCAATATGTCATCCAGGTAGACGAACACGAAAGGGAGATCGCGCAAAACCGCGTCCATCATGCATTGGAATGTCTGCGCCACGCCTTTAAGCACAAAAGGCATGCGCAAAAACTCGAAAAGCCCAAAAGGAGTTATTACTGCTGTTTTGGGTATGTCCTCAGCACGCACTGGGACCTGGTGGTAACCGCGTACCAAGTCTATTTTAGAAAAAACGTGCACCCCCGCCAAATGAACTGAAAAATATTGGATGTGCGGGATCGGGTAGCGGTCGTGCGCTGTAGCGTTGTCCAGCCTGCGGAAATCACCACAAGGCCGCCACGAGCCATCAGCTTTTGGGACCATGTGAAGCGGTGAAGCCCATGGGCTCTTCGAACGCCTGATGATGCCCAACCTCTCCAGGTTGGCGAACTCCTCACGCGCTATGGTCAGTTTAGCTGAATCTAAGCGCCGAGCTTTTGCAAAAACGGGCGGTCCGGTGGTAGTGATAAAATGTTCCACCCCGTGTTTAGCCACTGCAGCCGAAAATGTTGGGACCGTGAGTGCTGGGAACTGAGTGAGGAGTGTATGGAACTTACCACCCGCAGCTGTGACGTTGGCTTGTGCTGTTGGCGGGGCCACTCGAACTGTACAGGGGATAGAAGATTAGATTAGATTAGATTATTTGTTTATTTGACAGGGACAGTGCAATAAACATAGACAATTAATCAATGATAATCAATCTGATGTGTTGCACAAAGAGTGTATAGCTATTGGCTAATTTGCAACTCTTGTCCCTGGATGGGCTTTAGAAAGGAGAAACAAGTAAAAAGAAAAAAAAGAAAGGAAAAGATAAAAAAAAATGAACAGAATAAACAATAACCACATACATCAATGCAAAAAAGATTGTAAATACATTATAAATACACAATTATAAATATTATAAATACACAAATATAACAACCTGACTCACATTTGCCTATTTCAGGCCTCCCTCCCTTCGTCACTCACTATAAACAAACACATTCATTCCTTCCCTTCATTCACTCTCACCCTGCAGACAATCATTTCATACATGGGTACAATCTTGTTTATTTTTCAGCCAGTTTTTAACCTTTTTAGTGAATGTTTTAAAGTCCGTTGTTATTTTAATTTCATTTGGCATTGTGTTCCAGATGTGACTGCCCTTTATAGAGAAAGCTGTTTGTCCAAATGTGGTTCTGCGGTGGAATATTTTACAGTTATTGTTAACAGAACTCCTGGTGGCTCTGCTGCTGTCCTGTCTTTGGATGAAACCAGCAAGTGGCTCGGGTGCTCATTTATGGAAACATTTGAAAGTTAATTTCAGAAAACAGAGGTCAATGAAACTCTCAAAACTCAATAGGTTGTATTTTTTTTAAAATATTACAGTGATGCCACCTAATGGGCTTTTTGTCCAAGATTTTTAGAGTTTGATTATATAATGAACCTATATGTCTTATTGTGGAAGGGGCTGCTTGAGCCCAGACTGTCAAACAGTATGATATATGAGAAAAAACCATAGAATGCATATACAGTACAGCTGCCTCGTATGGTATGTAATATCTAATTAATTTAAAGCAGTTCAGATTTTTTTTACTGTTTTTGAAATTTTCTTTATATGAAGATTAAATTTGAGTTGAGGATCTAGTACAATGCCAAGGTATTTGAATTCTGTAACTAAACTGATGTCATGATCATGTACAGTGGGGCAAAAAAGTATATAGTCAGCCACCAATTGTGCAAGTTCTCCTACTGTAAAAGATGAGAGAGGTCTCCAATTTTCATCATAGGTATACCTCAACTATGAGAGACAAAATGAGAAAAAAAATCCATAAAATCACATTGTCTGATTTTTAAAGAATTTATTTACAAATTATGGTGGAAAATAAGTATTTGGTCAATAACAAAAGTTCACCTCAGTACTTTGTTATATACCCTTTGTTGGCAATGACAGAGGTCAAACGTTTTCTGTAAGTCTTCATGAGGTTTTCACACACTGTTGCTGGTATTTTGGCCCATTCCTCCATGCAGATCTCCTCTAGAGCAGTGATGTTTTGGGGCTGTCGCTGGGCAACACGGACTTTCAACTCTCTTTAAAGATTTTCTATGGGGTTGAGATCTGGAGACTGGCTAGGCCACTCCAGGACCTTGAAATGCTTCTTATGAAGCCACTCCTTCGTTGCCCGGGCGGTGTGTTTGGGATCATTGTCATGCTGAAAGACCCAGCCACGTTTCATTTTCAATGCCCTTGCTGATGGAAGGAGGTTTTCACTCAAAATCTCACGATACATGGCCCCATTCATTCTTTCCTTTACACGGATCAGTCGTCCTGGTCCCTTTGCAGAAAAACAGCCCCAAGGCATGATGTTTCCACCCACATTCTTCACAGTAGGCATGGTGTTCTTTGGATGCAACTCAGCATTCTTTCTCCTCCAAACACAACAAGTTGAGTTTTTACCAAAAAGTTCTATTTTGGTTTCATCTGACCATATGGCATTCTCCCAGTCCTCTTCTGGATCATCCAAATGCTCTCTAGCAAACTTTAGACGGGCCTGGACATGTACTGGCTTAAGCAGGGGGACACGTCTGACACTGCAGGATTTGAGTCCCTGGTGGCATAGTGTGTTACTGATGGTAGCCTTTGTTACTTTGGTCCCAGTTCTCTGCAGGTCATTCACTAGGTCCCCCCGTGTGGTTCTGGTATTTTTGCTCACCGTTCTCATGATCATTTTGACCCCACGGGGTGAGATCTTGCGTGGAGCCCCAGATTGAGGGGGATTATCAGTGGTCTTGTATGTCTTCCATTTTCTAATAATTGCTCCCACAGTTGATTTCTTTACACCAAGCTGCTCACCTATTGCAGATTCAGTCTTCCCAGCCTGGTGCAGGTCTACAATTTTGTTTCTGGTGTCCTTTGACAGCTCTTTGGTCTTGGCCATAGTGGAGTTTGGAGTCTGACTGTTTGAGGTTGTGGACAGGTGTCTTTTATACTGATAACGAGTTCAAACAGGTGCCATTAATACAGGTAATGAGTGGAGGACAAAGGAGCCTCTTAAAGAAGAAGTTACAGGTCTGTGAGAGCCAGAAATCTTGCTTGTTTGTAGGTGACCAAATACTTATTTTCCACCATAATTTGCAAATAAATTCTTTAAAAATCCTTCAATGTGATTTTCTGGATATTTTTTTTTCTCATTTTGTCTCTCATAGCTGAGGTATACCTATGATGAAAATTGGAGACCTCTCTCATCTTTTACAATGGGAGAACTTGCACAATTGGTGGCTGACTAAATATTTTTTTTTGCCCCACTGTATATTAACTTTAAAACGTTGCAGGTTACATTTTTTGATTGAAAAGCACATTGAAACTGTTTTCTGAAGGTTCAGCAATAGATGGTTCTGGAGGAGCCACTCTTGGACATCAACCATACTTGTAGACAGTACATCTGCAGCCTGTGCTGGAGTCTTGGCAGCTGTGTAAATAACTGCATCATCTGCTTAAAGTTGGCATGTTGCAGCTGAGCAGTGTAGCAGCAAGTCATTACTAAAAAATGCTGAAAAGTAAAGGACCAAGAATGGACCCTTGTGGGATACCCATGCGGTTGTTTAAAAATGAGGATTTATCCTGGTGAACTTTTACACACTGTTCTCTATTCTGGAGATAAGATGCAAACCATTCTAATGTATCTGGAGAGAAGTTAAAAGAAACCATTTTGGATAAAAGCAAACTGTGGTTTACAGTATCGAAAGCCTTTTTGAGATCTAGAAAAACAGCTCCTACCACATTACCCCTGTTCAAGGACTGTTTGACATTTTCAATAAGGTAACAATTTGCTGTTTCTGTTGAGTATCCTGGTCTAAAACCAAATTGATGTGGATGAAGAAGTTGACTGTCTTGTAAATAGTCTATCAGCTGTGTAGCTACAACTTTTTCAAGAACCTTAGACAGGACTGGTAAAATAGAGATTGGGCGGTAATTGCATATATCATCTTTACTGCCTGATTTATGAACTGGTATGACGACAGCTTTTTTCCAGCCAGATGGAAATGTACTAGACCTAATGGAGAGATTAATGAGATGAGTCAGTGGTTTGATTAATATTTTGCTGTGCGTTTTGAGAAAGGAAGTGCTCATATTGTAGATATCATTAGTTTTTGAGTTTGACAGTGTTTTAACAATATCAGCAATTAACTCCTCATTTACCTCATCGATGTGAAAAGAATCTGTTGGAAGTATTGATTTTGTGTTGTTGAGCACATTTGGCAGCACAAAGTTTTTTGTTAGGTCTTCCACAGAGTCCACAAAATATGAATTAAATTCATTTGCCAATGTAGCCTTGTCACTGATGGTCTTGCCATTGATTCTAAGTTCCTTTACCCCCTTCTGAACATTTTTTTTGTTAGTTATTTAAATGCCTCCATAGGGAACTGTTGTTACCCTTTGCATGATCTATTAGTTTATTGTAATAAGATACTTTTGATTTTCGCAGCTCTTGTACCACTTTATTTCTTAAACTTTTGTACACAAGGTGATCATTTTGTAGTTTAGAGGTTAATGATGTTTTCAATGCAGAGTCTTGCCTCTTCACAAGTTTTCTTATTTCATTATTTAACCATGGTAGGTTAATCTTCTGTTGTCTACTTTTAATTTGCTTTGTAAATTTTTCTATGGACTTTGTAATTGTTGCAGTTATAAAATTACAACAATCATCTACTTCATCTACTCTCACCTATGGTCACGAGCTTTGGGTAATGACCGAAAGAACGAGATCGCGGATACAAGCGGCTGAAATGAGCTTTCTCCGTAGGATTGCTGGACTCACCCTCAGAGATAGGGTGAGGAGCTCAGTCATCCGGGAGAGGCTCAGAGTAGAACCGCTGCTCCTCCACATTGAAAGGAGTCAGTTGAGGTGGTATGGGCATCTGATTAGGATGCCTCCTGGACGCCTCCCACTTGAGGTGTTTCAGGTACGTCCCTCTGGGAGGAGACCCCGAGGCAGACCCAGGACTCGGTGGAGAGACTATGTCTCCCAGCTGGTCTGGGAACGCCTTGGTATCCCCTCTGAAGAGCTGGAGCAGGTGGCTGGGGAGAGGGAAGTCTGGGCTTCTCTGCTTGAACTGCTGCCTCCGCGACCCGGACCTCCGGAAAAGCGGTAGAAGATGGATGGATGGATCTACTTCATACTGTATATTGACATGAGCTGCTCCCAATTTTGATTCTCTAAGTAATGTTCAAACTCCTCATTTTTTGATTTGGGAATAATAAAATTTGATTTGTCAATATCGACTCCCCCAAAATACTGTAGTTGCTTTTTAGTAAGTTTTCTGACAGCAAGAGCCATGTTATGATCTGAGAGACCAGTTACAAGATTATAGGTTCTGGTTATTCGTTCTGGTTTATTAGCAAATACCATGTCAATAAGTGTTCTAGATTGTTTGGTTATCCTGGTAGGTCCTTTGATCATTTGTTGTTAATTAAATTTAGTCATGAGGCTTTTCAGTTTCTGTTTGTTCTTTTTATCAGACCAGTTGATATTGAAGTCACCATAAAATATTGTTTCTCTGCTCCTCTCAAGTTGTTTAACCAGAGCACGAAATTCATTATAAAAAGAATTGTGTGAGGGTGGGTTGTACAATACTGCAATGTTGAAATTCATTACCGGTGAGAGACATACATTAACAGCTAAACATTCAAGTGAAGTATTCAAATCAACCAATTGACATTTAAATTTCTCTTTGATGTAAATTAAAACACCTCCTCCCCTCCCTGCCTGCCTGTCTTTTCTAAAACACTGATAACCCTTGGCTGCATGGTGGCGCAGTGGTTAGCACCGCGGCAGCACAGTTTACCCTCGGCCGGGGGATCGCGGGGATCGTGAGATCATGGGTTCGATCCCTGCCCCCGGCCAACAGTGATCTGTGTGGAGTTTGCATGTTCTCCCCGTGTTTGCGTGGGTTTACTCCGGGATTTCTCCGGTTTCCTCCCACATGCTAAAAACATGCAGGTTAGGGAGTTAAGGGGCGCTTGCGCACGCGACTGGCAGTTGGTGGCTTGTCACCGAACTGCAGAACAAATCTACCTACGGGTACAAAATAAGTCCAAAAAAAAAACCAAAACAAAAAAAAAACACAATATCGATCATATTAGTGTCTATGTTCCTGTGTAGCCAGCTTTCTGAGAGACAAAGATAGTCCAGATTTGAGTCAGACAGCAACACCGAAATTTCATCTCTTTTGGGGATTATGCTCCGTATGTTTAAATGTCCGCCGAGGATCCCCTTTGGTTTAGCCTTTGTGTCCCAAAGAACTCGTGCATGATTAACAGTTTGGAAAAATAGATGTTGTTTTTGCTTTTGTACAGCTCGGTTTTCGGATCTCGCCTCATTTGCATTTTGTTTAACCCCTCCTGTTTCCAAAAGTTTGGACATAGCGCAGCTGTTTACAGCAGGATCAGATATGTGAGTCTGTTCAGTGCAGTTCGACTCACCCGACTCGCTATGTCCAGCTGTACTGGGGCGAAGACCGGTATTATGTAGCGGGCAATCAGCCGGTTCAGATGTTAGCATGGCCGTTGATAGCAGCGGGCGATCGGCCGATTCAGATGTTAGCATGTCCGTTGATAGCAGCGGGCGACCAGCCGGTTCAGATGTTAGCATGGCCGTTGATAGCAGCAGGCGACCAGCCGGTTCAGATGTCAGCAGTGCCAATGATAGCAGCGGGCGACCAGCCGATTCAGATGTTAGCATGCCCGTTGATAGCAGCGGGCGACCAGCCGGTTCAGATGCTAGCATGGCCGTTGATGGCAGCGGGCGACCAGCCGGTTCAGATGTTAGCAGGGCCGTAGATAGCAGCAGGCGACCAGCCAGTTCAGATGTTTGCATGGCCGTTGATTGCAGCGGGTGACCAGCCGGTTCAGATGTTAGTAGGGTCGTTGATAGCAGCGGGCGATCAGCCGGTTCAGATGTTAGCCAGGCCGTAGATAGCAACAACCAATCCGCCGGCTCAGTTGTTTGTGCTAACCCAGTGGTCTGCTGTTTAATAGTGGCAGGTCCAGGGTTAAGGTGAATATCTCCTGCCAGAAGTAGCAGTACTAACAGCACATTAACTGTATAGCCTCTGCCATATTGTGATATTTGCTTAGCACCCATCTTTGCCTTGTTTTGGAAGCTTTTTCTCAGGGCTTTTGAAGACCAGATAGAGTACAGGGTGAAATGGCCAGGTCCATATCCATATAAATAAAACTTTTTAGCTTCACCTTTAGTTGAGTTGGCCGCAAAACCCTTCTTGTTGCAGTTCCAGACACACAAAGACAATAATAATAAGAAGTAGATAGGCAGAAAGTGTCTAGAAGTGGGGCCCATCAGACCACTCCTCACTCCGGTGGCAGCCATCTTTTTTTTGAAATCATACATTCCCATAGAAACCATACATTCCCAATGTGCCCAAGATAAGAAACTACCCCACAATAAATATTATAAATAGCGTAAATACCCTAAAAAAAGCACACAAGGGAAAAAAGCAATACAATTCTTTCAACCAGAGTCACTTCCTGCGCTACAAGAGGAAAACCTTCTGAGCGTCCTCAATCGAGCGTGATGCATTCACTGACTGTCCGGCCAGGGACTCCCGCAATCGTCCTCCTTAGCCTGGAAGTTAAGCACCAAACTGTCCGGGCTCGTCCAAGGCCCTCTTGTACGCCTCGAGGAGGGAATGCTCCGTGCCCGAGGAGAGGTGGCAGACAGGTGGAGAGAAGAGGAGTGGCTCCTTGGTTTCCGTAGTCCAGGGGAAACCTGCAGCACACAGTGCAGTACAACTTAGCCTCCCATGAACGCACCGGGGCTAACAAACATTCACCACACACACAGACAGTAAGCACGTTCCTTTACTTATCTGCTTTTTCGCCTCTCATCCAGCACTACGGCGTCTCCGCCAGCTGGTCATTCTCCCGGCGTCTTCGGTCCCGTGCGCTGCCGCTGTAAATTCCCACACCGTCCTCCCTCCGCTGCGGCCCACGTGAATGGTTCTCTGTCTCTCTCTGTTCTCCCTGAGGGTGAGGGGCCCGATTGCTTCACCAGCCACTTCTGGCAATTTCTCCTTTTTCGCATGAGCAGGTTTATTCTCCAGCGGTAATAACAAAAAAAGCTCAAAACGCCAGCTCTAAACTGCGTTTTAACTGTGTTTAACTGCGTTTTAAACAGAAACGAACTGGGAGCCTTTACTTGTGCGTCCTCACCCTACAGGAACCGGAAGTCTCTCCGGAGAAAAAGAGAGTGCATTAACCAGGCGTCTGTTAGCAAGATCGACCAACAAACTATGTGAGCACAAAAAATCAGCCCCTAACATGTTGAAATTGACTGCCGCTATGACGAAAGTCCACTCGAATGTGCGGCCGTATAAAGACAGAAGCAGAGGCCTCTCACCGAAGGTTTTAATCGCCGAGCCGTTCGCTGCTGACACCCGGGGACCACTGGAAAGCGCCAGTCGGTCAGCGTAGGAAGGCGTGATGAAACTCAGCTGGGAGCCCGTGTCCACTAGGTATTGCCTCCCCGAGTGCGCATCCTTCAAGTAGAGCAGCTTGTTCTCCTCTCCGAGGGCCGCAGCTGCTACCGACCCCCGGTCTTGACGTTTTCCGGGCGCTCAAAGTGGCATGGTGGAATGCACTTGCGTGCCCTCTCTGCGAAACGGCGATGGTAGAAGCAAAGGATGTCGTCTGCTCCGTGTTTCCCGGCCCTTGCCGCCGCCGTCGTCGGTAAGTCTGGTGCTGCAGCCTCTGGCCCCCTGCCGTCTCCGGACGTTGCGCCTGGCCCCGCTGCTGCAGCCGCGCGCCGTTTACTGGCGTCGACGAGTCGCTGCGCCTCCTGGCCCAGCTCGTGGTAGTCTCGTCGGGCCAGCAGTGGTGAATTGGCCAGGGTCACTCTCACCTCTGACGGTAGGGTTCTGAGGAAAAGGTGGGTGAAGATGAAGTTATCATCTTCGGAGTCTCTCAAACTCAACATCTTCCCCATCAGGTCTGCAGGTCTGTCGCCCTCAAATTCAGTCAGCGCCAGGAGCCTCTCTGCTCGCTCCTGCACCGAGGGGGTGAAGTAACGAATGAGTGCAGCCTTCAACACGCTGTACTTGTCACTGTCCGGCGGGTGGTTGATCAGGCTGTCCACTCGCTGGGCTGTGTGGTTGTCCAGCTTTGCAACCATATGGTAGAACTTTGTGGCATCTACCGAAATCCTCCGGAGGTGGAACTGTGCCTCGACTGCGTTACTAGAAGTCCCAGACGTTGGCCCTCTTGTGGCCACTAGATGGTCCCCTTATGGGTTTTTTAGGTAAAAAGGCCAAATGGCCCCTGTCTGGGACTTCTGGTGTTAAACCAGGAGCGCGGATTGTTCGGCCAGAAGTCCGGTAGTTGGACTGTGGCTGCATTCGTTATGCTGGCTCCTGGCGAGTCTAGCTCGGGAGATTTGTCTCCGCTCATGATACGTCGTAAGGTCACCAGTGTGGAGATATGTGGAAAGACGAGGCTGAGTTTATTACTCAAGATCAGTTTTATTCACTATCACATTCTCCAACATCCAAAAACAGAAAAGAGGAAGGTATGCCCCCACCTCTGTCCCTTTTATACCTCAGGATATCAAAGCAAACAGTCACATTGTCTTTACATCCCAAATCACAATGCACCCCCCTTCAGGTCTTCTGTCTCCCCCTGAAGTCCTGGTGGTCAGGAAATCCCTCACGGCCATCTCTCTGCATACAAAAGGCCAGACTTCGCATCCTCCTGCTACCCCTAGAAGGTTCAGACCTTTTGTTCCTCTGAGACGTGCAGTAAACAATAAGCATACAGCAATAAGCATGTGAAGCATTGGAACCCACATATGTGCACCACACAACATTGTGTGAAAAAGCCTCGAATTTTAAACAAAAAAGAAAAAATAATCAGAAGAAAAAGTCACCAGTTAATGAGAACTGCCAAATTGATGTAAAAATGCACATTTGCAATCAAAAATCTGTCTAATTGAAGTGGTAGAGCAGCTGAAACTGTACATGAGTAAAAGTATGTTGTCTATATTAGAGGTGTTGGCGTTATCGCGTTAATCGTCCGTTAACGGCTACAAATTTTGTGATTGCTTTTTGGCCTCGCAGCTCTCTGTACCAAAGCCACTCTGGCCACAGACACTGTGCGCGCCATGCAAACATTGTGAAGTCAAACAAGCTGGATTACAGCAATGGTAATCCCCAAAATGCTGTCATGTTTAAGTTTACAGTGTTATCTGTCAGAGCTCTCACCTGGATAATTGTTACAGCCTCCTCCAAAACTTCGCCTGGATGTTGGGTTGTTCTTTTACTGTGGAAGCTGGCTAGCTGGCTAGAAGCTACATGCTAAGTTGTAGCCGACCTCCAGCAGCTGACAAACAGAAATTCGCCTGTTTTCATCATCATAGCTTTGGGTCCATCTGTTGGCAAGTACCAGTCTGAAAAAAATTCTCAGGCCATGTTCGTAATGTCCATTCACTCCCCCGCCGTTTTTGCAGCATGTCCCTCACCACTAATAATAATATAACAAGGCACAACAGTTCTTCGTTTAAATGTTTTTTTTTCCCTTCAGAAGGGCCACTCAGCCAAAGCAAATTGGCTGTTGCCAAGGCAACAAAAGCCTGAATGTGTGCACTTCCTTGTTAAGAAAGATTGAAAAACAATGCTACCAGGGAGCCATTACTCTGCCACACAGCCTGGGCTATTAGCTGCTTTTATTAAACACCATAAAGAGGAGAAAATGTAAAGCTCCCTGATTGGCTGAGCTGCCCTCAATTAAAGTCAATTTTCTTCTATTCTGGCAGAGGAAATACTGATCAATGTTTTTGTTTTATTCATATCATTTAGATGATATTAGAAAATACATGTAGATCACTGATATTTGATGTGACTTGTAACTTCATCAGGTACTGAGCTGCAGGAATTTTGAGTTTTTGGTCATCTTCAATATTTTATCCAGTTTAATGTCAGTGTAATGAAACAGTTTTACAGATACTGACCCCAGAAACTCCCAAGCAACTCTTGGGAGTTGCTCTTGGAACTTTTATTTGGCGTCCACAAACAAATGTAGCCACGCCATGCTACTGTTCAGAATCAGAATCAGAATCAGGTTTATTGCCATTGTTCATGTAGTACACAAACTAGGAATTTGTCTCGGTACAATGCTGCAACATTAAACATGATAAGATAAGAGAAATAAACTATACATGTAATAAAGTGTAGGATAAGATTAAGTGATACTGGTCAACAGTTAAAATATATATTAGCCAGCAGCAGATACTGTGGAGAACTATATAGTGCAGTCGGTAATGCAGGAAGAAAACAGTGATGATTGACATGAGTCTGGTTGAGCTGCTGTACATGGTGCACGAGAGTCACTTAGCGTTCAGCAGTCTAATGGCAGAGGGGAAGAAGCTGTTCATGTGACGGGAGGTTTTAGTCTGGATGGACCGAAGTCTTCTACCAGAGGGGAGGGGGGCAAACAGTACGTGACCAGGGTGTGAGGGATCGGCTATGATCCGGCCAGCACGCCTCCGGGTCCTGGAGATGTACAGATCCTGGAGAGATGGGAGCTTGCAGCCGATCACCTTCTCAGCAGTGCGCACGACGCGCTGCAGCCTTAGTCTGTCCCTGGCAGTGGCTCCTGCGTACCACACGGTTATGGAGGTGGTGAGGATGGACTCGATGATGGCTGTGTAGAACTGCACTAACATCTTGGTGGGTAGCTTGAGCTTCCTCAGCTGCCGCAGGAAGAACATCCTCTGCTGGGCTTTTTTGATGAGTGAGCTGATGGTCAGCTCCCATTTGAGGTCCCTGGTGATGGTAGTGCCTAGGAAGCGGAAGGAATCAGCAGTGGTGATGGGAGAGCCTGAGAGGGTGAGGGGGGGCAGAGGAGTAGTGACTTTCCTGAAGTCTACAATCATCTCCACTGTCTTCAGAGCGTTCAGCTGCAGGTTGTTATTGCTGCACCAGGACGCCAGCTGGGCCACCTCTCTCCTGTAGGCGGACTCGTCGCCGTTGGAGATGAGCCCGATGAGGGTGGTGTCGTCCGCAAACTTGATCAACTTGACAGACTGGTGGCTGGAGGTGCAGGAGTTGGTGTAAAGGGAGAAGAGTAGGGGGGAAAGTACACAGCCCTGGGGTGATCCGGTGCTGATGCTAGTATAGTCTGAGACAGTCTTTCCCAGCCGCACATGCTGCCTCCGGTCCGTCAGGAAGTCGATGATCCACCTGCAGAGGGAGTCAGGCACGTTGAGCAGGGACAGCTTGTCCCGGAGCAGAGCGGGGCGGATGGTGTTGAATGCGGAGCTGAAGTCCACAAACAGGATCCTGGCGTAGGTTCCCGGGGAGTCCAGGTGCTGCAGGATGGAGTGGAGGGCCAGGTTGACTGCATCGTCTACAGACCTGTTGGCTCGGTAGGCAAACTGCAGCGGGTCCAGGAGAGGGGTGGTGATGGACTTGAGGTGGGACAGGACCAGGCGCTCAAAGGACTTCATGACTACAGAGGTGAGCGCTACAGGTCTGTAGTCATTAAGTCCAGTGATCCGTGGCTTCTTGGGGACAGGGATGATGGTGGAGGATTTGAGGCAGGATGGCACGTGGCATAACTTAAGGGAGGTGTTAAAAATGTCTGTGAATACAGGAGCCAGCTGTTTCGCACAGAGTCTCAGGGTGGAGGGAGACACGCCGTCTGGGTCGGGGGCCTTGCGCGGGTTCAGTCTGGAGAACTGTTTGAGCACATCCTGCTCACTGATGATAAGGGGAGGGGGGGGGGGTGTGCCTTAAATGAAGTAAGGAATGTGGAGGCTGTGGAGCTGGAGGGAGGGGGGGAGTTGGACACAGATGACGAGGTGTCAAAACGGGCATAGTGTTGGGACAGTCTCTGACAAAGGGCTTTGTCATCCTGACCTTTAGGAGCCTGAGGCCGATAGTTGGTGATCTGCCTCAGTCCTCTCCATTCACGCCATGATGATGCAGTGACTACACCTGTGTGTCTTTTTGGGGGGTGAGGTCTCACCTGAAAACTGACTGACCACAGTCACACAGAAGCCAACCGAGGCACAGGCTGAGCAGCTGGCATTTTAGCTTCTCCAATTTATTTTATTTCTCCATATAACAAGTGAACTATAAGTGGGGCAAAAAAGTATTTAGTCAGCCACCAAATGTGTAAGTTCTCCCACTTAAAAGATGAGAGAGGTCTCCAATTTTCATCATAGGTATACCTCAACTATGAGAGACAAAATGAGAAAAAAAAAATCCAGAAAATCACATTGTCTGATTTTTAAAGAATTTATTTGCAAATTATGGTGGAAAATAAGTATTTGGTCAACAAAAGTTCATCTCAATACTTTGTTATATACCCTTTGTTGGCAATGACAGAGGTCAAACGTTTTCTGTAAGTCTTCACAAGGTGTTCACACACTGGAGACTGGCTAGGCCACTCCAGGACTTTGAAATGCTTCTTACGAAGCCACTCCTTCGTTGCCCGGGTGGTGTGTTTGGGATCATTGTCATGCTGAAAGGCCCAGCCACGTTTCATCTTCAATGCCCTTGCTGATGGAAGGAGGTTTTCACTCAAAATCTCACGATACATGGCCCCATTCATTCTTTCCTTTACACATATCAGTTGTCCTGGTCCCTTTGCAGAAAAACAGCCCCAAAGCATGATGTTTCCACCCCCATGCTTCACAGTAGGTATGGTGTTCTTTGGATGCAACTCAGCATTCTTTCTCCTCCAAACACGTTGAGTTTTTACCAAAAAGTTCTATTTTGGTTTCATCTGACCATATGACATTCTCCCAATCCTCTTCTAGATCATCCAAATGCTCTCTAGCAAACTTCAAATGGGCCTGGACATGTGCTGGCTTAAGCAGGGGGACACGTCTGGCACTGCAGGATTTGAGTCCCTGGTGGCGTAGTGTGTTACTGATGGTAGCCTTTGTTACTTTGGTCCCAGCTCTCTGCAGGTCATTCACTAGGTCCCCCGTGTGGTTCTGGGATTTTTGCTCACCGTTCTTGTGATCATTTTGACCCCACGGGGTGAGATCTTGCGTGGAGCTCCAGATCGAGGGAGATTATCAGTGGTTTTGTATGTCTTCCATTTTCTAAAAATTGCTCCCACAGTTGATTTCTTCACATCAAGCTGCTTACCTATTGCAGATTCAGTCTTCCCAGCCTGGTGCAGGTCTACAATAGCCATCTTTGCTTTAGTCACGTCTCAACTTGATTACTGCAATGCACTTTATGTTGGCATCTCTCAGTCTTCTCTCGGCTGCCTTCAACTTGTGCAAAATGCAGCAGCCCATCTTTTGACCAACACACCTAGGCGAGAGCACATTACTCCGATCCTTTATTCACTTCATTGGCTTCCAGTCCATTTTAGAATAAATTTTAAACTTTTGCTTTTTGTTTTTAAAGCTCTTAATGGCCTTGCTCCGGTTTATATGTCTGAGACTTTGACTGTCCGTGACCAAGGCAGGGCTTTGAGGTCATCCAATCAGCTTTTGCTGGATGTGCCTAGGTCAAGGTATAAACATTGGGGTGACCGAGCCTTTTCTGTTGCCACCCCCAGGCTCTGGAATAATCTCCCCCCTGACCTACGTGCTATCTCTGACCTGACCCTTTTTAAATCAGAACTTAAGACATATTTGTTTAGGATGGCTTTTAATACCCAGTAGTGGTGATATTTGTCTTGGCATTTGTTTTTATTTTATTTTTAGGTTGTTTTTGTTTATGTTATTTGTTTTTAATGCTCTGTGTGTTTTTAATGCTGTTTATTTTCTGTAAAGCACTTTGGTCACCTACGGGTTGTTTTAAAGGGCTATATAAATAAAGTACATTACATTACAGTTGTAGCAGGTTGAATTCCACCCCCCCACAACACACAGAGACAGCCAGCTCACACTCCTGGGTTTTTTCCGCTACATGCTGCGTTTACAGCTGTGAGGTTAAAGTGTTATCCATGCATTGTGTTCATGCATCCTGTCTGTACCTCTGATATGCAAATGCCCAGACTGACTGCTGTGAATGTCTTTGATGTATTGTTGTAGTTGGGTATACATGCTGCAACTCTGTAACTCAAACCTCTCTCATTCTGATTCTGCAACTGCTACTGCTGGACACACACACCGTGTGTCTCCTCTCCTCTTTGAGAGCTGGAGGAATGAAGCTGCAGCCTGCTCAAGCCATGGGCTGCAGCCGAGTTCTGATGAAGGCGGGTGATAATAAAGCTGTTTAAAAATCCAACGTTGCCTTTTTTATCATCCGCTTTACTGGTGACCCCAAGAACGCACACGTTTTGTGCAAACACAACCTTCTGATCTGGACAGCCACGCTGGCGAACCGACGCTTAAGTAAACGAGCTGCCGGGGAACGCAGCACCCGGCAGTGATGCTCCGCCGACGAGCGAACGCAGCAGCCTGACTGATCTGCCCTCCCTGCGGCTTCAGGGAGGCCTCAACGCAGAACTCACGGCAGGCGAGCTACTCTCCGGACATCGCCCAAGACCGGGTAAACGGCAGTAAACGTCATGGCGCGACCCTCGCCGAGATTGGGGCGTCCATGCGGGACAGCCTGAGGGACAAAGATCATCTATCTCCCCTCACCGCTCCAACGCACCATGACTAATCTGCAGCCACGGCTTATCTAGATGTTTTTCGGCACCGACTGCGCCGATCTCCACCAAGTTTCCGACCATGGTTCCTCTCCAGCGGGCCCACCCACGCAAGGAGCCCCAGCACACGCACCGGGGGTGACGGGGACGGCGCAACACGCACGGAACAAGAATGGCTCCAGAGTCCGCCATCGTCCTGTGCAGCTGCACGCAGAACCTTCAAGGCTGCGTGCTCACCTGAAGCAAGCACGCGCGCAGCGCGCCCACAGGATTCACTGATGGTTTCAGCCACGGCGCACAACGGATTCAGCCGTCTGCTTTTCCCGAGGACTTTAGGGCTGCGCACGCAACTAAAGTCAACACGCCAAATTCCTCTGCTTTTGTTTACGCAACCCCACCGCTCCTGTTTTTCTTCATGGCCACGAGAGGAGTCAGAGACTAATTTTTCTTCTGGTGATCTCCACAAGTTCAACGGGACAGCCCCTCGACATCGCGGAGCAGCAAACAATTTTTGGTGCGGCCCGAACGATTTCACCGCACCCGGTCAGCACGTACCTTCCCCCTCCCCCTCCACCTGCACAGAGCTTTTCCCTGCTCGCTGCCCAAGCTGCAACATCAAGGCCTCGGCCCCCTGCCGTGCCCTCTGGGGGGGAGCGGTGTAGCGGGTTGAATTCAACCCCCCCACAACACACAGAGACAGCCAGCTCGCACTCCTGGGTTTTTTCCGCTGCATGCTGCGTTTACAGCTGTGAGGTTAAAGTGTCATCCATGCATTGTGTTCATGCATCCTGTCTGTACTCTGATATGCAAATGCCCAGATTGACTGCTGTGAATGTCTTTGATGTATTGTCTGAGTTGAGTATATATGCTGCACTGTTCTGTAAATCTGCCTCTCATTCTGATTCTGCAACTGCTGCTGCAGGACACAGACTTTGTGTCCTCCTCCTCTGAGAGCCGCTTGGCGCGCCGGGAGCGGAGCTCGTGACGGCGGTATGATTAATAAAACTCTGCTTAAAACCACAGCATTGCTGCTTATTTTATCATCCGCCGCACAATTTTGTTTCTGGTGTCCTTTGACAGCTCTTTGGTCTTGGCCATAGTGGAGTTTGGAGTCTGACTGAGGTTGTGGACAGGTGTCTTTTATACTGATAACGAGTTCAAACAGGTGCCATTAATACAGGTAACAAGTGGAGGACAGAAGAGCCTCTTTAAGAAGAAGTTACAGGTCTGTGAGAGCCAGAAATCTTGCTTGTTTGTAGGTCACCAAATACTTCTTTTCCACCATAATTTGCAAATAAATTCTTTAAAAGTCAGACAATGTGATTTTCTGGATTTTTTTTTCCTCATTTTGTCTCTCATAGTTGAGGTATACCTATGATGAAAATTGGAGACCTCTCTTATCTTTTAAGTGGGAGAATTTGCACAATTGGTGGCTGACTAAATACTTTTTTGCCCCACTGTATACCTCAACTATGAGAGACAAAATGAGAAAAAAAAAATCCAGAAAATCACATTGTCTGACTTTTAAAGAATTTATTTGCAAATTATGGTGGAAAATAAGTATTTGGTCAATAACAAAAGTTTATCTCAATACTTTATTATATACCCTTTGTTGGCAATGACAGAGGTCAAACGTTTTCTGTAAGTCTTCACAAGGTTTTCACACACTGTTGCTGGTATTTTGGCCCATTCCTCCATGCAGATCTCCTCTAGAGCAGTGATGTTTTGGGGCTATCACTGGGCAACACGGACTTTCTCAACTCCCTCCAAAGATTTTCTATGGGGTTGAGATCTGGAGACTGGCTAGGCCACTCCAGGACCTTGAAATGCTTCTTACAAAGCCACTCCTTCGTTGCCCGGGCGGTGTGTTTGGGATCATTGTCATGCTGAAAGACCCAGCCACCTTTCATCTTCAATGCCCTTGCTGATGGAAGGTGGTTTTCACTTAAAATCTCACGATACATGGCCCCATTCATTCTTTCCTTTACACATATCAGTTGTCCTGGTCCCTTTGCAGAAAAACAGTCCCAAAGCATGATGTTTCCACCCCCATGCTTCACAGTAGGTATGGTGTTCTTTGGCTGGAACTCAGCATTCTTTCTCCTCCAAACACAAGAAGTTGATTTTTTACCAAAAAGTTCTATTTTGGTTTCATCTGACCATATGACATTCTCCCAATCCTCTTCTGGATCATCCAGATGCTCTCTAGCAAACTTCAGACATGTACTGGCTTAAGCAGGGGGACACATCTGGCACTGCACGATTTGAGTCCCTGGCGGTGTAGTGTGTTACTGATGGTAGCCTTTGTTACTTTGGTCCCAGCTCTCTGCAGGTCATTCACTAGGTCCCCCCATGTGGTTCTGGGATTTTTGCTCACCGTTCTCGTGATCATTTTGACCCCACGGGGTGAGATCTTGCGTGGAGTCCCAGATCGAGGGAGATTATCAGTGGTCTTGTATGTCTTCCATTTTCTAATAATTGCTCCCACAGTTGATTTTCTTCACACCAAGCTGCTCACCTATTGCAGATTCAGTCTTCCCAGCCTGGTGCAGGTCTACAATTTTGTTTCTGGTGTCCTTTGACAGCTCTTTGGTCTTGGCCATAGTGGAGTTTGGAGTCTGACTGTTTGAGGTTGTGGACAGGTGTCTTTTATACTGATAACGAGTTCAAACAGGTGCCATTAATACAGGTAATGAGTGGAGGACAGAGGAGCCTCTTAAAGAAGAAGTTACAGGTCTGTGAGAGCCAGAAATCTTGCTTGTTTGTAGGTGACCAAATACTTATTTTCCACCATAATTTGCAAATAAATTCTTTAAAAATCAGACAATGTGATTTTCTGGATTTTTTTTCTCATTTTGTCTCTCATAGTTGAGGTATACCTATGATGAAAATTAGCGACCTCTCTCATCTTTTAAGTGGGAGAACTTGCACAATTTGTGGCTGACCAAATACTTTGCCGCCCCACTGTAGGCAACTACATACTCAGACATTTATTGAGAAAGAAATATCCTTACAATTTCAAGTTTTTTTTCCAAGAACTTTTTGTAAAATTCAATCACTTTTAAAACCCTTAAAATACAATATTAAAATTCAGGCATTTTGAAGGATTTCCAGCACCTGTGGAAACCCTGTTTGTGATTTGGCACTATGCCAATGAAGCTGATTTGAAAATTAATGAAGTGAATTGAGTTGATTGAGCAACAACAACAGAGAAGGAAAAGTCAGACATACAATCAAAACATGGAGCATCTCTGCTTTCTAAATGAAATGTTGGTTCAGACATTTAAGGGATCTGAATCCAGTACAGCCTGATCTCAGGGCAGAGGATGCATGAAATGAAAATTGTCCTTTATTGGGGGACGGCAGTGGCTCAGGAGGTAGAGCAGGTTGTCCAATAACCACATGGTTGGCGGTTCAAATCCCGCTCTCCCCAGATATCCTGCCGTTGTGTCCCTGGGCAAGACACTTTACCCCAATTGCTCCTGGTGGGTCTGGAAGCGCCATGTTAGGCAGCATGCCACCATCAGTGTGTGAATGTGTGTGTGAATGGGTGGATTGCTGGATCTGTAAAGCGCTTTGGTCATCAAGAGATGAGAATAAAAGCGCTATATAAGTGAATGCCATTTACCATTTATTGACAGATATTTTTCAGCAATGACAGAAAAATCTGAAAGCTGTCTATCATTTGACAGATTACACTGAAGGTGATCTCATTAAAATGAGATAACAGATCACAACAGAATTTTTACAACCATGTCTTTCAAAATGACAGATATAAGTTAACCTGTATAACCTAAGCAGGGCTGCTCGCAGAGATAGCAAAAAAACGTGACAACCTAATAGTATTGAATGCAAAAGATGCAACAGACTTACACAAATGGTCCCCTCCAGTATACAACTAGGACAATATCAGTCACTACGGAGGGTGACAATATGTATGGGTATATATTCATACTATGTAGGATAACTAAGTAGACAGTTATGCTGTTTATTCCATCTAGCTGCAATGCTCCGCACTGTGTATATACAGTTGTGTTCAAAATAATAGCAGTCCCACATCACTAGCAAGATAAATCACTGTTTTTGTTAGAATTTCAACTTCTACACAGCAAGTAAGTTTCTAGAAGGTTTAGTAAAAGTATAGAAAACCAACAGACCCAACAGGCATGACGTGCATGCTGCTAATTCTGTGAAACTGAATCATTAACTGAAAGGGGCGTGTTCAAAAAAATAGCAGTGCTGAGTTCACTTAGTGAGGTCATTGATTCTGTGAAAAAAAATAGGTGTTAAACAGGTGGCCCTTATTTAAGGATCAAGGCAGCTGACGCTGCATATGCTGGCTGTGCATTTGTCCTTGAAAAACAGAGTAAAATGGGTCGTTCAAGACACTGTTCAGAAGAAGAGCGTTCTTTGATTAAGAAATTAATAAAAGAGGGGAAAACCTATAAAGAAGTGCAGAAAATGATAGGCTGTTCAGCTAAAATGATATCAAACGCTTTAAAATGGCAGCCAAAATCAGAAAGGCGAGGAAGAAAAAGAAAAACGACTATTCAAATGGATCGGAGAATAACCAAACTGGCAAAGGCTCAGCCAATGATCAGCTCCAGGAGGATCAAAGAAGATCTAAGGTTGCCTGTGAGTACTGTAACAATCAGACGACATCTATGTGAAGCCAAGCTACCAGCAAGAAGCCCCCGCAAAGTCCCATCGTTAATAAAAAGACATGTGCTGAAGCGGTTACAATTTGCATTGACTGGCCTAAAAAGAAATGGTGTAATATTTTGTGGACTGATGAGAGTAAGATTGTTCTTTTTGGGTCTAAGGGCCACAGACAGTTTGTCAGACGTCCTGCAAACACTGAATTCAAGCGACAGTACACAGTGAAGACTGTGAAGCATGGTGGTGCAAGCATCATGATACGGGGATGTTTCTCGTACTATGGTGTTGGTCCTATTTATCGCATACCAGGGATCGTGGATCAGTTTGAGTACATCAGAATACTGGAAGAAGTCATGTTGCCGTATGCTGAAGAGGAAATGCCTTTGAAATGGGTGTTTCAACAAGACAATGACCCCAAACACACTAAAGACAGATGTCAACACTGCTATTTTTTTGAACATTATATTTCTTGACTTTCTGTAAAATATTATCAAATTCAATTACTTTTTCCAATTTTCTTGCTTTGAAATAGAATGTGCAGTGCCCCCAATGCATTTGTGTTCATTAAAATACAATTTATTTCAAGAATTTTGACGTTTATTCACATTTTTCAACACACTATTATTTTGAACACAACTGTATATTTATGTGTACTTATGTATATTCACTGCTCTTATTTTTATTTTTCTTGTCTTCTTGATTATTGCTCTGAGTGTTGCTGTGCCTGTGCTGTTGCTATCCTGGAATTTCCCCATTGTGGGACTAATACAGGCTTATCTTATCTTATAAAGTCTAGTGCAACCTGTGTCTCAGGGTTTCTAAACTTGAACCTGTAACCATAGGAGGAGCTTCCTGTCTCACAGGAGATCAAAGTCTATGTGAAAGGTGTCTCACTTTTAACTCTACTGTGGATCATTCCCTGTGATTTTAAGAGATTAACTCCAGTAAAAGCATTTCAAAAGATAGCACATAGGTTTATTTAACTTTACTGTGGGGAGTTGATGTTGTCCCAAGTTACTTTTCTTCATAAAGGCCTTAAAACACTGAACACACACAAATGGATTACCTGTACTATGGATGACTTCATGTTTTCTTCAAGTACTCGTCTGAGTAAAGGCTTTTTCACACTGACCACACACAAACTGCTTAACTCCAGTGTGGATGAGTTCATGTTTCCTGAAGTTACACCTTTCAGTAAAGGCCTTTCCACACTGACCACACACAAACTGCATAACTCCAGTGTGGTTGAGTTCATGTTTCCTTAAGTTACCCCTTTCAGTAAAGGCCTTTCCACACTGACCACACACAAACTGCTTAACTCCAGTGTGGATGAGTTCATGTCTTCTTAAGTGACACATCTGAATAAAGGCCTTTCCACACCAACAACACACAAACTGCTTAACTCCAGTGTGGATGAGTTCATGTCTTCTTAAATTACTCATCTGAATAAAGGCCTTTCCACACTGACCACACACAAATTGCATAACTCCAGTGTGGATGAGTTCATGTGTTCTGAAGTGACTCATCTGATTAAAGGCCTTTCCACACTGACCACACAGAAACTGCTTAACTCCAGTGTGGATGAGTTCATGTCTTTTTAAGTGACTCAAACAATTAAAGGCCTTTCCACACTGACCACACAGAAACTGCTTAACTCCAGTGTGGATGAGTTCATGTCTTTTTAAGTGACTCAAACAATTAAAGGCCTTTCCACACTGACCACACACAAACTGCTTAACTCCAGTGTGGCTCAGTTTATGTGTTTTTAAGGTACCCAATAGTGTGAAACCTCTCCCACATTCTTCACAAAAGTATTGTTTATGTCTAGTGTGGCATTTTCTCTGTATTCTTTTTCTACTCTTGTCACTGTGCGATTTTGCTTCGTTTGCTGCAGATGGATGATCTTCATCTTCCTGAAGCTGCTGAGGATTCACTCCATTTTTCCTTTCATGTTCCTGTAGCAACAAGGACAGAGAAAAAAAAAAACAGGCTGTGAAAAAGTATTTCAAAAAAGTATTCCATACATTCATTGATGTGGAAACCAACTTTTGTATCAACTTGATAGACACTGAAAACATTAAATGTTTGATGGAAATATTCATCGCTCAAATATACCAAAACTATATGAAAAGTACAATTACTTCTCAGAAGCAATCAATTGAATTTACACTTATTGTCCAGGATTTCACAAAGTAACTGATGAGTATTTGGACCCAAATCTGCCATTTATATACAGTGGTGCTTGAACGTTTGTGAACCATTAACAATTTTCTGCATAAATATGACCTAAAACCTCATCACATTTTCACACAAGTCCTAAAAGTAGACAAAGAAAATCCAGTTAAACGAGAAAAATATTTTACTTTTGCATTTATTTGTTGGGGAAAATGATCCAACATTAAATACAGTGCATCCAGAAAGTCTTCAGAGCGCTGAACACTTTTTCCACATTCTGTTGTTTCCGCCTTATTCCAAAAGGGATTAATTTTTTTTCCCCAAAAAATTCTCCACACAATACCCCATAATGACAACATGAAAAAAGTTTTTGGGAGATTTTTGTAAATTTACGAAAAAATAAAAAACTAAGAACTCACATCTACAAAAGTATTCACAGCCTTTGCTCACAACTTTGTTGATGCATCTTTGGCAGCAATTACAGACTCAAGTCTTTTCGAATATGATGCCACAAGCATGGCACACCTACAGTGGTGTGAAAAAGTGTTTGCCCCCTTCTTCATTTCTCATTTTTTATATGCTTGTCACACTTAAATGTTTCAGATGATCAAACAAATTTAAATATTAGACAAAGTGTCACGGACGGGGCTGAGGCGTCAGCCCTCATTCTGTGATCGTGACTGTAGTTTCTAATTATTTGATAATTACCGCCAGCTGGCAGTTATTGGAGCCTGAGCCTGGCTCCCTGTCAGCCTATGGCCACGCTTCCTCCTCTCTGCCACGCATCCACCAGTAAACGCTGTCACCTGCTGTATAGTAGTACTATTTGTCCTCCTTGTTTTCTTCACACTCATTTACACATCTGCACACGCTCAAGCACACTCCTTCACACACACATATCCATTCTGACTCACAGTCACTCACACAGCCTTCATCCACACTCCTGCATCCACTTGACATCATTAGCTCACTGGGTATTTATGTTTGTCAGTAGGTGCACTTAGTGTGGCGATGTCAGTCAATCTTGACTAGTCTATAGTCAGTAGTTAATTCAAGTCTGCTCTACGCTGAGTTTATGTTGATGTCTTGGAGCTGTTGGTACCTTTACCCACTGGACTACCAGGTGGTGTTTTTCAAGAGCCAGCTGCACTCCGACGCCTTTGTAAGTCTTTTCCCCATTATTATTTATTGCCCTTCTTCTCCTATTATTTATTGCCCTAAAAATCTCCAGATTCTCAGGGCTGCGAGAAGCAAAGTTCAGCAGACTGCTCAGCACTGTGCCAACGAGTACTGGATTCAGCTCAGCCAAGACATTCAAACCGCTGCCATAACAGGGAACATCCGTGGTATGTACGATGGCATCAAGAAAGTACTTGGTCCGGCTCACAGCAAGACGGCCCCCCTCAAATCCTCCACTGGGGAGATGATCACAGAAAAGAACAAGCAGATGGAGAGATGGGTGGAGCACTACTCCGACCTCTACTCCAGACAGAACACCGTGACGCCGTCAGCCCTTGATGCCATCGATTGCCTGCCATCCATGGACGAACTTGATGCCGAGCCAACCATAGACGAACTCAGCAAGGCCATTGATAGCTTGGCCGCTGGCAAGGCACCCGGCAACGACAGCATACCCCTCGACCTGATCAAGCACTGCAAGACCGCCCTACTGCTGCCATTGCATGACGTCCTCTGCCAGTGCTGGAAGGAAGGTGCCGTACCACAGGACATGAGGGACGCCAAGATCATGACCCTCTACAAAAACAAAGGGGAGAGAAGCAACTGCAACAACTACAGGGGCATCTCCCTCCTCAGCATTGTTGGCAAAGTCTACGCACGAGTTGTTCTCGTTCGTCTATAGAAGCTTGCCGAACGTGTCTACCCCGAGTCTCAGTGTGGCTTCCACGCTGAGTGATCGACGGTAGACATGATATTCTCCATCCGCCAACTCCAGGAGAAATGCAGAGAACAGAACATGCCCCTGTATGTCGCCTTCATCGACCTCATCAAAGCATTCGATCTGGTCAGCAGAGAGGGCCTTTTCAAGATCCTGCCAAAGATAGGATGCCCACCAAAGTTGCAAAGCCTCATCGAATCGTTTCACACCAACATGCAGGGGATAGTGCAGCACGACGGCAACGTCTCAGAGCCATTCAACATACGCAGCAGAGTGAAACAGGGCTGTGTACTTGCACCAACCCTCTTTGGGATTTTCTTTGCTATGCTCCTGAGGCATGCCTTCAGCACAGCAACAGAGGAAATCTACCTGCACACAAGATCTGACGGCAGGCTTTTCAACCTCGCCCGCCCGAAAGCCAGAACCAAAGTTCGCGAGGCTCTAATCAGAGACATGCTGTTTGCAGACGACGCTGCAGTCGCAACCCACACACAGCAGGAGCTTCAGACCCTGATGGACCACTTCTCCCAGGCATGCAAGGACTTCGGGCTTAGCATCAGCCTGAAGAAGACTAACGTCTTGGTGCAAGGCACGGAAGCACCACCAACCATCACCATCGACGACTACGAGCTGGAGGTCGTGAATCAGTTCACGTACCTGGGGTCCACGATCAGCAACAACCTCTCCCTTGATACAGAGATCGACAAGAGGATTGCAAAATCAGCCTTCACACTCGCTCGCCTCACCACACGAGTGTGGGAGAATCCCAAACTCTCTGTCAAGACGAAGATGGCAGTGTACAACGCCTGCGTCATCAGCACACTGCTCTATGGGAGTGAGACGTGGACAACATACGCCCGGCAGGAAAAGAGACTGAACTCCTTCCACTTGCGCTGCAGTCGCCAGCCTTCCCTCCATGTTCACTCTACTCAGGCAGCGCAGGCTCCGCTGGCTAGGCCACGTTCACCGTATGGAGGGTGGCAGAATCCCCAAAGACGTCCTCTACAGAGAACTGGCGACTGGCAGGAGAGACATTGGCCGCCCACAGCTGCGCTTTAGAGACGTCTGCAAGAGAGACATGAAGGCCCTGGAGATCAACACAGAGCGCTGGGAGGACCTTGCAACGGACCGCTCCAAATAGAGAGGCACCCTGACCAGAAAGTTCAAGGCGGGTAAAGAGAGACTGACTGCTGCAGCAGATGAAAAAAGGACCCGCAGGAAGAACCACCACAGCTCCAGCAGCACGGAGACCACCCACAAGTGCGACCTGTGTGACAGGGACTGCCATTCGCGCATCGGCCTGTTCAGCCACAGGCGGTGCTGTTCCAGCAGAGTAGACTTTTAGGATTCTCTTCCATGGTTATCATAGACCGATGGAGGCCGACGATGAATCTTCTCCGCTGGCCAGTTCTGTCTGGGAGTGCGTGGGGCTCCTCCTCCAGCCAACTGAGCTCGGACATCCATCACTAGACTGTTTCCCATTGAACATTTTCTGTATTTTGCGTTTTCCCCCTTTATGTTAATAAACACATTCACTTCACCTGTGATTGGGCTCATTAACTCATTTGTGTGCTGCGCCATTACATAGTGTACATGACACAAAGATAACACAAAAAGCAGTTTTTAAATGGTGTTTATTGTTAAGGGTAAAACAAAATCCAAACTTACATGGCCCTGTATGAAAAAGTCTCCCCCCCCACCACACACCAAAAAAAAAAAAAAAAAATAACTGTGGTTAATCACATCTTTGGAAAACTGAGTTCAGTTTCTCCAGCCACACCAAGGACTGATAACTGCCATACTTGTTCTCAATCAAGAAATCACTTAAATACGACCTGCCTGACAAAGCGAAGTCGACCAAAAGATCCTCAGACACCATGCTGCAATCCAAAGAAATTCAGCAACAAATAAGAAACAAAGTAAATGAGATCTATCAGTCTGGAAAAGTTTATAAAGCCATTTCTAAAGCTTTGGGACTCCAGCAAACCACAGCGAGAACCATTATCCACAAATGGTGAAGCAGTGGCCTGCTGACCAATATTACCCCAAGAGTGCAGCAATGACTCATCCAAGAGGTCACAAAAGACCCCACAACAACATCCAAAGAACTGCAGGTCTCACTTGCCTCAGTTAAGGTGAGTGTTCATGACTCCACCATAAGAAAGACTGGGCAAAAATGTCCTGCATGGCAGAGTTTCCAGACGACAACCACTACTGAGCAAAAACAACATAAAGGCTCATCTCAATTTTGCCAGAAAACATCTTGATGATCCCCAAGACTTTTGCGAAAATACTCTGTGGACTTGTCAAGATACCGTGGCCAAGGAGGAGGCAAGATCTTCATTTTCAAATATTTTTATTTTAATAACTTACAGGTAAATAGTTCCAGAAACATCCAACACAATTCTCAGCAACAATCCACAAACGAACAAACACCTCATTATCAAACATCACACCTGTTTTATACTAACTGGAGATAATTAGGGCTAATCAGCCCCTACCATAATCCCAGGTAAAAGAATAAACCTTCCATCGTTTACACATAAACACTAATCTCTAAAATACATAAATATTTTCCCAACTATACAATATAAATCACATATAATAAATAACAATCAATAACAACAATAACAATATAAATAATTCAATAAATAATTCAAAACCCTTATTTACAAAGCTAAACCACCCCTCTAACTTACCATACATGCTTCCTTCCTGCTGGTGTCCTATATAAGGCCCTCAACCCCTAACGGAGTCTTTTGCCCGGACACCCACAGGAAGCATGTTGGCAAGGTATGTGAAATAAATTATCAATTATTTTACCAAATACTTAACCATACAATTATCTCCCAAGGGCATTCAAATTAAACAAAAGACAGATCCCAAAATAATGTGTGCAACTTTTACAAACAATCATAATAACATTTACCATATTATAAATACAACACAATCACACATACAGTAAGTCATACAGTGGTGACACTTGATCATCACATTTCCTCCCCCCTTTCCCGAGAGTACAGTACTCTATGAGTCATGTACTCTTGAGAGGCTATCAGCTACAAGGTTGGTTTTCCCTGCCACATACCGAACAGTAAAATTATAAGGTTGGAGGGACACATACCACCCTGTGAGACGACTGTTTACGTCCTTCATTCTGTCCAACCACTGTAGGGCCCGATGATCTGTCTCCAATACAAAATGACGCCCTAGTAAATAGTATTTAAGAGACCCTATTGCCCATTTCATAGCAAGACATTCTTTTTCTATTGTAGAATATCTTGTCTCCCGTTCCAACAACTTACGGCTCAAGAACAGTACTGGGTGTCTCTCTCCCTTCTCCTCCTGGAGAAGTACTGCTCCAATGCCAACTCCTGAAGCATCTGTCTGTAAAATGAACTGGCGAGCAAAGTCTGGACTGTAGAGAACCTTCTCCCCAGAAATAGCCCTCTTCAGATCCTCAAATGCTCTGTCACACTTCTCTGTCCATTTTACCTTATTTGGTGCCGAAGCCTTAGTGAGGTCAGTCAAAACTGCGGCTCTTTCAGCAAAGTGGGGGATGAACTTGCTGTACCATCCTACCATTCCCATGGATGATCGTACCTTCTTCTTAGTGGTGGGTACAGGATAGGTCCGGATGGCATCCACTTTACCTACTCATGGTCTAATAACCCCCTGACCAACCACATGTCCCAGGTACTCCACCTGCTGCTGTCCGAACGCACATTTGCGTGGATTGTCAGTCCTGCCCTCTTAATTAGCTGAAGGACCTGCCTAAGGTGTATCAAATGTTCTTCCCAAGTCTGACTATAGATGACCACATCATCCAGATAGGCAGCCGCAAAGTTTGATACTCTCCTTAACACTTGGTCCATCAGCCGCTGGAAAGTTGCAGGTGCCCCCTGAAGGCCAAATGGCATGACCCTAAATTGGAAACTGCCATAAGGTGTTTTAAAGGCTGTAAGTTCCTTTGTTTCTGGTGCCAATGCCACCTGCCAATACCCCTTGCATAGGTCCAGAGTAGAAAGAAACCTAGCCCTGCCCACTTTCTCTAACAGTTCGTCAATCCGGGGCATGGGGTATGACTCAAACTTAGATACTGAATTAAGGTATCTGAAGTCAATACAGAATCTTAATGAGCTGTCCTTTTTGGGGACCAGCACAATCGGGCTACACCACTCACTGACTGACTCCTCAATCACTCCCAGCTGCAACATCAAGTCAATTTCTTGCTTCATTTTTGGGACCAATCGCTCCGGGATCCTATATGATTTTCTACGTGGAGCAGCTTCCTCTTTCAAATAAACTTTATGATGCACCAACGTGGTGAAACCAGGTCTCTCCTGAAACAATTCTGGATCTAATACTGCCTCTAACTCTCTCCGCTGATCCACCTGCAAATGAGACACTTGAAACAAATAAGGCTCTGACACATTTGTGGGACAGGACTGTTCTTTCTCCTCATCCTCTTCCGTCGCACAAATTAAGAGCTGATGTGTCTCCTGAAGAACAGGTTGCTGCTGCTGATGACCAGGCTGCTGAAACTCTTTCAATAAGTTAATATGGAAGGTCTGATATTTTACCTTCCTGTCAGGCATATATAGTTCATATGTCACTGAGCTTAGTCTCTTAGAAATTTCATATGGCCCCTGCCATCAAGCCAACAGCTTACTGTCACATGAGGGCAGCAATAACAAAACCTGTTGTCCTGGGTGAAAAACCCTTTTTCTGGCCTTCTTGTCATACCAAGTTTTTTGTTTGGCCTGCGCCGTCCTCATGTGTTCCTGAGCCAAAGCAGTCATTCGATCCAGTTTTTCTCTCATCTTAATAACATAAGAGACCACATTGTCCTGATCACTCGGTGGACTCTCCCAGTGCTCCTTTAATAAGTCCAGTGGGCCCCTCACCTGATGACCATACAGTAGTTCAAAAGGTGAGAACCCTGTTGAAGCCTGGGGCACCTCCCTATAAGCAAACAATAAATATGGTACCCATTGGTCCCACTCTGAGCCCGTTTCAGAAACAAATTTCCGCAGCATGTTTTTTAAAGTCTGGTTAAATCGTTCCACTAGTCCATCAGTCTGAGGGTGATATGGGGTGGTCTTAATACCCTTAATACCCAACAGCTTATATACTTGCTGCAACAGTTTGGACAAGAAATTTGTTCCACAGTCTGTCAGAATTTCTCTGGGTATGCCTACCCTTGAAAACAACTGGATAAGGCAGTTGGCAACCTGCCTAGCCTTAATAGATTTCAGGGGAAAGGCTTCTGGGTACCGAGTAGCATAGTCACAAATTACTAGAATGTATTTATTACCAGAGGAGCTTCTCTCTAGGGGGCCAACTACATCCATCCCTATTCTATCAAAAGATGTTCCAATGATTGGTAATGGTTGCAGTTGGGCACGTGCTACTCCCCTAGATGATGTAATCTGACATATTGAGCACATTGTGCAGAACTCCTTTATCTGGGTATACATTCCCGGCCACACAAACCTTCTAGCAATTCTCTGCAAAGTTTTTTGAAATGTTAGATGACCTGCCCAAGGGATAACATGTCCCAGTTCCATAATCTTTGGTGTGAGGTCCTGTGGCAAAGCTATGGCCATAACTTCACCTTGTTGCTGGTACAAAATGCCCTTTTTAATGACATATATGGCCTCAGCCAAACAATCCATTCTACCCTGTTTCACACCCTCAATCTCCGAGACTTTATCAAACCATGATCTAAGTGCTGGGTCAGCTTTCTGCAATGCAGCTATGTCAGGCGGAATGTCAAACTCTACTGACTGATTTAGCTGTGGTGTTTCTTCACCCAAGTTCTTTGCTGACGCCAACACCTTATCTTTTCTCCTCTGAGCCTTGGATTTAGGTTGCTTAATAGGGCCTGCCTCTATCTCAGAATCATAAAATGGTAGCTCCTGAAGAACATTGGCAGCCCTCTGTGCCCTCTGCGCCCTGGTTGTCACCATATTACAATTTTTCACCACAAGTGTGTTTACTCTCTGCTCAACAGCGCCACCTGCCTCTCTCTCCTCCGTTTGTTCCTCTCTAACCTGTTGTATGATGTCCAACAAAGTTGGAACATCATTGCCAAGAATAACTGAATAAGGCAAATCAGGCACAAGAGCTACAGGAAGGAGATAAGTTTGCCCCCCACTGTTAAATAAACCTCAGCGGCCGGGTACAGTTTTTTATCCCCATGGACACAACTGATATTTATTTTAGACTCATTCCACAAATCCCTGGGGACCAAACTAGGCAGCACAACCGTTTGAAAACAACCAGAATCTAACAGGGCCTCTTCACACTGACCATTAAGCAACACCTTGGTTTTATACACTCCACTGTGCACTGGGGCTGAAAAAGTGGGTCTAGGAACTGAACATAATAATGATGGTTTCTCATTCTTTATGGCAGGGCATGAATACTGGGTGTGACCGATTTTATTACACTGATATCAGCGTGTATCTTTATTTACAACAACACGTGACTTTTTGCTATTATCATATCTGCTATATGTAATCTGACTGGGCCTGGAATACTGCCTATTTCGAGCTAGACCACCCCTTTCACCCTCATTAAACTCACTCTGTGTGGTGAAAGATCTGTCACGGCCAAAAGTAGGTCTCCTGCTCCCAGACCTGGCTGACAGAAAAACCTCCGCCAGACGAGCAGCGTCCTCTGCAGTCTTCGGGTCCCACTCTTGTATCCAGACTCCCAGTTCCGGGTTCACCATGCGCAAAAACTGTTCCAAAATTAATTGTTCCATAATGTCTTTTATAGTTAGGGTCTCTGGTTTAATCCATTTACATAACAGGTCTTTTAAACGTACATAAAGTTCACGAGGGGTTTCGTCCTGATGAATGTCCAGGGACCAAAACCTCCTCCTATATGTATCAGATGTAATTTCATATTTACTCAAAATTGCTTCCTTGACTTTCCCATAATTGTTTGTGTCAGTAATATCCATAAGTACATATGCGCTCCGCGCTTTACCTGTAAGCAGAGGAGCTAGCTGGATACAGTAGCCCACTCTTCTTTATGCCAGCGGCAGACTGTAGTGATCCTCTCGAACGTCGTCAGGTAGTGCTCAATGTCATCTTCGGGAGAGAGAGGATTCAGCCTAGGCTCGTGGTGCGTTCGTGGCCTCCTTGGCTGCACCTGCAGCGGCAAATCATCCTCCTGTGAGCCGACCCGACTGGCCGTCACCCTGGGGTCCTCCCCCGAAGCGCTGTCGTCACCACTACACTCAGCCCGGCTCCCATACTCCTCTCTCAGCTCCGCAACCTGCGACTCCATCCGACGAATATGACTCTCCACAGTCTGCCACCTCCGGTCCTGAAGAGCGGCTTCTTCCTCCATCTGCCGATCCCTGAGAGTCAGCGAACGCATCAAAGATTTCACCAGGCCTGTAAGCTCCTCGAGCTCGCCCAGTCCGCTGACTCCTGGGTCCTCAGCCGCCATACCTGTGTCCAGGTCAGACTGCTCCTCCTGCCTCACCTTCCTTCTGGCCATGAGTTCTTCCATCCCCCAAATGCTACGACGTCCTGGGAACGGGCCACCGCTGCCACCAAATGTCAACGTTGGTAACAGCAAGGCGAGGCCAGATTTCAGTTTTCAATTAGTCAATTTTTATTTTAATAACTTACAGGTAAATAGTTCCAGAAACATCCGACACGATTCTCAGCAACAATCCACAAACGAACAAACACCTCATTATAAAACATCACACCTGTTTTATACTAACTGGAGATAATTAGGGCTAATCAGCCCCTACCATAATCCCAGGTAAAAGAATAAACCTTCCATCGTTTACGCATACCCACTAATCTCTAAAATACATAAATATTTTCCCAACTATACAATATAAATCACATATAATAAACTAGAAAAGCACTCGGAGAGCGCAGACCTCCGCCAAGCGGCACAGTTCCCCCCATACCGTGTTTGTGTGTACATTTTCAGATTCCCTGAGCATGAAAAGATATGACTAGCAATTGGATTCACAATGATTATTTGTTTATTTGACATGGACAGTGCAATAAACAGACAATTAATAAATGACAATCAATGTGATAGTGATAGGATTAGTGGTTCAGTAGTGTAAAACGGGGCTATAAGGGACGGCGGGTTAATAAGGGACACTTTTCTGGGAAATGTTTTAAATGTAATTCTGCTTTTTTTATTTTGAGCAGGACGCTGAGTTGTGTTGTTATTGTCAAATATCCATGAATCCTTCATCAAATCTAGGCGGAAGCAAAATTAAAAAAGCAGAATTACATTTAGAAAAGTGTCCCATATTACCTCGCTATCCCTTATAGCCCCGTTTTACGGTTGTAAAAGCATTGCCTCCTTGGCGGAGGTAATAAACTGAAGTGTTGGTGTGTCCATCTCCTCCACTGACGGATGCAGATTGGTTAGACAGGTTGCCGTGGGTTTTATATTATATTGGGGTTGCGCTCCGCGGCAAAACAGAATTTAGAGTCTTCCCCGGCAGAGAGGTCGTTTTTACGCAGTACCTATAGCTGGGCAGGGAATTTGTGGCAAATAATCGGGCGGCGGACAGGTGGCCGTGTAAGGTTTTGCAGCGTGGCGCAAAAACAGGGACGCTGGCGGGCCCAGGCCAGCACTGTTTTCCGTGTGCTTTTGTGCCTAAAACGTTGAAGAACGCGGAGTTTGTGTTGGTCAGACACGACGACCAGCGCAATATGCGCAGCGCCTATGGCTGCCACAGGCACGCTGGGGGGCCCAGGCCAGCAGTGTTTTCCGCATGCTTTTGTGGCTAAAACGTTGAAGAAGGCGGAGTTTGTGTTGGTCAGACACGACGCCCAGCGCCCTCCATTGCGCCTGCGCACATGTTGAAAATGGCCGTATGTCACAGTGTGGAAAAATGCTTTAAAAAATTCCTGTATGCAGACGGTGATGCGGATCATCCCCAAAATTTAATCAGTTCTTCCTTGTACCATTTCCAACAACGCCTGAAAGTTTCATTGAAATCCGTCTGAAAGTTTTTGAGTTATCTTGCTAACCAACAGACAAACAGACAGACAGACAAACAGACAAACACACAGACAAACACACAGACAAACCCCGGCAAAAACATTACCTCCTCCTGGCCTTTCGGCCTGGCAGAGGTAATAACAATCAATAACAACAATAACAATATAAATAATTCAATAAATAATTCAAAACCCTTATTTACAAAGCTAAACCACCCCTCTAACTTACCATACATGCTTCCTTCCTGCTGGTGTCCTATATAAGGCCCTCAACCCCTAACGGAGTCTTTTGTCCGGACACCCACAGGAAGCATGTTGGCAAGGTATGTGAAATAAATTATCAATTATTTTACCAAATACTTAACCATACAATTATCTCCCAAGGGCATTCAAATTAAACAAAAGACAGATCCCAAAATAATGTGTGCAACTTTTACAAACAATCATAATAACATTTACCATATTATAAATACAACACAATCACACATACAATAAGTCATACAGTGAGGACAATCCATCGTCACAGGACTGATGAGACAAAAGTTCAACTTTCTGGAAGGTGTGTGTCCCATTATATCTGGTGGAAAAGTAACAGCATTTCAGAAAAGGAACATCATAACAGTAAAATATGGTGGTGGTAGTGTGAAGGTCTGGGGCTTTTTTGCTGCTTCAGGACCCGGAAGACTTGCTGTGGTATATGGACCCATAAATTCCGCTGTCTGCCAAAAAATCCTGAAGGAGAATGTCCAGCCATCTGTTCGTGACCTCAAGCTGAAGCGTACTTAGGCTCTGCAGCAGGACAATGATCCAAAACACACCAGCAAGTCCACCTCTGAATGGCTTAAGAAAAACAAAACGAAGACTTTGAAGTGCCCTCGTCAAAGTCCTGACCTGAGTTTGATTGAGATGCTGTGACATGACCTTAAAAAGGCCGTTCATGCTCCAAAACCATCCAATGTGGCTGAATTACAACGATTCTGCAAAGATGAGTGGGCTAAAATTCCTCCACAGCACTGTAAAAGACTCACTGCCAGTTATCGCAAACGCTTGAGTGCAGTTGTTGCTGGTAAGGGTGGCCCAACCAGTTATTTGGTTTTGGAAGCAATCACTTTTTCCACACAGTCATGTAGGTTTGGATTTTTATTTCTTCATAATAAACACCTTCATTTAAAAACTGCATTCTGTGTTTACTTGTGTTATCTTTCTCTAATATTTAATGAATGAATGAATGAATGAATGAATCTTTATTTCGGATAGTACAGGTTAAAAGGAACTGAATAGTATAGCAAAAGGGGGGAAATAAAATCCAACAAGGTCAAATTAGGCAATAACTCCTCTGATTATACAGTTCAACAAAAGTTATCCGAAATGGGTGATTGCTGAAGCCGCAGCTTATATTGCCCACCCATATTCCATCCAAGAATTCAAAAGAAAAAACAAAACAAGAGCGATTACAATTCAGAACAAAGCTAAGACCAAGTGTGACAGAAAAAAGTAGAAAAAAAAAAAAAAAAAAAAAAAAAACCTAGGCAACAACACAGCACAGGCTGGATATGACAATCCTTATGTGATTTTACATGTCATCTTGTATATATGTTTGGAGTATTCCTTCCTTTAGTTTTTGCTTAAATTGTCCAAGCATTGTACATGATTTTAATTCAGGTCCAAAATCGTTACATAATCTGACTCCTTGCACTGAAACACAGTGTTGCTTGGTGGTAGTTCTCACTGTAGGCTTTTGAAATATACATGTTCCTCTGAAGTGATATTGTTTCTCCCTTATTTGGAACAACTTTTGGATATTTGTGGGCAGTGATAAATTCTTCACTTTAAACATTATTATTGCAGTTTTAAAGTCTACCAGATCTTTCAACTTGAGAGCTTTTACTTTAAGAAAAAGTGGATTTGTTGGTTCCCTGTAAGCTGCTTTGTTTATTATTCTAATAGCTCTCTTTTGAAGCATAAAGAGTGGATATATGTTTGTTTTATATGTATTTCCCCATACTTCATTACAGTATGTCATGTATGGGAGTATTAATGAATGATACAAGGTGTATAGTGTGGGCTGATTCAGCAAATATTTCACTCTGTGTAATATTGCAATTGATTTGGATACTTTACCTTTGATATAGTTAATATGTGACTTCCAACACAGTTTATTATCAATTATTACTCCAAGAAATTTAGTTTCAGATACCCTTTCAATCTCTACACCATTTACACTGAGTTTAGGTACTGGGTTGTTGTGATGGTTGTTAAAGACTATAAATTTTGTCTTACTTAAACTGAGCGTTAATTTGTTTGAGTCAAACCACAGTTTAAGCTTTCCTAATTCCTTTCCGAGTGTATCCAGAAGTTGTTCCAAATTGTTTCCACTGCATAATAGATTAGTGTCATCGGCAAACAATATTAAGTCCATTTTTTCTGTAACTTTACATTTATCATTTATATACATATTGAATAGTAATGGCCCCAAAACTGAACCCTGTGGGACTCCACAAGTAACCTTCAGTAACTGAGTTTTTGTTACTAACACATACGTACTGATATCTATTCTTTAAGTAACTACTTAACCAGGACAGTGTTACCCCTCTAATACCACAATTTTGTAGTTTCTTTAATAATAAATTATGATCCACTGTATCAAATGCTTTTTTAAGATCCAGGAATACTCCAACTGAATACTCTTTATTTTCAATGGCTGTTGATATTTTTTCTATAAATTCCATTAGAGCATATGCAGTTGTCCTCTTGTGTCTGAACCCATATTGCTGCTCACACAGTAAATTATTCTTCAGTATGAAGTTGTCAATTCTCTCATAGAATATTTTTTTCAAGTATCTTGGAAAATTGCGGTAATAGTGAAATTGGTCTATAGTTTGAGAATTCCCCTCTGTCACCCGTCTTGTATATCGGAATTACTTTAGCTATTTTCATTGCATTGGGAAATATACCTGTTTGGAGAGACAGGTTATAGATATACGTCAGTGGTTTTACTAGGCATTCAATAATAGTTTTGACTAAGAGCATGTCAATACCATCACAGTCCGTAGATGTTTTACTTTTAAACGATTTGACAATTTCAATGACCTCTCTTTCATCTGTGTTCTTTATGAAAATGAAGTCTTTTATAGCAGTGTTATTGGATATTGTATCACCTGTAGGCACCGTAGTGGGTATTTCTCGAGCCAAATTAGGACTAATGTTAACAAAAAAGTTATTAAATTCATCTGCAGGGGAAGCTACATTCACACTCTGAGTCGTTTTATTATTTTTTGGAATATTAGTTGGGTTGCTTGTATTTCTGCTTTTATTTCCAAGGATACTGTTAAGTATTGTCCATGTATTTTTAATATTGTCTTTGTTTTTCTCCAGTTCTTTACTGTAATAGTCGCTTTTACTGCATCTTATTATATATGTTAACTTATTTTTGTATGTTTTATACCGCTGCTCTGCTTCTTTTGTCCTTTTCTTTAGGAAAGCTTTACATAATAAATTTTTCTTTTTACACGCCTTTTGTAGTCCTTTGGTTAACCATGGCTTATTGGCAAATTTCTGTTTAAGCTTTTTTTTTACTAATGGACAGTTTTTTTTCATAAAGAATGGTTACAATGTTTATAAATGTGTCATAGGCTTCATTTACATCTGATACATAGACTTCTGTCCAGTCTTGCTTCAGCAAGTCCTCTTTAAAAGAACTGATTGCATTTGGGGATTTGTATCTGAACGATGTTGAATTTTTTTCTGTATTGGCCCCTGTGTGGCCATGGATAAGTGCAAAGGTTGGCAAGTGGTCACTTATATCATTTATCAATAATCCACTTTCTATTTTCTTATCAATAACATTGACAAACAGGTTGTCAATAAGTGTAGCAGTGTGAGCTGTGATTCTACTGGGATGTGTTATTGTGGGATATAGACTCATGCTGTACATAGAGTTCATGAACTCTGTAATTACATTTTGTTGATGTGGATTCAGTAAATCAATATTGAAATCTCCACAAATTGCTACCATTTTCTTACTAGTAATATTATTGTACAGCTCGACTAATTTATCTCTGAACGTCTCAATGCAAGTTCCCGGTGTTCTATATATACAACTTATAATTAGATTTTTTGTTTTATCTTGGTCAATCTCAACAGTAACACATTCCAAGATCCCTGGTAGTGCAAAGGACATTCCATTTACAAGCTTACACCTATACAGGTCATCAATATACAGTGCAACACCACCACCCTTTTTTTGAGATCTGTTAATATGAAACATCTGGTATCCCTCTATTGCCATCAGGGGAGCCTGCTCTTCATTAAGCCAGGTTTCAGAGACTGCAATTGCTGTAAATTTTCTGTCTAGCTGTTTTAAATAGTCCTGAATCTGTGGAAAGTTTTTGTTAACCACTTGCACTCCGGGCAATTTTCCTAAAAATGCCAAAAAAAAAAACGTGCCCAAAGTAAATCGAAAGCTGTTATTCAACCCTTTGCAGCATCTTCATGGGGTTGGTCTCATTTAAAAGAAAACACTTTGAATTTTTTGGCAAAAAAAACATAATCTCTCTACGTGCTCCGGCCACTGAGTTACAGTCATCTAAACATACTGAACTTGAAGAAAAAAAATTTGGACACAGTGTTTTTTTGGATACAAACGCTTGTAAATAACACACAGCTGTCCGATCCAGCTGGAAAATGCAACAGAAATGTAGAACCAAGTGTTATCCAGCTGAGATCCAAATTTGGTAACAATACCACAAAAAATGAATATTTTACACAGCTTTGTTCTCAGGCTGTTCCCAGGCGTTATGGAACTGTGCCAAATTGTGCCAAATGGCACAGTTTGGAAAAACGTCTGTAACTTTTGAATAATTCAATGTAGAATCTTCATTTTAGGCTCTAATGAAAGGTCACACTCAGGGCTGTGTGTGTGTGTGTGGGCGGGGGGTCGTCCCCCCCCCCCCCGCTACCAAGGACCAACTTCGGCCCTCGCTACAAGATGGAATACACTCTTTTTTTTTTTTCCTTGCATGTTTTCACAGCGGCTCCCCCCCCCTCGCTACTGTGTGTGTGTGGGGGGGGGGGGGAACCGTGAATGGACCGTGAACGCCCCCCCCCCCCTCGGTACAGAAGAGGGCACAGAAGAGGGCCATCGCTACATGATGGAATAGACTGATAAGCTTCCCCCCGCCGACCGAGGAGCGTTCGGACCGTGCCCCCCCCCCTCCTCTTCTGCAGCGGGTGGGGGTGGGGGGCGTTCACGGTCCGAACACGGCAAATGAACAGTTTATCGCGGCGCACGCACTTCGTATTTCGTGCGCAGTACAGTTGTAAATTACCGATCGGTCAAAAGTCATTTTTGGATTACAGTTTTCAGGGATAAATAATAATTTAGCTTATAACACCTTACCTCTTCAAAGCAGCAGAGTCGTGGCGAACAGCTCTTCCCACGCGTCAGACGAACGCGACGCTGCTCCGCTCGTGGATCCCGATCAACATAATTCCATTACATATTGCCGTTTTGGCGAATGATTTACGACTTTTGTCGTCGGCCTCCGTCTATTCTGCTGGAATGAGTGCAGGTCCCACTTGTGGGTGTTCTCCATGCTGCTGGGTGAGCCTGGGTCTGTAGGAGATTTGTCCAGCGTCCTTTGTTTTCATCTGTGGCAGCAGTAAATATCGCTTCACCCAGCCAGAATTTCTGTGCTTCCAATTGGCTCCTGCGTTCACAGTAGGCGGGTCCTCCTTCCTAGATTTTCATTCATTGGTTCTTCAAGGTTTCAGAAACCCAATTCAAGGCTCTTATTAGTCGAATGAGAGGTCAATCAGATGAACTAATCTGTTCGCGGCTGTCTCTGCAGTTTTTTTTTGAGTGGCGCTTGGACGCTACTACATCACCATCACCACCATCATGCGTCATGCGCACGAGGGCGCACGAGCGCGCTCTCGTGCGCCCTCGTGCGTCATAGGACGCAGAGACTTGCCCGCCCGCGGAACAACGGAGCGCAAGTGGTTAAGACTTCTGCTGTTGAAGTGTATTATTGATAATTTACCATCTAGTTGCACTTGACTTTTGAATTGCTTTTCAGTGTAATATTCACAGTGGTTATGAATATTATTGAAAAAGTGGTTATCAGGATCAATATCATTCTCCATCTCTTGTGGTTTATGTTCAGCATAATGACATATTTTCAGAGTTTGAGTTTCCTCACTCTGTTAAATGACTTCCTCCAACTGGGGATAATTGATGTATACTCAAGTCAGTCATAAGTTTTTGTTTGTTTTGCTTATTATTTTTAAAGTACTTTGGCATGGTGTATCAAAAGAACTATTCTTATCGTGTGTGTGAATATGGATTATCATTGACTCATGATTTAAACTTGTTTGACGATCTGAAACATTTAATTGTGACAAACAGACAAAACATGAGAAATCAGGAAGGACGCAAACACTTTTTCACACCACTGTATCTTTGGGCAGTTCGGCCCAGTCTTCTTTGCAGCACCTCTCAAGCTCCATCAGATTGGATGGGAAGTGATGGTGCACAGCCATTTTCAGATCTCTCAAGAGATGTTAACCCTTTGAGTGTGTCTGTCGCCGAACTGTGACATAACCCCTAGTGGTCAAAAGCGGTAAATATTTTTTGTCAATCAAATAGTTCAGATTTCCAAGGCTACAACTTGAAAGTGGTAAGAGATAATGGCTTACTGTTAATTAGAAAGATGTAAAATATGATCCAAAGTTTCAGATAGGAATAAATTTATACATGTAATTTGCATAATGTTGTGGCAACTCTTTAAATTCCATAATTCAGTCAAAACTGGACTTTGGACGTATTTACACAAAGAATGGTTCAGTCTTTTGACACCGTTTTTTTTGTACAGTGGTACCTCATCATCTTATCGTCAAAGAATATGAACAAGAAATCAGTACAATATTTAAAAATAAACACAAATTAGTCACTTACCGGTGGCGAAGGGGACTCGCATGCTGCCGTGGTCACTGCGTTTACATCCATCATGGTTATTATTTTGCGTTCTGGCGATCATAGGGGCAGTGCGGTGGCACAGTGGTTAGCACTGTGGCAGAACAGCAACTCACCCTTGGCCGGGGGATCCTGGGTTTGTACCCAGCCCCTGACCAACCGTGATCTGTGTGGAGTTTGCATGTTCTCCCCGTGTCTGCGTGGGTTTACTCCGGGATTTCTCCAGTTTCCTCCCACAGGCCAAAAAACATGCAGGTTAGGTTAACTGGAGACTCTAAAGTGGCCCTAGGTGTGAATGTGTGCTTGAATGCTGAAGGGATAGCACCGTACCGTGGCTGCTTCATCCATCCAGGTGGATGCCCTGAATTTCCCCTCTGGGGATCAATATAGTAACCAAAATCAAATCAAAAATCAAATCAAAAACTTTACGCTCTCTACCACATCTACTAAGTCTTATGATTATCCCACATAAATTTTGCTTGTGTCCCGTGGCTATTTTCCGCATACAAAGCCGACTAAGTGACTGTGCATGACGATGGACGGCACTCATATTAGCTTTCTGAGCAAAAATGCTAAAAACAGGAAAAGGAAATGAGGAGTTCTTCTTCTTTGGTGTATTACGTGTCATCCATTGAGTCCTCCACCGCGTGTCTGCCACCTTCTAAAACTGGCAGATCAGTGCAAATCAGTACAAATCCTCAATGAAGCCGGTCATGTCAGAGTGAGATGACAGGTGCAGCGCCACACTCTGCCACTAGGGGCACGCAAAATCTCACACTCAAAGTGTTAATGTGTGATTACTTAAGAAATACTTATTACCGTGTGCAAGTGCATGTGTATACTCATAACTATACTATATCTCAAATGTGTATGTACTTTGTTTGACTATTGCCCTACACATAAATATATCATGCTGACAGGTAAAACAAACAACAAAACGAACAGATAAAAAAAATTGTTGGTGTAGGTGCGTTTTACCACAGTTTTTTTTGTTTTAAATCCTATCTGTTGGGCTAGTAAACCATGGCAAGCAGTGTCCATTTGTCCCTCTCTTCGGCACCCAGAGAATGTCCATCTTAGTGTTGTCTTTGTCAATTCTTGGGCTCTCAGCTGTTATCTTCGGCACACACACATAGAGCAGAGAATGTTCATGACCCACTTACAGAGGTGGGGTTATGTTACTCAGCAGTTCTTGGCGACAACTGCCAGAAACGAAGCACATAGAGGTGGAGTTATGTTTGTCAATCAGCAGTTCTTGGTTACAGGCAATTGCCACAAGCAAAGCAATACTGGCCTGTTGTTGTCTTCAGCCACCCACCGGTGACTTAGCAACAGAGTTCTTGTTCGTTGTGACAGAGAGCTGCTCATTCAGGAAGTGTGCATGCTGCAGTGCTGGTTGATGGCTGGATTTGGTGATGATGTCGGTGTTGACACTGGTTGATGATGCTGGGGTGAGCGGAGCAATGAGACAATGAAGATAGCACTGGTCTGCCATGGTTCAGTTCGCCTCAAAAAAAAAAAAAAGGAGAAAAAAGATTCCTGAGACATATTATTCTGTTCCTATATCATCCACATGGAAATTAAAAGTAGGACTTAAATAAAATGCCACCGTTTCTCTGTTTTGGGGGTCAGTCTGTGAGGTTACTGTCTTAACCTTTTAACTGGCCACATTTCATGGACAGGTCGGGCGCCCTCAGTGGCACAGTACAGCAACTGCACCTGCCAACTGATTCTGATGTCCCCGGCCGTACTGAGGATTTGTACTGATTTGTACTGATCTGCCAGTTCAGAAGGTGGCAGGCACACGGAGGAATCATAGCTGACAAGGAATACACCAAAGAAGAAGAAATCCTCATTATTCTTCTGCCTTTTCCCTTCTCTGAGCTCATAAGACCAATATGGCCGCCACCATGCATCCTCGTGGACTGTCACAAAAACGGCTTCGTACACGGACAATAGCCACGGGATTCAACCAAAATTTATGTGGGATAAGCATAAGACTTTGTAGATTTGGTAGAGAGCATAAATGACCTACAGAATGCAAAATAACGACCACGATGGACAAAAATGCAGTGACCACGCCAGCCAGCGAGCCCCCCTTTGCCAACAGTAAGTGATTAATTTTTTTGTTTCTTTAAATTGTACTGATTTTCTGGTTCGTATACTTTGAAGAAAAGATAACATACCCCTGTAGAGACAACAGTGTCAACAAACAGAACCATTCTTTGTGTAAATATGGCCAAAGTCAACTTTTGACTGAGTTATAGAATTTATAGAGCTGCTGCAACATTATGCAAATTAGATGTGAAAATGTATTCCTATCTGAAACTTTGGATCATAATCTGCATCTTTCTAATTGACAGTAAACAATTATCTCTTGCAACTTTCAAGTTATAGCCTTGGAAATCTCAAGTATTTTATTGACAAAAAATATTTACCACTCTTGACCACTAGGGGTTGTCGCCACACGGCGACTGGGACAATTAGAGGGTTAATACAATTAGAATACGTGATTCCTTGAAAATGATTTAAAAAATGTGTAGAATTACAAGACTGTGAAGTACAATGAAAAGGGTAAATTAGGTCATAATGTATAGCTTGATAAGTGATACTATTATCTTGTCAAATGATGCCCCCCCCCCTTTAATCCAGGGGTAAATTGCAGCTTGTGGTGATGCTTCCTGGGCATTAGTGAGCATGTCATGCGATAGTTGTTCTGTTAATGTCAAAAGAGATGCTGAGGCGTGATGTCCTGTGTGACCTTGTGAAAAAAAAAATGTTGCGTTTACTGGCAAGCCTCAGTTAGAGCAACTAATTCAGCTGCTTGTACAGAATAATGTGATGGGAGTTTCATGTTTGCTTTATGAACCGCAATGAACCTAAAATAAAATCAACCATCATCATCATCATCATCATAGCAGTCTGTCGGGGGCGACAATGACTGTTTCACTTAGGTCTGATCAGATTCCTCCATGCAGCTCCGTAATTCGCCTTCTGCTGCCAGGAACTCCTGACCTTGTTAACCCGAGCGACATCCGAGCTGGTATTAGTTGCTCTCTGACTGACCATTTCATGAAACTGCTTGCAAAGTATTTAAGTACTGCTAGCTTTTGCTGGACTAGCGACACATTCTCGGCAGATAGAGGTATTATCAGTGGCAAGGACAGGCCAAGACAAACTGACTCCAGTATCTGTTGCAGTGACTGACCAGATGATAGGTTTGTTTATCTCTGCTCTTTGTGCAGTGCATGTCACGATGCACCAACTGGCAAAAGACCTTGCGACAGATGTGCTTATTTGACAGGATGTACAGTCTCACCGTGTAACTGTGAGTGGTCCACCAAAGACTTGGTTTTACCCACAAGGCGTTTTTCTCTCTCCGAGACGCGCAAGACAGTCAACTCCCTCATCAAACTTCTGTGTGGCAGAAAAATAACCATATCACCTGTAATACCGAACAAGAGGTGGAATAATGCAACCTTCCTCTGCTGTCTGAAGTACCTCCAGTCAGAGGACACGAGCAAGTTTAAATGCAGCACAGTTTCCGACTACAGGACCAGGATGGAGGATCTTCTGGCTTTTCTCAGTTTTATGGTGGAGTGCAGAACCTCTTTGCTTAAGTAATATGGTCAATAAAATAAAACATGTTTTCTGCTCAGATTCATAGAGCCACATGAATTTCTGCATCCTTGGACTTTAAATAAAGTCACAAGTTCAACAATAAAAGTGGAAATACAATGTAAAATGTGAGCCACAGAATTATTATTAAAAATTCAAAAACCGGCAAAATGCTATGTCGAGAAGAGAAAAATAAAATCAAAAGAAGAAAACACAGTCATTGAAAGAAAAATGCATCCATAGGATCCCAGTTTGTTTTTGTTTTGTTTTTTGTTCTAATATTTATTTATTTCAAATCCTTCTAACTTTGCTCTAATACTTGGAGTCATACAAACATTTTAATAGCCAACACGTCTAATTGATTCAAACCAGATACTGTTGGCAAAATAAATTTCAACTATATTGTTAGCAAACAGGCTTTTGTTTTAACTTTTATACCTTCTTGTGTATAAGTTCTCACACATTTTCATACAAACACTTTCTCACACAATGTCCTCTGAAAACAATTTACTTTCCATGTACATAATGTCATAATTTCTTTAGATGGAAGGAGCTCTTTTATTTATCATACATTATTATTTTCTGCTTTTTCTCATCTAACTTTTCTTTCAGACAATGTAATTGATGGAGACTACAGGTACATCTAAAAAAAATTAGAATATCATGAAAAAGTTCAAGATTTTTTGTCACTCATTTCAGAAAGTGAAACCCATATAGTATATTAAATAGATTCGTTACACAAAGAGTGATATATTTCAAGTGTTTATTTTAATTTTGATTATTATGGCTTACATAATTGTCTTTTTTTTTTTTTTTTGAGATGTACCTGTAAATGATACTCCATTTGAAAACCCATTTCAGACCAGATAGGCCCCAGCCAGACACTTTTATCATTATATTGTTGCCTCATATAGTTTTACATATGGGAATTGCTGTCAGGGCTTACACTCTTACTCTGAGATTTTTCCTATATTCCATACCGTCACAAGCTTCAAGTCACCCCCAACCCAAGTAATCAAAAAAAAAAAAACAATTTTCCTGCTCTGCTGGCAAATAATTTTACTTAAAATAAGCAAAGTTCTGGCAATAGATAATGTTAGTTAAAAATGAAACAAAAACATCTCCCAACAAAGCAAGATTAAATTGCTTAACACAAATAAAAACTATCGTAAAGCAAGAAAAATCCCACAGAAAACTGCACAACAAAAAGAAATTACTGTTAAAATTATCTTGAGAGGTCTTATAAATTTCATCGAACCACAATCCCCAGTTTAGTGTGACCTTATTACAGCTTCAACATAAAACAAGTTAGTCCTTTCACACACGCACACACATACAATAGCAATGTCAAATAACAAGCTCAAATGAGCACACACACGTCAGTAAGCAATCCCAAGAAACTTATGATAAGCAGATCTGAAGACCCACGGTTATCACTGTCAGTCATCTTCTGCCACTCTGAAAAGACATTGATTTTTTCTCTTTTTTCCCCTCACAAAGTAACCCTTAAAACATTAAAAACACACACGAACAAGCACGTGAACAACCGGACAAACAAACTGCAGTTATTTATTTGATGTATTTATATTATTATAATTTGAAGTCATTTTATCATGTATAAATTTTTAAAGGATTATTTTACTTTGCTTTAGATCTGTTTTGAATTGTCTTAAGATATTTTGAGTCTTATTACGGCATTACAGTTTATCCTTGTGATATTAGCGCTATTTACCTGTATTTTTAAGGTTAACCCTTTTATCAATGCTCACTCGTGATGTTAAGAAGATCTCACATTGATTTGCACCCCGCACGTCTATCTGGTCAATTTACGCAGTGGAAATGCGCATTCCCATTGTGGGCTCAAACCAGGACCGCCAAGCTCTACCTCGTCCGAACATACCTATTTGGACTTTGCGGTATTAAACACTTGGTTTACAAGTTTATACGCATTTATTTACCAATTAAATTGACTCACTGTGATCCACCTGCGGGTTAACGCCATCACTCACCAGCTCCCAGCGTCTCAAGATCGTGCCTCCACTTGTAGAAAAACCGGGTCGATGGTCACAGTTGGGGGAGGGCTTTCCCCACAGCCGTGCACAGCTTTCCATGGTCCAAAAATGCCAGAAGCAGAGGACAGATATATGAAGCCCTGCGTTTGGGCGCCAAGAATGTTAGAAAAATCCTTGAAATCCTTCAGCCAAAAACCAGGCTGGATCAGAGTTTCAGCAAATTTAATTACACTGGCCAGTGCAGAATGATACAAAAACAGTTTCAGAGCCTATTTGTGCATCATTGTGACAGACACACATCACTCAGTTCTTTAAGCTCTCCGTTATCTGAGAGGTGGAGGAGAAAATTGTCCATCCAGTACATCTGGTCAAAACTTGGTATACAGATTAGCTTTTCTCAGGTCACTCCGTCCCAGTCACACAGGAGCAATGCAGGCTAGACTAAAAACAACATAACTAGTGCAGTTGTAGCCTTGATATTTTTACACAAACTCTAAGTTAGACTCTGAGACCAGACAAATGACAAATATAAGACAAATATGCAATTTTTCTATCAGGGTCATTGTCCTGCTGAAAGATGAACCATCGCCCCAGTCTGAGGTCAAGAGCACTCTGGAGCAGGTTTTCATCCAGGGTGTCTCTGTACATTTGCTGCATTCATCTTTCACTCTAGCATGACGAGCCTCACAGATCCTGCTGCTGAAAAACTTCCCCACATCATGATGCTGCCACTACCATGCTTCAGTGTAGGGATGGTATTAGCCTGGTGATGAGTGGTGCTTGGCTTCCTCTTAGCATTCATGCCAAAGAGTTAAATCTTTTGTCTCAGCAGACGAGAGAATTTTGTTTATCATGGTCTGAGAGTCCTTCAGGTGCCTTTTGGCAGACACCAAATGGGCTCCCATGTGCCTTTTACTAAAGATTGGCTTCTGTCTGGCCACTCTATCATACAGGCCTGAGTGGTGGATTGCTGAAGAGATGGTTGTCCTTCTGGAAGGTTCTCCTCTTTCAACAGAGGAATGCTGGACCTCTGACAGAGTGACCATCGGGGCCATGGTCACCTCCCTGGCTAAAGCCCTCCCCGATCGCTCAGTTTAGATGGCCGGCCAGCTCTAGGAAGAGGCCTGGTGGTTCCAAACTTATTCAATTTATGGATGATGGAGGCCACTGTGTTCATTGGGACCTGTACCCTTCCCAAGATTTGTGCCTCGAGGCAATCCTGTCTCAGAGGTCTACACATAATTTCTTTGATTTCAAGCTTGGTGTGTGCTCCGGCGTGCACTGTGAACTATGGGACCTTATATAGACAGGTGTGTGCCTTTCAAAATCATGGCCAATAAACTGAATTTACCAAAGTTGGTGGGTTTCCTAACATGAACTACTCGCTTCAGGTGCTTCCACCACATCTCAAATGGATTAAGGTCAGGACTTTGACTTAGCCATTCCAAAACATCAACTTTATTCTTCTTTAACCATTCTTTGGTAGAACAACTTGTGTGCTTAGGATTGTTGTCTTGCTGCATGACCCACTTTCTCTTTGAGATTCAGTTCATGGACATATGTCCTGATATTTCCTGTAGTATTTGCTGTGTCACGGGCGGCATTAAGCCTTTTTAAGGGGTGCTATAGCACCCTTAAATTTCAACTCGGCACTCCTAAATATTGGGAGTGACAAAAGTTGTGATTAAAGAATTTTAGTTCATCTTTGACAAGCTGAAATCCATCCATCCATCCATTGTGTACCACTTTTACAGAGGTCTGGGTTGCGGAGGAAGCAGTTCAAGCAGAGAAGCCAAGACTTCCTTCTCCCCAGCCACCTGCTCCAGCAAGGATACCAGGGCATTCCAACACCAGTTGGGAGACGTAATCTCTCCAGCGTGTCCTGGGTCTGCCCCGGGGTCTTTCTCCCAGTGAGACGTGCCTGAAACACCTCAAGAGGGATTCGCCCAGGAGGCATCCTGATCAGATGCCTATACCACCTCAACTGGCTCCTTTCAATGCGGAGGAGCAACGGTTCAACTCTGAGCCTCTCCCAGATGACTGAGCTCCTCATCCTTTCTTTAAGGGTGAGTCCAGCAATCCTACAAAGAAAGCTCATTTCATCCGTAATCTCATTCTTTTGGTCATTACCCAAAGCTCATGACCATAGGTGAGGGTAGGAACGTTAACTGACCGGTAAATTGACAGCTTTTCCTAAGAGCTTATCTCCCTCTTCACCACACATCACTGCAAATGTTGCTCCGATCCATCTGTCAATCTCTCGCTCCATTCCCCCCTCACTCATGAATAAGACCCCGGGACACTTAAACTCCTCCACTTGGGGAAGGAGCTTGTCCCCAACCCTAAGAGGACAATCCACCTTTTTCCAGCTGATTACCATGGATTTGGACTTGGAGGTGCTGATTCTCTTCCCAGCCGCTTCACACTCAGTGGCAAACTGTGCCAGTGAGACCTGTAGGTCATTGCTGGATGAAGCCAACAGGACAACATCATCTGCAAACAACAGAGATGAGATCCTGTGGTCACAAAGCATGAAATCCTCCGTTCCCTGGCTGCGTCAAGAAATCCTGTCTATGAAAATTAACAGGATCGGTGACAAAGGGCAGCCCTGGCGGTGTCCAACTCTCACTGGGAATGAGTCCAACTGAGTGTTGACAATACAAACCAAACTGTCACAACACTCGTAGAGACCAGATAGCTCGTAACACAAGCCCGATACCCAAGACTCCTGAAGCACCCCCCATAAAAAACTACGAGGGACATGGTCAAATGCCTTCTCCAAGTCCACAAAACACATGTAAACTGGTTGGGCAAACACCGACGAACCTTCAAGAATTCTCAGGAGGGTGAAGAATTGGTCCGATGTGCCATGGCCAGGAAAAAAAAACACACTGCTCCTCCTGAATCTGAGGTTTGACCAACAGCTGGACTCTCCTTTCCAGTACCTTGGCATAGATCAGGCCTATTCAAGTAGTGGCCCGTGGGCCATATGCAGCCCAGAACCAACCTCAGAGTGGCCCAGACCATGCCAAGGAAATATAAATTTAAGAAAAAAAATATGAAGAATCGGTCCGCAAGCGCGCACACGAACAACATGTATGACCGTCATCGCGTGCAGATCAGATGCACCCTGCCCACATGACCATTACTGTCAGAGGTAGGGTGGTTATCTAGTGTTGCCGTCCCAGAGAAACATGACCTTGTTAAAGAACTTTAAATGTGGAAAAAAAGCAGAAGAGAGATGTAAGCAGTGGAGGCATTTATGGTGGTTTTAACCCACTGGAAACGGGAGCAGAAATGAAAAGTTGTTTAGCAAACATGTGGTGAAGCTTCATACTGTATGCAGGGAAAGGCAAGAGTGGCTGAATTGCTTAGGATTGACTTCACCAACTACAACAAGATGGATGGATGGATGGATGGATGGATGGGCATCATGTACTGTACATGGCAAATTAAAATGACTGAAATTGACTTCCGGTTATGGCTGCCACGTAAGAAGGACGCGTCTCACTCTGCTCTGCTCCTGGAGAAAAAAAAAATCGGCAAATAACTCTCTCATTTGGGACAGAACGTATCCCAGCGTTTGGGCGAGGATATGACGGTGAAGCCTAAGGCTGGAAAACCAGGTAGAGGAAAAAGCGAGCCGCCGAAACAGTCCAAATTAACGGACTTTCAGGTCTGTGACGCAGCAAATAAAACTCCATATATGGCGGAGGAGGCTGGCAACGGTGCGGTGTCTGTGGGAAACGGCGCAGATGCGCTGATGGCTGCCATGAGTTCAATGAGAGCGGACTTTTCCTCTAGATTTGATGGGATTATGGCAGCGTTGGAAGGAATGAGAAAGGAATTGGGTGACTGTGTAGAACGAATGGCGCAGATGGAGCTCCGTATTTCTAGTGCTGAAGATGACGTCACTCGTCTTCAATTAAAGGTGCGCACTTTCGAAAAAAAAAAATGTCTAGAAGATAATATCCTGGATTTGGAATCTCGGTCGAGACGGAACAACTTGAGGCTGGTGGGTCTTCCGGAAGAATCCGAAGGTCGGGACGCATGTTCCTTTCTGGAAAAGTGGATTCCGGAGGCGCTGGGCAGCGCGGAGTTGCAATCAGCAGTGGTTCTGGAAAATGCACACCGTATTGGCCCACGGAGAGATAAGGGACCACCGAGGACCTTAATTATGAAGTTTCTCAGCAACAGAGACAGGATGAAGATCTTCAACGCTGCACGAGCTAAAGGAGAGATTAAACACCAGGACCAGCAGGTGCGGTTCTACCCAGATTTGGCCACAGGAATCCAACAATTGAGGAAGCAGTTTGATCCCGTACGTAAGGAGCTGCACAACCTTGGGATTCGTCATGGTGTAATCTATCCTGTGAGACTGCTGACCACGCATGGGGGCAGAACCTACATCTTCAAGACCCCAGAGGAGGCGCAGGAGTTCATCAAGAAGATCCAAGAAGAGACTGGTGGGAGCTAAGCATGAACAAAGTATAAGGTTGAATATTTAAGCATTTGCACAGGCATCTGACTGATTTGAAGCAAAGAGCAAGTTTACAAAATATAGATTGTACTATATATTAAAAAAAAAAAAAAAACTATGATGTACAAAGTTGCTAAAAATTTTGGAGTTAAGTTGGAAAACTACAGAGGAGAGTTAATGTTATGTCATTAAAAGCAGTAGAGTTAGGGTGATTGGGAGGATGAAGAAGGAGTGGCTTTGGCTGTTCCTCATGGATGTGGAGCGGTCGATGGCTATATCGGGAGACGGAATTTTTCTTTTGATTTTGGGGGGGATCGCCACAATTGTGGGAAGGGGGAATTTGTTTGTGTGTAGTTTGTAGGATGAATGTTCAACCACTCATGTTTTTGCTTCTCTGTTTGAGCATGTTTACACTGCAAGGTAATCCCAAACTCCCTATTGATCATAAACCAAAGCGTTAATCTTAATTTAACTTCATGGAATTGCAGAGGTCTACAAAATTTAAAAAAACTTAAACAAGTTATGAATAAAATAAAAGACATGGGTTCAAAAATTGTGTTTTTACAAGAAACTCATCTAATAGAGGAGGATGTAAAAAGAATTAGGAGTAGATGGCAAGGAAGTGTTTTCACCTCATCATTTTCATCCCGAGCCAGGGGAGTTATGACTCTCATACATAAATCAGTCCCTTTTCAAGTGAAAAATGTAATTGGAGACAAATTTGGAAGATATCTAATCATTCAAGGATCTTTGCTATTAGAAAATATAAATTTGGTGAACTTATATGGTCCCAATATAGATGATCAAAAGTTCTTTGCTAATTTATTTCTTATCTTATCATCACTTACAGGGCAACATATAATAGCAGGGGATTTTAATTGTACATTGAATCCCGGTATAGATAGATCAACAGGACTGGACTGTACGCACAATGGATGTAGGATGACCATTAATCATTTTATGAAAGAACTGAGATTGTTAGATATATGGAGAGAAATGAAACCACAAGTTAAAGCCTACTCTTGTTATTCCAGTACCTACAAGACATTCTCACGTATTGATTATTTTTTGATTTCCACAGAATTAAGGTCCAAGATTCAAAACTGCTTTTATGATAACATCGTGATCTCTGATCATGCACCCTGCTGTCTAATATATGTAGATAAGAAATTGACAAAGGAATCAGGTAGATGGCAATTTCAGCATAAATGGCTTCAGGATGAGGAATTTGTCAAGTACATAGAAAAACAGATGAGTTCTTTGACATCAATACTACACAAACATCAGCATGTGTAAAGTGGGAGGCTTTCAAAGCTTTTATTAGGGGACATATTATTAGTTATACAGGTTCAAAATCTAAGAAGACTCGAGAGGAGAGAGCCCAATTGGAACATAAAATAAAAAATCTTCAGGAAAAAGTGTATGCAGGAAGTGATCCAAGGTTGGAGAACGAATTACTGATTTTGAGAGCTGAATATGACAAAAAAATCAGCGAATAGAGCTGCCTCGAGTCTTCTAAGATTGAAACAATCTTTTTATGAACAAGGTGAAAAATCAGGATAATTATTGGCATGGCAGATTAAACAATTAGAATTTAAAACACCAATTACCAGTATTATAAGTAACGGACAGGTAGTTATAGATCCTTTAGAAATTAATAGTCTTTAGAGATTACTATGAAAAATTATATGATACCAAAAATGAATCTGACTTAACAAAACTAAATGGGTTTTTGAACGAACTATCTATACCGTGCATTCCAAATGAAAACAGGGAGATACTGGAGTCTGAAATTAGTCAAGAAGAAGTTGGGCTAGCCATTGATAATATGAAATCAGGGAAAAGTGCAGGACCAGATGGTCTTCCAGTTGACCTTTATAAAAAATTTAAGAATAAATTAATAAAACCTTTTTTAGAAATGGTTTTAGAAGCATTTCAAAATAGTAATTTACCATCATACATGAATAATGCCTTAATTATACTGTTGCCAAAACCAGGTAAACCCTCTAATAAATGTGAAAATATGAGACCAATAAGCCTATTAAATGCCGACCTTAAGATAATCTGTAAAATTTTAGCAAGACGAATACAAGAAATTTTACCAAATATTATTAATCGAGATCAGAATGGCTTTATAAAGGGAAGACAAGGCTTCCATAATGTAAGAAGACTATTTAATATTATTTATTCTAATAAAGAAGCACCGGATACAGCTCTCCTATCACTGGACGCCGAAAAGGCCTTTGATAGAGTCGAATGGCCCTTTCTTTTTGAAGTCTTACAAAGGTTTGGACTTGGAAATAATTTCATAAAATGGGTTCAGATAATATACAATAATGCTACAGCAGAAATCCTAACAAATAATATTTCAAAATCAATAAAAATCAATAGAGGATGTCGACAAGGCTGTCCACTTTCATCTTTACTGTTTACTATGGCAATTGAACCTTTAGCGATGGCGATACGTTTACAGTCACAAATATATGGAATTAAAGTTGGACCAACAGAACATAAAATCTCCCTGTATGCCGATGACATAATTTTGTTTATGTCGAATCTTTAAAAAATCAATTCCGACCTTGTTGAATTTAATAAAGAATTTTGGGGAAATATCAGGATATAAAATAAATAAAACTAAATCTTCAATATTAATGCTAAATGTGACCCAGAGAAATTACCCAGCCCCTGAGGTAAATCAGTTCAATGTTGTAAATCAGTTTAAATATTTAGGAATCCAAATTGTGCCTAAGCTAGAATCAGTCGCCAGTGTCAATTATGAAGCCTTAATGACAGATATTAATGAGTTACTTCAGAGATGGATGTCACTACCAATGTCGATGATCGGGAGAATTAATATACTTAAAAGTAATATCTTACCTAAAATACTTTATTTATTTCAATACATTCCCTTACCACCACCTTTAGATTTATTCTCAAGAATTAAAAAAAAGTTAGTGGAGTTTATATGGAACAACAGGAGGGCTAGATTACGTCTGTCTTTATTATATTTACCATTTGATCGTGGAGGTCTGAAATGTCCAAATTTTATGTTGTATTACTGGTCGGCACAACTGAGGTCTATGACATATTATTTTTCATCAAATGATCTCCCTCATTGGACTGAAGTGGAATCATACAATTTACCTTTACCTCTTCCCATATTCATATACTCAGATTCGGCAAAAAAATTACAAAAACAAGTTAAAAATCCATTTGTCAAGCATATGATCAAAATATGGTGTGAAACTAAAAACTATTTAAAAGAACCACACTTACTGTCACTATTTAGCCCAATATGGGGTAATCAATATTTTACACCAGGGAGAGCGGATGCTGTATTTAAAGTATGGAATTTAAAAGGGATTCAAAAGATTCAAGATTTATATCTGTCATGTGCAGATAACAATGTCTTTTGAAGAACTGAGGATCAAATTTAATCTTAATAGAACACATTTTTTTAAATATCTTCAACTTAGGAACTTTATTCAATCAAATCAAAATAATGCTCTCACCCGACCTATTTACTCATCCTTGGAAAAAATGTTGATGAAAGATAGTAAAAGAAAGGGTATTATTTCAGAGTTTTATAACTCATTGACACTATCCTCAAGTGAAAACTCACAGAAAAGATTAAACTACTGGAAAGAAGATCTGCAAACTGAAATTTCAGAGGAACAATGGGAATTGGCTTGTACAGAAGCTCAAACCAAATCAATAAATGTACATCTTAAATTGATACATTTTAAATGGTTAATGTGGATGTATGTTACACCGGAGGAGTTAAATAGATACAACAAAAACATACCAGATACGTGCACAAAATGCATGGAAAGTAAAGGAACCCTATTTCATTGTGTATGGGAATGTAGAATAATTAGAATGTTTTGGGAAGAGGTGAGGGTAACAATTGAAAAAATAATTTCAAAACAAATCATATTGAATCCTAAACTGTTTTTGTTGGGTCTGTACCCAGAAAAGCATAACTTTAATAAAAGTGAAAGAACATTCATAGACCTCAGTTTGCTTAATGCCAAAAAATGTATTGCACTACTGTGGAAAAAGACTCATAGACCAGATGTGACTCAGTGGTTAAGACAGATGTTAACAAACCTTCCATTAGAAAGAATAACATACATACTGAAATCAAAGGAAATTGTGTTTGAGAATATATGGAGACCTTTTATTGATTATGTAAAAAATTTAAACATAACTCTTGAAGAAGAAGGTGAATGATGTCTGTGGACCTTGTAAATTCCAAACTGGTGAACATAATATGTATACTTATGTAATGGATTGTCTAGACTAAACAGAGGAGCATTGTTGAAGACTTGATTTTGTTGGTGGTTGTTGGTGTTTTTAGTGCATTTTTTTTTGTAGTACTTTAGTGTTAGTGTTTGATTGTTTGTGTCATGTTTGTTAAAAAAAAAGGTTCAATAAAGATATTGTGGAAAAAAAAAATGACTGAAATTCATGAAGTCAATGACTTTAATCCGTCAGCAGTCTTCAGACAAACTAAACATGCTAACATATGGATTTCAAAACAAGGGAGGTTTTTCCTGTTGTCTGGGTGGTGACGAAAATAGATTCATAACTATAAATATCTGGAAATATTATAACAGAAATAACTGCATCTTTGGTCATTTAAGTTAATTTATTCCATTAAACAGTTTTATTCATATTTTCTTCATTGAAATCAGAGTGAAATTATTGTTCTGTTGTGGCTCTGCAAACTTGTGGTCAAAAATTGTATATCATATGAGGAAAAAAGTCAAAATTTTACCACAGTCTGTTTCAAATTTGTTGAAAAAAACTAATTTTATTTAAAAAATAAACAAAAATTAGCCATTAAAAAATCCAGAAAATTTATTATAAAGTCTCAAATGTACAAGAAAAGTCAATTTTACAAGAGAAAATTACAAATTTGACAAAAATGGTTTCAATTTTAGATAAATACAAAGAAAAAATGAAAACTATCAGAAAATTGTTTGGAGAAAAACCCCAAACCTTCAACACTGAAGTCATTACTTAAATTTTTAAGTGGGGGCTTTTTGCATCCTTAACTCTACTAGAAGTTTTTGATTGACTGATATGTGTGTGTAATAGAATGTGTAGTTATAAAAAGAGGTTCCTACTCACGCGTGGTGATTTACAACAAAAACACAGTAGTGGATGTGCAACGTTTGTTAATGTCATCAATCTTTTCTTGGGGGGGGTTGTGCACTGAAGTGCTTGACAGTTCATTTTTTATTCAGCTGAATGCACTTTGTGATGTGCCAAGGTCAGTTATGACCAGTGTTGGGAGTAAACGTAATGCGTCACTTTAACGCCACTACTTTGCAGTAACGTGCTGTGTAACAAAATTCCTCTTTAAAAATTCAGTAATGCGTTACAGTTACTGATATTTGATTAGATGCGTTACTCGTTTTATTAATATGGATAGATATTTTTAGCGCAAATAAATATAAACTGATCCTACCGTAGCGCAGCCGTCAGTCTCTTCCGCCGGTGTTCTGCCATTTCACCATACTTAAAAGAACAGCCATACCCTAGGTTACTACACATGCGTGGCATGCACATGCATGTGTAGTAACAGGAAATATGCTTCCGCTCATAATTTCAGCATACCATACAGCTGACGGAAACGGCTGACGGCCCTGCACCATGATTGGCTGATCCAAAAATGTGGCACGTTTTCACTGTCCATTTATGTATATTATATATATTTCCTGCCGTTAAAAAAATTACTCAATACAGCTGACAGAAGGTAAACAATAGCATATCGCGGCCCAGGTGAACACTGGTCGGTTTCCTGTCCTGCTCACACCCAACCCAGTGGGAAGTAATGCCGTGGTGGTAGTGACTTCTCACATCGAGTCCTGATCACCTGTTGTCCCAGAGGTGAGTAGCCCCCAACAGCTCCTACCTCTGTGGTTAAACATGAGGATTTTTTGAGCAAGAAGCTTGCATTTAATGTCCGCAGTTGTGCAAATGTGTAAGTTGTGTAAGTAATTGTGTAAATTTTCTTACACACAAAGAAAAAGTGATTGTGATTTGTTAAAGAACAGCTTCTTCTAAGTGGGGAACTTTCAATGATCTGTGCTTTGTTTTATTTGACCTTACTGATTTATATGCTGTTGTGATATGCAACTATTTCATGAAAGTACAGTGCATTCGGAAAGTATTCACAGCGCTTTGATCTTAAAAATACTGGGAGATTCACGTAATACAGCTAAACAATTAAAAATGAATTAAGACTTTTCAAAATTTTCTGTAAAATGTAATTCTGAAAAATTGTCAGGAATAAATTAGGACACCCCCATCTTTTTTGGACACCCCCATATTCATTCCCACTTAAAGTGGCTAAAATAAATGTTTAAAAATACAAATAAAAACAAAAACAAGGTCTGACTTAGATATGTGAACATTTTTTAATAAAGAACTGAATATTTAAAGGTGTGTCCTAATTTTTTCACATGACTATACGGTTGCAGGCTTCCTAAACTGGCAAGCTGACATAACATCCAAAACATACTCAGTTTGTCGTTTAAACTTGTTGAAAATGAAAATGACCCCCACCCTTCCCCCGGCAAATGGTATGATCCCTCCTCTCACAAACGTTCTCTCCCCTGTACCTGCACGTGCTGCCCCGGAGCCCTGGCACTCACACACACACACACACACACACACACACACACACACACACACACACACACACACACACACACACACACACACACACACACACACACACACACACACACACACACACAGAGGTCCCCCCCATCCCAGCTGTGGAAGGCTGCTACAGCTTTTCTACAGGTAAACTCATAATAATGTATGACATCAGCCTCAGATGGAATATTCTGCAACATCATGAATCGTCTTTGCTGAAATTTTTTCTTTTATCTTCACAAGATCCCCTCCAATTTGCTTCTAGGGCAGACAGAGGTGTGGAGGATGCTGTAGGCACCCTACTCCACCGAGTCCTGGGGCATGTGGATGTTGGGAAATCTTTTGTATGATTTTTTTTTTTAATTGACTTTATTTCTGCAGTTTGACTCACCTGTTTGTATAACATTAATCCTGGTTTAGTTTGTTGGCTCACTGACTTTTTAACTGTTAGGTTTCATAAGGTGAGAGTCAATGGAGTTTTATCCACTGTTCTTTTATCTTCCATTGGCTTCCCCCAAGGATGTGTTCTTTCACCGCTTTTACTTGTTTTATACACAAATGACTGCTGAAGTCAACATGAGTGCAGATCCATCATTAAGTTTGCAGATGATTCTGTAATAGTGTCCTTGCTTAATAATGAAGATCTTCTCCCTGGTCCAGTGGCGGATGATTTTATTGAGAGGTGTAAACTTTCCTTTTTGGACATTAATGTGTCCAAAACTAAAGAGATGATTATTGATTTTCGAAGAAACCCTTCACCTGTCCACCCTGTCAGTATCCATGGTCAGACTGTTGAAGTGGTGAATCAGTACAAATATCTGGGAACATTAATTGACAATGAACTTTCTTTTGGCCACAATGTCGATGCTATTTGTGCAAAGGCTCACCAGCACATGTATTTTTATCATCAACTTTCTTTATCAAAAACTTCCATCCATCCATCCATGGATGGTTGGATGGGTTACTTACGTTGAAGAACAAGAAAAGGTTGGAACACATTGTGAAAACATGCAACAAAATTGCTGGCATAATAAATTTTGTTGTTTTCCTGAAACTGTTGCTGCTGTAGAGCAAATTGCCCTCATTGGGGAAAATAAAGTTGACCTTGGCCTAGTTTTTGGGTTGGTCTGAATTTATTCAGTAAGAGCATGCATACCTGGCAACACTTATGGGTCTTTTCCACTAGCCCAGTTCGGCTCGCCTCGTTTCGTTACTACTCAGTTCGGCCGCGGTTGTGTCTCCGTAGCAGCCGGGTAAAGCGGGGTTAAGCTGTGGTGGGCGGGATTTTTTTTTTTTACAGCAAGGCGGCGCCACACTCCCGTGACGTAAAACACGCGACCCAAGCAAAACATAACATGGCGGCTCTACAAGGCGACTCCTCGGTCTGTGGCTTTTTTTCACCGTAAATGCCAAAAAGGACCGCCAGACAAGGGTACAGGCAGTGAGACGAAACACTCTGGAATAGTTCTGCAGCTTCTGGGAGAGCCGAAGACATGAGGATACAAACTAGGTCATATATGACGGTAAGCTAATGTTGCTAATGCTAGTTTGCTATAAGTATGTCGTACTACACTGTAATCTCTGCAAGTTATCGCTGTTAGGTACTAAAATATGTATGCTGTGTGTGTTTCAGATGGCTCTGTTGTGGGAAAATTACCGCTTCAAACGGTCAGTCTGGCGTTCAGCACAGCCTGTCACTGATGTCAATACAGCTTCACAAACGATCAGTGGTTGTAGAGCTTAAGAATGTCTGGTTTATTTCCTGAGCTAAAAATTGCTCTTATCTAAGTAAAGGAACCCTATTTCACTGTTTATGGGAATGTAGAAAAATCAGAATGTTTTGGGAAGAGGTGAGGTTAACAATTGAAAAAAAATAATTTCAAAACAAATCACATTGAACCCTAAACTGTTTTTGTTGGGTCTGTGTCCAGAAAAACATAACTTTAATAAGAGTGAAAGAACATTCATAGACCTCAGTTTGCTTAATGCCAAAAAATGTGTTGCATTACTGTGGAAAAACTCAGACCAGATGTGACTCAGTGGTTAAGACAGATGTTAACAAACCTTCCACTAGAAAGAATAACATATATATATATATATATATATATATATATATATATATATATATATATATATATATATATATATACTGAAATCAAAGGAAAATGTGTCTGAGAATATATGGAGACCTTTCATTGATTATGTAAAGAAATTAAACATAACTTCTGAAGAAGAAAGTGAATGATATGTGTGGACCTTGCAAATTCCAAAATGGTGAATGTATATTATGTATTCTTATGTAATAGATTACCTAGACTAAACAGAGGAGCATTGTTGTTGACTTGTTTTTGTTAATGGTTGTTGTTGTTTTTATTACCCTTTTTTTGTTATTTTGTTATTGTTCTTTTTAGTTTTTAAATAACTTTTGTGTTAGTGTCCGACTGTCTGTGCTATGTTTGTAAAAAAAAAAAAGGTTCAATAAAAATATTGTGGGACAAAAAATTGCTCTGATCTGCGTGACAATCATGGAGAGACTGTTGAGACATCATGGACGTACCTGCTCCAGCTGCACTGAGTCTGAGGTGGTGTCATAGCAAAAAATGATCAGCTGCCACAACTTGATCACTATGTTAATAACTATATTAGCCACTAAATATATATTCAAAAAGTAAACAGTACTGAGTTAGGTATAATAAGATATATTTGACAGTTATGATGCATTTTAGGCCAAAACAAACTTGATCTAGGATTAAAAGCAATTAAAATAATGCAGTCACAAGGTTACATGGAAAATGCTTGATTTACTAGATACATATACTGTAGAAATATATATTCTCTGCATCAATGTACTATACATGCATTCATGTAGTATTGCACTGACAATAAACCTCTGAAGTTTTTGCAGATGTCTCTTTTTTATATGTGAAGGTTACCACCATGTGACATAAATTTAATACTGACAGATTGGAAAAGCTGTCTAAGAACAATCCAGCAGTTTGAGAAATCACTTTTAGTTTGGTGTAAGTCTGTCAACAGGATTATGAACCATAAAGCAGTTTATGTTAAAATGTTAAATCCCATTAAACTCTAACCCACAGGTGTCCAATCATGTGTCATGGAGGGCCAAGACCCTGCAGGTTCTCTTCTACCCAGTCTCTTCAGCAGGTGTTCTTACTGATCTGCAGTCAGTGGAAGAAGTTCAGTGGAATCTGCTGTTGAAGACACTGGTTGGAGTTAAAGCCTGTAGGGTCTTGGCCCTCCATGGCACATGATTGGACAGCCCTCCCAAACCCGTTATGATGAAGAGCAGATGCTAATATGACCCAGAATTCCTACATATACTGGTACTGTCACTAAAGTATGCAGGGTCTTCTGCGGTGGCACATCCAACAATACAGTCTTCAGTTAATAAAATAATTGTTTTGGTTACTTTTCTTTAAAAATGAGCCATTATTTTCAAGGTCACCCATTAATGGTTTGTACTATTGACTCTTTTCCCACCAGTGTATTAACAGACAAAAATAGAAATCATGATGCAAACACATAAGTCACTAAATTGTTTATTACAATCAGCAGCAAATTCCAGATTATTCAGAATGTGCAAAACTCAAACTGTCAGACTGGGTCACTCAGCAGCTGGGATGTGCAGCTCACACTGGTCTCAGATCAGCAGATCTTAGGCCTGCATCTCTGTAAATAGTGACGCAAGGTCCAGTTTGGGGTGGATCGATCGTTTACCTCTTGCCTAGACAAAAGACAGAAATGGGTGGTGGTTAAATAAAGGAAGTTTAAAACATATTTGGGAAATACACTTGTTGCTAAAAGCCAGTGGTGGAATGTGAATGAATGAATCTTTATTTCGGATAGATTAAAAGAAAATAGAATAATATAACAAAGGGGGGAAAAAAATCTAATAAGGTCGAATTAAACAATAACTCCTCTGATTATACAGTTCAACATAGGTTATCTGAAATGGGTGATGGCTGAAGCTGCAGCTTATATTGCCCACCATATTCCATCCAAGAATTCAAAAGAAAAACAAAACGGGAGCGATTCCAATTCCAATGTGACAATAAAGTACTTCGTTGTTGTATTTAACCACAATTTTCATGTAGCTGCACTGATGTAAAGTCGATTTTACAAGGGCTGCATTACATTTAAAATCATCTGTTTTTACAGTGGCCTCAGCAATCAGAATGAATTAATACATTCACTTGAATGGAATATAGTACTTTAACTGAAGCTGTGCATCACCGAGTATGGAGTCGCTCAGTCAAAATATGGAGTTTTTATCAATAAAAGTTTGTCTTGAATATAAAAGTGTCTCTTCTTGCCCTGGCTTCAAGTGTGGGCGGTGTGTTGTACTTTTATTGCTAAAATATAAAAGGATGCACTACAATGGGTCTCAAATATTTGTAATGTGTCCTGTTACTGCATGAGTTTATTGATGATAGACTATAAACTACACATATAAACTAAATTATATTGATGACTGAACAACTGCCATTCCCCAAAAGATACAGTTATGAACATAACTCACAAAGGATCACACAAGTGATCTGACAAAAAAAATAAATACATTAACAAGTGGTTTATTTTACAGTTGATGCGCCAGTCTTTTTCAATTATTCTGTAATTAATACTCACACAATCAAATAAATCTCAGTTCAGTCCCTTTTATATTAAGTGGAAATTGTGCTACTTTGGTTTTGACACTTAGACACTGCCTAGACGAACGACAGAAATGGATGGTGGTTAGTTTCAAGCAAGTTCAACACTTATACAGGCACATCTCAAAAATTTGAATATCATGAGAAAAAGTTAAATATTTTTGTCACTCATTTCAGAAAGTGAAACCCATATTTAGATTCATTACAGGGACAGTGATATATTGAAAGTGTTTATTTTAATATTGATGATTATAGAGAGACTGACTGCTGCAGCAGATGAAAAAAGGACCCGCAGGAAGAACCGCCACAGACCCAGCAGCACGGAGACCACCCACAAGTGCGACCTGTGTGACAAGGGCTGCCATTCGCGCATCGGCCTGTTCAGCCACAGGCGGTGCTGTTCCAGCAGAGTAGACGTTTAGGATTCTCTTCCATGGTCATCATAGACCGACGGAGGCCGCCGCCGCCGACCATATTAACCAACACCTCAGCGGCCAACATTTCTATTTAAAAACTATTTTTTAAAGTTTATGTAATATTCTAATTTTTTGCCAAATTGAATTTGGGGTTTTCAGGGGCTGTAAGACATAATCATCCAAATTAAAATAAATAAATGCTTGAAATATATCACTGTCTATGTAATGAATCGATATATGAATTTCTCTTTCTGAAATGAGTGTCAAAATTATTGAATTTTTTCACGACATTCTAATTTTTGGAGATGTACCTGTGTTAGGGAAATACACCTGTGAAAGTCAGTGGTGGGATGTGACAAAAATGCTTCATTTCCCTGACAAGCACCTCAGGAGCCACTCTGTACCTGAACAAGAATATTTTCAATACAGGGATTTATGGTGGAACAGCACAATACTGTTCCAGCACCTTTTATGGAAAATCCACAGAATAGGTGTGTGGATCTATTCTGACACTTTACAAAATTATATGAATGACTTTATAAATCACTGGTTTGAAAAAACACTTTTATATTGTTGAGATTTTGGCTCCCGTGGTCCATTTCACCAGTATCCACTATAAACAGGGAGGCTAACCCCTGGCATGTGGAAACACATTCTAGCATTAAATTGCACACAATTTAATGTGCAGCACCAAAGTGCAGCACGTACAAAAACCAGGATTAACATATTTCATCGTTTTGCTCTCACAAGCGAATACTTAGGAGAAAACAAGCATGAATCAGCAGTTGGTACTAGCTAGCTACTAGCTAACACTCGTTAGCCAGCACAGGACGGCACTGTATTGCTCAAAAAAGTGAGCTTACCACCAACAGGATAAATAAGCGAACAGATGCACATTATTACAAATCACTCACCATCGATGGTTCTCTCACGTTCGTCTTCAGCTTGTCAGTAGTACGGTTCTATGCAGGGCTGCCATCTGTATCGGTCCGGATCACTCCTCTCACTGTGTATCTGCCACCAAGCAGAGAAAACCCCGCACCTCTTCGTTGGACCACGGTGTAGATTTCCGCAAAACCTACAACGCTGTCTGTATTAATATCGTATTTACTCCGTGACCGAGTTAGTCGGTGAAAGATTGCAAATGGCGGTCGTAAAGATTCCACTGAAGACGGGCGCTTTCGTGACGTTACGCCCTGACCAATCAGCGGCTCGCAGTCTGTTGACGTCACATCTCGGCTCGCTTCAGCTCGGTTGTACCCTGCCTTCACACGGGCATGAAAATAGTGTCGGTTAAACTGCTGGGTTCAGTGGAAAGGGCGAGAAAGCGAGTAGAGTAGAAGTAAGTAAGGCCAAGGCAATACTAGTGGAAAAGGCCTATTAGGTTTCAGAATACATGAGGTTTTCATCTGGGGTTAGAAAACAGGCTGTTAATAGGCTATAATTACCACCTATAACAGAAAATGCTGCATTTTCGCTCATTTTATTTTTGATTTTTAATTTATGAGGAAAAACCTCAAATTTATGAGGGTAAAGTCTCAAATGTACAAGAAAAAAGCCCGAAATTAGCACTAAACCCAAATTATGAGACAAAGTTGATGTAATTTTGAAGGTCTTTTTCACACTTAAAAGGAAAAAGTAGTAAATTTAGAATACAACTGCCATAAATTCAGGAGAAAAACCTCAAACTGTCCAGACGAAAGTCACATCTCAGTAACTATTTTGGGGTAACTACTCTTATGTATATCTGAGTGATAATATATAATGATAACCTAAGTTTACTTGTGTACAGTTGAAGGCTATTTTACCACCTAAATTTGAGATTTTTTTTACTTGAAATGTGGACATTATGTGAATTTGGAGAGTTCTCATAAATGATCTATTTTTTTCTTATGATTATTTTTATTCTTTTTTAATTATAGACAATTTAAGATACTTTATGAAATCTGAAACTTCATGAAAAATTTTTGCTCATTCTTGCATCTTTGTAGTTTTGCCTCAATAATTTTGTCATCTTTCTATTGTTTTCCTTAATTTTTTTTAAATTATTGCAAATGAGCTCCATTTCTCTTGTGATTTTCTGACCTTTGTCTCAACAATTTATTAAATTTATTTTTCTTTATGAATTTAGTAAATATTTTAAATAACCTCCTGTGTTAAGAATGGGCGGGTGATGTCACCCGATGGAAAAACCTTAAGGAATTGAGGGAAAACAGTTCGGCCTGTCTGTGCTTGTCTGTGAGCAATGAATGTGGTTAGGCTGCATGTCCCCCAAATGCATTTTTTTTCTGCTGTGGGTGACTTTTTTCTATTCATTTTCTATGTAGTCCAGCATGTAATGCACTCGGTGCCCTCAGCGCAAAAACGCTCTCAGCAGTCAGCGTTGTGCTCATGGCGCTGAAAGCTGAAAAAAGTTCCACTTTCAAAGCACTGCAGCGCTCATCAGCTGCACACCTCTCTCACCAACCGATCACAATCGGCATAAAAGTGTACCATGATCAATATTTAACAGCCAAAGCTTGGAGGAACAAGTATTTTATTACCAGTTTGATGTGATTTATTCCAATGAATGGAGACCTAACTCCCACCTGATCGAAAGCGAGTTTTCACCCTCCATTTTTGTCGTCGGCCTCCGTCGGTCTATGATGACCATGGAAGAGAATCCTAAACGTCTACTCTGCTGGAACAGCACCGCCTGTGGCTGAACAGGCCGATGCGCGAATGACAGTCCCTGTCACACAGGTCACACTTGTGGGTGGTCTCCGTGCTGCTGGGTCTGTGGCGGTTCTTCCTGCGGGTCCTTTTTTCATCTGCTGCAGCAGTCAGTCTCTCTTCACCCGCCTTGAGCTGTCTGGTCAGGGTGCCTCTCCATTTGGAGCGGTCCATTGCAAGGTCCTCCCAGCGCTCTGTGTTGATATCCAGGGCCTTCATGTCTCTCTTGCAGACATCTCTAAAGCGCAGCTGTGGGCGGCCAACGTCTCTCCTGCCAGTTGCCAGTTCTCCATAGAGGACGTCTTTGGGGATTTTGCCATCCTCCATACGGTGAACGTGGCCTAGCCAGCGGAGCCTGCGCTGCCTGAGTAGAGTGAACATGGAGGGAAGGCCGGCGCGGGACAGAACTTCTGTGTTGGGCACTTTGTCCTGCCAGGATATGTCCAGGATGTGGCGAATGCAGCGCAAGTGGAAGAAGTTCAGTCTCTTTTCCTGCCGGGCGTATGTTGTCCACGTCTCACTCCCATAGAGCAGTGTGCTGATGACGCAGGCGTTGTACACTGCCATCTTCATCTTGACAGAGAGTTTGGGATTCTCCCACACTCGTGTGGTAAGGCGAGCGAGTGTGAAGGCTGATTTTCCAATCCTCTTGTTGATCTCTGTATCAAGGGAGAGGTTGTTGCTGATCGTGGACCCCAGGTACGTGAACTGATTCACGACCTCCAGCTTGTAGTCATCAATGGTGATGGTTGGTGGTGCTTCCGTACCTTGCGCCAAGACGTTAGTCTTCTTCAGGCTGATGGTAAGCCCGAAGTCCTTGCATGCCTGGGAGAAGCGGTCCATCAGGGTCTGAAGCTCCTGCTGTGTGTGGGTTGCGACTGCAGCGTCGTCTGCGAACAGCATGTCTCTGATTAGAGCCTCGCGTACTTTGGTTCTGGCTTTCAGGCGGGCGAGGTTGAAAAGCCTGCCGTCAGATCTTGTGTGCAGGTAGATTCCCTCTGTTGCTGTGCTGAAGGCATGCCTCAGGAGCATAGCAAAGAAAATCCCAAAGAGGGTTGGCGCAAGTACACAGCCCTGTTTCACTCCGCTGCGTATGTTGAATGGCTCTGAGACGTTGCCGTCGTGCTGCACTATCCCCTGCATGTTGGTGTGAAACGATTCGATGAGGCTTTGCAACTTTGGTGGGCATCCCATCTTTGGCAGGATCTTGAAAAGGCCCTCTCTGCTGACCAGATCGAACGCTTTGGTGAGGTCGATGAAGGTGACGTACAGAGGCATGTTCTGTTCTCTGCATTTCTCCTGGAGTTGGCGGATGGAGAATATCATGTCTACCGTCGATCGCTCAGCACGGAAGCCACACTGAGACTCGGGGTAGACACGTTCGGCAAGCTTCTGTAGATGAATGAGAACAACTCGTGCGTAGACTTTGCCAACAACGCTGAGGAGGGAAATGCCCCTGTAGTTGTTGCAGTCGCTTCTCTCCCCTTTGTTTTTGTAGAGGGTCATGATCTTGGCGTTCCTCATGTCCTGTGGTACGGCACCTTCCTTCCAGCACTGGCAGAGGACGTCATGCAATGGCAGCAGTAGGGCGGTCCTGCAGTGCTTGATCAGGTCAGGGGGTATGCCGTCGTTGCCGGGTGCCTTGCCAGCGGCCAAGCTATCAATGGCCTTACTGAGTTCATCGATGGTTGGCTCGGCGTCAAGTTCGTCCATGGATGGCAGGCAGTCGATGGCATCAAGGGCTGACGGTGTCACGGTGTTCTGTCTAGAGTAGAGGTCGGAGTAGTGTTCCACCCATCTCTCCATCTGCTTGTTCTTCTCTGTGATCATCTCCCCAGTGGAAGATTTGAGGGGGGCCGTCTTGCTCTGAGCCGGACCAAGTGCTTTCTTGATGCCATCGTACATACCACGGATGTTCCCTGTTATGGCAGAGGTTTGAATGTCTTGGCTGAGCTGAGTCCAGTACTCGTTGGCACAACGCTGAGCAGTCTGCTGAACTTTGCTTCTCGCAGCCCTGAGAATCTGGAGATTCTTCTCGTTTGGGTACTTCTTGTACTCAGCAAGTGCTGAGCGCTTGGCTTCAATGACGGGGGTCATCTCGGTCAACTTGGCATCAAACCAGTCCTGTGACTTCGAGGTCTTCCTCCCAAAGGTAGCCAAGGCTGTGCGGTAGATGGTGTTTCGCAGCTCTTCCCACTTCTGCTTTGCAGATTCTCCTCCTTGTGGTACACCAAGTTCCTTCTCAAAGGTGGAGGCAAACTGCTCAACAAGTTCTGGTTGGGCCATCTTGCTGGTGTCAATCCGTGCCTTTCCAGGTTGTCTAGCACGATGGAATTTCTTCAGCTGCAGCTTGACCTTGCAACACACCAATGAATGGTCTGTGTCGCAGTCTGCACTCTGGAACGAACGGGTGATTAGCACGTTCTTCAGTGAGGTGCGCCTGGTCAGGATCAAGTCTAGCTGGTGCCAGTGCTTTGAGCGCGGATGTTGCCAGGAAACCTTGTGTTGGGGCTTGGTCTTGAAGAACGAGTTTGTGATGCACAGATCGTGATATGTGCAGAACTCGAGCAGCCGCTGTCCGTTGTCGTTCATTCTGCCCACGCCAAAAGGTCCAAGACAGGAGGGCCAGGAGTCGTGGTCAGCACCCACTCTGGCATTGAAGTCTCCAAGGAGAATGAGTTGTTCAGAGTTGGGGATGATCCTGACAGTTGTTGCGAGATTCTCGTAGAACTCGTCTTTTGCCTCTGGTGTGGCTGTCTGTGTTGGGGCATACACACTGACGACGGTGACTGGGCCTTCAGTGGTGTTCAGGCGGAGGGTGAGTCGTGCAGAGCCAGTGCTGCCCGGTTCCACCATCTTCAGCAAAGTGTTCTTCACTGCGAAGCCCACTCCGTGTTCCCTGTGTTCGTCACTGCCCTTTCCCTGCCAGTAGAACGTGTAGTCCTTCTCTCTCAGCATGCCTGCATCAGCTAACCGTGTTTCCTGGAGAGTGGCGATATCCACTCCCAGTCTCTTCAGCTCATTATTGATGATGGCAGTCTTCCTGGTGTCGTTGATGTCCTTGAGGTTAGCAGCGAGTCCTGTCATCATAGTGCGGACGTTCCAAGTTCCCAGTTTTAGAGTTGGTCTCTTTTGTTTTATTGTCTTGCCTGGTGCGAAGGTTCTCAGCCTGCTGTTTGGATTTCTCCTTATCCCCATGCACCCAATGAGGAAAGCAAGCTGTGGCGGGACAACACCTTATTGGCTGGGGGCTGCCCAGCTTGAGGCGGGCGGTAGCTGTCCAGTGAGATCTGATGATCCCTCCCACCGTCGGGAACAACCCCTGGCGCCACGCTCTACGCCAATTGAGCAGTGGCTTATAACCGGTAACTGTCATTCCCCGTGTTTTGTCTACGCCAAAGGCGAAGCTGGAGTGTCCTCTCCAGTGATCCGGTGTTCTACCTTCCAGCGTTGGGCATTGGTAGGATTCAAGCCTGGGCAGGAAGATATGGAGGACAAGATGTTGCCCATGCAGCATGTCCCCCCTCTCCACGTCACTGATGAATCCAAAGGAACAGCAGGGCTGCTACAGTTTGGCACCAGCGCCGTTGCAGGAGCTGCCAGAACGATGTTGAGCACAACATAGAACTGCCTTAGGGGCTCCGACTCCGGATTTTTCCTCAGGGTTGACTCCCGAAGCCTTTCCCGTGACCGGGTATGCCGCAAGGCAGCAGAGGTTTGAAATCAGGGTTTACCTTCCCCTAGATGGGCTACCTTCCCAGGTTGACGAGCCACCATCTACCCGAAGCATCTGGTTTTAAGGCGCCAGAGATCCACCCTCGCCCCTTCTCCTATTAGTAAAAGCAGTTCCGCCGGGCTTAGAGACTAAACCACACGGGCAGGCTAGGAGTTGGACTTAGTTGTCAGAGGCTTTTCGAGACGCACACCATAAGGAGCATTTTATGAGCACTGGGAGCTTAACCCCAGTGCCGCTCCTGGCTATGACAACCTTGGAACCATTTTTGTACACTACAAATTAAATATTATTTTGAAGGCCTTTCAATCCAGAATATGGAAATAACGTTACATCAGTTTTGAAAATGTCCTCAAAGTGACTCATTTTGCCAGCACAGGTCACAAATCTGAAATCCCCAGCACACTTTGAGTGACAGGTCAAGAGGCTGCCAGGATACCAGGCAGTGATTTTTTAATAAGCACTTGAAAAATGCTGAGGAAAACAGATTGAGAGCATTTTTACTTTCCCTGTGGACATGCAGCCTTATTAAAATGACACAGAATATGTTATTCAAACACAGGAAATGTAAATATAAAACGTTGACAAAATCCAGGATGGCACAAGAAAGAAAAAGACTTATTTCCAATGCGGTCCTTTCAATCACATTATTCCTCCGAGTACCACGCAACGTCAGAATGGGGAAGGTTTGCTGTGTTATCAAATACAACAATGGCTCTCAAGATTGGTGTGGAAAAAGACTGACGTACGCTTTTTTTTAACTTCCCAACTTGGAAGAAAAGTGGATAATGGGGCTCTGAGCTAAAAAAAAGAGGCGTGGGACGGAATGGATTGCAGCGGTCCGACAACATTCCTGCACACATGGTTGTGTGTTTACGGCATTTTCACCAGGCTCCTCATAAATTTGCTGTCATGAACCCCTGTGCACCATTACACGGCGCATGAGGGAGAGAATGAAAAAACCCAATCGCAGGAGTAGAGAGTGCTGTGTTTATTAAAGTTCATCAACCAAACAATCCGGGTGGCGGTGCAGTAGCACAGTGGTTAGCACTGCACCAGCACAGCAACTCACCCTTGGCCATGGGATTCCTGGTTCGATCCCAGCCCCTGACCAACAGTGATCTGTGTGGAGTTTGCATGTTCTCCCCGTATCTGCGTGGGTTTACTCCGGGATTTCTCCGGTTTCCTCCCACAGGCCAAAAACATGCAGGTTAGGTTAAATGGAGACTCTAAAGTGGCCCTAGGTGTGAATGTGTGTGTGTGTGTGAATAGTTAAGGGATAGCGCCGGACAGTGGCTGCTTCATCCATCCGGGTGGATGCCTCAGTTTCCCCTCTGGGGATCAATAAAGTATACAAAATCAAAAATCAAAAAAAAAAATCCACTTGTCACCAAATACAGTTCAGTCAGCTCAGTGTATGGAGAGGTGTAATGGCAGTGTTGGCCACTAAGGCTACAGGGCGCCTCCCGAACACTCAACAGCCTGGTGAAAATAAAGCCTGGTGCTACAGGGCTGCATAATGCACAAAACAGGAAAGGCGACCAGCCTAATGCTTCAGGCCTGCTAGCACAGGAGAGCGGCTAAGAACACTTACAGGTCTGGAGTTAAATCGGGGCGAGCCGTGCAGTCCGGAGGCAGAGGGAGAGAAGCGGACCAGCCGAAACACCAAGGTAAGGATCATCTTAAAATGTCCGGCTGAGTAGAGCACAAGGAGTGAATACATACGCGGAGGAACACGCTGCCACGTACAAAGAGGAATGTCCCGACAATCTCCTTCCTCAGCGGTCGCCAACAAATACTCCAAATGCTAATGAGGAAAGAGATTGCCGGTGTGAATGTGTGGGCAGAACTGATCGGGAACAGGTGTGTGAGAGCGCATGTGAATGAGAGTGAATGGAGTGTATGTGTGTGTCCCACTGAGTACAGCTGACGGAGCTTGACAGGAGGAGGGGGCGTTCCCGAGCTGTCAGGAGGAAACTAGGTCAAAGAAGAGCCATGAGTCAGAATCAGGTTGGCCTCTAACCCGGATTAATGACAGTTGCAACTTTTGCCATGAACTTGTAACTTTCATCTTTTAAATTTGAGGTTGTTTTTCTTGTAATTTTACCTTATTAACCTGTTATGAGTTGAGTACATACTTGGAAAAAAATTAGCATTTTTCCCTATAAATTTATTACATTATTCTAGTAAATCTGAAGCTTTTATTGTATAGTGCTTATGTTTGTGATTTTTCCCCTTGTAATTGTGTAACTTTTTCTCAGTTTTGCAAAATTTTGAGACTTTAAAATTAAGACAAAATATTTATGCAAAAAAAAAAAAAAAGTATCTTTCTTTCTTCCTTCCTTCAAAACCACACAGATTCACTTGTTAAGGGCAAAAGTAGGATGATTCTGACCTCTGTTAGACCAGGGGTGTCCAATCATGAGCCATGGGGGACCAAGTGACCCTGCAGGCTTTACCTCCAACCAGTGTCTTCAACGGCAGATTTCACTGAACTTCCTCCCACTGATTGCTGATCAGTGAGAACACCTGCTGAAGACACTGGGTAGAACAGAAAAACTGCAGGGTCTTGGCCTTCCATGGCACATGACTGAACACCCTTGTGTTCGACCATTACGGGGCAGATTTACTAAGGCAGTGCAAATTAGCGAGTGTGCAAATTAGACAGAGCGCCTAAGAAAGTGGCCGATTTTGCCAGTGATCTACTAACACAAAATTATGAACACAGACGCAGCCACTTCATTTCAATGATGACTTCAAATCCACCAAACAGGACACAAAACTGAACACTCTGTGTGGAGTTTGCATGTTCTCCCCGTGTCTGCATGGGTTTACTCCAGGATTTCTCTGGTTCCTCCCACATGCCAAAAACATGCAAGTTAGGTTCACTGGCATCAAACTGGGGATTCTAAATTGTCCTTACGTATGACTGTGAGAGTGAATGGCTGTCTGTCTCTCTGTGTTGGCCCTGCGATGGACTGGCGATCTGTCCAGGGTGTACCCTGCCTCTTGCCCAAAGATGCTGGGTTAGGCTCCAGCGCCCCCGCGACCCGAAAAGGAGTAAGTGGAAGAAGATGGATGGATAGATGGATTATAACCAACAGTTAACTAAGCAGAAGAATAGGGGTGAGTTCAAAAGATCGATTCAATGATCTGGATCGATCCACATTTGACTGAGCCGATATCGATCCACAAAATCTGCGGATCAATCTTTTAATATAGTGCTTTTACGTCTGAACATCTGCTGAGTCTGATCGGGTCGAAACTGGGTCAGTGAGCCAGGAACAGCGGCAAAGAGCCAGAAACACCCGGAGCGCTAACAGAGCAAACAGCTAACGGAGATGCTGGTTCTTCTTCTGTGGTGTTAAAATGGTTCTCATTTGGCAAGAGTTCCCTGTTGACGTGCGTGTCCCTTAATTTGTCAACAAAAGTCACCATAAAGACTGTCCTCACCAGTTTCCGAATATTTTTCATAAAGTGGGGAAAAATGGTTTTGTACTACGTGCAGCACTGTGTTGGAACATAAAGCCAATGATTGAAAAACACTTCAAACGGAAAACGCACGGAGACTGGCTGAAACTTGTGAACAGAGAGGGAGACTTGGAGCTGCTGAGATTGTACGTAAAATATCATTTGTTTGTTTTAATATTTGTGTTGAACATTAATAATTTTTCCGCCATGATGGTGTTTTCTTTTACAAACTATGGATGCAGTTGTTTACTGCTGGTTAAGCGCTGTGAATAAATGCAGAATAAAGGTATATTTTATGAGATTATGGACTTCTAGCACTTAAGTGAAAGATTTGAAGATAATAATAAATCAAACCGGGGTGGTGGTTCCTCTCTTCAAAAAAGGGGACCAGAGGGTGTGCTCCAAATTTAGAGGAATCACACTCCTCAGCCTCCCTGGGAAGGTCTATGCCAGGGTACTGGAGAGGACAGTCCAGCTGTTGGTCAAACCTCAAATTCAGGAGGAGCAATGTGGCACATCTGACAAGCTCTTTACCCTCTCGAGAATCCTCGAGGGTTCGTGGGAGTTTGTCCTACCAGTTTACATGTGTTTTGTGGACTTGGAGAAGGCATTTGACCGTGTCCCTTGTGGTCTTTTGTTGGGGGTGCTTGGGAAGTATGGGTTATCGGGCTTGTTGTTACAAGCTATTCGGTCAACCAACCATTACAAAGCAGCCGGTGGCTTGTCACCAGACTGCAAACCAAATCTACCTACGGGTACAAATAAGTAACAAAAAAAAAAAAAAAGCTGTGTACAACCAACCATTGTGAGAGTTTGGTTCGTATTGCCAACACCTGATCAGACTCATTCCCAGTGAGAGTTGGACTCTGCCAGGGCTGCCCTTTGTCACCGATCCTGTTCATCATTTTTATGGAAAGGATTTCTCAGCGCAGTCAGGAAACGGAGGGTGTCATGCTTGGTGACCACACGATCTCATCTCTGTTGTTTGCAAATGATGTTATCCTGCTGGCTTCATCCAGCAATGACTGACAGCTCTTACTGGGACGGTTTGCCGCTCAGTATGAAGTGGCTGGGATGAGAATCAGCACCCCCAAGTCCAAGTCCATGGTCCACAGCTGGAAAAAGGTGGATTGTCCTCTCTGGGTTGGGAACAGGCTCCTGCCCCAAGTGGAGGAGTTTAAGTATCTTGGGGACTAATTCACGAGTGAGGGGAGAATGAAGCGAGAGACTGACAGATGGCTCAAAGCAGCAGCTGCAGTGATGCGAACGTTGTACCAGTCTGTTGTGGTGAAGAGGGAGCTGAGCTCTAAGGCAAAGCTGTCTTTTTACTGGCCAATCTATGCTCTTACCCTCACCTATGGTCATGAGTTTTGGGTAATGACCGAAAGAATGAGATTGCGGATACAAGCGGCTGAAATGAGCTTTCTTCGTAGGATTGCTGGACTCACCCTCAGAGACAGGATGAGGGGCTCAGACATCTGGGAGGGGCTCAGAGTAGAACTGCTGCTCCTCCACATTGAAAGGAGCCAGTTGAGGTGGTATGGGAATCTGATCAGGATGCCTCCTGGACGCCTCCCGCTTAAGGTCTTTCGGGCATGTCCCTCTGGGAGGAAACCCTGGGGCAGACCCAGGACTCGCTGGAGAGACTATGTCTCCCAGCTTGTCTGGGAACACCTTGGTATCCTCTCTGAAGAGCTGGTGCAGGTGGCTAGGGAGAGGGAAGTCTGGGCTTCTCTGCTTGAACTGCTGACTCCACAAACCAGACCTCCAGTGAAGCAGTAGAAGAAGGATGGATAGATGATTTTCACATATTCTGTATTGTTTTTTAGCATGATTTATTTTCCTGTTTACGTTCATTATGGTTTTGTTATTTACGTATTTGAGGTACTTGTCTTTATTTACCATCATATCATAATTGTATCCTGTTGTGTTTTTCTCTCCCTCTCCGGGGCTGCTGCTGTCAGTGGCACTTCTGGGTATTTTGCTCTGTTGTGGGCAGTACTCCTGTCAGCTGTCAGTCCAATCTTCTCCCTCTCATTACTCCCAGCTGATCTCTATTGTGATCTTTGTTACCCCTTGCCCGGTCATGTGATCCACACCTGCATCCAGTTATGTTCATCGACTCCATGTCCCATTTAAGTTCCTTGTTTCTGTCATTCATTGTTGGAGCCTCTGTTTTCTGTCGCTGTGCATAAGAACCCATTCCCCGTTCTGGTGCAATTTCCTGATTAATCCCACCTTCTCCGATGCCTTCTCTGCCTGTACGTTATTTTGTGCACTAATGGAATTTTTGTGTTTTGCGCACTGTTCGTTATTTTTGTTCCCTTCAATAAATATCACAACTACAGTTCAGCATGTGGGTCTTAATTCCTGCATCAAGGGGCAATTCATGATAATGGCGGAGGTATGCATTCTTGGATCATGACTAAAATGGAATGGGTTCCTCTCTAGGCCAAGAACCACCTCTGGTGAAAATTTCATCAAAATCTTCTTCTTTTAGATTTGATTGGTGGTTGGCAACCAGCTTACGGGTGCATTACCGCCACATACTTCACTATATATCATTACTCCTTGTCGAAAGATCGTATCAGCACTCTGTGTAAATCTGTCCAGTAAGTTTTTTGCGTCATCATATTAACAAGCAGAAAGACCACCCCAATTACATTAGCTCCTTGGCAGAGGTAATTATAATTACAAAAGATACGACTAAAAGAATTCATTCCAATCTTGTTCCCAGAACTACAGATGTACAGAAATTGTTAAATCACTGGCTTAAGAAGAGACCTCTCTCTATTGGGCCGAATTCTTCTGTCTAAAGCTCAAGGTTTCTCTAGACCAGGGGTCCCCAAACTTTTTCCTGTGAGGGCCACATAACTTTTGCCTTCTCTGATGGGGGCCGGGGTCAGTTTGTAACAGAAAAATTGAGACAATCGCAGGGGTGCCTAAATGTAAACATTTATTGTTTTCCAGAAAGCCACACATAACCAAATATTAATAACCCTTTCCGGGATCTTCACAGGAAAAAAAAAGTCAGAAAATAAATAATAACACTATTAATGAATGAATGGATGAATTAAATCACCCTTTATTGTCATTCAACTGTACAACCAATCATGTACAGTAGAACGAGATTGTGTTTTACCTATCTACTGTGTTAATCACACACACCCCAAGTGTAGAATCAGAGGGCCGCTGCCATGCAAGGCGCCGAAATAAATAACACTATTTATGAAATAAATAATAACCAAATAACCCTCTCTGGTTCTTCTCAGAAAAAAAAAAGTCCATGGAACATTAACTTTCTGTTGTGCTGTGCGCAATCTTAACAGGTAAAAGTTCAGCTTAGTTGTCAGAGCAGAATCTTTTACTTAAACTCTTACCTCTACTTTGCTGAAAATATCCTCCCCCGTCGTAGTCCCTGTGAGACTTTGGAGGGCTGCCAGCTCCTCGCACATTTCAAAGTTTGTGCTAACTCCACGAATAAAAATGAGCAGCTGCGCTGTGTCCTGCACGTCCGTGCTCTCATCCAGTGCTAATGAAAAAAAGTCAAATTCTTTCGTCTTCTGCTGCAGCTGGGCAATGCGTCAGGTGATTGTACTCGCCGACAGACTCACGGCATTAAAGACATCTTTCTTCTCGGGACACACCTCCTCCGCGACAGCATTCAAACATTTCTTGACAAATTCTCCATCAGTGAAAGGTTTACCGCTGCTTGCTATCAGTTGAGCAACCCGAAAGCTGGCCCGAACGGATGACTGCTTCAGCTGAGCTTGGCGTACAAATTTATTCTGCTGAGCTAACAGTCCACTTTTTAGCTTTGAGAGTTTGTCTGCTCGCATTTGGCCTTGCAAGCTATCATATTTGTCTTTGTGACGGGATTCATAGTGTCGGCGCAGATTGTATTCTTTGAATACCGCCACAGCCTCTTGACAGATGAGACAAACAGCCTTTTCTTTGCATTGAACAAAAAATAATCATTTGTCCACTGCAGATTAAATACCCTGCATTCTGGATCAATTTTTCTCTTGCCTAACCTTTTCGCCATTATTCTGTTTGACAGGGGTGAGTCTAGTGTTGTAGGATGTGTCTGGTTCATGTGTTTAGATAGGGCACCTCAGTGCATGAACGTGAGTGAGTGAGTGGGTGCGCGCAGCCGAGGCACGCCCCCGTGTGAGTGGCCCCGCGGAGCGGACGGTGTGTGTGAAGTGTGCGGGTGAGTAGAGAGAGGCGACCGGAGCAGGTAGCGAACTAGAATTGCTGTTGAAGGGTGGAATAGAAGGGTGGACTAGAATGTCACGTTCTATGCATGTATTAGTCTCGATCGCGTTGCCAGACTGACAAAAAAAAAAAAAATATATAATGCATCTCTGGTATTGTTCAGGGGGCTGGGCCAAATGCGGAGGCGGGCCGTATCCGGCCCGCGGGGCGTAGTTTGGGGACCACTGCTCTAGACTTTTGTATCCATGTCACTCTTTATACACATCTACCAAAGTAATCAAGACATCCAACTCCATTATCAGGGTTTCCTCTGGTAACATTTCTGTGTGGCGGCTCGCCTCCCTAAGGACAGTCACTCTAGTAGCAAGACACTCTGCCTGGCTGGTGACTAGAACACACGGGCGGGACGCTTCTCTCCGCGTGGATCACGATCACACGCGTTGTTCGTGTGCCCATTTCGAGATCATCATTTCTTCATAAATTTTTCTTAAATTTATGTCCTGATAGAGCGGCAGAAACTTTTCTGGCATGGCGGGCCGCCACAGGGAAATGTTACCAGAGGAATCCCTGCTTCCACCAACAGTAGGCCAATTTACACAGTCACCCTGTCAATGAGCAGCAGCGGTGGTCGTCCCTGTTAACACAGGCCTCGACTGATCCGGTACAAAACTCTCATACGTCATGATCTGCATGTTAAATTTGGCAAAGGTTTTATGTTAGATGCCCTTCCTGACACAACCCTCCCCATTTACACGGGCTTGGGACAGGCACGAGCAGTATACTGGCTTGTATGCCCCCTGTGGCTGTTTTTTTGTACTATAATCTAATAGTTAATCTTTCTACATTTAAAAAAAAAAACAGCCTGTAAAAACCTTTTCAAACTGTGACTTTGAATCCTTTGGTTTTATGTGATTTCAGAAAAAAAAAGTCTTAAAAAGGGCATGAAACAATAATTCTGATTCTAACTAACCTACACTTATATAGCGCTTTTCTAGTCACAAAGACCACTCAAAGCGCTTTCACTAATACTAACCCTCTATTCTAAGGGCTATAGGAAACAGATATCTAGGGACAATTTAGAACAGCCAATTAACCTAACATGCATGTCTTTGGATTGTGGGAGGAAACCGGAGCCCCCGGAGTAAACCCACGCAGCACAGGGAGAACATGCAAACTCCACACAGAAAGGTTCCAACCCCTGCCAGCCTGGGGATTCGAACCAGGAACCTTCTAGCTGTAAGGCAACAGTGCTAACCACTGCACCACCGTGCTGCCCAGTACTCAACAACTTCTATGAAAGAAAAAAAAAATTAGCAATTTTGGGAAAAAAAAAAAAATCTGCATGGAGCCACTAAAAATATTTGAGCCTTCAAATGAAGCTATAACAGCAGTTAGAAAAACAAACTGGCCTACCAAAACTACAACTGTTTCCACCAAAGGAACTATAGGTACAAGTTAAGGGTCTCAATTGTGTTTTCAGTCCACTAGATGGTGCAAAGCAAGCACACAGTCAGGGGAAGTCATAGTTTGTCGCTGTGAATCACAGCCAGATGTTGCAAAAGCCCCCATTCTCGAGTGAAGTTATATCTTGTCTAGCAAGATTTGCAGCCAGGTGTGAAAATTAGGGAGCAGTTGGATGTGCCAAAAAGTTTGCTCAGATGTTGGGTCTTCTGGGGATTTGATGACAAAGATGGAAGGAAAGACTTTGACATGACACAAAACCCACAAGGACTGCCATACGAAATGAAAAGAAAAAAGGAAAACATTCAGAGCATGCGGGCCTGCACTCATCTCAGAGCCAACCAGCAACAGCACTGTTAGCAATGGCTAATGCTAAAAACACTCCAGCACGAGCAGCGCTTACCAACCCACTCCGGACATCTCCTGCACAACGAGGTGGCTACCTTCAAGTCAGCACCAAGTCGATCAAAAACCCCACTCAGCAGTTTTACTGAAGTTCCTTTCCTAAGGCCAGGACTTCTTTTGGCCCGTGTGAGTTCTCGCAAATTTTCCTAAGAGCACTGTTCATTTGATTGAACTTAAACCTAAACTTCAGTTGATCTTTTCATCTGCATTTTCTGTTGTACATTGAAGACAGCATATTCAATGATCAAAATGTCGACAAGTTCACCTTAACCTTAATTTATTTTGCAGGACTACAGTTTAATAAGGTACAGAATCCCCAAAAAGGAGATTTAATCAATCTAATTTAGCCTAGCCTCAAACAAAATAATCATAAAGAAGAATCAAGATAATTTTAGTGAGGAGAAATCTTTAAGAATTAAACTGGTACCTCCTCTGGTGAAGTCATGCTTCTTCGTCACGAGCTCCTCACTGACTGTGTCTCGTCCACCACTGAACTCACCAACTGTTACATCAACAAACACACAACAACATCATTATTATTGATGAGACAGAGGTCTGGACCAGTTCTACATTCCAAATGGCCCCACCTTACTATCCAAGAGTTTTACAGGAGTGAGCAGCCTCTACTGTAGAAAGAGACATTTGGAGCCACTAAACGTGTGAATCTTAAAAAAGGAGAAAAAACAGCCAAGTTGGATGGATAAACTGGTCTGTAACATTGGTAATAGGAACATTCCTAATGGGTGAACAGGTCAAGTCAGACCCAGGATCCAATTTGTACATTTATAATCCAATGATTTACAAATGGATTCAGAGCTTTCTAAAGCCTGATTCAGAGCACTGTAGTCCCACAGACCTGGTGTGGATTTTGATCTGGGGGCAGCCAGCCGTGATGAAGTAAAGTTGTTTGACAGCAGAAACAGCCAAAACCTTCTCCAGGTCAGCTGACAAATATTCCTTACATTTGTTGGTGACCGAGAAAAGTCTTTCTAACAGTTTTACAGAAATTCTTCTCCTTTGTGGTTTAAACACCCGCTGTTACGGTGCACTACCACTGCCTACTTGGGTGGTGAATTAATTAATTCATTAAATAAAACTAGGACCATAGAGGACAAACTCTTAAGTACTGGGCATGTACAGTGGTGTGAAAAAGTGTTTGGCCCCTTCCTGATTTCTCATTTTTTGTATGTTTGTCACACTTAAATGTTTCAGATCATCACACAAATTTAAATATTAACCAAAGATAACACAAGTAAACACAAAATGCAATTTTTAAATGAAGGTAGAGGAGGGCCGGAGGGCCCCTGGCTGTCTAAACCTATTAGTAACATAACTAAGGAAGGGTTCAGGGGCACCTGATCCCATCCTAACTATAGGCTCTATCAAAAAGGAAGGTTTTAGCCTTGTTCTTAAAAACAGAGATGGAGTTTGACTCCCAAATCCAGATTGGCAGCTGGTGCCAAAAGAAAGGAGCCTGATAACTGAAGGTTCTGCCTCCCTTTGTACTTTTAGAGATTCTACGTATTACAGTAATTCTGCATTTTGGGAGCGTAGTGCTCTGTTAGGATGATAAGGTACTATCAGATCTTTTAAATAACAAGGGGCCTGATTATTTAGAGCTTTGTAAGTGAGAAGAAGGATTTTAAACTTAATTCTAGATTCTATGAGAAGCCAATGAAGGAAGACCAGAACCGGAGAGACGTGATCTCTCTTTGTAGTACCTGTTAAAACTCTAGCTGCAGCATTTTGGATCAAGTGAAGGCAAACAACAGTGAGTGTAAATCATGAAGAAGAAGAATTTCTGTAAAAGTGTTAAAGATTTTTTTTTCGGCCACCAACAAATATAAGATAAGCTGACCCAGAGAAGGTTTTGGCTCAGTTTCTGCTTTCAAACAATTTTTCTTCATCACCACTGGCCCCCCAGATGAAAATCCAAACAACAGGACATGTGGGACTATAAAGCTATGAATGAGGCTTTAGAAAATTCTGAATCTGTCTGTAAATCACCTTTTTTACTTCAGATGCTGATGCCACACCGTTTACTTGACTGTAGTGATGTGTGGGTAAAGACCAAGGAGCATATGGAAAGTGAAGAACTGATTCCGAGCCTTTAATCATTTATTTATTTAATTTTTTGACAATTAATACAAGATGGAATGATAAGATTAGGGCAGTGGCTATGGATACAGAACCATATCCATAGAATTATTGCTGCAGATACGGCTCAAATCTCATTGGTCAGTACGTTCTATTAATGCCTATCTTATGACTGGACTGGTGGCCTAGTGATAAAGCATCCGCCCCACAGCTGGGAGGTCGTGGGTTCAAGCCCCAGCTGGGTCATACCAAAGGCCATATAAAAATGGTACTTCCCGCCTTCTAGCTTGGTGCTCAGCATAATAGAATGGGGGAAGGAAAAGTTGTTTGTGGTGGTGCCTTGCATGGCAGCGGCCACTCCGATTCTCGATGTGATTAACATCGTGGATAGGAGAAATGTAATTTCGTTCTATTGTACATGATTGGCTGTATGGCTTGATTGACAAAGCTGACTTCTTCTTAAAAGCAGCAGGGTACAGGTATGGAAATATGAGGCATTTATTCGTTTCAAAATTTTGATTAATATCCATTTCCTACCTTTTTTAACCTTACCCACTCCTAAATTCTAAAGCTAACCTCTTAATTTTAACTCTAAATTTCATATCAAGTAAAATGGTTTGAACAAAGTGCTGAGAGCAGGACCCGAACCAGCAACCTTCTGATCACAGGCCCACCTTACTATCTACCTAAGCCACAGTGGCAGCTGGCTTGGAGTTTGGTTGTTTACCTTTACATGGAGGGAAGTTACTTTTTATAAGTAAAAGTAATAGTTTGTTAAACAGACATGCCTATTATAAAGTGGTCAGACCAGATGAAGATGTGGGTCATATCATCCCTCAACCTCCACATCCCATTATGAAAAGGCATTCTCCTTTGGCAGACATTAGCCCACAGTATCCTCCTTCAGTAATCTCTGTTGGCCGATGGGAATCAAAAAAACCTTGCATTTCTGATTGCCAGATGAGCCATTTGTGCACCATTTCGGTATTTTGTTTAAATTTAGCTAACATTTCCACTGAAATACATTGAAAGCATTGTTTTTACCTCGCTCTACCACAAGAACTAAATTCACACAGTCGGTGACGTAAACAGCCCTATAGATATTTCGTATTGAGGTTTTCAAATCAAACTTTATTGTCATATTGCTGTACATACAACTGTAGTGCAGGCAAGATGAAATTGGGTTTTCTCTCGGCATCCATATAAATAGAAGCAGCACGATTTAAGACACACTCACACATATCTTCACCCCCCCCCCCATCCATTCACACATCCCTGAGACATACTTGGAAAAACCTAACTAACTATAATATACAAATAATATACATAATGTCCGTAGGTGCAGTAGTGTGCATGAGAGATTCCGGGTCAACTGTTCAGCATCCTGATAGCTTGTGGAAGAAGCTGTTGATCAGTCTGGTGGTTCTGCCTCTGATGCTCCGGAATGGTTTACCAGATGGCAGAAGTTCAAAGTGTTTATGTAGAGGGTGAGAACGGTCCTTGACAATGTTCAGTGCCCTGCTCCTACAACGGTTCTGAAAAGTTCTTGGACAGAGGGGAGGGAGACTCCAATTACCCTCTCAGCTCCCTTGACTATCCTCTGCAGGGCTTTTTTGTCTGACATACTGCAGCTGGAGTACCATGTAGCAATGCAGTACATCAGAACACTCTCCGCCACACCTCTGTAGAAGGTCCTGAGGATGCAGATGGGGAGAGAGGCCTGTTTGAGTTTCCTCAAGAAGTGCAGTCTCTGCTGAGCCCGCTTCCTGATCCCCAAGGAATTCTTGCTCCAGGTCAGGTCCTGCGAGATCTGCACTCTGAGGAACTTGATGTTCTTCACTCAATCCACTAAACGGCCAGCGATGCTGAGGGGGACGTGTTCAGGTTGTGACCGCCAGAAGTCGATAATCATCTCCTTCGTTTTCTCCACGTTGAGCACCAGATTGTTCTCCCTGCACCAGCCCTCCAGGTCCCTCACTTCTTCCCTGTACATTGATTCCTCATCCCTCTGAAAAAGTCCCACCACCGTGGTGTCGTCTGCAGACTTAATAATCTGGTTCCCCTCGTGTCTGGATACACAGTCATGTGTTAGAAGTGTAAACAACAGTGGACTGAGTACGCAGCCTTGAGGGGATCCGGTGCTCAGCGTGACAGAGTTGGAGATGTTGTTTCCAAACCGGACAGACTGAGGTCTCTCAGTCAGGAAATCCAGGATCCAGAGACATGTGGCGGTGTTCAGACCAAGAAGGAGTAATTTCTCTATCAGTCTCTGGGGAATAATGATGTTGAATGCTGAACTGAAATCAATGTACAGGAGTCTGGCGTAGGTTTCTTTCTGGTCCAGGTGGGTGATGACAGAGTGTAGGGTGGTGACTATAGCATCCTCCGTGGAGCGGTTTGAACGACATGCAAACTGGAGCGGGTCATGTGATGCAGGGAGGCAGGCTGTAATGTGTGGTTTGACAAGCCGTTCAAAACACTTCATCACAATTGGTGTCAGTGCAACAGGACGATAGTCATTCAAACAGGACACAACTGGTTTCTTTGCCACCAGTACAATGATAGAGGTCTTGAAGCATCTGGGAACAATGGCCTGACTCAGGGAGATGTTATAAATGCCAGTCAGGACATCCGCCAACTCGCTTGCGCAGTCTCGGAGTACACGTCCCGGGATGTTGTCCGGACCTGCAGCTTTACGTGGGTTGACTCTGGTTAGGGTCCTCCATGTGTCCGCTATGTTGATGGTAAAAGCTGGTCCGACCGATGGTGGGGGTGGGCCAGCCCTCCCTCTGGTTGTCGGGTTTGATGCTTCAAAATGTGCAAAGAAGTCGTTGAGCCTGTCTGGAAGCGAAGCGTCGTCACCATCGACCCCCTGCCTAGACTTATAGCCCATCAGTGTCCGAACTCCCTGCCACATCTGCTTGGTGTTCCTAGTGTCACAGAGGTGTCCCTGGATTTTCTCCGCATAGGCGCGCTTCGCCGCCTTAATTGCCTTTGAGAGTGCAGACCTAGCTGAGCGGAGTGTGATCCTGTCCTTCGCTCTGAAGGCTGCATCTCTGGCTGTAAGCAGTGAGCGCACCTCTGCAGTTATCCAGGGCTTATGGTTACCCCGCATAGTGATGGTCTTCACTGTAGTGACATCCTCAGTGCACTTCGCGATGTAGCTGGTGACCGTTTCAGCATACTCCTCCACATCTCCTCACATTTTGCAGTTGTCCTCACCGTATATGTCATGAGCAGGGTGTGGCTTCATGGAGGGATAGGGCAGGAAGATACACGGAGCTATGCTGTAAAATGTAGCCTATATTTCATTAATGTTTCTGGGAGAATAAGGCTTACCTGGAAGCTAGCACTGGATTATTTATGACTACAGATAGGGCTGTCACAGAAGAGGAATTTCCACTATGGTGACAGTGGATAGCTCAACACCATGATATGTGGTATTATTGCAAAAGTTTTTAGGACCCTGTGGTCTTGTAATTTAAACAGGGTTCATAACTTAGGTGGCAAACAATGGAAGCTGTGAGAAACTCCCATCTTCTTACAGGCATGAACTGATTCTGTTAAAAAAAAAAAAAAAGAAAAAAACTTGATCATTTTCATAAAGCACTGGTGGTAACTTCAGTATTTGAACTACAGGGTGTGTAAACTGGTTGGAGACTGCAGTGACATTCGGCTTATTTAAACAGGCCAGACTTCGTACAGGACCCTGCGTGGGTCTTGTCTACATGATTTTTGCTGCTGTCCGAAAAAAAACACATTCAAACAAGCAATGCACTACGCAGCAGTTGTTTCGCTCTCGGAGCTCAATTGTCAGGATCATAAAAACTCCGCTCAGAAGGAAATAACACGCTTTGTGCCCTTTCAGTACTCACTGTCATGGCTGTATTTAGCAAGAAGTCCATCCAGAGAGTGCCCCACATGGTGCTGGTGGCGGCAGCACCTGGTACTGTGGAAGCTGTGTAAGATTATGTGTATGAACTGATTTTTTTGGACTTTGTTCTTGAATAAAGCTAAGAAATATAATAATGTCTCATCGTCGACCTCCGTCGGTCTATGATGACCATGGAAGAGAATCCTAAACGTCTACTCTGCTGGAACAGCCCCGCCTGTGGCTGAACAGGCTGATGCGCGAATGGCAGTCCCTGTCACACAGGTCGCACTTGTGGGTGGTCTCCGTGCTGCTGGGTCTGTGGCGTTTCTTCCTGCGGGTCCTTTTTTCATCTGCTGCAGCAGTCAGTCTCTCTTCACCCGCCTTGAGCCGTCTGGTCAGGGTGCCTCTCCATTTGGAGCGGTCCGTTGCAAGGTCCTCCCAGCGCTCTGTGTTGAACTCCAGGGCCTTCATGTCTCTCTTGCAGATGTCTCTAAAGTGCAGCTGTGGGCGGCCAACGTCTCTCCTGCCAGTCGCCAGTTCTCCGTAGAGGACGTCTTTGGGGATTCTGCCATCCTCCATATAGTGAACGTGGCCTAGCCAGCGGAGCCTGCGCTGCCCGAGTAGAGTGAACATCGAGGGAAGGCCGGCGCGGGACAGAACTTCTGTGTTGGGCACTTTGTCCTGCCAGGATATGTCCAGGATGCGGCGAATGCAGCGCAAGTGGAAGGAGTTCAGTCTCTTTTCCTGCCGGGCGTATGTTGTCCACGTCTCACTCCCATAGAGCAGTGTGCTGATGACGCAGGCGTTGTACACTGCCATCTTCATCTTGACAGAGAGTTTGGGATTCTCCCACACTCATGTGGTGAGGCGAGCGAGTGTGAAGGCTGATTTTGCAATCCTCTTGTCGATCTCTGTATCAAGGGAGAGGTTGCTGCTGATCGTGGACCCCAGGTACGTGAACTGATTCACAACCTCCAGCTCGTAGTCGTCGATGGTGATGGTTGGTGGTGCTTCCGTGCCTTGCACCAAGACGTTAGTCTTCTTCAGGCTGATGGTAAGCCCGAAGTCCTTGCATGCCTGGGAGAAGCAGTCCATCAGGGTCTGAAGCTCCTGCTATGTGTGGGTTGCAACTGCAGCGTCGTCTGTGAACAGCATGTCTCTGATTAGAGCCTCGCGTACTTTGGTTCTGGCTTTCAGGCGGGCGAGGTTGAAAAGCCTGCCGTCAGATCTTGTGTGCAGGTAGATTGCCTCTGTTGCTGTGCTGAAGGCATGCCTCAGGAACATAGCAAAGAAGATCCCAAAGAGGGTTGGCGCAAGTACACAGCCCTGTTTCACTCCGCTGTGTATGTTGAATGGCTCCGAGACGTTGCCGTCGTGCTGCACTATCCCCTGCATGTTGGTGTGAAACGATTCGATGAGGCTCTGCAACTTTGGTGGGCATCCTATCTTTGGCAGGATCTTGAAAAGGCCCTCTCTGCTGACCAGATCGAATGCTTTGGTGAGGTCGATGAAGGCGACGTACAGGGGCATGTTCTGTTCTCTGCATTTCTCCTGGAGTTGGCGGATGGAGAATATCATGTCTACCGTCGATCGCTCAGCGCGGAAGCCACACTGAGACTCGGGGTAGACACATTCGGCAAGCTTCTGTAGACGAACGAGAACAACTCGTGCGTAGACTTTGCCAACAACGCTGAGGAGGGAGATGCCCCTGTAGTTGTTGCAGTCGCTTCTCTCCCCTTTGTTTTTGTAGAGGGTGATGATCTTGGCGTTCCTCATGTCCTGTGGTACGGCACCTTCCTTCCAGCACTGGCAGAGGACGTCATGCAATGGCAGCAGTAGGGCGGTCTTGCAGTGCTTGATCAGGTCAGGGGGTATGCCGTCGTTGCCGGGTGCCTTGCCAGCGGCCAAGCTATCAATGGTCTTGCTGAGTTCATCGATGGTTGGCTCGGCATCAAGTTCGTCCATGGATGGCAGGCAGTCGATGGCATCAAGGGCTGACGGTGTCGCGGTGTTCTGTCTGGAGTAGAGGTCGGAGTAGTGTTCCACCCATCTCTCCATCTGCTTGTTCTTTTCTGTGATCATCTCCACAGTGGAGGATTTGAGGGGGGCCGTCTTGCTCTGAGCCGGACCAAGTACTTTCTTGATGCCATCGTACATACCACGGATGTTCCCTGTTATGGCAGCAGTTTGAATGTCTTGGCTGAGCTGAGTCCAGTACTCGTTGGCACAGCGCCGAGCAGTCTGCTGAACTTTGCTTCTTGCAGCCCTGAGAATCTGGAGATTCTTCTCGTTTGGGTTCTTCTTGTACTCAGCAAGTGCTGAGCGCTTGGCTTCAATGACGGGGGTCATCTCGGTCAACTTGGCATCAAACCAGTCCTGTGACTTCGAGGTCTTCCTCCCAAAGGTAGCCAAGGCTGTGCGGTGGATGGTGTTTCGCAGCTCTTCCCACTTCTGCTTTGCAGATTCTCCTTCTTGTGGTACACCAAGTTCCTTTTCAAAGGTGGAGGCAAACTGCTCATCAAGTTCTGGCTGGACCATCTTGCTGGTGTCAATCCGTGCCTTTCCAGGCTGTCTAGCACAATGGAATTTCTTCAGCTGCAGCTTGACCTTGCAACACACCAATGAATGGTCTGTGTCTCAATCTGCACTCTGGAACGAACGGGTGATTAGCACGTTCTTCAGTGAGGTGCGCCTGGTCAGGATCAAGTCCAGTTGGTGCCAGTGCTTTGAGCGTGGATGTCGCCAGGAAACCTTGTGTTGGGGCTTGGTCTTGAAGAACGAGTTTGTGATGCACAGATCGTGATATGTGCAGAACTCGAGCAGCCGCTGTCCGTTGTCGTTCATTCTGCCCACGCCAAATGGTCCAAGACAGGAGGGCCAGGAGTTGTGGTCAGCACCCACTCTGGCATTGAAGTCTCCAAGGAGAATGAGTTGTTCAGAGTTGGGGATGATCCTGACAGTTGTTGCGAGATTCTCGTAGAACTCGTCTTTTGCCTCTAGTGTGGCTGTCAGTGTTGGGGCATACACACTGACGAGGGTGACTGGCCCTTGAGTGGTGTTGAGGCAGAGGGTGAGGAGTCATGCAGAGCCAGTGCTGCCCGGTTCCACCATCTTCAGCACGGTGTTCTTAACTGTGAAGCCCACTCCGTGTTCCCTGTGTTCGTCACTGCCCTTTCCCTGCCAGTAGAACGTGTAGTCCTTCTCTCTCAGTGTGCCTGTGTCAGCCAACCATGTTTCCTGGAGAGTGGTGATATCCACTTCCAGTCTCTTCAGCTTATTATTGATGATGGCAGTCTTCCTGGTGTCATTGATGTCCTTGAGGTTAGCAGCGAGTCCTGTCATCATAGTGCGGACGTTCCAAGTTCCCAGTTTTAGAGTTGGTCTCTTTTGTTTTCTTGTCTTGCCTGGTGCGAAGGTTCTCAACCTACTGTTCGGACTTCTCCTCATCCCCATGCACCCAATGAAGAAAGCAAGCTGTGGCGGGACAACACCTTATTGGCTGGGGGCTGCCCAGCTTGAGGCGGGCGGCATCTGTCCAGTGAGATCCGATGATCTCTCCCACCGTCGGGGACAACCCCTGGGGCCGCGCTCTACGCCAATTGACCGGTGGCTTATAACCGGTAACTGTCATTCCCCGTGTTTTGTCTACGCCAAAGGCGAAGCTGGAGTGTCCTCTCCAGTGATCCGGTGTTCTACCTTCCAGCGTTGGGCGTTGGTAGGATTCAAGCCTGGGCAGGAAGATATGGAGGACAAGATGTTGCCCATGCAGCATGTCCCCCCTCTCCACGTCACTGATGAATCCAAAGGAACAGCAGGGCTGCTACAGTTTGGCACCAGCGCCATCGCAGGAGCTGCCAGAACGATGTTGAGCACAACAGAGAACTGCCTTAGGGGCTCCGACTCTGGATTTTTCTTCAGGGTTGACTCCCGAAGCCTTTCCCGTGACAGGGTGTGCCGCAAGGCAGCGGAGGTTTGAAATCAGGGTTTACCTTCCCCTAGATGGGCTACCTCCCCAGGTTGACGACCCACCATCTACCCGAAGCATCTGGTTTTAAGGCGCCAGAGATCCGCCCTCGCCCCTTCTCCTATTAGTAAAAGCAGTTCCGCCGGACTTAGAGACTAAACCACACGGGCAGGCTAGGAGTTGGACTTAGTTGTCAGAGGCTTTTCGAGACGCACGCCATAAGGAGCATTTTATGGGCACTGGGAGCTTAATCCCAGTGCCGCTCCTGGCTATGACAACCTTGGAACCAATAATGTCTATAATTAGCTAAAAAAGTATTACATTCGTTTAACCCCTTGCACTCTGGTCAATTTCCCTAAAAACGCCTAAAAATAACGTACCCAAAGTAAATCAAAAGCTGTTCTTCAACCCTTTGCAGCAGCTTCATGGGGTTGGTCTCATTTAAAAGAAAACACTTTGATTTTTTTGGCAAAACAGTCATAATCTCTCTAAGTGCTCCTGCCACTGAGTAACAGTCATCTAAACATACTGAACTTGAAGAAAATAAAGTTTGCCTGGGTGTTTTTTTGGATACAAATGCTTGCAAATAACACACAGCTGTCAGATACTGGCTGGAGAATGCAACAGAAATGTAGAACCAAGTGTTATCCAGCTGAGGTCAAAATTTTGTAACAATACCACAAAAAATGAATATATTACCCACCACCGTGGTGTCGTCTGCAAACTTAATAATCTGGTTCCCCTCGTGTCTGGATACACAGTCATGTGTTAGAAGTGTAAACAACAGTGGACTGAGTACACAGCCTTGAGGGGATCCGGTGCTCAGCGTGACAGAGTTGGAGATGTTGTTTCCAACCCGGACAGACTGAGGTCTCTCAGTCAGGAAATCCAGGATCCAGAGACATGTGGCGGTGTTCAGACCGAGAAGGAGTAATCTCTCCATCAGTCTCTGGGGAATAATGGTGTTGAATGCTGAACTGAAATCAATGTACAGGAGTCTGGCGTAGGTGTCTTTCTGGTCCAGGTGGGTGATGACAGAGTGTAGGGTGATGATTATAGCATCCTCCGTGGAGCGGTTTGAATGATATGCAATAATTTTGTCCACGGCTGTAACTGAGCTTTCATACAGTGTGGTTGTCCACAGTTAAGCTTCCCATAAAATTTTGCCTCCTTTACAATATTTTAGATGAGCACCACATACTTCAGATCCAAATTCCCAACCAAACCGCTCTCTGCTCAACAAAAGAGGTTCCAGTCTACCTAAGAGCACCACATCTGTAATAAATGATAGACTTTTACAGTAGATACACATTTTTTGCTAAGCTTATAAGAACAAGAACTAAATCAGAAAAAGACAAACAATATGGAAAAAAGATGCTGCTCCAAAACCTAAAAGAGAGCAGTTTTGGTGCTGGTCTTACGCAGGTGGATGCTTGTTTTTCAGCAGGGACTTGTTCATATCAGCAGGACAACAACATCAAGAATGTGTAATTACTTTATTTAGCGATATGCTACACAAGACAAGGGACAATGGGGAGCAGCGGTTGGTTCTAATATTAACTATGGAGATCTGTAACAAGAGAAGAAAATACAGGGACAGAAATATAACATTAGTATGCTTACCTAGCAGCCTTGTCAGCCCATCTTTCGTTCACATTAACTTCCAACAGTGACACAGCTCATTGCCTGAATTCACGTCAGGTGACCATCAGCGCTGTTTTGATTGGTTAAGCATATAGCGGTCCTTAGTGATGCCTCAGAGCCACCTTATCAGGTTAGGTAACTAAAGTTTAATTTTCATTAAAAAAAAACTAGTGCGTACCTGTGCATGCCTGTAGAAAGCAGGTGTAAACAAGCATTTCTGCTAGCCCGTAGAAAGTTACTGTTACCGTGGCAACAGTAACCATGGTGAGACCTGCCTTTGATCTTTGACGTCACCACTCGTTCAGTGATGCCTGCCTTTGATATCTCCCTAGCAACAGTAACCATGGCAACATCTGTGCGTCTATGATGTCATAGCTATGAACGCCCATAGCTCCCCTCTGTACATTCATTAAAGATTTCCCCTCTTAAACTTCCGCATATCCATGGAGGCTGAAATTTGGGGATGCACACCCTCACAACCTCAGCACAGCATGTATAAAATCTGAGGCCAGTCCGACAAACTGTTCGGGAGATATGCGTGGAACAGTCAGAGAGACACACAGACAGCGATTCCTTGCATTATAATATGACTAGTGCATGTCCGTAGAAAGCAGTATTCCTGTCTGAAACAGGTAGCGCCTTCAGGCTTTACAGGTCCAAATGTAGGCTGCGTTTGAAGGTGGAATACAGAGCGGTGGAGCCTTTATGTAGGCAATCACATGTTAGACTTTGACAATATGAAAGGGACTGAAGTTTGATTGTGTGAATATTAATTACAGAATAATTGAAAATGAATGGGACATCCAATATTAGCTACCGTTAAAGAACCGCTTGTTTATTTTTTGTCAGATCACTTATTTGTGTGATCTTTTATGACGTATTCATTCACAATAGTGTATCTTGCACTTTTGGAGTTGTTCAATCATCATTATAATTTAGTTTATATGTGTAGTTTGTAGTCTATCATCAATAAACTTGTGCAGTACTATAACAGGACACGTTTACAAATATTTGAGACCCACTGTAGTGCATCCTTTTATATGTTTGCAATATTATAAGTACAAAACACCGAACATTACTATTTTTTTTTTTTTTTTTGTATTTGTATCTTGTATGGATATCGACAGGAGTTCCTGGCAACGGAAGGCTAAGGACAGAGCTGTGTGGAGGAATCTGATCAGACCTAAATGAAACAGTCATTGTCGCCAACGACAGACTGCTATGATGATGATGTGATGATGATATTTTATTCATTCCCAGAGGGAAATTCAGGGTATCCACGTAGAGCACTGATCCCGCGATCTCATCACCATTCACACACACACACACACACACACACGAGAATAAGATGTTTGGCAGCAAGTTTTGCATCAGTGTTGCCCATTTGTCTGTAAATATTTCAATAAAAATGATTTATTTTGTTATTTGGACATTTTTGCATCTTGTTGTCATTTAGTTAAAGCGTGCATATGTGTCTGCATGTAATATGCAGTTGATCTGGTCACTCCGCTCCACAATGAAGCAGCAGTCGGGACTGGCTGACTGTGCCTCCCCGCGAACAATCATGGCGCACCCCGTCGGACACCAGTGTTGCCCAGTTAACGGGAGGCTCGGCTGCTGCATGTGCCAGTGATGTCCTTTGCAGCACCATGGGTCCCCGCCAGCGGACCCCGCCCCTTCCCGTGTTCTCCATGTGAATTATCAATCACAGCAACATTACGGTATATACGTTCACGGAGCAACTCCATACTTGGGGCTGCACACAGCAGCAAAGCACTTATAAAATCTTTGTTTGCGAAGCGCTGTGGTGACTGACAGGTTGTGATGGTGTGTGTTATCCAATCAGCGTGGTCGTGATGTCACATATTGTCCAGTCAGCATGGCCATGATGCAGTGTATTATCCAATGAGCAGAGCCAATCCAAAACCCCGCCCACACTTCTTGGAGCCAGGATATGAAGACACAGAGAGCGGTCGCAGAGCGGTGGCTAAAACAATGATTGATAAAAATTTCATATTTTGACTGAGTGACTCCATATTCAGGGATACACACCCTCGTAACCTTAGGAAACCACGTTTAAAAACTGAGGCCAGTGTGACAAACGGTTTGAGAGATACGCATGGGACAGAGAAACACACAGACAAGATTTTGTAAATTTATAGATAGATTTGCACATGCTTAGCCTGCCAACAAACAGGTTCAGATTTTGGAAAATATGCTTTAGCATATCTGTGAAAATCAGCTACTCCCTGGATAGGGATCGATCAACTCAAAAACTACAGCAGATAGAACCACTCGGCCCTCAAATACTAGCATACTGTACAATACAATAATCTTTAACCGGCCATCAGAATTTACATATTAAAATTTTAAAAATTATTTAAATATATAGCCAGTGCACTGATGCGGCCCAGCTTTGTCCTCAAACAATCTCTGGATACTTTGCCCAATGCGTCACGAGCAGCTGCCATCATTTTTTTTTTTTTTTGTTACTTATTTGTACCCGTCAGGGGTGTCGAACTCATTTTTACCGAGGGCCACATCAGCGTAATGACTGTCCTCAAAGGGCCAGATGTAACTTATAAATGTAACTAAATGTAATCGAATGTAATGTAAAATAAATGTAACTCCTCCTTAATGTTAAATAACTCTGAATTTATTACTTATTCAAGTCACAAACATTGCAGTTGCATAGAAAAAATATGTTTGCTTGTTGCTCTGTTATAACATAAACCTTTTTAATTTGTCAGCTTATGAAACCCACATAACTCCATCAATCATGGATCAAACTATCCAAGTGAATGAAGAAAAATAACATAATAAATAACTGAAAAAAATCGGAAAAATAACACAATAAATACCCATTAAAACGGGCTTAATTACTGTCAAATCAACAATTGTGAGCTGCTAAGAACATGTATGACAGATGTAGCATTTAAAAAAAAAAAGGCTGCACACAGCCTTGCATTGAAAACGTCTGTTTGCACAGATAGGTGCTCCCAAACATGGACAGAACACGGGCAGCATGAAGTCGAAGCTGTGGCATCAAACCTGGGGGCAGCAGATGGTAAAAGTCCTGGATTGCAGCATGCTGGAACTTTACTCTCAGGCCACTGTCACTTTGAAGCTCAATCAACTCCATCTGAAGGTGTCGGGGTGCAGTGCAGACATCGGTGGTGAAAGGATTGGCAAGATGTCAAAGCCAGACTGCTGTGCTCTGAAGTCAGAGAAGCGCCGATCAAACTCAGTCTGTAACCGGCTCAGTTTGGTAGCCAACTGAGCACATGAAAAAGTTACACCGCCTCGTAACACAAAAGACATACCGGTCTTTCTCCTTGAAGCACAAACAAGTATTTGCCTTCCCATCTTTCTTGAAACAGTCTTCCGTCTGCATCAACTTTTCTCTTCCTGGACATTTTGGGATCATTATTTATTTCTGAATTCCACTCAGTAGCATTGATGTGGAAACACTGCCGTGTAGTGGCGGTGAGCCGTCAGCCGTCACTTCACGGGTATTCATAGTCGACAGGCATTGTGGGAAATGTAGTTTTTGGTCAAAGCACTCTTTTGACCTATTTATTTTTAGACACTCAGGCCTTTTAAGTTGACATATGTGCCGTAGGTAGATTTGGTTTGCAGTCTGGTGACAAGCCACCGGCTGCTGGTCGCTGCGTGCGCGAGCGCCCTAAACCTACATGTTTTTGGTATGCGGGAGGAAACTGGAGAAATCCCGGAGTAAACCCACGCAACACGGGGAGAACATGCAAACTCCACACAAATCACTGTTGGTCGGGGGCTGGGATCGAACCCACGATCTCATGATTCCCGCGATCCCCCGGCCGAGGGTAAAACTGTGCTGCCACAGTGCTAAACCACTGCGCCACCGTGCAGCCATGCATTTGTGAAAAGGTTCATGGAAGCAGGAACTCTGCATACTGCTCTGATTGACTACTCTGGGTTTGTTTTGTGTGTGTTTTAATGCAAACCCCCTAATGCTGCCACTCATTTTTGCCACCCAGCAATTTTTAACGGTCCTAAGTTGTGATTGATGACGTCATCTGCATCCCCTTTAACTAGAACGTCAGGCAGTGAAACCAAAGGAAAACTCCGCTAATGTTGGCGCTCCAGTCACCGATGCAGCTGTCATGCAGGACTGTTTCAGTAACACAATTCCTCATCAACTCACACTCACACACTTGAATTTCACAGAACGTGGAAAAGCCTGTTAGCCTTGTGGCTAACTAGCACCGAGCTAACGGTCTTCAGGAGCTGCTACCTCCACATCCAGACAGTTTCAAGGTTTAGCTGCAGCTCAAAACCTCCTTAAATCCACAAATATCTGAACTCACATGAGCAGGATTCCTGACAGCAGTTCAGCAGTAAACCGCCTCTTTCTCCGTTTTCCCAGCAGTGACTGTCGCCATGGAGGGCAGTGAGAGACTACCGTAAAGCAGGTTCTGCCGTAAATTTTAAAGATACAGTATCCAATTGAAATGGGCAAAAAAACAGAACCGCAAACGCCTTAAAAACCTATCAATGCTACATTTAACAGTATTTTTTAAAAGTTAAGTAATGACAAAAACATAAATCCGTTAAAAGCAAATGTTTTAAAATATTTTGGTTGAAAATGTAAATATTGCCCTACAAAATATTGTGACGTCGGGGCTGTCTTCAGGTTCAGGTTCAGGTTACTTTATTTGTACCCGTAGGTAGATTTGTTTTGCAGTCAGGTGACATCCATATTTACAAACCACAATTACATTCAACATAGACACAAACACAGGCACACATGAAGCTGACTATAAACATGATAAAAGTACTCAAGGCTCAGGACATATGACAATCAGGACATAGGACAAAGAGATACGAGAAAAAAACAAACAAAGAGATAAGAGAGGGTCATATTAAAAAGTTAAAGACTAGTCAAATGGGTTAAAAACTCAAAAGTCTAAAACCCAATAAAAGATTTAGAACCCAAATAAAAAAACTACAAAAATAAGCAAACATAAAATGAAAATTAATAAATAGGTTATAGGAGGGGGTTATGCAGCATCTTAGACAGAGACAAGGAATAAACATGGGAGACTGTAATTTACTGTACATACTCTGGTTGTCATTGAATCCTTATTTAAATCCTTCACCTGAACAACGAGAGCAAGTTTTTAGCCAAAGTCAAATTCCTTGTATGTGTTGTGCATACTTGGCCAATAAAGCTGATTCTGATTCTGATTCTGATTCTGAGAACAATGCCCAGAGAGTTCCTGGAGATATAGCAGGAAGGAATCAGAGGCATAGGGGGTTGAATGCTGTGTGATGTAGATGTCATGCTGTGTGAGAGGAAAACACCATGAAACGTGTGAAGAGGATTTGAGGGGAGAGAGCAGAGCTTGTTGGATTCATTCATTCTGTTCTGTGCTTGTGAGATGTGAAGTGTGTAATAAACCGTCCGTCCATGGATCTGCCTCAAGGCTCCATCAATCAGGACATAAGACAAAGAGATAAGAGAAAAAACAAACAAAGAGATAAGAGTGTTTAATAGGGAATAAGTAGTGTGTGGACACATATGTGTGACAGAGATCATCCTGCGCAGTTCGCCCCAACACGGGACACGAACCCGCAACCTCTCAGTCAACTACACAGTTCGAGCATGGGAGGACACAGCACGATCGCGCTGAGCTAAAGGTCCGACCGGTAGCTCAGCGCACCATCTGGGGCTCACAGCACCACTTTGTAACTGAGGTCATCAGCGCAGTTCGCCCTAACACAGGACACGAACCCGCGACCTCACAGTTAACTGGTCAGAGACACACACAGCACGATCGTGCTGAGCTAAAGGTCCGACCGATAGCTCAGCGCTACCGATACTGTATGAGGCTTTGGGAGGGAGGGTTTACTAACGTTCTACGCCGAACAGTACTAGTTGGCATCCGTTACACTCTCCCCCTTAACCTCACTCCCCATGCCGGGTTCACGGCACCAGTGTGACAGAGATCATCCTGCGCAGTTCGCCCCACACGGGACACGAAACCCGCGACCTCTCAGTCAACTAACACACAGTTCGAGCATGGAGACACAGCACGATCGCGCTGAGCTAAAAGGTCCGACCGATAGCTCAGCGCTACCGATACTGTATGAGGCTTTGGGAGGGAGGTTTACTAACGTTCTACGCCGAACAGTACTAGTTGGCATCCGTTACATATGCACATATGTATATCACTTTATGCGTTCATATGTATACCACTTTAGGCTTCACATCTCAGATTGAACAAAGGACTGAGTCTCTTTGGAGATAACAGGAGGATGTGAAAGTTTAGGTCTTTGGTATGCAAAGAGACGGCCTTGGGGAATTTCCTGGCTGCCAGAGACTGTGGGTGGAGGTGTTAAGATCTGATAGAAGATGCATTGTTACTTGGGATTATATACAATGTGACTGTGAGCTTTGGATGGTGCTGGGGTATATAAAGGACGAATGTCTGGGGTTTCTTGCTCTTTCTGTTTTTGCTGATGTTGGAAAAATGTGAATAAACCCTGACTCGTGAGATAAACTCTGCCTCGTCACTTTCACATTTTCCACAAGTGAATCATTTTGACTGGCGCCTAGCGGCTGCCCCGGCCTTGGATGCGCTCTGCAGAGCGTGCCCAAATGCCAAGTCACGTTTTCGTTACCTTGTATTCATACATGTGTAATGACAATAAAGTTTGAATCTCAATCTCAATCTCAATTTTATGTATGCCTGATGATCTAGTTATTCTCAGTCCAAGTAGTGCTGGTCTTCAGGAGTTATTAAGAGTGTGTACTGCTTATGGAGAGGAAAATGACATAAAATATAATACAAATAAGAGTTGTGTGCTGATTTGCTGCACTAAAGAAGATTTGTTAATGAAATTCCCTGTCTTTGAATTGGCAGGCAGGGAATTAATTGTCAGGGATAAAATTAAATATCTGGGACATTTTATTAATGATAGAATGACTGATGATGATGATATTTTCAAACAACGCTGCAAAATCTACATGCAAGCAAATATTCTTGCACGCAGGCTTGGTTTTTATTCAGATGAGGTGAAACTGGTTCTTTTTAAAACCTATTGTACACCTTTATACACTGCTCATTTATAGATAAATTATAGGAAACAAAGTATGCAGAAATTACAGGTTGCTTACAATGATGCTTTAAGAATTTTACTTAAAAAGCCTCGATGGTGCAGTGCTTCCGAGTTATTTGTCTCATCACGTGTAAATACACTGCATGCAGTAATAAGGAATCTTATGTATAAATTCATCTGTCGGCTTGATGTATCTAGAAATGTAATCATTCAAGTCATGTCTAGCATTAAGCTCAGTTCTATTCGCTGTCAGTCACAGTTTAGAAGGCACTGGTACAGTAGTCTTTTTAAGACTTTTTAAAGTCTGTACTGTCTTTGTACTTCTTTTAGTAGTTGTATCTTATTGTTTCTGTAACTTTTTGATTGTTTTTCTTATTAACTGTTTTTCAACTGTCTTCTTTTTATTTTATTTTATCTTATTTTTGATGGACCATGAGTCTGGAATAAAGTCTTTGATTGATTGATTGATTGATTGATTGATTGATTGATTGATTGATTGATTGATTGATTGATTGATTGATTGATTGATTGATTGGAGAGAAGGGTCATATTAAAAAGTTAAAGACTAGTCAAAGATGTTAAAAACTCAAAAGTCTAAAACCCAATAAAAGATTTAGAACCCAAATAAAAAAAAAACCTACAAAAATAAGTAAACATAAAATGAAAATTAATAAATAGGTAACTAAATTATGTCCGATATATTGTTACAACTTGTTCAACTCTTAAACAGCAACAGGAACAAAGCTGTTTTTGTAGCGCTGGGTTTTACTTTTTGGGACAGCAAACCTCCGCCTGGAGGGAAGAAGCTGAAAGTTGCAGTGCAAAGGGTGGGAGTCATCATTTAAAATGGAGGTAGCCATCCTCTGTACCTGTCTGGTGTACAGGGATGTCAGGCTCAGCTGTGACTCACCAAGAAAATGACTGGACCATCTAACTACCTGATCCAAGGATTTCCTCTGTTTCAGTTTTATCTGACCAAACCATGACACTAAAGAAAAGGATAAAACAGATTCAATAAAAGCCCAATAAAACATTATCATTATGGTTCAGTCAATTTGGAAGCGTGCAAGTTTCCTCAAACAATGCAAATGTTGCTGACCCTTTTTGCACACCCTTTCACAGTTCTCTTCAAAGTTTAAATTACTATCAATAATCGTCCCAAGATATTTGTAGGATTGTACACATTCAGTAGTCTGGCCTTTTAGTACAGTGACTTTGTGCCCGGGAGTTTTCCTCCTAAAGTCAATAATCATATCTTTAGTTTTTGTCGTATTCAGCTGCAGGTAGGAATCCTCACACCAGTGAACAAAATCATCAACTACTGGGCCGTGGCCACTCTCACCATCCTGGAGGAGACTGACAACAACTGAATCATCAGTATACTTTATAATGTGTCTGTTGTCATGTCTGCTCCGACACATGTTTGTGTTCAGGATGAAGAGTAGTGGTGACAACACACACCCCTGAGGAGAGCCAGTAGAAGAACACTTTTGATCAGACAATGTACCATTGACCCTTACTCTCTGTGTTCTGTTGGTTAAAAAAATCCAGAATCCAACCCACCAGATTATTACTCAAATCAAATTGTTGCAGGAGCCTTTCAACTAAAGTATGAGGTTGGATTGTATTAAAGGCGGAAGAAAAGTCCACAAATAAAAGCCTGGCATGTGTCCCATTAAAATCCAGATGTTAAAAAAAGCATGTTAAACAGAGTGACAGTGGCATCCTCCACTCCTCTGTGAGGCCTGTAGGCAAACTGCAGAGGATCCAATGCATGCTCAGTCTGCTTTAGGACTTCAAATCTGACCAGTTTTTCAAAAATTTTCATTAAAATTGAAGTCAAAGCAACTGGTCTAAAGTCGTTAACCGTTTTAGGACAGCTGGATTTTGGAACGGGGACAACCACAGCTTCTTTCCAGATCTTAGGCACATGTTGTGTCTGTAAGGACTTATTGAAAATGTAGTGAAATACAGGACTCGGCTCATGTGCACACGACTTTACCAATCACCCACATATATTATAAGGGCCCTGACTTTTGTTCACTTTTACAGCACAGAACGCCCTTTTAATATCCTGCACCTCAATATTAAAGTGCTGACTGTCTTTGAGTTTTTGTTTCAAATCTTGGGTTTCTGTGCTAAAATCAAAGGAATCAAAATGACCATAAAAACAATTAAGGGCATTAGCCAGCTCTGTGTCTGAATTAAAACCATCTAAAAACACACGATTACTGCGCTCTGTGCTCTGAAGGCCTGCAATAGTTTTCATGCTGGCCCAGGCTGAACCAAGCTTCTTTGTTGCCATCTTGCTTTCTAGCTCTGATTTATAATTCTGTTTTGCTCTTAAAATTTTGGCCTTCAGCTCTTTTGTGGCAACCTGTAGCTCAGAAACAGACCCCTGTTTAAAGGCAAGTGCTTTCCTTTGTAAGCAGGATTTAACTGATTTTGTAATTCATGGTTTGTTGTTGGGATATATTTTGATACGTTTATGTGGAATGATCATATCTCTACAGAAAGCCATGTATGAGCATGTCACGTCCACCAAAGAGTCCAAATCATCTCTGCAGGATGGTGTGAACACCTCCCAGTCTGTACAGTTAAAGCATTCCTGGAGGCAGTGCACTGAATCCTCTGTCCACACGTTTATGTCTCTGGTCATCGCCTTGTCTCTTCTGAGAGCAGTTTTATATGTGGGCAGCAAATGCACACAGTTGTGATCTGAGGATCCTAAAGGAGGAAGGGGAATAGATTTATAGGCCCTCTCAATGGATCCATAGCACAGGTCCAATGTTTTTTTTTTTTCGCCTGGTTGGGCAGGAGACATACTGATAAAAGTTTTTAAGTGTCTTCTTTAAAGAAACATGGTTAAAATCCCCAAGGATAAAGTTTGGAGCCTCTGGGGAAATCGACTGCAACCGCTGTACCGCATCAAAGATGGTGCTGGAGGTGGAGTCAGCATCCGCTCTCGGGTGAATGTACACAGTTGTTATGAAAAGTTGGGGGAACTCGCGGGGCAGATCAAAAGGGCGTAGCGATACGGACAGAAGCTCCACATCGGGTGTACAGATGCGCTCTCTGACCGTGACAGATGTACAGTACTGTTTATTAATGTATAAACATATGTCGCCCCCCTGACGTTTCCCCGTTACCTCTTCCTGCCGATCCAAGCGAAGTAGGGCTCCAAACCGTCAATACACAGGTCCAGGTCTCGGTCATGCGCCGTAAGCCATGTCTCTGTGTAAGCCATGACACAGCAGTTTTTGAAATCCTTCTGATATCGTACATTCCCTTGAATTTCAGCCACTTTATTTCTCAGGGATTGTACGTTCCCCATAATAATGGAAGGAAGAGGAATGCGGTTAAGCTGACGCCTCCTCAGGCTTAATTTTGCGCCTCCACGCTTTCTGCGTTTCCTCCTCTTGTCTCTCCTTTCATCGCTGTGTCCATGAAAATCTCTTAAAATAAAGTTCAGCAGTTGTGGCACAGACTCAAACACAGATGCTGAATTTCCCATGTTTAAATGCAGTAACATGTCTCTGGAATACTGTATTCTTCCCGGCATGATCACGCTTACCTCCACGACAAAGAGCCGGTAGGAAAAAAACGACAGTGCAAAAACAAGGAGGAAATCCATACTGATGGAACCAGGGAGCTCTTCATTATATAGTCCACAAACATTCAAGGACAAAAACGGCACAGAGAATTACGTTAAACACATTAAAGTGCATAAAAACAGAGACACAGACGTCAAAACTTTTTTCACCCGCTGCTGGTCGCTGCGTGAGCATGCGCATGTTAAGGGAGCGGGGATTTTCCCCAGCATGCTTTGCCAGCAGAGGACGTTATTTTTGTGTGTGTTAAAATGTTATTACTGTGTCATTATATTGCTGTGTCATTATAACTGTGTTATAATGACACAGCAGTGTTATAGGCAGAATCAGAACAAGACTGATTATGTGTTTGTGCAACCCTTAGTGAAACGGAGGTCTGTGGGAATGACCTCCCCTCCTGTCTGTGTTCAAGGGTGTGTTTCAATAAAGCCTGTTTCATCACAGCCATCTTCTCCTTTCTTGTGTGAACCCCTAACACGTCACACTGGTGTCAAAAGTGGGATATGGAGCAGATGGAAGCCAGGATCGGAGCGGAGATCCAGCAGCCGGAGCGATTCATCGCTCAGTTGGGGATGGAAGACAGAGCTGAGACATCGACCCCCGGAGATGCTTGCAAGGATGAACAGAGCAGTGGACCCAAAGGGACCAGCTTACCCTGCCTTCTGCCTTTTTCAAGGCAGAGCGGGTTGAGCAGAGCAAACCAGCCCCGCTCCCCGCCCTTTTCAGGGCAGGGCGGGCTGGTGATTCCACTGCAACCAGGAATGGCGATCAACCGAGAGGTGACCGTCCCACCCATCTGGCAGCGGGCCAAGATTCCCCGCTTCAACGGTGAAACCCTGCTGGACGACTACCTGGTCCAGATCGAGCTGGCTGCTGCGCTGAATGGCTGGCCACCCGAAGAGACCTCCGTGCAGGTCGTGCTGGCCCTGGAGGGAAGGGATCTCCACACGCTGTCCGATCTCCGGCCCGAGTAACGCCACAGCTGGCCAGCGCTACAAGGAGCGCTCTGGAGGCGGTTTGGGAGAGCGCCCAACATTGAGCACGCAGAGGAACAGCTGGCCAACCACCGGCGAGGCAGCCGGGAGAGCCTGGGAGTCTATGCAGCAAACATACGGCAGCTACCTGGATTTTGAGCCAGAAGTAGTGGAGAAGCTCGCCCTCTGGAACTTCATCCGGGGTCTCTGCCTGGTCCAGCTCCAGAGCCATATCCAGATTAATGCCGCGAGCAGCTGGGAGACGGCTGTGGCAGAAGCGGAGCGGGTGGACCGCTAATGGATTGTACAGCTGATGCATCGGCACTGAGACAAAGAGCCTTCCAGGCTACAGCTGAGAGCGAGGAGGAGGAGGAAGAGCTGCGGCAGACCATGGCAGCACGCCCACGGAGAAGACGGCCACGGCGGCGCGAGGAAGGGTGCTTCTGCTGCGGGGAGCCAGGACACATCACGCAGTACTGCCCTGCACCCACCCCACGACAAACCAATGAGCTGTCACCGCATGTGGGCCGAGTTGGACACTCGCCAGGGATGTACCTACAGTGCAGCCTGGACAACACGCCAATCCAGGCCCTGATCGACACTGGTTCTACCATCTCCTTGGTCCGACCTGGTGTGCTGCCAGGCATGGCCGAGACGGCACCGCAGGGGTGGGAACCTACCGGGCGTTGCGTCACCACAGCTACTGGTGAGTGCACCAGATTGGGAGGGCGAAGAGTTCTTGTGGTGGGGGTAGCTGGCCAGAACACAAACCACCTGTTCTGGCTGGCTGACATCCAAGACCCCTGCATTATTGGACTTGATCTGCTCGCAACATGGAGCGCGAAAATTGACACCACCAGATCATCCCTCCTGCTGAGAACTCGGACCATCACGCTCTGTAGCGGGACCCAGAGGAGGAACCCGGAGGCGTGCGTGATCGAGGGACCGCCAGGATGGGCCAAACTGGGCGGGTCACCCCAAGAACTGGATACAACGGCGCCACCAGCATGAGCAGAGGAAGCACGATCATAGATAGAGACAGCAAGGGGGAGGATCACACCGGAGCGGGTCAACGTGTCAGCAGAAATGCAGCAGGCGGTCGAGGAATTGTTCCAGCAGAGCTGCAGCAGGCTGGAATCGGGACAGACACGCCAGCTGTGGGAGCTGGTGGACTGTCGTCACTGCCAGCGGGCAGAGGATTGAGACCAGGCCGTCCCACGGGCTGTTGCTCTTCGGACCTCTGTGAGCAGAAATAACACAGCGGCACACGGTTCCCCTCAGATAATCAGGCAGCTCCCCCCAGCGATGACGTCACAGAGGCCCTCGGCACGCAGCAGCTGCAGAGCGAGCAGGACAGAGATCCGGTCACTTCCCGGGTTCAGCAGTGGCCGGATGCGGGCCAGCGGCCTGCCTGGGAGGCCCTGGCAGCGGCGGGGAGTCAGCAGAAGCGGGCATATGACTCCTGCTGCCAGAGGAGGGACTTTGCACCAGGAGATCGAGTCTGGGTTTTCTGCCTGGAGAGAAAAAGGGGACGGTCACCAAAACTGGTGAGCTATTGGTCGGGATCGTGCGAGGTCCTACAGAGACTGTCGGATGTGGTGTACAGGGTGAGGCTAAAGAAAAGGGACCGGGTCGTGATACTCCACCGTGACCGTCTTGCCCCGTACCAGCCATCCGCCCCTGCTGGTGGTCCAGCCGGAGTCTTCACCCCGACCAGATACTCCAACCGAGGCACAGATGAACACTAGCAGGCCTGTACATGCTGGTCGTCGACAACGGAGGCCGCCCCGACACCTGGACGGATTCGTGTTGGACTTTTGAGTTGGACTTTCATTTTTCTGGGAACAGAAACCAGTCCAGGGGGGGACAGTGTAACGTTGGGGCTGTGTTAAGGGGGCGGGGATTTTTCACAGCATGCTTTGCCAGCAGAGGACATTATTTTCGTGTGTGTTAAAGTGTTATTACTGTGTCATTATATTGCTGTGTCATTATAACTGTGTTATAATGACCCAGCAGTGTTACAGGTAGAATCAGAACAAGACTGATTATGTGTTTGTGCAACCCTTAGTGAAACGGAGGTCTGTGGGAATGACTTCCCCTCCTGTCTGTGTTCAAGGGTGTGTTTCATCACAGCCATCTTCTCCTTTCTTGTGTGAACCCCTAATACGTCACAATTTTAGACATTTTCATTTCACCTCTAATTACAGCTAGTATGTGACTGTATATGCACAAGACACAAAGCAATTAAAATTTAAAAAAGACAAAAAACTGAAGTTAAAACATTCAGCACAAAAAGAAGAGAGAGTCTATTCAAAGTTTCAAGATGACGTCACCCGGCTGCCAGGTTCTATATGGGCGGCCATGTTGGCGGGAAGCCGCTGGGGGAATTCTATTGCATTAAAGCCGAAAATTATAAAAAAACTGATTCAAAACTGATGTAACGTTATTTCCGTATTCTGTACTGAAAGACCTTCAAAATGATATTTGATTTGCACGAAGTGCGCAAAAACTGACCCAGAAAAAGATGATTTTGGCTAGGTTGAAAACTCGTGTTCAATCAGTCGGGAGTTACGTCTTCCACAAAAACATAGGTATTTTTAGAAAGTATGATTTCTAAGCTTTCCAGTGACACCAGGCACTCATGGGGCTTTTTCCGGGACTTGCCGCTAGCAAACAAAGAGTCATGATTGATGACTTCTCGTGCCTAATGATGCAGTGCACATTAAGTACCACACTTTCAAGCTACAGGGTAATATGAAGATTCAAATTACTATTTAGCCCTCCTTGCCAACTTCTTACCTGTGAACACAGCTGTGTCCACACAGGCGAGACAGAAATGTCTCATGCTCAGCGACGCAGATGCTTCTAATCAATCCGGCTGATTAGGTCTCCGTACGGACCACACTTGGATCCTGCTCACTATTATGTATGTAAATCATGACCCAGTTATGAGACCGAGTGGTGAACTAGATACAGTAGGACTTTATTATAGACTCACATATAATACAGAGGTGCTCCCGCTAGGCTGAGAGGTGGTCAGAGAGACCGCCCCTCTTCCACAAAGCCCTCTTATAGACTCCGGATAATGTCACCACCCGTGTTACACCACAATATGTCCTACGAACAACATCACATTCCTCCCCCCTTCAAAATGGTCCAAAACACACATACAGTCGAGACCTTCCCCAATGTGGAACCTGAATCACCTACTTAAATAAACATAAGTATATCAAAGCCTATAACAGTCAGTCACACAAAACAACTAAAACTAGGGGGAACCAGGTGGACTACTGTTCCACCCCCACACGGCTAGATGGATTATCCTGCCGTCTTTGCTAAAACAGTCTTTTAAACCTAAAATAAATAACATAAAACAATCCCCTTAACAAAGCATATATACAAACAGGTTAAACCATCATCAACAGATCCCATAAACAACTTAAATAATTGATTGATTGACTGATTTTATTTATTTGAACATCCAGACAAAAAGAAAAAGAAAAATTAAAACCAATAATCAAAACCAAAAAAATAAAATATTCAAAAGGAGTGGGAAGAAGCCAGCGCTTAGATAGTCCCACCCCTTCTCCATACCCAATAAATTATAATACCATTGTAGTCATTATTCATTCCACGATCACATTCATTATACAATACCACAATATATAATACATCTTATATTTAAATTATGCAACAGAAATGATACAACAATAATAGTTTATATTGACAATAATACCAACATCTAATAATAATTGTAATAATAATAAATATATACAGTACTTCTGGTATGTTTAATATAATTATAGACAATATTATCATCATCATAATCACCATATATACCACCATATACCCCCACGCGGCTTTCAGTACCTAAGCGCAATAAGTAACCATATAATAATAATAACCATAATAATAGGTAGCCGTATGGTAGTTACAACAACAATAATAATAATAATAATAATAATAATAATAATAATAATAATAATACCACCTGGCCTATATGATACTTAATGATAATAATAATAATTCTTATCCCACATCATGTATAACTACCATAACCCGGGCAATTTACATACTAACAACATGCAGTGAACACATTGCCCCCCAAACTACCAGTCAGTCCCAATAGTGACACCCCCCCCCCCTTCCTGGAGACGCGTCAGGCAGGTCCCGTCCAGAGCATCTTCTTGTCTTCGCGCCTGGAGATGACCCATGGTGAAACCCAGACAGACACCTCCTTCTTGTTATTGGTGCATCGCAGCTCATTGGGATGACTCCATGAGCCGTCAGACAGCTGAAGGTAACTATCCACCCGAACAGCCACCACCTGCAGCGTCCCCTGGTCTTCCCGTCGTTTGTGCTTGGCACAAACTCCTCTCAACCAGGCCTCCTCCCTTGGTCAGACCACATCAGTGACCCCCTGAGGAGCCCAACTCGGCTTCCAGTGTCCCTGTGTGGCACATCGTTTTACCATGCCAGCCGGTCCTGCCCTGCTCACTTTCATTTCAGATGCCGGCAAAGCCGTTGTGAACCCTTGCTTCTCAGTACCACCCAGCCGAACTCCAGAAGCAGAGTGGGTCAGCCACTCATCTTCACCCACTGTCACGGGCGTCCCACCACGTTGCTCAGTTCCCTCAACTAGGGTTACTTTGGCACTGACACCGGAACCCTCCTGCGATGGCCCTGAGTAGAATTGGTCCTGCTCATTGTCCAGATTACTAGGCAAAGGTTCATCCCACACAACTCCATCCATCATTTGTGGAAGCAACCAGTCCCACAGACCACAGCCTGACCGCTCTTCTCCAACCTGAGACTGTGAGAAGGAACTCCATACGGTTTCCCAATCAAACACCGATCTCACCGCTCCCATGTCAACCAGCAGTGGCACCGTCACTCCATCTAGTTCCACCATACAGAAAGAACAGCCGTTGACACTTGGGGATACACTGCAAACAACTGTGGGAGGTGAAATGGGGAGATCCTTTATGTGTCTCGGATCCCCTTACTCGAACCTGTAACATGCCCTGGTGAAATGATGCAAGAATCAACATGTGCCACAGTGTCGTCTTCTCTCTCTAGCCTTATAGCAGTGCTTAGTGGACTCACAACCCAAACACCTGGGCGATTCCGGGGTGGGCCTTATCTTCACAGCCTCCTTCTGTTCGCTATCATCGGTGTCCGGGTCCACAGTCTGCGCTGTTGATTGTGATTCAGAGAAGTGCAGCGTAGCTTTCTCACCGAGATCATGTGATAGACTGTCCACTGCTGAGCTATCTCGATGGACTTGGGTAACATCAGCTCGCTCGAGTATGTAAGGAGCTTTGACCCCGTAGCCTGGAATGTGGGTGACGTGCCTCCATCTACATCCTTTGCTTGATCCAAGATGGCGCCCACAGTGGTCGCCATGGTGCTTCGCTGTGCTTTTTTTGTTTTGTTTTTGTTCGTCAATTGTGTGTCTGCCTGCTCTTACACCCGTGAAGAGCTACTAAATATCAGGACTTTCACTCCCACGGACCTACTCCCAGTTTTTTTGGCTCCTGCCGCCGATCTGGTTCACTTTTTAGCCCAAAAAGTGAGATGGCGAAAGAGAGGAAGACGAGCGGGTGCCCTGGTGCGGCTTCACAGGAGAGGCACGCGCATAGCTTTGCCTGGGATCTTTCTGTCCAACGTCAATTCTCTTTATAACAAGGTAGATGAACTGAGACTGCTGATGCAATTTAAGGACCTCTCCACCTCATGTGCTCTCTGCTTCACTGAGACCTGGCTCAAGGAAAAGACACCGGACAGCGCGCTCCTCCTCGAGGGATTTCAGCTGTTTTGTGCAGACCGCGACACGGGGCTCTCTGGCAAGACCACAGGCGGAGGAGTCTGCTTCTACATCAACAGCAGCTGGTGCTCCGATGTAACTGTGATCTCCCAACACTGTTCTCCCACTCTGGAATATTTATTCATCAACTGAATCAGAATCAGAAGATCAGAATCAGATTTATTGCCATTGTTCATGTAATACACAAACTAGGAATTTGTCTCGGTGCCATGCTGCAACATTAAAAACATGATGAGGAAAAGGGATAAACTAAAAAACTAAAGGACTAGAAACGTGCAATAAGTGTAGAAAAATAAGTAATAATAAGTAATAATAATAATAATAATAGTAATAATGAGTAGTACTAGTCAAGGCAGTTTTAAAAAATTAGCAAGTAGCAGATAATGTGAAGTACCACATAGTGCAGTCGATAATGCAACAGAAAAACAGTGATGAATGACGTGAGTCTGGTTGAGCTGCTGTACATAGTGCACGAGAGTCAAAAAGTCACTTAATGTTCAGCAGTCTGATGGCAGAGGGGAAAAAGCTGTTCATGTGCCGTGAGGTTTTAGTCCGAATGGACCGAAGCCTTCTACCTGAGGGGAGGGGGGCAAACAGTACGTGACCAGGATGTGAAGGATCGGCTATGATCCGGCCAGCACGCCTCCGGGTCCTGGAGATGTACAGGTCCTGGAGAGATGGGAGCTCGCAGCCTATCACCTTCTCAGCAGTGCGCACGACGCGCGGCAGCCTTAGTCTGTCCCTGGCAGTGGCTCCTGCATACCACACAGTTATGGAGGAGGTGAGGATGGACTCGATGATGGCCGTGTAGAACTCCACTAACATCTTGGTGGGTAGCTTGAGCTTCCTCAGCTGCCGCAGAAAGAACATCCTCTGCTGGGCCTTTTTGATGAGGGAGCTGATGGTTGGCTCCCATTTGAGGTCTCGGGTGATGGTGGTGCCCAAGAAGCGGAAGGAATCTGCAATGGTGATGGGAGAGCCTGTGATGGTGAGGGGGGGGCAGGGGGGATGTGACTTTCCTGAAGTCCACAATCATCTCCGCTGTCTTCAGAGCATTCAGCTGCAGGTTGTTGTGGCTGCACCAGGACACCAGCTGGGCCACCTCTTCCCTGTAGGCGGACTCGTCGCCGTTGGAGATGAGCCCGATGAGGGTGGTGTCATCCGCAAACTTAATCAGCTTAACAGACTGGTGGGAGGAGGTGCAGGAGTTGGTATAAAGGGAGAAGAGTAGGGGGGAAAGTACACAGCCATGGGGTGATCCAATGCTGATGCTAACAGAGTCTGAGACAGACTTCCCCAGCCGCACATGCTGTCTCCGGTCCGTCAGGAAGTCGGTGATCCACCTGCAGAGGGAGTCAGGCACGTAGAGCCTGACTGCAAGCCATTTTATTCCCTGCGTGAGTTTGCTTCATTCATCCTGGCCGCTGTCTACATCGCGCCCTACGTGGATGTGCGCGAGGCTCAGCGCGCGCGCGCGGATCACATTCAGCAAGCCGAGCGGACTTTCCCGGACTCTCTGGTTATTGTGGTTGGCGACTTTAACCAGAGCAACCTGAGCCACGAACTTCCCCGGTACAAACAGTTTATTAAATGCCCCACCAGAGGAGAGAACACGATGGATCACTGTTACACTACAGTTAAGGACGCGTATCGCGCTGTTCCCCGCGCTGCGCTCGGACTATCTGATCACGTGATGGTCCACCTGATTCCCACATATAGACAGAGACTGAAGCTCACAAAACCTGTTGTGAGCACTACGAGGAAATGGACAAGTGAAGCTGTGGAGGAGCTGCGCACGTGCTTGGAAATAACTGACTGGGACATGTTTAAAGGAGCTACGCATGATCTGGATGAGTACACGGACACTGTGACCTCATATATCCACTTTTGTGAGGAGAGCATTCTTCCATCGCGTACCAGGGTGAGTTACTCCAACGACAAGCCCTGGTTCACAGCTAAGCTCAGACAGGAAGGAGAAGGAAGCAGCGTTGAAAAGTGGAGACAGGGACTGCTACAGGGAGGTCAAATACCGGTTTAGCAGAGAGCTGAGGAGAGCTAAATCTGTGTATTCTGAGAGACTCCAGCAGCAGTTCACTGCTAACGACTCTGCTTCTGTGTGGAGAGGACTGAGGCAAATCACCAACTATCGGCCTCAGGCTTCTAAAGGCACTTTTCCACTTGGAACCCAAAGGCCTCGTTTGGCCTTGGACCGAACAGTCCTGTTCCGGCACTGGTGGTTTTCCACAGCACAAGGCTCACTGTAGTATGGGTGGGAGAAGGAGGGAGTTGGAGGCAGGGTTTTGAGGGAGTTGGAGGCAGTGCTACACTCCCCTTGAGGCTGCACCATTTTCCCTGGACCAATTAGTAGTCCAAGAGCTATTTAATATCATTTTGGTGGTGAGGCTGCTGTGTATTATTATGCATTACTCATCTCATGTAACCTTGTGCCATTGCAATGATGCAATTTTTTCGTATATTTAATGTGGACGTGTGGATCTTTAATATCACAGTTACAAGTACTGGGACAGCCATCTAATAAAAAATATCTTACAAAATTACAAGTCCACATTTTCTTTAAAGTGTACTTGTTAATGCTGAGTACAGAATTGGGTGAGGCGCACCAAAACAGTTGTTGCTGTACACCCCACACTCACCCGTCCTTACAATGGCTAAGTTGAATATTTTGTGCAGATAAAACCATTACCTGGGTTGGCAATATGAACATTTCCAAATACAGAACTTAAAATATTAGGTGTCCCTGTTGTTGCACATGGATATAAAGCTTGGTCAGTAGTGGCTGGCTTTTAATGTATGTGTCGGCAGTTATTGGACTCCATAACACACTGCAATGACAAATTTTTCCCAACCTTTTTAAGGGTTTTAAGACAGTGTAAAACTTAGTAGTAACAGACAACACATGATGTCAACAGTCACGGGTTTATTCAACGTTATTAACACTGGTCATTGATTAATGTACAGTATATACATAATAATGGTTGGGAAAATGGGTCACACACGCCGTGCGAGGGTTTTAAAGACTGCCATGAGAGTGTTATTGAGGGCAGCATTCTGCGCAATTTCCTCCCTTCGTACAGCAACTTCGGCTTCCCTGGACTGACGGACCTCATCCACAAGCAGTGAATTGAGTTCCAACTGTTGCCGCTGGAGCTCCCTCTGCTCACGTTGATGTTCCCGCTGAAGCTCCATCTGTTCACGGTGCTGTTCCCTTTCTGCTTCTTGCATCGATGCAAAAATAGTTGAAAGGTCTTGTTTTGTGTTGCTCCGCTTCCTCTTACCTACAAGACAGAAATGTGAGCTGGTGTCAGTAAAATCAACCTCAAAACATGTAGCAGTACATCCCCAAAAATTAATACAAAAGTTAAATATTTTTGGACACATGTCAGAAAGTGAGACCCATATATTATACAGAATCATTAATCAGACAGTGAAGTATTGTTACATTTTAATCATTTATTGGCTCACAGCACATGAATATCCAAAATTACTTTTCTCAAAAAATCGATGGTTATGTTAAAAATAGATATTAAAAAAAGAGGAGTGTTCTCAAAAGTATGAGGATTTATGGAGAAACGGATTTCATTTTCCAGCTGGAGTGACCATCGCCCCACAGTGCCTAAACAATCAAAACCTGGTGTAATGGACAAGGCATCACTGTGTTTGATTTGGCCAGGAAACTCTCCTGACATAAAACCCATATGGATTGTCAAGATTATGACAGATACCATCTTATATGACTTTCACTGTCTTTTGTGAGTCACAAAAAACACACTGTACCATGACATTGCAGTTATTTTGAGATGTACCTGTACAAGGGACACACACTGGTGAAAGTCAAGTGCTGGGTTTGAAAAAATTACTTTTTTTTATGAGTATCACAACTGTGTATTTGTACAATACATTTAGTAAAAGCTGGGTTTATGTTTCAAATGCCTAGCTTTTTATGGTGGTCAAAAAATTCTAGAGGTGACCCAAATTCTATGGTGGAGAGACCCAGCTGGTCTATCATCTCTGAAGAGCTGGAGCAGGTGGTTGGGGAGAGGGAAGTCTGGGCTTCTCTGCTTGAACTGCTGCCTCCGTGACGCAGAGAAGCGGTAGAAGATGGATGGATGGAAAAAATTCTGAATGCATTTATACAGTAGGCTCAACTGAATCATGAAAATGAAGCACGCTGACTTTTAAATAATGAGTTTTGTGCTACAACAGCTCATTAGCTTTTCCATGCCTGTGATTAAATATGCAATTGCATTGCTGGACTTTTTTGATGTGCTTTACATGAAACAATAAACTGTACCGTGAGTATTACATTATTACAACATAATATAATTATATTATTTGACTATTGGGCTTTACCTGTGTGTGAAAGTGTTGACGGAGATGTGCCAAACTGTGAGCAAGCTGGACTTGGTTCTGGTGCTGGATGATCTAGATCCGTAGCAGGAGAAGCCGGGTTGCTCGTATCGCGGGAGGTGGGCTCCGTCGGTGTGGAAGCATAATCTAAAAAAAAAATAAAAGCACTTGTAATAGTTAACACGACAGTGCAACATGTACGCCAATTTTTTTTTTTTTTTTTTTAAACCGTGATGGCGAGCTAGCTAGGGCGGCGACAGCTACGATCCAGTCGTGAGCCACGATAACGGCGTAGGACTTGTTATTTATTTATTGTTATACATAATTATAGTTAGCATGAAACAGGCTGGATAAGGTAAAAACATTAATGTCAAGAAAAAAAACACTCACCGTCTGTGGTTAACGTAATTGTCGCCAAAGGGTCCACTCCCAGCACACGATTAAGTTTCCGTCTGTCCTAAGTGAACTTTCCACTGTTGGAAAAAATAACATAAAGCATGAATATCAAATCACTTACCGTCCTGTATATCACAATATCACGGCTTCAACTGCTGAAGTTGGGTGCGTCGCGGCTGCACATTCAATTCAATTCGGGTGGCTGGGTCTAATTCCCGGTGCGTCTCCGTGTAATTTCTGGTGCGTCTGTTTGTGCGCCCCACTGCAGGCTCAGTCTGCTTCCCTCTGCATTCTCTCATCAGCCGAAACGCACAGGAAACTCTGCTGGACTGCGGTGTTGGATTTCTGTGAAGCCATTCTCTCGTTGTGGTTTATAATATCACTTGTTCGCGGGCTCACTGACGAAAAATTGCAAATGGTGACCAGCAAGTGATTCTGGAAAGTCAGTGTAACGCCCACGTAACGCCCACTCTCATGACGCTACGCACAGACCAATGAATGACCAGCAGTGGCGTGACGAAACGGGGCCGGGAGCCTTCGGACCTGCTTTTTACGGTGCCGAAAAAAAGTGTCAGTTAAACTGGAACTGTTCCGAAAAAGGGAACTGTGAGGCCTTTGGGTTCCGAGTGGGAAACCGGACAATGGAGGCCGATCGGGGCCAAACGGGGCCTTTGGGTTCCAAGTGGAAAAGCGCCTTAAGGGACAGGATGACAAAGCCCTTTGTCAAAGACTGTCCCAACACTATGCCCATTTTGACACCTCGTCAGCTGTGTCCAACTCCCCCCCTCCCCCCTGCGCCATTGCCTCCATGGTCCCTACTTCATCAAAGGCGGCCCCCCTCCTCCCCCCCTGCCCTTGCCATCAGTGAGCAGGACGTGCACAGACAGTTCTCCAGACTGAACCCGCGCAAGGCCCCCGGTCCGGACGGCGTGTCTCTCTCCACCCTGAGACACTGTGCGGAGGAGCTGACTCCTGTCTTCACAGACATTTTTAACACCTCCCTGAAGTCATGCCACGTGCCGGCCTGCCTCAAAACCTCTACCATCGTCCCTGTCCCCAAGAAGCCACGGATCACTGGACTTAACGACTACAGACCTGTAGCGCTGACCTCTGTAGTCATGAAGTCCTTTGAAAACCTGGTCCTGCTCCACCTCAAGACCATCACCACTCCCCTCCTGGACCTGCTGCAGTTCGCCTACAGAGCCAGCAGGTCTGTGGACGACACAGTCAACTTGACCCTCCACTCCATCCTGTAACACCTGGACTCCCCGGGAACCTACGTCAGGATCCTGTTTGTGGACTTCAGCTCTGCATTCAATACCATCCACCCCGCTCTGCTCCAGGACAAGCTGTCCCTTCTCAACGTGCCTGACTCCCTCTGCAGGTGGATCACCAACTTCCTGACCGGAGGCAGCATGTGCGGCTGGGAAAGACTGTCTCAGACTCTGTTAGCATCAGCACCGGATCACCCTAGGGCTGTGTACTTTCCCCCCTGCTCTTCTCCCTGTACACCAACTCCTGCACCTCCAGCCACCAGTCTGTCAAGCTGATCAAGTTTGCAGATGACACCACCCTCATTGGGCTCATCTCCAATGGTGACGAGTCCGTCTACAGGAGAGAGGTGGCCTGGCTGGCGTCCTGGTGCAGCCACAACAACCTGCAGCTGAACGCTCTGAAGACAGTGTTGATGATCGTGGACTTCAGAAAAGTCACAGCCCCTCTGCCCCCCTTACCCTCACAGACTCTCCCATCACCACTGCGGATTCCTTCCGCTTTCTGGGCACCACCATCACCCGAGACCTCAAATGGGAGCCAACCATCAGCTCCCTCATCAAAAAGGCCCAGCAGAGGATGTTCTTCCTGCGGCAGCTGAGGAAGCTCAAGCTACCCACCAAGATGTTGGTGCAGTTCTACACGTCCATCATCGAGTCCATCCTCACCACCTCCATCACCATGTGGTACGCAGGAGCCACCACCAGGGACAGACTAAGACTGCAGCGCGTTGTGCACGCTGCTGAGAAGGTGATCGGCTGCAAGCTCCCATTCCTCCAGGACCTGTATATCTCCAGGACCCGGAGGCGTGCAGGTTGGATCATAGCTGACCCTTCACACCCTGGACATGCACTGTTTGCCCCCCTCCCCTCAGCTTCTTCCCCTCTGCCATCAGACTGCTGAACACTAAGTGACTAATTAGACTCTCGTGCACTACGTACAGCAGCTCAACCGGACTCATGACAATTATCACTGTTTTCTTTTTGCACTACCGACTGCACTCTGTGGAATTCCACAATATCTGCTGCTTGTTAATATATTTAAAAATTGCATAGATAAGTATTACTTATTCATATTCTACCTTTTATTGCATGCATAGTTTTTTTATCTTTAGTGCTACTCCATGTTTAATGTTGCAGCATTGCACCAAGACAAATTCCTAGTTTGTGTACTACATGAACAATGGCAATAAATCTCATTCTGATTCTGATTCTGATTCTGGAAAACAGCATGTTCCACCAACTGGTCATGGACCAGCTCTTCCTCCAACGCTCCAAACTGACAGCCTCTGTCTAGCTGACATAGGTCTGTTGCAAACCGCTGCACCGACTCGCCAGTCCGCTGGCGGTGCTGTTGAAACTGGATCCTCCGGACGATGACATTTTCCGGGGTGCAAAAATGTTGTGCCATTAGCTCAACATCTTCAAAGCTATTGCTAGCACCAAAGGTAGTAAGGATATGCTGTCCTTCCATACCCAAACTATGAACCAATATTGCCCAAACCCGTATCTTCTTCACTTCACCAAGGTTCAGAGCCACCAAGTAATTTTGGAATGCGGCGAACCATCTCACCCAAGAGGCCGGTGTCTCGCCGGGAAGCTCCAGAAATGGCCGAATGATAGTGACTCCCACTTCCATGTTTTTCTCTCTCTTTTACCCTCATCGCCAAATATTACGTATGTAAATCGTGACCCAATGACGAGGCTGAGTGGTGAACTAGATAGGACTTTATTATAGACACAAATAATACAGAGTCACTGAGGTGGTCAAAGAGACTGCCCCTCTTCTGCACAGCCCTCTTATACTCTGGGTGATGTCACCACCCGTGTTACACCACAATATGTCCTACGAACAACAGTACACTCAGCTCCTGTTTCCTTTCTGATGAAAGAAGCCTCCAAAGAAGAAAAAAATCACCACCTTTATATCCTTGAGGCAGCTGACAGGAAACCAGCAAAGCTAGTGTTTGTGCTGGAACAAGCAAGCTAGCTGATAAAGCTAACCTTAGCTCCAAAGGCTTTTCGAGAACAACGCTGAGATCCAGACTTCACCAACATTCAAGAGTTTCACTCGCTTGGGAAGTCTTAATTCTTTTGAACAACTGAAGAAAATGACGGAGTAGTAACCCGAGGTTTGCTGTTCTGATGCCAAAATGTCAGAACACCGGCTATTCAGTCTGTGGCTTTGAGGATCACAAGTAGCTAGGAGTTAACAAATCAACTGCTTGTTGTTTACAATGAGGGATAACAATTAAGACACCAAGACAACGATGTCTAACTTCATCTAAAAGCACCTGGACAGGTGAGTGTGCTGAATGAAGCCAACCTTTATATATTTATATTCATTTATTAGTCCCACAATGGGGAAATTACAGGGCATCTACATGATTGCATGAGGCAAATTAGGTCACATATTAAAAAAACAAAAAAAAACAAAAACTGAGTGCAAAACCAGAGAAAAGTAAACAGGAGAAATTAAGATGATTTATTTGATTACAACTACAAATCATCTTTATTCAAACTGCATAATTAGCCAAAATGTAATTAAATTGCTTAAATGATGTGTATTTCAGCATAAACTTGAAGTCTTTATGTCAAATATTTTTATTTTGGCAAAGCTCTTAAATTCTTGTCATGGAAGCTTTTTGGGGGGAGGGGGGCAGGGGTGAAAGGGTCGTCACTGATGAACAGGTGACCAATCAGGAGCTTTCCCTTGAGAAACCCCGGCATGGTGCACTGAACTGTTGGGAATTCCCTTACCTTAAAGGCCAAATGTCACGTAATTTTTTTTTCTAAATGACAACGAATTTTCAATTCAATTCAATTCAATTCAATTCAATTCAATTCAACTTTATTTATATAGCGCCATTTCACAACAACAGTCATCTCATAGCACTATCAACTGTAGGGAGGACCCCCACAGTTGCAGAAAGACCCCAGCAATCAGGCGATCCCCTGTGAGCAAGCACTTGGCGACGGTGGAGAGGAAAAACTCCCTTTTAACAGGAAGAAACCTCCAGCAGAACCAGGCTCAGGGAGGGGCAGTCATCTGCTGCGACTGGCTGGGGGGTGAGGGGATAGAGAAGAAGAAAAGAACAGACATGTAGAGAGCAAACAGCACGATGGGGACTCAATCTATGGGAGAGAACAAACAAATGTTAAATGTGTGTATTTTGATAAAATACACATAGCTTAAACCAAATATTCATACCGGAGACCATATCACCCACCCGTATTTACATAATTGCACAAAATACACCAGGCGAAGGCCCCGCCTTGCTCACTGGCTTGTGACAGCCAATCCAGACCGTGGCCATGATTTTGACGTCACAAATTTCACCCTGGCTGCCCTGCCTATCCACATTCACACTTATCAACATTGGACAATCATGACGGAAAGTGACAGCGATTGTGAACAAATTAGTTTAGTTTTGTCTTTTTTTTGTCTTTTTTTTGTCAGTGGTTCAGACAGTGACAGAGGCATAGAACCTTACAGGTTCGAGCCGTCCGAGACGGAATCAGATGCTTTGTCTGATGACAACAGTTCCGACGATGACCAGAGAGCAGAACCAGTGGAAAATGTCATTGAATTGGACATTAATCGCCTCCAGAATTGGGAAGCCGAAGGGGGTCTGTCGAGGGTGCCCCATAAATATTGATTTTTCAGAAGCCATTATTATTACAGTGGAGGAGAGCCGCTGCTGTCAAGAAATTGACCAGATGAATATGAGAATGGAGGCGCATACATGTCAAGAGAGACGTTTTCGCCGTATTTTAATACGGGGAAAATGCAATTTTAGCAAATACGGGCGTATTGCCATTTCTGTACGCCCAAAAGAAAAATATACGGGAAAAAAAATTATTGAGTGTGTTGAGGAACACATCGTGTGTGTGAGACTCCCACAGCTGGGGTGCTGGCAGATGGCTCAGCGGGAGCTATTCTCACTACATTGAGAAGTGTGGACTCAATCATTAGGCTGATGGCCGGGGCGGGCAGATCGCTCAGCGGGTGCTATTCTCACTACATTGAGAAGTGTGGACTCAATCATTAGGCTGATGGCCGGGGCGGGCAGATCTCTCAGCGTGAGCTATTATCACTACAATGAGAAGTCATTAGCCTGATGGCCTAACACTTTCAGCTGTCCTGCGGCTGTGGGACAAAAAGGAATCGCCTTCCAAATCCAGAATTCTGCTTTTTTTATTTTGAGCCGGACGCTGAGTTGTGTTGTTATTGTCAAATATCCATGAATCCTTAAAATATTTGACAATAACAACACGAATTACATTTAAAACATTTCCCAGAAAAGTGTCCCTTATTACCCCGCCGTCCCTTATAGCCGCGTTTTACGGTATTAAAATACGGTGAAAACGTATCACTTGACAGGTATGAAAACATTTCCCAGAAAAGTGTCCCTTATTACCCTGCCGTCCCTTATAGCCGCGTTTTACGGTATTAAAATACGGCGAAAACGTATCACTTGACAGGTATGAAAACATTTCCCAGAAAAGTGTCCCTTATTACCCCGCCGTCCCTTATAGCCCTGTTTTACGGTATTAAAATACGGCGAAAACGTATCACTTGACAGGTATGAAAACATTTCCCAGAAAAGTGTCCCTTATTACCCAGCTGTCCCTTATAGCCCCGTTTTAAGGTATGGGTGAAATAGACAATTTTTTCTTTCTTGTTGCTCACTTCAATCTTCCAGTCTCCATATAAACAATCAATCGGGATACCCCAAGCATCAAACTAAGGTACAATCAATTTCGTCACTTCCGCCTTCTTCCCCAGGCGATTCTGGGGGCCGTGAGTAGGAACGTCAGGCCAAGCGCGGCAGTTTTAAATTAACGAATATTCCGGAGTTACTGAAGCATATGCACCAAGACCCGAACGGATCGGTTCCCTTTTATATCTAGTTTCCAGACATTTTAAGGACCCTGTTACGTGACATTTGGCCTTTAAGTCAGCATAGCTTGATGACTTAGAGCAACCCGGTCTCAATAAATCTATCTAATAAACATTTTCCCACCCCTCTAAAAATGTACATTTCCATGTTAAATCAAAAAATGATGTGCCTCGCTATGTTTTCAAAGTGAAAAAAAAATGCCGTTACACACGTTTCTTAAATCTGTAAACGTCACGTACCCACTGCACGTCAAAAATCCTTTTTACGTGCCTTTGTACGTTTTCTCTGACTGACAAAACGTGCTATTGAACATTTTTTTGCTGAGACTGGGCTGCTGAGAGAGAGGGTCTTTTAAGGGCTCATAAAGTCAGCAAGTCTGCAAGGGAGGAGAATGAGATTCGGCCTATGAATCAAACAATTGACCAGTCAACACTGACACTGCAATCCCTAATGTTCACCTTTAACAAAAGCGAATTGGACATAAACAGCACTAAAAATGTCAGCTTAATTTTAAATCAATACTTTTTCACAAACATACATTTGAAAGTGCTGTGAGATGACTGTTGTGAAATGCGCTATATAAATAAAGTTTAATTGAACTGAATTGAATCTCAAATGGATTAAGGTCAGGACTTTGACTTAGCCATTCCAAAATATTAACTTTGTTCTTCTTTCACCATTCTTTGGTAGAACAACTTGTGTGCTCAACATTGTTGTCATGCTGCATGACCCACTTTCTCTTTCAGATTCAGTTCATGGACAAATGTCCTGATATTTCCTGTAGTATTTGCTGCTATCATGGGCGGTGTTAGGCCTTTTTACGGTGTGCTATAGCACCCTTAAATTTCAACTCGGCACTCCTAAATATTGGGAGTTACAAAAGTTGTGATTAAAAAATTTTAGTTCATCTTTAACAAGCTGAAATCCATCCATCCTTCCATTTTGTACCACTTTTTTGGAGGTCCGGGTCACAGAGGCAGCAGTTAAGCAAAGAAGCCCAGACTTCCTTCTCCCTAGCCACCTGCTCCAGCTCTTCAGAGAGTATACCAAGACGTTCCCAGACCAGCTGGGAGACGTAACCTCTCCAGCATGTCCTGGGTCTGCTCCAAGGTCTTCCTCCAAGTGAGACATGCCCAAAACACCTCAAGTAGGAGGCGTCCAGGAGGCATCCTGATCAGATGTCCATACCACCTCAACTGGCTCCTTTCAATGTGGAGGAGCAGTGGTTCTACTCTGAGCCTCTCCCGGATGACTGAGCTCCTCACCCTCTCTTTAAGGGTGAATCCAGCAATCCTACCAAGAAAGCTCATTTCAGCCGCTTGTATCCATGATCTCATTCTTTCGGTCATTACCCAAAGCTCATGGCCATAGGTGAATGTAGGAACGTAGACTGACCAGAAAATTGACAGCTTTGCCTAAGAGCTCAGCTCCCTCTTCACCTTACATCACTGCAGATGTTGCTCTGATCTGTCTGTCAATCTCTCGCTCCATTCTCCCCTCACTCGTGAATAAGACCCCGAGATACTTAAACTCCTCCACTTGGGAAAGGAGCTTGTCCCCAACCCAGAGAGGACAATCCACCTTTTTCCGGCTGAGGATCATGGCTTCGGACTTGGAGGTGTTGATTCTCTTCCCAGCCACTTCACACTCAGTAGTAAACTGTTCCTGTGAGACCTGTAGGTCATTGCTGGATGAAGCCAACAGGACAACATCATCTGCAAATAACAGAGATGAGATCCTGTGGTCACCAAGCATGACAACCACCATTCTCTGGCTGCGCCTAGAAACCCTTTCCATAAAAATTATGAACAGGATCGATGACAAAGGGCAGCCCTGGCGGAGTCCAACTCTCACTGGGAATGGGTCCGACCGAGTGTTGGCAATACAAACCAAACTCTCATAACAGTCGTATAGACACCGGATAGCTCGTAACAACAAGCCCGATACCCAAGACTCCTGAAGTAGCCCCAACAAAAAAACACGAGGGACACGGTGGAATGCCTTCTCCAAGTCTACAAAACATACTGTATGTAAACTGGTTGGGCAAACTCCCACGAACCCTCAAGGATTCTCAAGAGGGTAAAGAGTTGGTCTGACGTGCCACAGCCAGGCTGAAAACTACATTGCTCCTCCTGAATCCGAGGTTTGAACAATGGCCAGACTCTCCCCTGCAGTACCTTGGCATAGATCAGGCCTATTCAAGTAGTGGCCCAGACCATGCCAAGGAAATATAAATTTAAGAAAAAAATATGAACAATTGGCCCTTAAGCACGCACATGAACAACATGCGTGACCGTCATCGCGTGGAGTTCAGATGCACCCCACCCACATGACCGTTACTGTCAGAGGTAGAGGGGTTTTCTAGTGTTGCTGTCCCAGAGAAACATGACCTTATTAAAGTACTTTAAATGCGGACAAAAGCAGAAGAGAGATGTAAGCAGTGGAGGCATTTATGGTGGTTTTAACCTGCTGGAAACGGGAGCAGTAATGAAAAGTCGCTTAGCAAACATGTGGTGAGGCTTCATACTGTATGCAGGGAAAAGCAAGAGTGACTGAATCGCTTAGGACTGACTTCACCAACTACAACAATATCCATTCATCCATGGATGGACGGATGATTTCTAGTACATGGCAAGTTAAAATGACCAAAATTCATGAAGTCAATAACTTTAATCTGTCAGCAGTCTTCAGACAAACCAAACATGCTAACATTTGGATTTCAAAATAAGAGAGGTTTTTCCTGTTGTCTGGGTGGTGAGGAAAATTCTAAACTATAAATAACTGGAAATATTATAACAGAAATAACTGCATCTTTGGTCATTTAAGTTAATTTATTCCATTAAACAAAATTTTATTAATTTTTTTTCTTTGAAATCAGAGTTAAATTATTATTCTGTTGTGGCTCTGCAAACTTATGGTCAAAAGTGTAAATTGTATCAGGAAAAAAAATCAAAATTTTACCACAATCTGTTTCAAATTTATTGAAAAAAAAACAAAAAAAACAACAGTTATTTTATTTAAAAAATAAACAAAAATTAGCCATAAAAAATCCACAAATTTATAATAAAGTCTCAGATGTACAAGAAAATTCAATTTTACAAGAGGAAATTAAAAATTTGAGAAAATTGGTTTCAAATTTAGATAAATTTACAGAGAAAAGTAGAAAACTATTCAATTCAATTCAACTTTATTTATATAGCGCCATTTCACAACAACAGTCATCTCATAGCACTATCAACTGTAGGGGGGACCCCCACAGTTGCAGAAAGACCCCAGCAATCAGGCGATCCCCTGTGAGCAAGCACTTGGCGACGGTGGAGAGGAAAAACTCCCTTTTAACAGGAAGAAACCTCCAGCAGAACCAGGCTCAGGGAGGGGCAGTCATCTGCTGCGACTGGCTGGGGGGTGAGGGGATAGAGAAGAAGAAAAGAACAGACATGTAGAGAGCAAACAGCACGATGGGGACTCAATCTATGGGAGAGAACAAACAAATGTTAATGACCAGCAAAAAAAAAATATTTTCATAGAGAGTGAGGAAAGGAGTGAGGCCCAGTGCATTACTGGAGGTCCCTCGGCTGACTAAACCTATTAGCAGCATAACTAAGGGAGGGTTCAGAAACACATGATCCCTCCCTAATTGTAGGCTAGATCAAAAAGGTAGGTTTTAGCCCTATTCTTAAAAACAGAGATCGAGTCTGACTCCCGAATCCAGATTGGCAGCTGATTCCACAGGAGAGGAGCTTGATAACTGAAGGCTCTGCCTCCCATTGTACTTTTGGAGATTCTAGGTATTACAAGTAATCCTGCATTTTGAGAGCGTAGTGCTCTGTTAGGATAATACGGTAGTATCAGATCTTTTAAATAAAAGGAGCCTGATTGTTTAGAGCTTTGTAAGTGAGAAGAAGGATTTTAAACTTAATTCTAAACTCTATGGGAAGCCAATGAAGGGAGGCCAGAACTGGAGAGATATGATCTCTCTTTCTAGTACCTGTTAAAACTCTTGCTGCAGCATTTTGGATCAGCTGAAGACTTTTTAAAGATGTTTTAGGACAGCCTGATAATAAAGAATTACAATAATCTAATCTCGAGCTAACAAAAGTGTGGATCAGCTTCTCAGCATCACTCTGAGACAAGATGCTCCTGTGTGTCATCTGCATAACAATGAAAATGTATACAGTGCTTTCTAATAATGTTGCCTAACGGAAGCATATATAAACTAAAAAGAGTAGGGCCTAGCACAGATCCCTGTGGAACTCCATGACTAAGCTTTGAGCTGAAAGAAAACTCATCATTTACATGAACAAACTGGAACCTATCAGATAAATAAGATCTAAACCACTGCAACGAAGTTCCATTAAGTCAACATAGTGTTCTAATCTATCAAGTAGAATATTATGATCAATAGTATCAAAAGCTGCACTAAGATCTAAAAGGACAAGTACAGAAACTAGTCCATTATCAGATGCAATGAGGAGGTCGTTAGTGACCTTCGCTAAGGCTGTTTCAGTACTATGATGGATTCTAAACCCAGATTGAAAACTCTTCAAGTAAACCATTTCCCTGCAGGTGGTCAAATAATTGCGTAGCAACAACTCTTTCTAAGATTTTTGAAATGAAAGGGAGATTAGAGATTGGTCTATAGTTAGCTAAAGCTCTGGATCTAGCGTTGGCTTTTTGAGTAAGGGTTTAATTACAGCCATTTTAAAAGCCTGCGGTACATGGCCTAAAGTTAATGAAGAATGATTATATGAAGAATAAAGCTACCAATAAGTGGGAAGACTTCTTTAAATAACCTGGTAGGAATATGATCTAAAAGACAAGTTGAAGGTTTGGATGAGGAAACTACTTGTCTAACTCACAAAGGTCGATTGGAGTAAACTCATCAAGACAGACATCAATAGAAGGAGTTGTAGTAGTTACAGTATTTAAGTTAACTGTGGGAAGAATCTGATTGATTTTATCTCTGATGGATGAAATTTTATTATTGAAAAAGTTCATAAAGTCCTGACTAGTAAGCTCTAAGGGAATGCTAGGATTGACAGAGTCCTGACTCTTGTCAACCTGGCTACAGTACTGAAAGAAACCTGGGATTATTCTTGTTCTCTTCTATTAATGCAGAGTAATAACTCGTTCTAGCTTTTCTAAGAGATTTTTTATAAATTAAAAGATGATTTCTCCAAGCTAAATAGATTTCATCTAAATTAGTAGAGCGCCATTTTCTTTCTAATTGACGAGTCTTCTGTTTTAAGCTACGAGTTTCTGTGTTGAACCAAGGAGTTAAAAATCTCTGATTAGACTTTTTCTTTTTTAAGGGGGCCACCAAGTCTAGAGCCTGATGCAGAGAAGCTGAAACACTATCCACCATGTTATCAATTACAGAAGGAGTAAGCTGTCTATAGCTTATTTCCGTTGTGTTGACACATGGCATAGAGGAAACATTCTGCATAAATTTGGAAACAGCATCATCTGAGAGGCATCTACTGTGATAATATTTTTCTTTAGGAGCCAAATAGTCAGAAATGGTAAAATCAAAGGTTAACAGACAATGGTCTGACAGTACAGGGTTATGAGGAGACACTACAAGATTTTCTATTTCTATGCCATATGTCAGAACAAGGTCCAATGTATGGTGGAGGTAATGAGTAGAATTTCCTACTTTCTGAGAAAACCCAATCGAGTCTAATATTGAATTAAAAGCCACATTAAGGCAGTCACTATCTACATCCACATGTATATTAAAGTCCCCTACTATAATTATTCTATCAGATTTCAACACTAAATCAGCTAAGAAATCAGCAAATTCGGATAGAAATTCTGAATAGGTTGATGGGGGACGATAAACTATGGCAAATAAAATTGGGTTTAACCTGAAATTGCTAAAGTGCCCAATACTGAGGACCAGGCCCCTCAAAGGAATTATAACACGTTTTTTGCTTTACATTAAACTAGTAATTTGGAATGGTAAATTGTTGCTACTCCTCCTCCACGACCAGAACTTCTGGGATTTTGACAGTTTAAATAACCAGAGGGGGTTGATTCATTTAAACCAACATAATCCTCTTGTCCTAACCAAGTCTCTGTAAGGGAAATTAAATCAATCTGATGATCAATTAACAGATCATGGACTAACAGAGACTTGGGAGTTAGAGACCTAATATTTAACAAACCACATTTAATTTTTAAATTATGAGGAGGAACAGAGGCCAAATCATTCAATTTAGAGGCTTTATGTTTAATTTGAGTTTTACCAATATTTTGCTTTATCACTTTGGGATGCTTATACATTATATTTTTATTCACTTTGGAGGGAGCAGACAACGATTCTCTGATGGGGAAGACAGGGGCTAAGCTGAGGGGTGGGCGGATGAAGAGGAGCTGCAGAGAGGCGTGTAAGACTGAGACTCTGCTTCCTGGTCCCAACTCTGAGTAGTCATGGTTTTGGAAATTTGGATAAAAAAGATGCCAGATTGTTAGATAAATGAGAAGCACCATCCAAAGTGGGATGGATGCTGTCTCGTCTCATAAGACCAGGGGTTCCCCAAAAAGAGCTCCAATTGTCAATGTAGCCCACGTCATTTTTAGGACACCACACAGACAGCCAGCGGTTCAAGGATGACGAGCGACTAAACATGTCATCACTGGTCAGATTGGGGAGGGGCCCAGAGAATACTACAGTGGCAGACATCGTTTTTGCAAAGTCACCACACCGATTCTATATTAAGTTTCGTGACTTCCGACTGCCGGAGACGGATGTCATTAATGCCGGCGTGAATAACAATTGTGGAATATTTACAGTTACTTTAGCCAGCATTTTCAAATTTGACTCGATGTCGCCTGCTCTGGCCCCAGGAATACATTGGACTATGACCGCTGGAGTCTCTAGGTTCACGTTTCTGACTACAGAGTCGCCAATGATCAGAGTTTTTTCCTCAGCGGGTGTGTCGCTGAGCGGGGAAAAACGATTAGAAACGTGAACAGGTTGGTGGTGTACCGGGGCTTTGCGACTAGGCTTCCTTCTCACCGTCACCCACCCAGTCTCCTCGCTGCTGAGGAGAGCCGGGGAACCACTGACAGGGGGGCCTAAGCTAGCTAGCTCCGCTGCAGCTAATGGGCGTCCGTCGAGATTAACTGGCGCAGACGGTGTTTCAATGCAGCGGAGCCGGGATTCCAAATCAGACAACCTCGCCTCGAGCGCCTCAAAAAGACAACATTTATTACATTTACCGTTATCACTAAAAGAGGCAGAGGTGTAGCTAAACATCTGACAGAGAGAGCACACCAGAGGAGGAGAGGAAAGAGAGGTAGTAGCCATAGCTAAACTATCAGAAAATTGTTTGGAGAAAACCCCCAAACCTTCAACAATGAAGTCATTATTTAAATTTTTAAGTGGGGGCTTTTTGCATCCTTAACTCTACTAGAAGTTTTTGATTGACTGATATGTGTGTGTAATGGAATGTGTAGTTATAAAAAGAGGTTCTGACTCACATGTGGTGATTTAAAACAAAAACCACAGTCGTGGATGTGCAATGTTTGTTAATGTTATCAATCTTTTCTTGGGGGGTTTGTGCATTGAAACTGTTTGGACAGTTCATTTTTTATTCAGCTAGATGCACTTTGTGATGTGCCAAGGTCAGTTATGACCAGTGTTGGGAGTAAACGTAATGCGTTACTTTAACGCCACTACTTTGCAGTAACGTGCTGTGTAACAAAATTACTGTTTAAAAATTCAGTAATGCGTTACAGTTACTGATATTTGATCAGATGCATGACTCGTTTTATTAATATGGATAGATATTTTTAACACAAATAAATATAAACTGATCCTACCGTAGTGCAGCCGTCAGTCTCTTCCACTGCTGTTCTGCCATTTCACCATACTTAAAAGAACAGCCAAAGCCTGGGTTACTGTGTGCATGCCACGCGTGCGTAGTAACAGGAAATATGTGTCCGCTCATAATTTCAGCATACCATACAGCTGACGGAAATGGCTGACAGCCCTGCACCATGATTAGCTGATCCAAAAATGTGGCACATTTTCACTGTGTCTACTTATATATATTATGTATATTTCCTGCTGTTAAAAATTACTCAATACAGCTGACAGAAGGTAAACAATAGCGTACCGTGGTCCAGCTCAACACCGGTTGGTTTCCTGTCCTGCTCACACACAACCCAGTGGGAAGTAATGCCGTGGCGGTAGCGACTCTCACATCGAGTCCTGATCACCTGTTGTCCCAGCAGTGAGTAGCCCCCAACAGCTCCTACCTCTGTGGTTAAACATGAGTATTTTTTGAGCAAGAAGCTTGCATTTAATGTCCGCAGTTGTGCAAATGTCTAAAATGGGCTGCACGGTGGCGCAGTGGTTTAGCACTGTGGCAGCACATTTTACCCTTGGCCGGGGGATCGCGGGGATCATGAGATCGTGGGTTCGATCCCAGCCCCCGACCAACAGTGAGCTGTGTGGAGTTTGCATGTTCTCCCCGTGTTGCGTGGGTTTACCCCGGGATTTCTCCGGTTTTCCTTACCGCATACCAAAAACATGTAGGTTTAGGGCGCTCGCGCACGCAGCGACCGGCAGCCAGTGGTTTGTCACCAGACTGCAAACCAAATCTACCTACGGGTACAAATAAGTAACAAAACAAAAAAAATAATAATAAAAATGTGTAAATAATTAAATTTTCTTACGCACAGAGAAAGTGTGACTGTGATTTGTTAAAGAACAGCTTCTTTTAGGTGGTGAAGTTTCATTTATCTGTGCTTTTCATTTTATTTTATCTTACTGATTTACATGCTGTTGTGATATGCAACTATTTCATGGAAGTACAGTGCATCCAGAAAGTATTCACAGTGCTTCACTTTTTCCACATTTTGTTATGTTACAGCCTTTTTCCAAAATGGATTAGATGAATTTTTTCCTCAAAATTCTGCCCACAATAGCCCATAATGACAATGTGAAAAAGGTTTTTTTTGACACTTTTGCAAATTTATTAAAAATAAAAAACTAAGAAATCACATGTTCATAAGTATTGACAGCCTTTGTCATGAAGCTCAAAAATGAGCTCAGGTGCATCCTGTTTCCACTGATCATCCCTGAGATATTTCTACAGCTTAATTGGAGTCCACCTGTGGTAAATTCAGTTGATTGGATGTGATTTGGAAAGGCACACACCTGCCTATATAAGGTCCCACAGTTGACAGTGCATGTCAGAGCACAAACCAAGCATGAAGTCAAAGAAATTGTCTGTTGACCTCCAAGAAATGATTGTCTTGCGGCACAAATCTGGGGAAGGGTACATTAAAATTTCTGCTGCTTTGAAGGTCCAAATGAGCACAGTGGCCTCCATCATCCTTAAATGGAAGAAGGTCAGAACCACCAGGACTCTTTCTCGAGCTGGCTGGCCGTCTAAACTGAGCGATCGGGGGAAAAGGGCTTGAGTCAGGGAGGTGACCAAGAACCTACAATTGTTATTGTGCCACTAGAGGTGAAATTCTGGGACCAGCGCAAGAAGGACAAAAGCGAAAGCATTTGCCAAGAATGTTTTCATTAATCAGTAATATTACAATGTTATTACGTATAGTAATTACACATAGTAATAGTCCAATGTGTCTTCAATGAAGAAAGGTTGTTATAGTTGAATATACTGTATATATGCTGAGTATGATTATTATTCATATCAGTACTAGAATATTACAACAGTATTATAGTATTATGATTGTTGTTCAGGATGGAATTATTCAAAGTATTATATAGGAAAGGTGGTATTATTATTATAATAATTATTATTATTATTATTGTTATTGTAACTACTATATGGCTACCTATCATTGTTGTGTTATTTCTGATAGGATATTTTCAGGTTTCATTGATTATTCTATATGATTTTTCGGCCTCCGTCGGTCTATGATGACCATGGGAGAGAATCCTAAATGTCTACTCTGCTGGAACAGCCCCGCCTGTGGCTGAACAGGCCGATGCGCGAATGGCAGTCCCTGTCACACAGGTTGCACTTGTGGGTGGTCTCCGTGCTGCTGGGTCTGTGGCGGTTCTTCCTGCGGGTCCTATTTTCATCTGCTGCAGCAGTCAGTCTCTCTTCACCCGCCTTGAGCTGTCAGGTCAGGGTGCCTCTCCATTTGGAGCGGTCCGTTGCAAGGTCCTCCCAGCGCTCTGTGTTGATCTCCAGGGCCTTCATGTCTTTCTGGCAGACGCCTCTAAAGCGCAGCTGTGGGCGGCCAACGTCTCTCCTGCCAGTCGCCAGTTCTCCGTAGAGGACGTCTTTGGGAATTCTGCCATCCACCATACGGTGAACGTGGCCTAGCCAGTGGAGCCTGCACTGCCTGAGTAGAGTGAACATGGAGGGAAGGCCGGTGCAGGACAGAACTTCTGTGTTGGGCACTTTGTCCTGCCAGGATATGTCCAGGATGTGGCGAATGCAGCGCAAGTGGAAGGAGTTCAGTCTCTTTTCCTGCCAGGCGTATGTTGTCCACGTCTCACTCCCATGGAGCAGTGTGCTAATGACGCAGGTGTTGTACACTGCCATCTTCGTCTTGACAGAGAATTTGGGATTCTCCCATACTCATGTGGTGAGGCAAGCGAGTGTGAAGGCTGATTTTCCAATCCTCTTGTCGATCTCTGTATCAAGGGAGAGGTTGTTGCTGATCGTGGACCCCAGGTACGTGAACTGATTCACAACCTCCAGCTCGTAGTCATCGATGGTGATGGTTGGTGGTGCTTCCGTGCCTTGCGCCAAGACGTTAGTCTTCTTCAGGCTGATGGTAAACCCGAAGTCCTTGCATGCCTGGGAGAAGCGGTCCATCAGGGTCTGAAGCTCCTGCTGTGTGTGGGTTGCGACTGCAGCATCGTCTGTGAACAGCATGTCTCTGATTAGAGCCTCACGTACTTTGGTTCTGGCTTTCAGGCGGGCGAGGTTGAAAAGCCTGCCGTCAGATCTTGTGTGCAGGTAGATTCCCTCTGTTGCTGTGCTGAAGGCATGCCTCAGGAGCATAGCAAAGAAAATCTCAAAGAGGGTTGGCGCAAGTACACAGCCCTGTTCACTCCGCTGCGTATGTTGAATGGCTCTGAGACGTTGCCGTCGTGCTGCACTATCCCCTGCATGTTGGTGTGAAACGATTCGATGAGGCTTTGCAACTTTGGTGGGCATCCTATCTTTGGCAGGATCTTGAAAAGGCCCTCTCTGCTGACCAGATCGAACGCTTTGGTGAGGTCAATGAAGGCGACACACAGGGGCATGTTCTGTTCTCTGCATTTCTCATGGAGTTGGTGTATGGAGAATATCATGTCTACCATCAATCGCTCAGCGCAGAACCCACACTGAGACTCGGGGTAGACACGTTCGGCAAGCTTCTGTAGATGAAAGAGAACAACTCGTGCGTAGACTTTGCCAGCAACGCTGAGGAGGGAGATGCCCCTGTAGTTGTTGCAATCGCTTCTCTTCCCTTTGTTTTTGTAGAGGGTGATGATCTTGGCGTTCCTCATGTCCTGTGGTACGGCACCTTCCTTCCAGCACTGGCAGAGGACATCATGCAATGGCAGCAGTAGGGCGGTCTTGCAGTGCTTGATCAGGTTGGGGGGTATGCTGTCGTTGCCGGGTGCCTTGCCAGCGTCCAAGCTATCAATGGCCTTGCTGAGTTTGTCGGTGGTTGGCTCGGTGTCAAGTTCATCCATGGATGGCAGGCAGTCGATGGCATCAAGGGCTGATGGTGTCACAGTGTTCTATCTGGAGTAGAGGTCGGAGTAGTGTTCCACCCATCTCTCCATCTGCTTGTTCTTTTCTGTGATCATCTCCCCAGTGGAGGATTTGAGGGGGGCCGTCTTGCTCTGAGCCGGACCAAGTGCTTTCTTGATGCCATCGTACATACCACGGATGTTCCCTGTTATGGCAGTGGTTTGAATGTCTTGGCTGAGCTGAGTCCAGTACTCTTTGGCACAGCGCTGAACAGTCTGCTGAACTGTGCTTCTCGCAGCCCTGAGAATCTGGAGATTCTTCTTGTTTGGGTACTTCTTGTACTCAGCAAGTGCTGAGCGCTTGGCTTCAATGACGGGGGTCATCTCGGTCAACTTGGCATCAAATCAGTCCTGTGACTTCGAGGTCTTCCTCCCAAAGGTAGCCAAGGCTGTGCGGTGGATGGTGTTTCGCAGCTCTTCCCACTTCTGCTTTGCAGATTCTCCTTCTTGTGGTACACCAAGTTCCTTCTCAAAGGTGGAGGCAAACTGCTCAACAAGTTCTGGCTGGGCCATCTTGCTGGTGTCAATCCGTGCCTTTCCAGGCTGTCTAGCATGATGGAATTTCTTCAGCTGCAGCTTGACCTTGCAACACATCAATGAATGGTCTGTGTCGCAATCTGAATTCTGGAACGAACGGGTGATTAACACGTTCTTCAGTGAGGTGCGCCTGGTCAGGATCAAGTCCAGCTTGTGCCAGTGCTTTGAGCGTGGATGTCACCAGGAAACCTTGTGTTGGGGCTTGGTCTTGAAGAACGAGTTTTTGATGCACAGATCATGATATGTGCAGAACTCGAGCAGCCGCTGTCCGTTGTCGTTCATTCTGCCCACGCCAAATGGTCCAAGACAGGAGGGCCAGGAGTCGTGGTCAGCAACCACTCTGGCATTGAAGTCTCCAAGGAGAATGAGTTGTTCAGAGTTGGGGATGATCCTGACAGTTGTTGCGAGATTCTCGTAGAACTCGTCTTTTGCCTCTGGTGTGGCTGTCAGTGTTGGAGCATACACATTGACGAGGGTGACTGGGCCTTGAGTGGTGTTCAGGCGGAGGGTGAGGAGTCGTGCAGAGCCAGTGCTGCCCGGTTCCACCATCTTCAGCAAGGTGTTCTTCACTGCGAAGCCCACTCCGTGTTCCCTGTGTTCGTCACTGCCCTTTCCCTGCCAGTAGAACGTGTAGTCCTTCTCTCTCAGTGTGCCTGCGTCAGCCAACCGTGTTTCCTGGAGAGTGGCGATATCCACTTCCAGTCTCTTCAGCTCATTAATGATGATGGCAGTCTTCCTGGTGTCGTTGATGTCCTTGAGGTTAGCAGCGAGTCCTGTCATCATAGTGCGGACGTTCCATGTTCCCAGTTTTAGAGTTGGTCTCTTTTGTTTTATTGTCTTGCCTGGTGCGACGGTTCTCAGCCTGCCGTTTGGACTCCTCCTCATCCCCATGCACCCAATGAGGAATGCAAGCTGTGGCGGGACAACACCTTATTGGCTGGGGGCTGCCCAGCTTGAGGCAGGCGGTAGCTGTCCAGTGAGATCCGATGATCCCTCCCACTGTCGGGATCAACCCCTGGCGCCGCCCTCTACGCCAATTGAGTGGTGGCTTATAACCGGTAACTGTCATTCCCCATGTTTTGTCTACGCCAAAGGCGAAGCTGGAGTGTCCTCTCCAGTGATCCGGTGTTCTACCTTCCAGCGTTGGGCGTTGGTAGGATTCAAGCCTGGGCAGGAAGATATGGAGGACAAGATGTTGCCCATGCAGCATGTCCCCCCTCTCCACGTCACTGATGAATCCAAAGGAACAGCAGGGCTGCTACAGTTTGGCACCAGCGCCATTGCAGGAGCTGCCAGAATGATGTTGAGCACAACAGAGAACTGCCTTAGGGGCTCCGACTCTGGATTTTTCTTCAGGGTTGACTCCCGAAGCCTTTCCCGTGACCGGGTGTGCCGCAAGGCAGCGGAGGTTTGAAATCAGGGTTTACCTTCCCCTAGATGGGCTACCTTCCCAGGTTGACAAGCCACCATCTACTCGAAGCATCTGGTTTTAAGGCACATGAGATCCGCCCTCGCCCCTTCTCCTATTAGTAAAAGCAGTTCCGCCGGGCTTAGAGACTAAACCACACGGGCAGGCTAGGAGTTGGACTTAGTTGTCAGAGGCTTTTCGAGAACCACGCCATAAGGAGCATTTTATGAGCACTGGGACCTTAACCCCAGTGCCGCTCTTGGCTATGACAACCTTGGAACCATATATGATTTTAATGCTGTATTATTCTATTTTATATTATAATTGTATCTGGTGCATATAATGAGCCAATGTCTGAGTCACTGTGATGTTTTTTCATTGTCTCAGATGAGACTTATCTTGGAGTGACCCTTGATAGGACATTATCCTTCAAGGAACATCTAAAGGGGACGGCTGCTAAGGTGAAAGTACGAAACAACCTGCTCTGCAAGCTCGCTGGTGCAAAATGGGGGGCGGCAGTCTCCACCCTGCGCACCTCAGCACTGGCCCTTTCATACTCTGTAGCAGAATATTGTGCCCCTGTCTGGTCCAGGTCATCTTACACACACCATGTAGACACCCAGCTCAACTCAACCATGAGAACTATAACTGGAACAATCCGCTCAACACCACTCCCCTGGCTCTCTGTACTGTCAAACATAGCCCCTCCACACATCCGGCGAGCAGCATTAACTCAAAGGATGCTCCAAAAAGTTAAAGATTTTCCTCACTTACCAATCCATGCAGATATCTACACCCCACCCACTGCCCGACTTTCATCCAGACGGCCGATTTGGAAAAAACCCTCCCCCAGCTGACTTTACCATCCAGACAGCTTGGCAAGAGGAATGGGAAACCAAGGAGGTCCCAAACAAACAGCTGGTGATAAACCCCAACCAACAGGTCCCGGGCACCAACCTCCCAAGGAGACAGTGGTCTACACTCAATCGCTTCAGGACTGGACATGGCCCCTGCTTGGCCAGCCTTCACAGATGGGGCAGTAGCCCTAGCCCACTGTGCGCATGTGGAGAGGAGCAAACTATGGAACACATCATAGAGGCTTGCCGACTCCAAAGACTGGAAGGAGGATTACACACCCTCCATACAGCAAACCAGGAGGCAACTGCTTGGCTTAAGGACTTTGCATTCGCTAAATAAATTGTCTCAGAGCTTGAAAAGACTGTCTGTTTTTCAGTGTAAGATTAGGTTGAGCAAGATTGTAAATAATGACGAAGGTTTCATTGTTTTATCATACCAAGCTGTACTGTACTGTAAGTTAGAGTGACTTTGAATGACCAGGTCATGTAAAGATAAGATAAGATAAGCCTTTATTAGTCTCACAATGGGGAAATTCCAGGATTGCAACAGCACAGGGATAGCAACACTCAGAGCAATAATTAAAAAGATACGAAAAATATAAATAAGAGCAGTGGATATACATATGTACACATAAATATATAAATATATATACAAAGTGCGGAGCATTGTAGCAAGATGGAATAAACAGCATAACCGTCTACTTAGTTATCCTACATAGTATGAATATGTATCCATACATATTGTCACCCTCCGTAGCGACTGATATTGTCCTAGTTGTATACTGGAGGGGACCATTTGTGTAAGTCTATTGCGATTTTTGCATTCAATACTATTTGGTCATCACGTTTTTTGCTATCTCTGTGAGTAGCCCTGCTTAGGTTATACAGTCTGACAGCCGTAGGTAGGAAGGACCCGCGAAACCTCTCGGATGGGCACCTAGGATGATGTAGTCTACTGCTAAATGAGCTCCTCAGTGCGTTCAATATGTCCTGCATAGGGTGGGACTCGGACTCCAGCAGAGATGACAGTTTAGCCACCATCCTTCTCTCTCCTATCTCCTCCACTGGGTCAAGGCGTTGCCTCAGGACAGAGCTAGCTTTCTTGATCAGTTTGTTCAGTCTCTTCCTATTGGCTGCTGTAATGCCGTTGCCCCAGCAGACCACTCCAAAAGTGATGGCTGATGCCACCACCGTGTTGTAGAATGTCTTCAGCAGTGCCCCTTGTACACCAAAAGACCTTAGCCTCCTCAGTAGGAACAGCCTGCGCTGTCCCTTCTTGTAGAGTGTGTCGGTATTGTGTGACCAGTCTAGTTTATTGTTCAGATGAACACCAAGGTACTTGTAGGATGTCACCATCTCAATGTCTGTTCCCTGCATGTTTACTGGTGCTGTGAGGGGTTGTCCTTGCCTGCGGCAGTCCACCACCAGCTCCTTAGTTTTCCTCGCGTTGATCTGGAGGCAGTTCCGATGGCACCAGTCCATGAAATCCTGGATAAGTCCTCTGTACTCAGCTTCATCTCCGTTGGAGATGAGACCGACGATCGCAGAGTCATCAGAGAACTTCTGTAGATGGCAGTGTGTTGTGTTGTGTGAGAAGTCCGCAGTATAAAAGGTGAACAGGAAGGGAGCCAAAACTGTTCCCTGGGGGCCCCCGTGCTACTGATGATCGTGTCAGACACACAATCTCGGGTTCTCACAAACTGTGGCCGGTTAGTGAGGTAGTCCAGGATCCATGATGACAGGTGCTAGTCCACCCCTGCGCACAGCAGCTCGTCCTTCAGGATCATCGGTTGAATGGTGTTGAAAGCACTGGAGAAGTCAAAGAACATGATCCTCACCACATTCCCGGGCTTCTCCAGATGGGACAGAGAACGGTGAAGGAGGTAGTTCACTGCATCCTCCACCCCAATGCCATGCTGGTAGGCAAACTGGAGTGGATCCATCACTGGTCCCACCAGAGGGCGGAGGTGAGCAAGGAGCAGTCTCTCCAGGGTCTTCATCATGTGAGACGTCAGGGCCACTGGTCTGTAGCTGTTCAGATCTTTGGGGTGGGAAGTTTTTAGTACAGGTACCACACAACATGTTTTCCACAACTGTGGTACCCTCTCCAGCTTCAGGCTCAGGTTGAAGATGTGCTCCACAATCCCACACAGCTGGTCTGCACAGGACTTGAGGAGCTTCGCGCTGATGCCATCCGGTCCCGAGGCCTTCCTCACCTTGATCTTCCTCAGCTCTGTCCTCACCTGGGTCTTAGTGAGGGTCAGGTTGGGGGGCTGTGTGCTAGGAGTGGGTGGGTGTTGGTGTAGTGGGGTGGGGACAGCAGGTCTCGATGACTTTAGAGGCAGCAGTGGTTGTTGTGCAGTCGGGGGGGGGGGAGGGCAATTGGTCAAACCTATTAAAAAACAGGTTCAGATTGTTCGCCCACTCCCTGCCCCCTGTGGCCTGGGGGGAGGTATTCTGGAGCCCAGAGATGGTTTTAAGGTTTCTCCAGACCCCACCGATGTCGCTCTGTTGTAGCTTGTCCTCCATCTTCTTCCTAAAGCTGTCCTTGCCTTCTCTGATCTTCCTCCTCAGCTCCCTCTGAGGAGCTCTCTGACTCTCTGACTTCATCATCTCCCTGTTCCCCGACCTGAAGATCCTCTTCTTCTCTCTCAGAAGTGTTTTTATCTCAGGGTTGATCCAGGGTTTGTTGTTCGAGCATAGTAGTATGTTCATTGCTGACCATAGATTAGACCATTGCTGACCATAGAAGCAGTCATTTGGAGAGTTGGCCCCAGCCAGTCTAGCTTACATAAGGGACTGAGGTATAAAGAAGCAACATCCTTGAACACATGTTAGGGAGTTGGTGCTGTGAAGCTCTGAGGCAAGTTTTGCTGTTATTGATGAACTCCTTTCTGATCAGAAAGAGAATAAATGGCTCAGAACTTGGGAAACCGCCTATTGATTATTGATTCAGCCTCAGTCAATTCATTTTTGATCTAACATTATTGGCGCCTGACGTGGGACCCATATAAAGTGGTCCACGGCATTTTCCGACAGATCCGGACTTGGACAGTGCACAGTCAAAGAAGAGGAGAGGCCCATTTTTCTGGGAAGCACTAAAAAAAATGCTGAATTTCCCTCTTCAAAAGCCATGGTGACGTCGGGGAGCGACATGGAGCTCTGACGGGTCTACTGGAACTCAGAGGCGGATTCCAGGTGTGAGTAATTTATTCCAGTTTTTGTTATTGTTGTTATGGCAACACGGTGGCGCAGTGGTTAGCACCGCGGCAGCACAGTTTACCCTCGGCCGGGGGATCGCGGGGATCATGAGATTGTGGTTTCGATCCCTGCCCCCGGCCAACACTGATCTGTGTGGAGTTTGCATGTTCTCCCCGTGTTTGCGTGGGTTTACTCCGGGATTTCTCCGGTTTCCTCCCACATGCCAAAAACATGCAGGTTAGGGAGTTAAGGGGCGCTTGCGCACGCAGCGACCGGCAGCTGGTGGCTTGTCACCGGACTGCAGAACAAATCTACCTACGGGTACAAAATAAGTCCCAAAAAAAAAAAAAAGGCAAGTGAGTGATTGCCTAGACCGATTGTACACTGGTGGAAGACTGAAAGAATGAGACTTACGGCCTAATTGATGAGTTATTTTACTCACGGTGTGGGTATCGCAATAATCCCTTGGGAGGAATGAGTTTTTCCTTTGCAAACGGTGATCGATATTTCAAGATCCGGGGTAATTCTTAGAAATTTGCTGTTCGCCGACACTCGAGTAAGTCCCAGTGGAGGTCTAGAAGCCAGATCTGGGGATAAAACTGGAAAGATTCGTGGTCTTATTTCTGTCCAGAAGAGTCCCAGAGAAGTTAATTTTTTGGGGTAAGATTCGTGCCTCTTGGGACCGCTCCTGCTTATGATCAAGTTTTGGACTTTCAGCATTAGTGGGAAGGCTACATGAACCCCGAAAGGAAAAGTTTTTTTTTCACGGAAGATTCATGCCTTTATTGGGTCTGCTTTATTGCCCATTGCCCCCGCTACGGTGAGCTATTGTAAGATGCTGAGGGAGGTTTAACTTTGGGCTTTAGGCACACAGCAGGGGGGTTAACGTGACTGTTGAAATATTTTATTTTGTGAGTTTGTTGAAGGGCTAGAAAAAAAAAAAAAGTTACTGCGGTCTGAGTTTGTTTTGTCTGTGTTACATGAAATCCGCTCCGGTGTGAAACACAGAGGGCCTCTTTCCACCAAACCGGTTCCAGTGCTTAACTGGAGCCATTGCATCATTAGCACCAGTTCTTTGGGTTTCCACCGACTTAAGCACCAGTCCCAGGCTCCCAAAAGTGGGGCTATCGCGGCCCCAACTCCTAGCTGGGCCAACGGCAGCACCAGTTTATGTTGGTTATGTCCACAGCCATGGGCGTGGTTAACTGACCAGCTTCAAAACATTACTGACCGCCATGTTGCTTTCCAAACAGCGGAGCACGCAATGGATTCCAAAACCAAACAGATTTAGAGCGAAGAGGAGAAATATTTCTTGGCTCTATGGACATAAGCAGAAGTACAAGATCAGCTGGAGGGGGCCACTCATCTGAACTGTTTTGGAGGACAGGCCAGCCAGCCGGACCATTCTCACTGCCGTGGATTAGTCTGGACAACAAACTGCTTAAAACACGCTGGTAAGTGTATTGTCTTTAAAATGCCAGACGTTAACCAATATATGTATACATATACAGTATATCCGCTTGTATTGATATGTAACGGCCAAAGTGTGGATATTTTTTTAGTCACTCTTGTGGCTATAGTATTTTCGGTTAGCTATGCTAACAAGCTAACAGTACTTTTACTACGACCAAACATTTCTCCTCACTATAAAGAAATGAACAGGTCGTCTCTGCTGACAGATGTATACCGCTTATATTGATATGTAACGGCCAAAGTGCAGATTTTTTTTTTTTTTTTTACTCACTCTTGTGGCCATAGTATTTTTGGTTAGCTATGCTAACAAGCTAACTGTTTTTAGCACGAACGTTTCCTCGCCATACAGAAATGCGCGTTTGAGAAACTAGAACAGAAATCTTAGCATCTTACAGAATACTTTTTTTATAAAGACATCCAGCGCAAAATACGTTTTTTGTGGTATGAATACTGTGTATGAATGGGTGCCTTGCGTTGGGTTATGGGAGATTTTTCTACCAGACACTAGTAACGTCGTCTTTTTTACTATTTTGGTAATATTTCCATAATCTTAGACCATTTTTAAAAAAAATTTCACTCATGTTTAATTGTATGTTGTGTAGCCGTATTTTATCTAATCCTTCTCTTACTTTATTGCGCACTAGCCTGGTGGAGCACCTACAGTTTCATTGTACTGTACAACTGTACAGTTGTACAGTTGATATTGAATAAAATTGTCTTCTATGTCTGCACATTTAATGGAAGGCTTAAGTTGTTCACTGCACAAACTAAAACACTTTTTTTTAAAATAGATTTATCACAGCTGGATGATGAGGGAGAACCAGCCAGACCTGTGGTGTCCAGCTCACCTTCACCAGCTCCAAGCTTGTCCTCCTCCTGCTTTTCTAATCAGACCAGATTAGGTAATTTATGTTCAGATCATTTTGATTTTGTGTACTTTATTGATCCCCATAGGGGAAATTGAGGGCATCCACCTGGATGGATCATGACCCATTCACACAAAGGAGGGAGTGAATTAAACCAATTATACACTTGAATTGAATGTTGTGATGCCCCTAACAGTAAATGGATGTTGAATAGACACATTCAATCTTGGATTGACGATTCCTGCATTTTTCAGTGTGTGGTTATTTTATATTGCTTATTTTTGTACTTTAAAACAGGGAAACAGAAGTGTGACACAAACATGGACCTCCTTCTTGACTACGGTCAGATGAGACAGCAGGAGCAGAGCAGGAGGGAGGAGCAGCTGAACTTCGCTTTGCTGCAAAGCAGACCAACACCCTTGTTGGACTGATGGGATGTGTTGTGTCTGTGCTTGAGGGAGTGTAAAAAAAGTAACTATCACAGCATTGATATTTTTGTCTGTGTGTACATAATATTTAATATGTAGCAGTCTGAAGTTTTTGCACATTTTGGAAATAAAAGCTTTCTTTCCTTAAGTGTTTTTCTTCTTATACATTGTTATCCTCACACCAAACATATTCAGGTTCAGGTTCCTTTATTTGTACCCGTAGATAGATTTGTTTTGCAGTCAGGTGACATCCATATTTACAAACTACAGTTACATTCAACATGAACACAAACACAGGCACACATGAAGCTGACTATAAACATGATAGAAGTGTTCAAGGCTCCATCAATCAGGACATAAGACAAAGAGATAAGAGAAAAAACATGAGAGAAGGGTCATATTAAAAAGTTAAAGACTTTACATTTCATATATAAAGTTATTTAGGACAATGCAAATCACTATAACATTGTAGTGGTGGGAAGTGAAAGTACAAGTACTGAATTACTGCACTTAAGTTCATTTTTCCAGGTATTGGACAATATATCAGGTATTTGTGGACTTACACATATTTTTGACAACTTCTTTCACATTTTTTAAAGAACAAGCAGCAACAAACTTTAAATCTATGTACTTTTTCTGTGGAAAATGTTCCAAGTTGCCAGCTTCAAAAATGATGAGTTTATCTTGTTTTGACAACGTACCACATGACATTCTGTCAGCTCTGGACAAGATCATTTCTGGGGAAAGAACTTTGAACTCGAACACTTTACAGTCTGTCTCTTGTTATCCCTACATGAATAAAAACTTGAATCAGTACTTTAACCAGAATAGATGACACAAGTACAGAAGGGTATACCCTTCACATCTCTGTAGTTTGGAGGTGCATAGAATATGCATTTATACAGTATCTTCATGTATATATGCAGTAAATCTATACATTTTTCCATGTAACCTTGTGACTGCATTATTTTAATTGCTTTTAATCCCAGATCAAGTTTGTTTAGGGTTCAAAATGCATCGTAAGTGTTAAATATATCTTGTTATACCTAACTAAGTACTGTTTATCTGTTGAAATATATACACTACCGTTCAAAAGTTTGGGGTCACCCAGACAATTATTTTGTGTTTTCCATGAAAAGTCACACTTATTTACCACCATGAGTTGTAAAATGAATAGAAAATATAGTCAAGACATTGACAAGGTTAGAAATAATGATTTGTATTTGAAATAATATTTTTTTCCTTCAAACTTTGCTTTCGTCAAAGAATCCTCCATTTGCAGCAATTACAGCATTGCAGACCTAACATGATTGCATAAGGGTTTTCTAATCATCCATTAGCCTTCTGACGCAACGAGCAAACACATTGTACCATTAGAACACTGGAGTGATAGCTGCTGGAAATGGGCCTCTATACACCTATCTAGATATTGCACCAAAAACCAGACATTTGCAGCTAGAATAGTCATTTACCACATTAGCAATGTATAGAGTGTATTTCTGATTAGTTTAAAGTTATCTTCATTGAAAAAAGTGCTTTTCTTTCAAAAATAAGGAAATTTTTAAGTGACCCCAAACTTTTGAACGGTAGTGTACATTTACCGGCTAATATAAACCCATTGAAGAGGATGATAAAATAAAGGCAGCGTTGGATTTTTAAATAGCTTTATTATCATCCGCCTTCATCAGAACTCGGCTACAGCCCATGGCTCGAGCAGGCTGCAACTTCGTTCCTCCAGCTCTCAAAGAGGAGGAGACACACAGTGCGTGTGTCCAGCAGCAGTTGAAGAGTGAGTGAATGAGAGGCAGATTTACAGTACAGTGCAGCATATATACCCAACCCAGACAATACATCAAAGACATTCACAGCAGTCAATCTGGGCATTTGCATATCAGAGGTACAGACAGGATGCATGAACACAATGCATGGATGACACTTTAACCTCACAGCTGTAAACGCAGCATGCAGCGGAAAAAACCCAGGAGTGCGAGCTGACTGTCTCTGTGTTCTGTCTCTGTGTTGTGGGGGTTGAATCAACCCGCTACACCATAACAATATGGCCCCTGGCGATCATTTTTTGGACAGCTGATCACTTTTTGGCATGACATAACAGGCGACCTCTGTCTCGTAATGCACCGTAACACCACCTATTACAGAAATGACATAAATATTATGTTTAAAAGTGTAGTCAATGCTCGCACTACAGACTTTATCTAACAACGGCTGATAACTGAAATACTGATGCTTACCGGTGTCCTTAAACATAGCAATGTTTAAGGACACCGTGTTTGTGTTTAATGTTTAAACGTTTAATGTTTAATGTTTAATGTTTAATGTTTAAATGTTTAATGTTTAATGTTGCCGCCGTTCTCTGCCATTAAGAATAAAACTGTTTTTGGATGGTAATACAGGTTTGGAATATAAAAGCAGCGCTCCCAAAGACAACAAACTCCTACATGTTGACAAGCTAATGCTGCTACTTCTTCTTCTTCTCTCGGTTACTGGCAGATAGCAAACAAGTGAGAGGTGCATACCGCCACCTTCCGTCTTCTCTGGTGTTCTGCGGGGGTTGGGCGCTTCACACTACGTAATGACGTAGCGCTGACATAATTCCCGACTAGCTCCATATCGGTGGAAAGCCAACTGGTTCTTATGAGCCACTCCAGAAGAACTGGTTAAGCACTAGCACCAGCCCCAGAACCAAACTAGCACTGGAACCGGTTTGGTGGAAAGAGGCCCAGAGAGGCTGAATTCCCACGGAGGCGGAGTGAATATGGTGTGAAATTGATGTCTATGTTTGTTTGTTTTTTCTCCCTAATAGTTGTGGAGCATAAAAGGGTTGGTTAGTTAATTATCTTTTGGGAGGTGTTTAATTTATAGGTATTTGAAAATAGTAAGCCTTGAGCAGAAACAGTGGACTGGTGTTGTGCTTTATGGCAGTGTAAGAAAAAGAGAGAGAGAGAGAAAAAAAAAGGAGCTTCACGCTGCAAGGGTGTGAGGGTTGCCATATTTGATTTTTTCCACTGAGATTGCCAGATCTAGAGATTAATTGAAGTAATTCTCATGCTGTTTTGGGTTTTGGCATGAACCTAAAAGTCTTTATTGTATGACCTTGTAGAGGTAACGCAAAAGAAAACATGTTGGGCCCTGTCTGTCTCTGTGTGTAATGTCTGAAAATCTATGTGTAATATCTGTTTGTGATTCTGTGTATGTGTGTCCTTGAGAGAGGAAAGAAAAAAGAAACTGAGAGAACTTAGAGAAAAAATAGAAAAGCTGTGTAGCCACTGATTTGTGTGTGGAAACTTGGTAAAAATAGAAGGGAAAAAAAAACAACTTTAAAACATGGGTTGCTGTAATAGCAAAAAGATAAAACAGCCACAAAGTGTCCAGACAGGAAGAAATAATGCCTCATTTTGCTGTAAGGGTTGCAGAACACAGCAAGATGAGAATGAAATTTATGTTTTGGCAAGAGATGGTAAATTTATGAACAAAGAAGACAGAAATAGCACAAGGTTTCTGGCAAAATGGAGAAAAAAATTTAATTTCAGTGGAAAACTCAGGGTTAAAGATTGTGAGAGTTAGATTTCTGCCATTAAATTAGCAGCAGATGGCAGCAGACGAAAAGAGTAAAAATATGGACTTTTTGAGGCTGAACAGTGGCTTCAGGTTGCCAGGCAACGGCAAGCTGATTTGAATAGACAAGACCAGACCTTAAAAGACTTGGATGTTTGTAATAAGAAGGGTTTGAAAAATGCACATTCTTTCTCAAAATTCCGAGGTGAGGAGGAAGATCAGAGCAAGTGGCGTAGAGACCCGACCCTTCCTCCCCTGTATCCGGACCTTGGAATGGTGGTGGCCCCCACGGCACCGGCAGCAGACCTGGCTCCTCCCCGGCCTCGTCCTCCTTCCTTTCAACACATGACAGATATCAAGCCTAAGGTCCAGCCTTCTCGTCAGGCAAAAGAGATAAGTGTTTATGCACCTTCACGTTATGCCACTTCAAAAGCACACACATCCTCATCCTTAAATAAACACATTAAAGAAGAAGAACATGCAGCAGAATTAGGACAATTTCCTATGATTGAATTATCTAACCCAGCTTATGTTGGCCCAGCGGCTGAGGACAGAGAAGCTACTATTCAAAATATTCCCACTGTGCTAGTCTACAGGCCATGGACTGATGGAGATTTCAGTGAGGCAGTGAAGGAAATCCCTCACCCCCGAGAGAAGCTGACTCAGTTTTTTGAAGGGATGGCAAACCTCCTTCAAAATTTCAAATTAAATGGCCAGGAAACAGAGAGAGCATACAGAAAAGTCCTAAAAACTGATTGGTGTACAGTCTCAGGCAACTGGAACCCCAAAGATGATGCAGGTCAACCTTTATCACCAACTGATGCAGTATTAGCTCAGCGGGTGAGAGAATTAAATGAACGCATTGGGAGCAAGTGGAGATTAAAACATGATTGGACAGCCATTCAAAATGTCACTCAACATAAAACAGAAAGTGTTGAAGCCTATAGGTGTAGGTTGCAAGATGTTTTTGACAATCATTCTGGCTTGGAAAATCACCGCAGATATGGGTTCAGAACCCTATTGGCAACATTTGAAAAGTGTATTCCTACAGAACATGCATCCAAATTTATCACAGTATGTATGCAAACACCTGGTAACATATTGTACATGCTCATTTGCTGATGTGTTGACAGATGCAAAACATGCAGAACAGTTGGAGGGGGAGCGTGTGGACAGAGAAGAAAAGAAGGCTAAAACAAAGCCCACTCCTGTTTATGTAATTGCTGAGCCTCAGGGAGAGGCAATTTGCTCCCCCCACTTCTGTATTTTTTCCAGGGTCCCCAGCGTGGAGGAGGGAGGAGGGGCCATGGTGCTGGGTCTGCAAACCCCCAGTGGTGGGGCCATGACTGTTGTCATGCCTGTGGGCAACAGGGCCACTGGAAAAAGCATTGCCCTGCACATTCAGGGGGCTGGAGAGAGGGGAGGGGACTACGCCCTGCTCAACAACAACAACAGCAACAACAACAACAACCAGACTCATCACGTCCCGACATGTGACTGACCGAAGCAAAGCTAAGTACAGCTACTGAAAATGACAATGGCACAGTTGACATATTTCATTTACCTGACTTTGACCTAATCATGACACTAGGGTGCTTACCAGAGGTTACTTTAGAAGTTCAGGGAACTCCTTTGAAATTTCTTTGTGATACTGGGGCTTGCAGATCTGTTATTTCAGGCCTAGATGCTGTGGGACTCACAAAATCAGAACACACAGTGATCATTAAATCAGCAAATGGGAAGCTGAAAAAGGAATATCTTTCTGAAATTGTAGCAGTAAAAGATCCTGTTACAGGGGACAGTGCAGAAGGTTCATTCATTTTGTCACAAGTGTGTCCAGTTAACTTATTGGGAAGTGATTTGCTCACGACCCTCAATATTGCCATAATCCTGACAGAAGGTGGTATGAGGGCATCACATTTCCCACATGCATCAGAAATTCATGTTTTGCAACATTTTGCAGTACCAAGATACTCATATTTGCTTCGTTTGGTACCGGCCGGACCAACTGGAGTGATTGAGAGCTTGGAAGCCAAGATAATGCAATATTTCAAAACACAGGTTCCTACAACTGTGCAGGCTACAAATCAATATCATTGCAACATGCATGACAGATATCTGAGTGGCCCAGATGACAAATTTGAGAAAACATTTTTTGCAAACTCATCCTCCAGAATAGTCATTGCAAATTTGTACTGGTCACCAAAGGGCTATGCAGGAGCATCTGTAAGGTTATCAGATGAAGATAAAAGCCACTTTAAACACTGGGAGACACCACACATTGCACTGATCAAGCCTAAACACATGCAGTGGAAAGATGTAGGCAGGTTTGTGAACACAGCAGAGGAGTGTGATCAGACTTGGAAAAGCACACCTGAAGCAAAGGTTCAGTACTGCCCAAAGCTTGACACCTACTGTCTGCCTTTGAACTGGGTGGCACAAGTCCAAAAAGCCGTCAGCATTGACGTCCCTGAATCACAAGCATGCTTATTTCTTTTGACAGAGGGAGAGGAAAATGAACTCTCAGAAATTCCAAATTCCTTGTGGTCAACAGGAAAGGCAGATGTAGGCTTAATGAAAAATGCAGAGTTGGTAACAAGAAATGCAAAATCTCATTTTATACCTTATCAGAGACAATATCCTCTACGTCCCGAAGCACAAGAAGGCATTAAACCTGTTATACAGGAACCATGTCCGAAATCACTGTGCAATACACCTTTGTTTCCAGTGAAGAAAGCTGCACCATCCTCCAGCTGGAGAATGGTCCAAGACCTTCAGGCAGTGAATAGAGCTGTCATTCTGAGGGCTGTAACAGTCCCGGACCCTCACACTTTGTTAAATGATCTACAATCACTAATGAAATTTTTCACAGTGATTGACATCAGTAATGCTTTTTTCAGCATTCCCATCCACCCAGATCATCAGTTTTGGTTTACATTCACATTTGAAGACAAGAGGTACACATTCACGAGGCTACCACAGGGCTATTGTGAATCACCAACCATTTTTTCACAGGCAGTGTCAGCAAATTTGGCCCAGTTTGTTCCACCTCATGAGAGTCAATTACTCCTGTATGTTGATGACATTTTGCTGGCATCCCCTGATGAAATCACTTGCAAAAGAGACACCATTGCCTTGTTGAAATTTTTAGCTGAGCAGGGTCACAAAGTTAACAAAGCAAAGCTGCAGTTGTGGAAACCAGAAGTGAGATACTTAGGCCACATTTTGTCAGCAGAAGGGAGACATGTTGATCCTATTCACAAAGAGGCTATTTTGGCAGCGCCTAAACCAATCACAGAAAGAGACATGATGTCATTCTTGGGGACATTAAACTATTGCCGCTCCTGGATTGCAAATTATTCATTTGAAGTGCAACCATTGTCTGACCTCATTTACAAAAAAACAGTGGCTCAGGTGGACGAGATTGAGTGGACACCTGAAGCAGAGGAAGCATTTGTCAGGATGAAAAAGCTTTTGGTCAGCATTGCAGTTTTGGCACTCCCTGACAATAAAAAGCCATTTATTCAGATGGCTGATTGTAGTAGACAGGGACACATGACATCAGTGCTGCTTCAACCATTTGGGACAAAAATGCGTCCAGTGACATATTATTCCACAAGACTGGACACGGTTGCCAGGGCCCTTCCTCCATGCGTGCAGGCTGTAATAGCTGCATCCATGGCAGTTCAAGCATCTGCAGGGATTGTCCTTTTTCATCCCTTGACCCTGAAGGTCACACATGCAGTGTCAGTCATTTTATCCCAGAGCAAGATATCAGTTCTTTCACCATCCAGACACTTTGCATGCATGACAGTGTTAATGTCCCAGCCTCATTTAACGATTGAGCGTTGCACAGTGTTAAATCCAGCAAGTTTTTTGCCAATCTCCACTGAAGGAGAACCTCATGACTGCTTGGCAGAAATTGAACATGAAGTAAAATAAGATAAGATAAGATAAGCCTTTATTAGTCCCACAATGGGGAAATTCCAGGATTGCAACAGCACAGGGATAGCAACACTCAGAGCAATAATTAAGAGGATACGGAAGATATAAATAAGAGCAGTGGATATACATACATACATACATACATACACATCAATATATAAATATACAGAAAGTGTGGAGCATTGTAGCAAGATGGAATAAACAGCATAACCATCTACTTAGTTATCCTACATAGTATGAATATGTACCCATACATATTGTCACCCTCCGTAGCGACCAATACTGTCCTAGTTGTATATACTGGAGGGGACCATTGTGTAAGTCTATTGAGTCTTTTGCATTCAGTACTATTAGGTTGTCACGTTTTTTGCTATCTCTGCGAGCAGCCCTGCTTAGATTATACAGTCTGACTGCCGTAGGTAGGAAGGACCTGCGAAACCTCTCGGTTGCGCACCTAGGATGATGTAGTCTGCTGCTAAATGAGCTCCTCAGTGCATTCAGTATGTCCTGCATAGGGTGGGACTTGGACTCCAGCAGAGATGACAGTTTAGCCACCATCCTTCTCTCTCCTATCTCCTCCACTGGGTCAGGGCGCTGCCCCCGGACAGAGCTAGCTTTCTTGATCAGTTTGTTCTGTCTCTTCCTATCGGCTGCTGTAATGCCACTGCCCCAGCAGACCACTCCAAAAGTGATGGCTGATGCCACCACCGTGTCGTAGAATGTCTTCAGCAGCACCCCTTGTACACCAAAAGACCTGAGTCTCCTCAGTAGGAACAGCCTGCGCTGTCCCTTCTTGTAGAGTGCATCGGTATTGCGTGACCAGTCTAGTTTATTGTTCAGATGAAGACCCAGGTACTTGTAGGATGTCACCATCTCGATGTCTGTTCCCTGTATGTTTACTGGTGCTGTGAGGGGTTGTCCTTGCCTGTGGCAGTCCACCACCAGCTCCTTAGTTTTCCTCGCGTTCATCTCCGTTGGAGATGAGACCGACGATTGCAGAGTCGTCAGAGAACTTCTGTAGATGGCAGTGTGTTGTGTTATGTGAGAAGTCCGCAGTATAAAGGGTAAACAGGAAGGGAGCCAAAATCGTTCCCTGGGGGGGCCCCGTGCTATTGATGATCGTGTCGGACACACAGTCCCGGGTTCTCACAAACTGTGGCCGGTTAGTGAGGTAGTCCAGGATCCATGATGACAGGTGCTGGTCCACCCCTGCGCACAGCAGCTTGTCCTTCAGGATCATCGGTTGAATGGTATTGAAAGCACTGGAGAAGTCAAAGAACATGATCCTCACCACATTCCCGGGCTTCTCCAGGTGGGACAGAGAACAGTGAAGGAGGAAGATCACTGCATCCTCCACCCCAATGCCATGCTGATAGGCGAACTGGAGTGGATCCATCGCTGGTCCCACCAGGGGGCGGAGGTGAGCAAGGAGCAGTCTCTCCAGGGTCTTCATCATGTGGGACGTCAGGGACACTGGTCTGTAGCTGTTCAGGTCTTTGGGGTGGGAGGTCTTTGGTACAGGTACCACACAAGATGTTTTCCACAACTGTGGTACCCTCCCCAGCTTCAGGCTCAGGTTGAAGATGAGCTCCACAATCTCACATAGCTGATCTGCACAGGACTTGAGGAGCTTTGCGCTGATGCCGTCCGGTCCCGAGGCCTTCCTCGCCTTGATCTTTCTCAGCTCCGTCCTCACCTGGGTCTTAGTGAGGGTCATGTTGGGGGGCTGTGTGTTGGGAGTGGGGGGGTGTTGGTGTAGTGGGGTGTGGGCAGCAGGACTCGATGTCTTTAGAGGCAGCAGTGGTTGTTGTGCAGTTGGGGGGGAGGGCGGTTTGTCAAACCTATTAAAAAACAGGTGCAGATTGTTCACTCACTCCCTGCCCCCCATGGCCTGGGAGGAGGTATTCTGGAGCCCAGAGATGGTTTTAAGGTTTCTCCAGACCCCACTGATGTCGCTCTGTTGCAGCTTGTCCTCCATCTTCTTCCTGAAGCTGTCCTTGCCTTCTCTGATCTTTCTCCTCAGCTCCCTTTGTACGGACTTCATCATCTCCCTGTTCCCCGACCTGAAGATCCTCTTCTTCTCTCTTAGAAGTGTTTTTATCTCAGGGTTGATCCAGGGTTTGTTGTTCGAGCAACACTGTATGGTCTTGTTGGGTATGGTGTTGTCCACACAGAAGCTGATATAGTCCGTGATGGTGTGAGTGAGGCCATCGATGTCCTCACCATGTGGATCGCAGAGCTGCTCCCAGGCAGTGGTTTCAAAGCAGTCCTTTAGAGCGTCCATTGCCTCCTCAGACCATAACTTCACTATGCGCATGACCGGAGGTTGTCTGTGCACTAGGGGTTTGTACACCGGCAGGAGATGAACCAAGTTGTGATCCGATCTCCCGAGTGGGGGGAGTTGTGATGAGGTGTACGCCTCCTTAGTGTTTGCATAGAATAAATCCAGTGTTTTATTGTCTCTAGTGTGGCATGTAACATACTGGGTAAACGTGGGTAGAATGGGAGACAGTGAAATATGGTTAAAATTGTCTGAGATGAGGAGAAGAGCATCTGGGTGTTCTGTCTGCAGCCTGCCAGTTACTGAGTGGATGACGTCACGCACTGTCCCGGCGTTCGCCGTCGGATTTGCATAAATAACAATGCAGATCATGTGTGAGTATTCCCTCGGGAGATATGTAGGCCGCATGCTAACAGCTAGCAACTTGGTGTCTTTGCTACAGTGCTGTTCCTTAATCGTGATATGTCCTGGTCTGCACCAGTTGTTATTGACGTACATCATCACCCCACCACCCCGTGCCTTCCCACTGTCTGGTGTCCGGTCTGCCAGTATTGCGTGGAAACCCTCCAGTTCAATGTTAGCATCTGCTGCTAGTCCTGTTAGCCACGTCTCTGAGAATAGGAACAGGCTACACTCCCGGTATATGCTATCGTAGCGGGAGATAGCCGCTAGTTCATCTGTCTTTCCGAGTATCGATCGTACATTCCCCATAATGACAGATGGGAGGGCGGGTCTGTACCTTATATTCCTTGCCCGCCGTCTTACTCCAGCACGACACCCACGTCGTTTTTGTCTTAATTCTCCCGGTATGTTGAGTTTTTGCATTAGCATCATGGGCTGGTTGAGTGCTAGCATCTAGTCCCTGTTATACTGCCTCCTGCCAGAAACAGTGGCTCCATCCACTGAATCAGGAGACATTTGGGCGATCTACCTGTTCGGATGGAATAAAGGTGACGCTGGATCATAAAGATTGGCAAGAGACCCAGATAGTAACAGAAATAGGCAGAAATTGATCCGCTGTTGCAAAGGGCAGCCTACTCGTGTGGTGCCAGAAGTCAACTCCATAGTACTGCCACGTCCTGATTTACAAGACATTCCTCTGGATGATTCAGATCTCACATTGTTTGTGGATGGATCATCAAAACGTGACTGTGATGGATCAAATTTTTCTGGCTATGCAGTTGTCACTCATGACACTGTTTTGAAGGCCCAAAAACTTCCTTCCCATTTTTCAGCTCAAGCTGCAGAGTTGATTGCTCTAACTGAAGCATGCAAAATGGGACAAAATATAAAACTCAGTTTACACCGATAGCCAGTATGCATTTTCCACTATTCACCACTATGCACAACAGTGAAAAAATAGAGGCATGATTACATCAACAGGGAAGCCTATTCAGCATAAACACTTCATTTTGGAGCTGCTTGAAAGTCTCAAAGTGCCATCACAACTGGCCATATGCAAATGTGCTGCTCATACAAATGGCAATGATCCAGTTTCTAAAGGTAATCATTTTGCAGATCAAACTGCAAAGGCGGTCGCACAAGGCTTGCAACCTAGACAAAGCACATTTGATTCTGTTCTGACACTGACTGAAGAGCTATCACATGATGTTCTTGTTGAGGCTCAAAAAGTAGCACCACAGGCTGAAATTTACAAATGGATAAAGAAGGGAGCTATTCTTGATGACACCTCAAAGCTCTACAAATGTAAGGCAAACAAGCCTATTCTACCACGCAAACTGTTTCACCAAGTCTCTACCTTGCTCCTTGGCGTTTCGCATGTAGCAAGAGGGGGGATGGTATCTGCATTGAATAAAACCTTTACTGCTTATGGATTTAGCCAGTTTGCCACACAGTTTTGTAAAAAATGTCTGATCTGTGCAAAAAACAATGCACAGGGAAATTTCAAACCTGAGAGAGGCACTTTTCCAGCTTCTACTTATCCATTTCAGAACATTTGCATGGATTTTATTGAACTGAAAAAATGTGTAGGCAAGAAATATTGCTTGGTCATTTGTGATAGTGTCATATGGGGTGAGACGCCATGTCATCCGGCGCTCAGGCCATATTCCCCCTCAGCCCGGCTCTTACTGTGACAGCATCTCAGCGGGCTCCCAGCTGTCAAGTTATACGAGACGGCTGGAGTCCAATTAACCCTCATCAGCTGAGGCGCTGCTAACGAGTATTAAAGGGAGCAGCTCCGATCATTCGGGGCTGTGACTTCGCACATCGTAGGCTGGAACCCCTTCGTCTGGTGCCAGCCACCTGCTCATCGTTCTGCATTAGATGTGATGTTACACCTGTATGATTATTTGTGTTTTTTGGCCCCACGAGGCCGTGTTCCTTATTCCCTTTCCCTCATCACAATAAAACATCGCAAACTCACTGGCTCGCCCTCGGCTCTCATTGTGTGGCTCGCGAGAGCCACACGTAACAGTAAGTCACAGCCAGGCGAGTTGCAGGTGGCCGTGAGTTTGCTGTTTGGACTTGTGTCTTCCCTGTCTGGGTGTCTGCTCTTTGAGCATGCTGAGTCATGTTCGGCGCCAGGGCGATGAGCTGACGGCCATCTTGGAAGGTGTTGACGAGACGCTCTTCACAGCCTCCCTGTACGACAACCCCTACGAAAGATGCTGGCACCTAGATTATGCTGAGAATCTCCAGGACAGTCTCCTTCGCCATTCCAACCACCCTGAGGTCTGTGCCAGGAGGGACGCCATAGCTGCACAGTGAGAACTGCTCCGTGGGTTGGAAGGAAACCCTGGCAGGAAGCCGAAGAGGAGGCGATGTCTCCCTTCGCCTCGGAATCCCGCTCCTGCCTCCGCTCCGGCCCGGGAGTTTGTGCCGTCCAGAGGGCTTCCCCCATCCAGCACGACGTCACTCGGGATTCCCCTGGAGGATCTGCAGCTGACTGCAATTAAGGTCCGGGACCGAGTGGCTGCTGCTCACTCCGCTGTGCACCCGTCCTCAGTTATGAAGCATGTGGCGGCGTAAGTTAGACTGACAGAGAGGAGTCCAGGGCTGCGTGACTTCTCCGAGTTCAACGCCCTCCTCGCCTCTGTCTCTGCTCAGGAGCGGCGATTTCCAGGTCTCACCTTCGCTTTGCCCACTGTGAGCAGCCATCGTCACACTGCCAATTCTACTCAGCATGAACCCCGTCTGGATCCAGTTCTGGGTCGCCGCAAAGTCTCATTCCTCCACGCAGCTGTCACTCCTGCGCCTCTTCTGAGAGGAGATCCCGCAGCCTTGTCTCCCGAGCCACCTCCCTCCGCTGTTACGCCAGCGCTCCGGGCCCGGCTCATCTCGGCTGTCGCCCCCTCCTCCTCGACACGCTCCCCGGCTGCTGTGTGCGTCCAGAATCCTGACCTTGCGAGCTCCATCCCGGAATCAACACGAGCGGCTCCCCAACGTCCTCCCAGGGGGTCCTCCGTTACCACCCGGCGGGGAAAGGGAGGAGCAACGTCCACGACAGCAGGCACCATCCAGCCTCCAGGAGACAGGCAAGTCTCAGTTCTTTCACACTCACCTTGTGATTTGCTCTGTCAAACTCCTGAAGGTGGAGTTCGGGGTTCGCAGCTCCCCTAACTCCCACCACCTGCTGTAGCTGTAATTATTAATCCTGCATCCTCTGTATCTCCCTCCGCTGAGCGGTCCCCGGCGCCAGGCCAACGTCGTGGGATGAGGAGGGGGCCTGTGGTTCTGGACAGCCTGGTTCCAGTTCCGCAGCTATGCCGTGGATGGAGGAGGAAAGTGGATTGCTGCGTGGAGCCTACGCCGACGACTAAGCGCCCCCGGGTCTCCACGGAGGAGCGGTCCGGTCCAGCGGGACGAGGTTCTCCTGCCACCATGCCGTGTGGGCCATCGGCGTGGACACTGGTGCCGGAGGGCTCACAAGCTGCGTTTTCCGTCATGCCAGCTGCGGAGCCCGACGCAGCTGAGTGGGAGCCTGATGACGGCCTAATGATGCTTGAACCCGGATCTTCGTAGTCCTGGATGGCGTCAGAACCCGAGATCAGGCAAGTGCTCTACCTTATCTTTCTTCTCCTCACTTTAGATAGATAGATAGATAGATAGATAGATAGATAGATAGATAGATAGATAGATAGATGTACTTTATTGATCCCAAACTGGGAAATTACAGTGTAACAGCAGCATGACAGTTGACAACCAAACAACAGAAACACACACGACAGACAAAGGGATTACCCATGGAAAGTAAAAAAGAAACTAACATGACTATAGAACCTATATACATCATAGCTTAATATATGATGATGACCCGTATAAACACACATGAATCATCCCATTGCACAAAGAAGGACTATCAGGAGCAGAGTGAAATGTGAGGTACCAGTTAGTCTGTAAGGTGCAGTGTGGCAGCATAGCTATGCCATAATACAACATCATAGTGAGTTATTGTACAGTGAAATTGCATGTGGAAGGAAAGATTTCCTGTACCTGGCCGTTCGACAACGAAGCTGTAGTAGTCTACTGGAGAAAGTGCTTCGCTGCCTATCTAGTGTGTGGTGGAGGGGGTGATCAGGATTGTTCATGATGGATCGCAGTTTATTTAGTGTTCTCCTCTCCACCACAGTCTCAAAGGTCTCCGGTCTGAGACCAATTACAGAGCCAGCCCTCTTGATAATCTTGTCAAGCCTGTTGGTATCTCTGGCCCTGATACTGCTACCCCAACAGACCGCAGCAAAGAAGATGGCGCTGGCGACAACAGTCTGGTAGAAAAGCTCCAGCATCCTGCTGCACACGTTGAAGGATCTCAGTTTGCTCTAGAGCACTTTCGCCTGTCTCTAGGGGAGATGAGCCGGGTGCAGCTGTTCCTCTGTGTCCGAGCTTATCTCGCCGGGTTCTGGCGCTTCCGGTGATCCTGATCCCGGTTCTGTTCTCTCTCCTGAGCCTTCTCCCAGGGTCGCCGGCGAGGAGCTGCCATCGCCCGTGGTGACAGAGGGTCCAGGTTCGAGATCGGAGGGCGGTTCTGGTGCGGCGCCGGCCCAATCGGGGTCCGACGTGGGTTCTACGGGGACCCAATCGGGGTCCGACGTGGGTTCGACGGAGACCCAATCGGGGTCCGACGTGGGTTCGGCACCAGCGGTGTCCAGGTCCAGTGAGGGAGCTGCTGATCCCCTGCCATCAGACGTTGGACCACCTCGTCATCAGCTCTCCCCCAAGCTTCTTCCACTAGGGCCCATTTGGACCTCTCTCTCTCCCTTACGGGCCTGGTGGTTGAGCGATGCAGGTCGGCTGCCGGAGGGTCTGCCGTGCCCATTCGGCTCGTTTGTGCGGCCGCCCGACCCGCTAGACTTCCTGTTCGGCGATCTGGTTCAGCCTCCCAAGGAACTGTGTCTTCTGGCCTTGGGTTCGGGTAGGCCTCCGGAACTTTTCCCTTCACCCCTGTTGGCGGTATGGACGCTGGGTGCGGGAGGACCCCCCGAACTGTATTTCCTTTGCTGTGCTTGTGTTTGGGTGGGTACAGCTAAGTCCTTATTACTGCTCCGCGTTTAGCGTGACTTTTTTGGGGGGGATTTCCCCTCCTGTTTGAGGGATGGCTGTAATCGTTAATTTTCGCCCTTAGGAGTTTTTCCTCTCATTTTGGGGTCTCCGGGGTTGATTTTCTTTGTATTTGCCTGTACATGGTTTATGGAGTATTGTGTTGGGTTTTTTTCTCTTCCTGTATCTCAGGCTGTTATTACCGCAGTTACCCTCTGCCTAAATGTTTTTTTTTCTTCCGCATGTTGTGGTTTATGGAGTAATGTGGGGGGGGGGGGGTTTCCCTGTGTCTTGGGCTGTTATTCCCACAGTTATCCTCTGCCTAAATGGTTTCTTTTTCTTACCCATGTTGTGTTGTATGGAGTATGATGTCTGGGTTTTTCCCTCGTACTCTGTATTGGTTTATTGTCGATTGTTTTTTTTTTCCTTTCTCTGATTCTCTCCCACCTGACCTGCGCCCCATCTGCCCACCCTAGGTGGGGGGGGGGGAGTCTTGGGTGTTACGGGCCGTTTGGAGTCCGGCCGTGAGGAGGGAGCTGTGCCATATGGGGTGAGACGCCGTGTCATCCGGCGCTCAGGCCATATTCCCCCTCAGCCCGGCTCTTACTGTGACAGCGTCTCAGCGGGCTCCCAGCTGTCAAGTTATACGAGATGGCTGGAGTCCAATTAACCCTCATCAGCTGAGGCGCTGCTAACGAGTATTAAGGGGAGCAGCTCCGATCATTCGGGGCTGTGACTTCGCACATCGTAGGCTGGAACCCCTTGGTCTGGCGCCAGCCACCTGCTCATCGTTCTGCGTTAGATGTGAGTGTTACACCTGTATGATTATTTGTGTTTTTTGGCCCCACGAGGCCGTGTTCCTTATTCCCTTTCCCTCATCACAATAAAACATCGCAAACTCACTGGCTCGCCCTTGGCTCTCATTGTGTGGCTCGTGAGAGCCACACGTAACAGATATGTTTTCTAAATGGACAGAAGCTTTTCCTTGCATACATCCAAATGCAATCACAGTGGCAAAGAAATTGCTTGCCGAAATTGTACCTAGGTTTGGAATACCTGAGAAAATTTACTCAGATATTGGTACACATTTTCGAAATCAAGTTATATCACATTTAGGCACAGCACTGAACATCAGTTTGAAGAATCATTCAGCTTATCACCCACAATCTGCAGGATTGGTAGAATGCACAAACAGAACTATTAAAGAAAGACTCAGAAAAACAATGGCAGAAACAAGGCAAAATTGGATTTATTGCTTTCTATTAGTTTTGTTCTACATGAGGATAATCCCAACCAAAGGGGGGTTGCCTCCATTTGAAATCATGTATGGCAAACCATACTTGCTGCCACCTTTGAGACCATTCAATCCTAGTGATGAAGAAGTGTGTTTGGCAGATCACATGAGAAGGATGTTGACTAACAGAGACATTATCGCTACTACTCTCCTCAGGAGGGTTCACGAGGAAACTGCACCGATCTTGGCCAAGCCAGGAGACTTCATCCTCATCAAAGCCATCAAAAAGAAGAATTGGACTGATTCACCCTGGCAAGGACCACAAAAAGTTGTTTTGTCAATGCCAGCAGCGGTGAAAGTTGAAGGATGGGACTCTTGGGTGCATTTAGCACACTGTAAACTTTACCCTACTCTGAACTCACAGCCAGGGACTACTGAATAAATATTTTCAACTTCATTCCATTAAAGACTCTCAGCAAGAGACATTTTCTTAATTGTTTCCCTATACAAGTGTCAACTGATGACACCCTACGTGGTGTCCAGTACCGGCTTGGGATAGGGAAGCAAGTGGTTGACCATCATGGAGAGACAAGAAGCGCAAGAAAGACATTTGATCATTAAAGGGTGTAGTTGTTGTTTCCTTTACATCATCATCCGAGGGGTGACATTATTACTTTGGTTTCTTTTAGCTGCACCACAAACCATACATCGTAGTGCTAGGGACCTTGCACGTATTCAGCATAACTGGCTAGAGCTACATGACCATCATGATCATGAATATGCTGCCAATACGTGGTGGAGGTATACTAATTATATGGCCAGGGCAGCTAATCGTTCCAATTGTTACGTTTGGTCCCTAGTGCCATTGTCAGCTGGACAGACTGCTGTTTTAGCTAAAATGATAGAACCAGCAAAAGCTCTCTGTTTTTCACAGAAGGCTATGAAAAGGGACTATACAAAAAAGATTATTTTGAATGACTCTTGTGAAATCTTTCATCACTCTACCAATCAGAGAACTTATGGTACCCCTTACTCTGTAAGGGCAAGGCTAGTTTCATCAGGAACTTTTTCTTTTTGTCTGAAGGGAAGTGGTAACAACCCTCTGGGCGACCTACCCCTTTCTCGGTGTGAGGCAGTGTACAGTATACAACGCATCTGTGATGTTAGTACCCTGACCAATCGGATGGGCAGGTGGTGTCCACAGGCTAACCGTTGTTATTACGGACCTATTACCATGCTGGAGCTCTGCAGTGCTGCTATCTGCAACTTCCATATGTATGGTGCACATATGGTGACGGGTGGTTGGTGGCTGTGTGGTCGTAAGGTGTATTCCCATCTGCCTATGAATTGGGCAAGAACCTGTGCCCCCGTCTTTGTGAAAGACAACACCCTGATTATGTCAGCAAGTCAGACAAGCAGAGGAAAGAGAGACCCATCACAGGATGCCATTTTCACACCACATGATTCCATCTGGGGTACGGACATGCCAGAGCAGTTTAGGATACTTACTACAGGTCAAAAGGTAGTTCAGTCGCTATTCCCTTGGGTGGGAGTGACAAAAAATACCTTGTGGATTGAGACTCTTAATTATAGACTACGGTCTTTTGTGAATTTTTCCTTAGCTGCCTGGAAAGGTGAAAGGGAGGAAATGACTGCTATAAGACTTGTAGCAACACAGAATAGAATGATACTTGATCAGTTGACTGCTGCCCATGGGTGTGTGTGCGCAATTGTAGGTCAGTACTGTTGCACTTTTATATCTGCACATGATGCAGATGGAGATGTCATTGCTTCAGCCATACGTAATGTGACTGCTTTGCAGACTGCTGGGGCTAAGGATAATGTTGATGATTCATCACACTGGATAAACTGGTTGTTTTCCTCATGGAGGAGTCTTGTCATAAACTTGGTGGTGATTATTGTAGTGATACTTTTGATCTTTTCATGTTTCATTCCTTGTATCCGTGATATGATGTTGAAACTTGTTCAGGTGAATTTAGTGTTATATCACGAGGCCACCATTGGAGATGATGGGGAAACAACACCAGCTTAATGTTTTATGAGTACAGAGTAAAAGTATGATTGGCATGCAGAAAACCAAAAGGAGATGTATGATCATGATGTGAATTTGAAATGTACTGAGCTGAAAGAGTAATCAAATATGTCTTGAAGTTCAGAGAAGTTGTTATCCTTATTTGAGATTTTTCACTTGATCCTGTTTATGTTCTGTTTTAATTTACATCGTATTTGAAACCATTATGTTACTAATCACTATTTAGCTAGTATACAGTTTTACTGTATTGATTGTTGTTCGATTGTTGATACCTTGTTTGCAGTTTCACGTTGAGGTACTAATACACATAGGTTTGGATGCTAGCACACATAGAGCTCTAATACAAACATACACATAAGTCTCTTATTCATATAATCGGTTTTGGTCATTTTTATTGTTCCTCATTGAAGTAACATTTACATATAAGTATTAATGTTTTATTAAATCACTGCTAATCTACTGACACATAGAACGACAAATACATACACTATTTCATCTCAATTTATGGTTAATGACCATCACTGGTTCAATTTTTCTCTTTTATGACTTACTTAGATGATTGATTTCTTTTTTGAAATAAAAGATATTATCCTCACATGCTCTCCAGGAAATGAAACATTCCAGCGGTGCTCGGGAGTGGCAGCGAGGCCGATGGTGGACTTTCCTCATTAAAAACCGAGTTAGGATCTTTTGCGATATAATGCTTTAGCATGAAATGCACCGGAACTTGGCAAGCTGCCCAGTGAGGTTTTAGAAGCCATAGTGTTTCATCTCTGATGCTTTTTAAGCATCAAAGGGGGGAATGATAGGATATTTTCAGGTTTCATTGATTATTCTATATGATTTTAATGCTGTATTATTCTATTTTATATTATAATTGTATCTGGTGCATATAATGAGCCAACGTCTGAGTCACTGTGATGTTTTTTCATTGTCTCAGAGCTTGAAAAGACTGTCTGTTTTTCAGTGTAAGATTAGGTTGAGCAAGATTGCAAATAATGACGAAGGTTTCATTGTTTTATCATACCAAGCTGTACTGTACTGTCAGTTAGAGTGACTTAGCTTGACCAGGTCATGTAAAGATCATAGCAGAATGTTCATTGCTGACCATAGATTAGAAGCAGTCACTTGAGGCGCTTTTCCACTAGCACCGCCCAGCCCCGATTGAAAACCTGACTCTACTCACTTCGGTTCGTTTCGGCCTCGGTTGCGTTTCAACATTACTGCTGGCACACCTGCTGTGGGTGGGATTTGTTGAACAGCAGGCGGCGCCACACTCTCGTGACGTCAAACACGCGACCGAATCCTCCACAACAAAGAAAATGGCTGATGACGAGGAGAGAAGGAAGGAGGAAGGAGAGAGGAATGACTGTGACATGAAACTGGTTAAATCTATGGTGCTGACTTGTTGTGCTCTGCACAATCTGTGTGAGAGTCATGGAGAGACGTTTGACACTACATTGGATGATGCAGTAGATGAACCAGTGGTGGCAGCGACCCAGGGAGCAGAGGAGCAGGGAGCCGATATACGAGATGCTGTGCTGTGATGCAGTACCTGTCTATTTCGCCCACATTTATGTGCATACATATTTCAAAAATGTTTTTTGAAAATAAAATGTTGTGCATGGTCCATTTACCTGTCCTCTTGTTCCTAACGCTTATCTGTTAAGAAGGTGCGAAGCCATCAGCCTAATGATGAGTCCACACTTCTCACTGTTGTGATAATTGCTCACGCTGAGCGCTCTGCCAGCCCCGCTGTGGGGGTCACACACACACGACGTGTTCCTCCCCACACTCTCAATAATTTTTTTTCCCATATATTTTTCTCTTTGGCGTACAGAAATGGCAATACGCCCATATTTGCTAAAATTGCATTTTCCCCGTATTAAAATACAGTGAAACCGTATCACTTGACAGGTATGTAATTACATGCAGAAACACCACACAGGCCATCTTCACAAAAATCCAGCTCGACAAGCCACTTTTGCTTAGGTGGAAATACAAATTGAACTATAAATCATGTGCTGATACATATGTAAAGGTCTCCCACTTTTACTTACAAATTGATTTTTAATTTTTGGGAAAAGGGAATATAAATTTTGCACTTGTTGGTAACAACAGTTGTGTGCAACAAAAACACAGCTGTGTATCCTTGTCCGATTTGTTTACTGTTATTAGTGCCAAATTTTTGGTAGATTCCTTCTTAATTTATTAAATTTTGACTGGTGACGCAACATTCAACTTACATGTACTTACCTTTATCATTGTCTACTGTACAAGTTAAAGCACACCTGTACAACTGCTTATAACATAAAAAATGTACCCGTTCAAGAGAAATGGATTCAGCATTGCAAATTTGTTTAAAATTAAAAAAAAAACCTACCAAGACATTACGTTTCGTTGTGTTGTTAAAAATTAAATTACCATTAGAAGGCTATACACCTGACCTGATGAACAGCAGCATGTGGAGTGAACAGAGAATGGAATGTGTATGTAATTATTGGCTTTTCTCATACGGTGTCATAACCGATAAACCAGACTTTTGATGCAAACAATACAATTTTATTCCAGAAGCAAAATTTACAAACAAAAAAACAGACTGGGCGTGAAGAGACATGGTTAGACATGCCGACTGCTAAATGCGTCCACAAGCCTGCCAAATAGGGTCAGGAAATCTCTGTTGAATGATGACATCTCTGCGAGCTCTTCCCTTCGTAACACAGCGTCCTGCTCCAGGGCTTCACGCGCATCTGCCCGCACATCTGCGGCCACCTGTCGCAAATACTGCATGTAGTCCTGATGGTGTTCTTGCCGCTGGTCATGTTGCCGTTGCAAGAGCCGCATCTCTTCGTCATGCATGTTGACCATCGCTAATGTAGATGGAAAGACAGAAAGGCATGGTCGTTAAAGCTGGATCACTACATATATTATGGAATTACACAGGGGAAAGTCTGTGGTGGAATGTCACTATTATATTATGCTTCATTGCTGTATATAAGCTGAACTGTCATGTTGCTGCCCCTCAGTAGAGCAGATTTTGCAACACGCAGGGTGCTGTCTTGGCTGCAGCCCCCCTGCAAAACTTAAAAGGATTAAGATTAAGAATATGGATGGATGGATGGGTAATGTTTAAACTAGTTGCTTGTAGTGTGGCCGCAGAAATCTGAATGGGTTAATACAGTCAGCTGACGCGAAGCATTTCAATGAAGCATGTTGATTTCAATGGCAGTTCATGCGCTTTATTTGTTTTTCTAAAACAGGAGTTACAACAGCACGTCAATCACCACACCTAAAAATGGTTGTGGAACACCGATAAGTGAAGACCAAAGAATAACCTTTTGTACATTTAAAAAGACATTTTCAATTAATTAATATGCAGCTACAGGAAATTGCATTAATCAATTTGGTACATAACTTGTTAGGCCCCAGCCCCCCCACGACCTGTAAAGGATTAAGCGGTAGAAGATGGATGGATGGATTTTTGACCCTGGTTTCCGCTGGACCTGTTTCAACAAAAAAAAATCGTGGTTATTGTGCCTTACCGGCACTTGAACGTGATCCAGATGGAGCTGGTGATGTGGCTGTCATCGGAGTCGATCCAGCTGGCGCTCCGCCAGACGCAGGAGAGTTTGGTGTGCCCATGTCCACTGAGGTGGACCCCTGTGATATGAACTGCGATTCTAGAAAGAAAATGCACGCAATTTAAAACTTAACACCAAAGTGCAACATGTACACAACACTCTCAAGTTTTTAACCGGAATACAATAAGCATAATTCAGCGTTTTGTTCGCGCTAATACTTAACACAAAGCAAGCGTGAATCTGCAGTTGGCTGCAAAACAATAGGAAAGTCTCAGTAACAACCATTACCCACAATCTAACAACCTTCCTATTTCTTAAAAACAGTGAGCTTGGCACAGAAAGGATAAAGTGGCGAAAAGATGCGCAATATCAAAACAACACTCACCATCCACGGTTTCCAAGGCCGTGACCGTGACTGTGGCCGTGACTGTGGCCGTGTCGAGCCCAATGTCTCTCAGCGAACCACTTCCACTCCTTCCGATCCGCTGCACTTCGAGCATTGTGGTCCTTCACTGCTCGGTAATTGCTTTTCAGCTTTTTCAGCTTCTCCCGACACTGTTTGGCAGTACGGATGTGCCCTTGGGAACCCATCTGCTTGGACACCTGCATTTCGAGTAGATCCGTCCAACTTGCGCTGGATGCGATCGTCGCCTAATATAGAAAGAAAATTGCACACCTCCTAATATATAATATTAGGAGTATATTATTATATAAGTATATTATACAGTATATTAATATAATATACTGTATTAAAGGGGCGCACTGTGTTCACTGGCTGAACAATTACAAATGGCGGTCGTGGAGTAAATTCAGCAGAAAAAGTCGCTTTTGTGACGTTATGACCTGACCAATCAGCGGCGACCAGTCTTTTAAAGTCATATCACAGCCATACTCAGCCCTACTCAGCTTGGTTAGACCCTGCCCTGGATCAGGTACTAAAAAAGTACCTGCTAACTGGTGCTGGGGCTAATGGAAAATGCTCAAACGCGGGCTGAGTGGTGCGGTGTAGGGCTAAGTGAGGCTAGTGGAAAAGGGCCTTTGGAGAGTTGGTTCCAGCCAGTCTAGCTTAGATAAGGGACTGAGGTATAAAGAAGCCACATCCTTGAACACATGTTGGTGCTGTGAAGCTCTGAGGCAAGTTTTGCTGTTACTGATGAGGTCCTTTCTGATCAGATAGAGAATAAATGGCTCAGAACTTGGGAAACCGCCTATTGATTATTGATTCAGCCTAAGTCAATTCATTTTTGATCTAACAAATTCTATTGCATAATTTAATTATAAGATGCATGATATATTGTATAATGAATGCAATTATGGGATGGATAATGACTTGAATGATATAATTTATTGGGTATGGAGAAGGGGTGGGACTATATAAGCGTTGGCTTCTTCCCACTCCTATTGAACAAGGCATTTTTTTGTTGTGTTTATTTATTTTCTTTGATTTTGAGTCCTTGTTTTTAATTTTTTTTTTGTTTTGTTTTGATGTTCAAATCAATCATTCAATCAAACCTGATGGTCACTCTGTCAGGGCTCCAGTGTTCCTCTGTGGAAATGAGAACCTTCCAGAAGGACAATCATCTCTGCAGCAATCCACCAATAAGGCCTGTATGGTAGAGTGACCAGACGGAAGTCCCTCCTGAGTAAAAGGCACATGGCAGCCCATCTGGTGTTTGCCAAAAGACACCTGGAGGACTCTCAGACCATGAGAAACAAAATTCTCTGGTCTGATGAGACAAAGATTGAACTCTTTTGCGCGAATACCAGGCATCATGTTTGGAGGAAATAAGGCACCACTGATAACCATGCCAATGTGGGTGGCAGCGTCATGCTGTGGGAATTTTTCAGCCACAGGAACTGTGAGACTAGTCAGGATAGAGGAAAAAGATGAATGCAGCAATGTACAGAGACATCCTGGATGAAAACCTGCTCCAGAGCGCTCTTGACCTCAGACTGGGGCAACGGTTCATCTTTCAGCAGGACAATGACACTAAGCACACAGCTAAGATATCAAAGGAGTGGCTTCAGGACAACTCTGTGAATGTCTTTGAGTGGCTCAGCCAGAGACCAGACTTGAATCCAACTGATCATCTCTGGAGAAATCTGAAAATGACTGTGCACCGACACTTCCCTCCAACCTGATGGAGCTTGAGAGGTGCTGCGAAGAGGAATGGGTGAAAGTGTCCAAAGATAGGTGTGCCAAAATCATGGCATCATATTTAAAAAAAAGACTTGAGGCTGTAATTGTTGCCAAAGGTGCATCAACAAAGTATTGAGCAAAGTGTCATGAATCCGGGTTTGGAGGTCAAACCTGATTCTGACTCATCATTGTGCTTTGACCTAGTTTCCTCCTGACAGCTCGGGCATGCCCCCTCCTCCTGTCAAGCTCCGTCAGCTGCACTGTCTGGTGCTCACACACACCCACATGTGCACACACACATGCACACGCTCCATTCACTCTCATTTCGCACACTCTCACACCTGATGTTAATCAGTCCTGCCCACGCATTTTCACACAGGCAATCTCTTTCTTCGTTAGCTTCTGGAGTATATGTTTGCTGCGCCAGAGGAAAGAGATTGTCGGGGCATTTGCCCTTGTTCATGGAAGAAACCTCCCCATGAACGACATTCCACTCCCTTCACGTACTCAGCCCGACATCTCCAGACAATCCATTCCTGGGTGTTCGCGGCTGCCTTAGCTTCTACCCCTTTTCCGCCAGACTGTGGTTTCGCCCCGGAGAAGCTCCAGCTTTGTAAGTGTCTTTTTCACCTTTTCTCCTGTGCTCTGCAGCCTTGCGGCACAAGGCCGTGCGCCTTTCCTTTTTGTGCTTTACACAGCCCTGCGGCACAAGCCTCCATTTAGACCAGGCTGTTGAACATTCATCTGCCGCCCTGCATGTTTAGTGGCCAAAACTAGCCATTGACATGGTTTAGTGACCCAATGACAAAACACAGACTCCGAATTGATACAATTAAGTTTATTAGCAACAGAAATAATGTGTGAGTGTGTGTAAATCCAGGCAGGAATTGCAGGGGACACAGCGGACACCGTACGGCCTGGCAACCCTAGGAACACACAGAGAGGATTGGTTAATGAAAGCCGCTGCTGGAGGAAGACAGTTACACTGTGGCTTACTGTGAGAGCAGATGGTGAGATGCCCAGATTCAGCACGACAAGTGTGGCCAGGAAGACAGTGCCTTCTGTAGGGAGTGCAGCTCCTGCGGTTGAGTGTCTAGGGAGTGTCGGCGTGGTGAAGGAGAGGAAGGAATCTGCCGCCAAGGAGGACAGAGGACGATTTTGCTGCCACGGAACTCCACCAGTGCACAGGAGACTGGAAGACAAGGTGAGTAGAGAATTGTAGCTTACGTAGGCAGCTGGAGGAATTCTCCGGTGACGGTGAAAGCAGGCTGAGGCTGAGACTATGACAGACTGTGAAATTTGGTGATGAAGCTCGTCTGGAGTTCAGTGAGACATCTCCGCGCTGCAGGCTCGGGCAGTGCGGTAGAAATAGGCCATGGCGTGATGAAGACCAGGTGTGCATGGAGCTAGGAATGATGAGCAGACCAGACCATGACAGCCATTACATCACTCTGTATTTCTGTCGCTGAACTGAACTGTATTCGGTGATAATTGGACTGATTGTTCCCTTTGTGTCAGGAATCTCTGAAAACACTCAGAATATGATCGTATATTAGTTCGTTACCTCAATAAAGATTCGAGACACAAGAATATTCTTTTAAAAGCTTTACTTGTATAAATTGTATACAAGGAGTACGAACCTCAGGTTGCAGGAGGTCAGTACTGAAGACTGGCTTCAGCGAGCAGGCTTATATATGAGAGGCAGTTGCAATACACAAACGGTTTCAGCTGAATACATCACAGACAGAAAGGAGTGAAACAAGTCTGGCACATTATTAACAGAGTTCGACAGAGTTCGTTAAACCGGAACCAGGTGTATTGACTTTCCTAAAAGAACAAAAGGGCCCTGCTCCCCTTCTCGCTCTGCAGGGGGCTCTTTGTGTCCTCTTGCTCAGCAGGGGGTTCCCCGTATCCGTGCTTTCCCAGCAAGGCTTGCTTCTTACAAAAGATGATAACACATATGTGCGATTTTCTGACAATTCCCTCCTGTTTATCATCTTTATCATTGTTTTGTTCATATGCAAACATCAGTACAATGTATCTTCTCATGATTTTCTACATTGTCTTCATTGAGCATCACTTCCAATCTAAACAGTGGTTCTGTCATCACAATCACCATCACTTCGTTTTCTCAAGGCAGTATATTGTACAGGAACTTTCCTTTGGAGCATAACAGATTGTAACATGAAAGTGTGTTGAGCAAGAGCTCTACTTATCATGGACCTAATGCAGGGAATGACACACATGCATAGTACACAAGATAGAATCAATGCAACTGTTACTGGAGTTAGCCACTTCAACAGAACTTGCCACCATTGACCAGAAAGGAACCAAGAGGACAGGTCCCAATTTTGTGGCACATCCTTCAAGCCATTCAAGTGTTGTTGCAGTCCTCTCAGCCAATCGATTACGCCTCCTTTCTCTCAGTGAGGTCCTCCAAAGCCCAAAATACATCATTCATTCTGTGACTCAAATAGGCCACTCCAAATGAGGGGAATGCTGTCATAGGCTGTCATCTCCCTCTTGGTTATCAAGTTGGCGTCGGGGGAAGTGATCCATATTATTCCTGCAAACACACCTGTCATACCAGCGGCAAGTAGCAGTGCTTTCATTTTTACTTCCACCTGAGAGAGTACCCCTCCGGGCCTCTGTCTTCACCAGGTTTGAGATGGCTGTGTCCTTAAAAGGACACGCCCCCCTTTGTAACTGGACTTACTCAGGGAAGCAGGTTAGTTCACTTGCAGGCACTTTTAGTCTCTTCACGTGTGAAAGGTGGATCCATGATGGTCGTTCAGTGACCCTTACTGAGTCCCAATGCTGCCGGTGATGATTTTTCACGAAGATAAAGTCACCAGGCTGCAGTGGGTTGATCACTTCCTCCTGTGGAGTGGAGAGAGCTCCGACAGAATCAATGTATTCTTATGTTTGAGTGGTGTTAGTAATGACAGACCTGGCAGTCCATAAGGGCAGTGAAAAGCACAGTCCCACTTTCTTATCTGGGATGGTATTAATTGTTTAGTTTCACTATCTTAAGAGCTTCAGGCCACGTAGTGGCCTTACCATGCGTGGTTTTTGCCAGCATTTGTCTGATTGTCTGCATAAATGATCTCTGGTATTCCAAAAGTTGGGAATATACTATTTTGCAAAAACCTTACAGAAAAACTTTTGCATCTGCCTTAGCAGTAGGATGTATTTCTGTCCATTTTGTGAATGTGTCAGTGAGAACAAGGCAGTATTAGAGTTGACCCACTTTTGATAATTCTATAAAATCCATGCACCATTGAGAAAAGGGTGCTTTTGGTAGTGGAAAACTCCTCTGTCTAGTTCTCATTGCACCTTGGGCATTATTTTGACTGCAAACTTTTTCATTTCTTTTAGAATTCCTGAACAGAAGAAGTGTTTTTCAGCTATCTTAATCATTTTTTCAGCTATCTTAATTATCCCTCCTGTTGGCACATGGCAGAAGCCATGGGTCATCAGTGCCAACCAGCGGTACAGTGAGGAAGGGAGAACAATTTTGTCATTGGCAGTGCAGTAAAGTTTGTTGGCATTTAAGTATGTGTGGGGTGGCATAGTCATGTTTTTCAGCTCATACTAGCATGCAAATTTCCTTGTGGGCCCTGAAGTAGTGCGTACAGTGGAGCCGTGTGTTGTGAGAGGTTTGGCAACCACTGGCGGCAGTAGTTCAGGGTACCTAATAGTGCCTTTTTTGTTGTAAAGTTGCAACTGTTTCACATGAATTTGCTACTTATTTTCATAAATCTACAACTTTTTTGTTGTAAATTTATGACTTTTTCTTTTAAATTTGCTGATTAAGTTTGCCTTTTTTTTTTTTTTGTCTGTGGCAAAGGTAAGTTTTGAATGGTCTTTATTCTATCTGGTTCCAATGTCTTCCTGTCGGCAATAAGCATATGGCCAAGGAATTTAACTTCAGGTTGACAAAACTGCAGTTTTTTCTTGTTACATTTTAGTCCATGTTCACACAGGAAGTGCAGCAGGGCCAAAGAGTCCTGTCGACATTGTTCCTCAGTGGGGGAGGCAACCAAAATGTCATCCACATATAATTTTTGAACCGGCTGGTGGGCTAAATTTGGCCATTAGAGCAGTCATTTCCTGTGAGAAAATGGTCGGACTTTCACAAAAACCTTGAGGTAATCTGGTGTATGCGTACCTTTTTCCCTTAAACGTAAATGCAAACTAAAACTGGCTTTCTTCATGCACGGGGATAGTAAAAAATGCATTACTCAAATCTACCACAGAGAAAATGGATGAATCGTGACCCAAAGGGTCATGACCACTTGTAAAGGTGCCATAAATAGTCCTGTGGATTGGGAGTATTGCACATTTTGCTTAGGAGTTTTCACCCAATCGGTTACATGATTTGTCTTCTCAACCATTTGTCCACAAGCAGCCCAAAAGTAATTGTCTGGTCCCCATAGGGACATGTGAGGCGGAGTGTTAACATCATGCAAGGAGGTAACCTCTTCGGGCAATTTCACCGACAGTGCAGCTGCTCCTTGCTCATTGAAAATCAAATTGTCCATCTGCACTGTCATACAATTTGTCAGCCAAGGCACAATCAAAAAGTTCAAAACATCTGATATATTTCATAGTAACGTGCAGTGGCTGTGGACATCCTAGTCCTTCAAGGATATGACCTGGCAGTACAGCAGCCATGAGGGCGGTGATTTTTGTACACGATGTCGTGACTGCTGCACTGTCTTCTTTTAAGTCATAGCCAAACAATGTGCCTCACTCTTGATCATTGGGTTTGTCATTGTCTGCCAGGAATGTCTGCTCTGTTCTTAAAATGGTATAATCATCTTTTAATTTATATAGAAAATCTTTTAGAAAGGATAAAACAAGTCATTATCAGTTATTGATAATTTTTATGTATTACCTATTTTTCTGAGTATTGCTAATTATTTGCTAATTAATTCCCCTGATACCCCCTGTTTTGATACATGGAGACACACATGCAGCAAAGTTACGGGGTATTTGCTTGATTCTTCTGCTGAAAGGAAGTGTGCTACCATTTTTAATTTTAGATAAAATTTGCGGGTAGCCCAGTTCCCTCAAAAATAAGATTACAATAGTCACAGCTTCTTTTGTGACATCTCTTGAATTGGTTTACAAATTTCATTTAAGAAAAACAAAATAACCATCTGTGCATTTTTGATATGCTTCAGCATTGATAAATAAGATCAGTTTGTTCAGTTGAACACAGATGGGTTGAATTTGAATAAATGAATAAAAGTTGCGTCACACTCTTTCAGTCAACAGAAAGGTGGATGTTTTGCCTAATTAGAATTTGATTCAAATTTTTTTCCAGGAATGCCTCATTTTATATATTCCTTGGTAAATTATGGAGTGAATGTAGTTTACCCTGACCCAGCTTGGCCACCGCCGAATCAGGAAAAACACATTCCTCATTACTGTCATATTCCTGAAATATGACGTTGTCGCACCATTATGTGGTGAGTAACATCAAATGCATACCCTCTGTTGGGGAGGAACATAACTGGGGTGTTAGATTGACTTTAAATAACCGATTATACAGTAAGGCTATAATCTTCGCTGTGAGTGTTTGCTCATTACTAAACAAATGTTAATATTCACAATTAAGGAAATGCACTGAAAGAATGGACACCTAATGCCTCATTGCTGCTTTAAGTACTTGGAAACATTTAAGACAGCTGCCTGCATTTGTGCCTTCTTCCTGGCACTCTTAGCCAAAAATTTAATTTATTTATTGTTGGTTTTCTGTTTGTTTGGTTTTTAAAGCTACAGCTTCAAATCTTACGTGGATGTTTATTTGTCTTTGGTTACACATGCTCTGCTTTCATTTCTTTTTCCATTTCCATCTCCATCCATCCATCCATCCATCTTCTACCGCTTTTCCGGAGGTCCGGGTCGCGGAGGCAGCAGTTCAAGCAGAGAAGCCCAGACTTCCCTCTCCCCAGCCACCTGCTCCAGCTCTTCAGAGGGGATACCAAGGCGTTCCCAGACTAGCTGGGAGACATAGTCTCTCCACCGAGTCCTGGGTCTGCCCCGGGGTCTCCTCCCAGTGGGACGTGCCTGAAACACCTCAAGTGGGAGGCGTCCAGGAGGCATCCTAATCAGATGCCCATACCACCTCAACTGACTCCTTTCAATGTGGAGGAGCAGCGGTTCTACTCTGAGCCTCTCCCGGATGACTGAGCTCCTCACCCTATCTCTGAGGGTGAGTCCAGCAATCCTACGGAGAAAGCTCATTTCAGCCGCTTGTATCCGCGATCTCGTTCTTTCGGTCATTACCCAAAGCTCGTGACCATAGGTGAGAGTAGGAACGTAGATTGACTGGTAAATCGACAGCTTTGCCTTAGAACTAAGCTCCCTCTTCACCACAACAGACCGGTACAACGTCCGCATCACTGCAGATGCTGCTCCAATCCGTCTGTCGATCTCTCGCTCCATTTTCCCCTCACTCGTGAACAAGACCCCAAGATACTTAAACTCCTCCACTTGGGGCAGGAGCCTGTCCCCAACCCGGAGAGGACAATCCACCTTTTTCCGGCTGAGGACCATGGACTCGGACTTGGAGGTGCTGATTCTCATCCCAGCCGCTTCACACTCAGCGGCAAACCGTCCCAGCAAGAGCTGTAGGTCATTGCTGGATGAAGCCAACAGGACAACATCATCTGCAAACAACAGAGATGAGATCCTGTGGTCACCAAGCATGACACCCTCCATTCCCTGGCTGCGCCTAGAAATCCTGTCCATAAAAATTATGAACAGGACCGGTGACAAAGGGCAGCCCTGGCGGAGTCCAACTCTCACTGGGAATGACTCCGACCGAGTGTTGGCAATGCGAACTAAACTCTCACAACGGTCGTACAGAGACCGAATAGCTCGTAACAACAAGCCCGATACCCCATACTCCCGAAGCACCCCCCACAAAAATCCACGAGGGACGCGGTCAAATGCCTTCTCCAAGTCCACAAAACACATGTAAACTGGTTGGGCAAACTCCCACGAACCCTCAAGAATTCTCGAGAGGGTAAAGAGCTGGTCCGATGTGCCACGGCCAGGACGAAAACCACATTGCTCCTCCTGAATCCGAGGTTCGACCAACGGCCGGACTCTCCTCTCCAGTACCTTGGCATAGACCTTCCCAGGGAGGCTGAGGAGTGTGATCCCTCTAAAGTTGGAGCACACCCTCCGGTCCCCTTTTTTGAAGAGAGGAACCACCACCCCGGTTTGCCATGCCAAAGGCACTGCCCCCGACCTCCACGCAATGTTGCAGAGGCGTGTCAACCATGACAACCCAACAACATCCAGGGCCTTGAGGTACTCGGGGCGAATCTCGTCCACCCCCGGGGCCCGGCCACCAAGGAGATTTTTAACCACCTTGGCGACCTCAGCCCCTGTGATAGGCGAGTCATCCCCCTCGTCCCCAAACCCTGCTTCCTCTGTGGAAGGCGTATCAGTGGGATTGAGGAGATCCTCGAAGTATTCCTTCCACCGCCCGACGATATCCCCAGTTGAAGTCAACAGTGTCCCATCCGCACCATACACAGTGTGGACGGGGAGCTGCTTTCCCCTCCTGAGCCGCCGAACAGTTTGCCAGAATCTCTTTGAAGCCGACCGAAAGTCTTGTTCCATGGCCTCACCGAACTCCTCCCATACCCGGGTTTTTGCTTCAGCAACCACCCGAGCTGCACTCCGCTTGGCCTGCCGGTACACCTCAGCTGCTTCGGGAGTCCCACAAGCCAACCAAGCTTGATAGGACTCCTTCTTCAGCTTAATGGCCCCCCTCACCACTGGTGTCCACCACTTGGTTCGGGGGTTGCCACCATGAGATGCACCGACCACCTTGCGGCCGCAGCTCTGGGCTGCCGCTTCAACAACAGAGGTGGAGAACATGGCCCATTCAGACTCCATGTCTCCAGACTCCCTCGGAATGTGGTTGAAGTTCTTCCGGAGGTGGGAGTTGAAGACCTCCCGGACAGGGGCCTCAGCCAGACGCTCCCAGCACACCCTCACTATACGTTTGGGTCTACCAGGTCTGAATGGCTTCCTCCCCTGCCATCGGATCCAACTCACCACCAGGTGGTGATCAGTTGACAGCTCTGCACCTCTCTTTACTCGGGTGTCCAAGACATACGGTCGCAGGTCTGATGACACGATAACAAAATCGATCATCGACCTGCGGCCTAGGGTGTCCTGGTGCCAGGTGCACATATGGACACCCTTATGCTTGAACATGGTGTTCGTTATAGACAGACTGTGGTTAGCACAGAAGTCCAATAACTGAACACCACTCGGGTTCAGATCGGGCAGGCCGTTCCTCCCAATCACCCCCCTCCAGGTTTCACTGTCGTTGCCCACGTGCGCATTGAAGTCCCCCAGTAGGACAATGGAGTCTCCAGGAGGAGCACCCTCCAGCACCCCAGTCACAGACTCCAAAAAGGGTGGGTACTCTGAAACATCATTTGGTGCATAGGCACAAATGATGGTCAGGACCCGTTTCCCAACCCGAAGGCGCAGGGAAGCAACCCTTTCGTCCACCGGGGAAAACTCCAATATAGAGGCAGCAAGGTGGGGCGATACAAGAATACCTACCCCTGCTCGTCGCCTCTCGCCCGGGGCAACTCCAGAAAAGGCCAAGCTCCAGCCCCTCTCCAGGAGACTGGTTCCGGAACCAGAGCTGTGTGTTGAGGTGAGGCCGACTATATCTAGCCGGTATCGCTCAATCTCGTACACCAGCTCAGGCTCCTTCCCCACCAGAGAGGTGACATTCCACGTACCAAAAGCCAGTTTAGAAAGCTTGGGATCAGTCCGCCAAGGTCTCCGCCTTTGACTGCCACCTAATCCACATAGCACCGGACTTCCATGATCCCTCCTGCAGGTGGTGAACCTACTGGAGGGCGGACCCATGTAACTCCTTCGGGCTGAGCCCGGCCGGGTCCCATGGGTGGAAACCCGGCCACATTTCCATCTCAACATCAGAAATATTTTCTACACTTGCTAAACCCACCGTTCTTCTTTTCTTCCCCTACGTACTTTTTCCATCAGAAACACTCACTCAGTTCGTTTCCATCCACTATCCATCTGTGTACAAGACTTCACCTTTCCCTGGACTAGCTGATGAAACATCTCACATCTATAATCTCTTTCAGTATTAAAACTTCCTTCATCCATCTGGTCTCTGTTCTCTTCAGCCTTCATCAACATTCTGTTACCACCTGCTTGTCTTATTCATGATTCACTGTCCCGCCGTTCATACTACTGACTACTGTCCACAGCTAATGCTCCATGCAAGATCCTGAACATGGAAGTGATCGGTTTCATTCTGGAAAGTCAGCTTTATACCAAACCAACATGGCTCAATTCAAAATTCTGTTTTGTGACAAAATTCATCTCTTGAATTCTACCCTGGCATTGGGTCCCTTTCCATCACTGACCTTTTGAATTTGTTTTGGAATTAAATAATGCCTCTGGGTCTGAACATCTGCCTTTCAAGGAATGTATTAAAATAAGACATCTGCTGGTTGCTCTGAAAATTAAAGTTAACAGAGTCAGCTGTATCTTGGTGTGGTGGAGTCTTGTCTTTTTCTCCTGAAGAGATAACTCCGTATGAGCTAACACCATGCCTACAAGACTATAACCTGGTGAGAAAAGTACAATCTGACCCTGCCCCTGTATTTATCGGGGGTGTTTGTAGCATTTTCTAGAAATTCCTTAATTTTCTCACTACCTTCAGGCTCCCCCTTAGCTGTTTGTAACGGCCCGTTTTTAATCACCATCAGGGGGGCCATTATTGTGGGTGTTGATTGCATAGCCAGGTCCCCCTGGTTGGGGGGGGGGGGCTGTTTTCACATCCTGCAAACATTCCTCTGTCCTGCATTTGTTTGACCCATCTGGCAAATCTCTTCCTTCCTTTCTTTTGATCTATGACTGGGACCTTTGATAATCCATAGCCTCTGGCAGATCATATGCACGGACAAATTAATTATCAGTCTCTTTTGAGCATCTGTGCTCTAAATCTCACGTTGTCACATGTCAGTCCTTCCTATAAAGTGCACTGTCATGCTTCAGTCAAAGAAAAAGGTCAGTAATGCGTCAAAATTTTTTCTTTTTTTTAATTTTAAATATGTAAACAGTTTATCACGTACGCAAGATTAATTAAATCCCCACAGAGTTATTAAAATAAAAAATAAAAACCCAAAACCTTGTAAAAGTACCCATATTTAGACCACTTTTTTCACACAGATCAACCATACACAGAGAGAGAGAGAGCAGAGGAGTTTTGTTCTCTCTGCACTGCCGCTGCCTCTGTCTAAGGCTCACACACAAAGAACAGATAAAATAACTGTCTCTCATTGTCCATTTTAACGTTCTGTTGCCATTTAATCCGTCCGTCTTTAAATATTATGGTCTAATTATTATGATTTTATTTACTTCCTCCTTTTCCCAACCTCTTGGGCTTCTTTTAATAATTTGCTGTATGGACCCTCCTTAGGATCGCGGCATTGATAAGCTGGGGGAGGATTATCTTTTTCATTTAATAATGGTTCAATGCTCGGTTGGTTTTGATATTTATCTTTTTTTGTTGTAAGTTTATCTGTCGACGTCAGACTGCGCATTCATCCACATCCAGTGTGGGTTTAAAGAATAATCTTTTACCCATTTATTTAAATATTTTTCAGGATCCTTTATTTGCTCTTTTTCTTTTAGTTTGTCATTGCAATTTTTTTACCGTTCGGCGTGCAGTCTCCTCTTTTTTCTTTTGATTATTTTTTGCTTTATTTGTTTTTCCTGTACAGTTACCCATTTTTTTTTCTTTTAGTCAGGGACATTGTCGGTATGCCCACCGCAACGCTATTACTCTTTTGAAGTGCGCTCACTTGTTGTTGGGACTAGATCTCACGCCTTCAGGATACGTGGGGCAGCACGGTGGTGCAGTGGTTAGCACTGTTGCCTTACAGCTAGAACGTTCCAGGTTCGAATCCCCAGGCTGGCAGGGGTTGGAACCTTTCTGTATGGAGTTTGCATGTTCTCCCTGTGCTGCGTGGGTTTACTCCGGGGGCTCCGGTTTCCTCCCACAATCCAAAGACATGCATGTTAGGTTAATTGGCTGTTCTAAATTGTCCCTAGATATCTGTTTCCTATAGGCCCTTAGAATAGAGGGTTAATACTAGTGAAAGCGCTTTGAATGGTCTTTGTGACTAGAAAAGCGCTATATAAGTGCAGAGTAGTTAGTTAGTTAGTTAGATACGCTCACTTGTTGATGGGACTAGATCTCACGCAGCCTATATTAGGGCTCCTGTAATTTCTTACAGGATCATTACCTGGTATGATCAGATAGGAAAAATATAGGGTGCCGCCCTATTGAAAAATATAGGGCGCTGCCTTATATTACCATTACTTGCTAAAGCTTGACCTATCAGTCGATACGCAGCACCTTTTACTTTTTGAAACCTGACTCTTCGGCCGGAAAACAATACAATCGGGACTTTAACCCGAACAAAACTTTTTACTTTGAAACAATACAATCAGGACTTTAACCCGAACAAAACTTTTTTCCTCGTTGCAACTACTCGTCCGCGCGCTTCACTCTCTTATCGCGTTAGTCACTCGTGGTTGGATTTAGGAGGATCTTGTAATATATTTAGGAGCGCATCCTATTTTACATTAGTAACATATTGGAGTGGCCTATTTTACATTAGTAACATATTTAGGAGTGCATCCTATTTTACATTAGTAATATATTGGAGTGGCCTATTTTACATTAGTAACATATTTAGGAGCGCATCCTATTTTACATTAGTAACATATTGGAGCGGCCTATTTTACATTACTCAGTCAAGGCTAGATTTGGGAGGATTTTCTAACGCATATAGTATATACTATATCCTTTTTCTTTAATAATAAAAAGATGTCACTTACTTTATGACCCTACTAGTGAGGATGACCGTCACTAGACAGAGTCAGAATGCCAGTTTCCTCCCCGGCGTTCCCTGAAGGCGGGTTTCCAAAACTGACCGTTGGTCAGACCATGCTCATGGGTTTTGCAAACCGGGGAAGGCTTGGATGTCCTGGCTTGTCTAGGTATCGATCATCTGGGTCACGGCACCACGTATGTCAGGAATCTCTGAAAACACTCAGAATATGATCGTATATTAGTTCGTTACCTCAATAAAGATTTGAGACACAAGAATATTCTTTTAAAAGCTTTACTTGTATAAATTGTATACAAGGAGTATGAACCTCAGGTTGCAGGAGGTCAGTACTGAAGACTGGCTTCAGCGAGCAGGCTTATATGTGAGAGGCAGTTGCAATACACAAATGGTTTTAGCTGAATACATCACAGACAGAAAGGAGTGAAACAAGTCTGGCACATTATTAACAGAGTTCGACAGAGTTCGTTAAACCGGAACCAGGTGTATTGACTTTCCTAAAAGAACAAAAGGGCCCTGCTCCCCTTCTCGCTCTGCAGGGGGCTTCCCATGTCCTCTTGCTCAGCAGGGGGCTCCCCGTATCCTTGCTTTCCCAGCAAGGCTTGCTTCTTACAAAAGATGATAACACATATGTGCGATTTCCTGAAACTTTGTATGGTTAATAAAAGTGCATCATCTACTCTCGCTTTTGGGTTTATTCATTCCTTCTCTCGTGCGTCAAGCTGTGGTGCAATGGAGGTTTATGACACAAAGACCATGAATACTTATGTACATGTGATTTCTTAGTATTTTATTTTTAATAAATTTGCAAAAATCTTTAAAAAAATGTTTTTCACATTGTCATTATGGGGTATTGTGAGTAGAATTTTGTGGGGAAAAAATTAATTGAATCCCTTTTGGAATAAGGCTGCAACATAACAAAATGTGGAAAAAGTGAAGCGCTGTGAAGACTTTCCGGATGCACTGTAGATCCTCTAAATATGCGCTTTCAGTGGGCTGGTCCAGGGGTGTCAAGCATTTGGCTCGTGTGCCAAAAACAGCCCACAAGGGGATGAAAAATTTTCTCTGTGAATTTACAGCTTTATTTCTAGTAAATTTCTGACTTTCTACTGAATACAATAGTTTGTGTAAATATGAAATTTTTTTCTCTGTAAGATGCAACTTTTTTCTCATCAGTTTTCTTTCTTGTTTTTTTCTGACCCTTGATCTTGCTGTGTGTGCAAGAGGATTTAAGTATGCATTCAAAAGTGATATGAAAGTTACTTTTCCAGGTAACTAGTTACTTTAATTATGCAGTAACTCAGTTACTTTTGAAAAGAAGTAACTATTAACTGTAACTAATTACTGTTTTTTGGTAACGTGCCCAACACTGGTTATGACCAGGATATTTCAAAAGGGAAACAAATGTTAATGCTACTAACAGTGCTCATTGAGTTTTATGCACTTTGAGATATGCTTGAGTAACATGTGTGGCATAACATTATGTAGCTCACATATTCCTTGGCAGAGACCCAGACATGAGGGAACCTTGAGCTCGCAGTGTGTATTGACATCACGCCTCAAACGGACATTGAGTCTGGACCCCCTGTGGACTGGAGAAGAAGTGAGAAGATCTGGGAGTGGACCTGAAAGGACTGTCTGACTCCTGGGGTCAGACAGAGAAGCCGAGAGGACAATGGGAGGATTAAATGTGAATGTAATTCTGTGTTTGATGTGAATGTGATTTGTGTTTGATGTGAGAGTATAAAGGTATGTGGTTTACCGCAGCTCGCCCTCTTCATTCCCTGACAGAGAGGAGCTGTAGGACGTGAGATGAAATAAACCAATACTGAGAAATCATTCAGTCTCTTCATTTCATGGTTCCTACATTGGTGACCCACACGTGAGAAATATTGAACGGCTTGGAGATCGTCTCTCCAAACCTGATTCACCAGAGACCGCCCGCACCGGTGTAAACTCAATTAAACTCCCCGAGTTCTGGCAAGAGGACCCGCACTCATGGTTCCAACATGTGGAGTTGCGGTTCGTGCTCAACGGGGTATCAGCAGATGACATTAAGTTCCATAATGTCATCGCAAGAGTCGACAGCCGCACAGCCCGGTGTGTGCGGAGCCTGGTGCAGCAGCCACCCGCTGCTGGCAGATACGACGCCCTGAAAGCCGCCCTCATTCAGAGTTTTGTGCCATCAGCCGAGGTGAGGGCCAGAACACTTCTGGACCTGCGCGACAGAGGAGGACGCCAGCCGACCGTCCTCATGGAGGACATGCTGCAGATGATCGGGGCAGACAACGATGCGTTTTTATTTAAACACATCTTCTTAAGGACTCTTCCAGCGCACATGAGAGGCTCCCTGTCCAGCATGAGATGTGTGGACCAGCAGGACTTCCGCGCACTGGCCGTGGAAGTGGAGCGGCTCCTGGATGCATGCGGCGAGCAGGAGACAGCAGCGGCAGCAGCAGACCTCGGCGCGGCGGCCGGGGATGATGGAGAACCGGTGGTAGCAGAACCGACCCCGGCGACAACAGCGGCAGCGCGGTCCAGAAGCAGAGGAGGGGACGAGCGTGTGTTTCTACCATCGACGCTTCGCGCACAAGGCACACAGATGCGTCCCGCCATGCAACTTCAAGAAGCAGGGAAACGCAAGAGCCGGGGGTCGTTAGCAGCTTCGACCCTCGGCGAACAGAACAAGCTGCTGTACCTGACAGACGCGAGCTCCGGACGGCAATTCCTCGTTGACACCGGGGCACAGAGGAGTTTCATCACCGCAACCTACGTGGACCGGGTGGCCGGTCCCCGCGGAGATGGGGCAACAGCCGCAAACGGCTCGTCGATCAAGACTTTTGCCGAAAGAACTCTGCGCCTGTCCTTGCACGGCCGCATCTATGAATGGACCTTCATAGTAGCGGCGGTGAGTTTCGACATGTTAGGCGCCGACTTTTTGTGCTCACATGGCTTGTTGGTAGATCTGGCTAATAGACGCTTGGTTAATGCACTCTCTTTTTGTTCTATTCCCTGTGCAGCGCGAGTGTCCCCGCCGTCAGTACAGGCCAACGCCGCCGCAGCAGGAGGTAAGTTCCACACTCTCCTAAACCAGTTCCCAGCACTCACAGTTCCCACGTTTTCAGCTAAGGTGGCGAAGCACGGGGTGGAGCACTTTATAACCACAAGTGGCCCACCAGTTTTTGTTAAGGCTCGGCGCTTGGATGCAGCTAAGCTCTCCATTGCGCGTGAGGAGTTCGCCAACCTGGAAAGGTTGGGCATAATTCGCTGCTCAAAGTCCGCTTGGGCTTCCCCCCTCCACATGGTCCCGAAGGCGGACGGCTCGTGGAGACCGTGCGGCGATTACCGCAGGTTAAACAATGCCACAGCGCAGGACCGCTACCCAATTCCGCATATCCAAGATTTTTCGGTGCATTTGGCCAAGGCGCACATTTTTTCTAAAATAGACCTGGTCCACGGTTATCATCCGGTCCCGGTCCGGCCAGAGGACATTCCCAAGACAGCGGTAATAACCCCTTTTGGGATTTTTGAATTTTTACGCATGCCTTTTGGCCTTAAAGGCGCTGTGCAAACCTTCCAACGCATGATGGATGCCGTTTTGCGCGACCTCTCTTTTGTTTTTGTCTACTTAGATGATATTTTGGTCGCCAGCGCCTCTGAGGAGGAACACGAAAGTCACCTCAGAACTGTTTTTCAGAGATTGGGAGCGCATGGGTTGATAATCAACCCAGCCAAGTGCCATTTTGTCACAGCGCAGATCGATTTTTTAGGGCACCGCGTCTCCCCAGAGGGTGCAGTCCCACTGCCCTCCAAAGTACGCGCAGTGGCTGAGTTTCCCCAGCCACAAACGGTAAAAGTGTTGCAAGAATTTTTAGGTATGGTAAATTTTTACAACCGTTTCATACCTCACGCGGCGCAGCTCATGCAACCGTTGTACGCCGCGCTAAAAAAACAGAAGCCCTCCAATGCGATTGAGTGGTCCCCAGAGCGGGAATTCACTGAGGTTAAGGCAGCACTAGCAGATGCAGCACTGCTGGCTCACCCAGACCCGGCAGCCCGAATAGCGCTAACCACAGATGCGTCAGATGTGGCCATAGGAGCCGTGGTGGAACAGCAAGTCGCCGGGGCTTGGCAGCCACTCGCTTTTTTCAGCAGATCCCTATGCGATGCTGAGCGAAAATATAGCGCCTTTGACAGGGAACTGCTAGCGCTCCACCTGGCCATTCGCCATTTTCAGTTCTGGTTGGAAGGGCGGCGTTTCACCGCGTTTGTCGACCACAAACCGCTAACCTTTGCAATATCCAAAATCTCAGAACCATGGTCAGGCCGACAGCAGAGGCAGCTGGCCGCAATGTCAGAATTCACCACCGATATACAGCACGTAGCCGGTAAATTTAATGTGGTGGCAGACTGCCTCTCGCGAGCGGTAACAGCGCCTGTCCATGCGGATGGGGGCTGTAACACCGCAGACGCGGAGTGCGGTAACAGCGCGGACGCGCACGCGGCTCCGATGCACGTAGGGATAGATTACGCGGCCATGGCAGCGGAGCAGGGCGAAGACACAGACCTGCGCGCGCTCCTGTCTGGGCCAACAGGGTTAAGGCTGGAGAACATAAGTTTACAAACCGGTTCACCCCCGCTTATTTGCGATGTATCCACCGGGCGACCTCGCCCAGTGGTACCGGCCACGTGGCGCCGTCGCGTTTTTGATGCGGTGCACTCCCTAGCACACCCGGGAGTACGCGCTTCGGTGAAAATGGTAGCAGAGAAGTTTGTTTGGCTGAGCTTGCGCAAGCACGTGAAGGAGTGGGCGAGAGCCTGCATGTCCTGCCAGCGGGCTAAAGTTCACAGGCACACAAAAGCCCCTTTAGAACCTTTCCACATTCCGGCTAAGAGGTTTGATCATGTGCACGTAGATCTAGTGGGACCCCTGCCGCCCTCACAAGGGTTCACACATCTCCTGACAATGGTGGACCGGACCACGCATTGGCCGGAAGTAGTCCCATTGCAGTCTACCACAGCAGCAGAGGTGACTCGCGTTTTTTTAACAGCCTGGGTAGCGCGGTTCGGAGTCCCGTCGGACATTACGTCCGATAGGGGTCCGCAGTTCGTGTCAGAGCTGTGGTCAGCAATGGCCAGCGGCTTAGGGGCAACAGCCCATCGCACCACCGCTTATCACCCACAGGCCAACAGTTTATGCGAGCGTTTTCACAGGTCGTTGAAGGCAGCCCTCAGAGCGTCGCTCACGGATACAGATTGGGTAAACAAACTACCATGGGTTTTATTGGGGTTGCGCTCGGCACCCAAAGAGGATTTAGATGCCTCACCTGCTGAATTAGTTTTTACTCAACCTCTCAGGCTGCCAGGAGAATTCCTGCCAGCCCATGCAGCACCGGAGCGCCCCCCGGTGCAGGGACCTCTACGTGGCACGTGGGCAGAAATGCTCCCGGGCCCCGCTCATCACACTTTTCCGCGGGTTTTTGTTCCCAAGGCTTTGCAAAATGCAGAGTTTGTTTTTGTCAGGCACGACGCCCAGCATCACAGCCTCCGCCCACCTTACGACGGTCCGTTTCGAGTGCTGGAAACCGGGGAGAAATATTTTGTGCTGGACTTGGGGGGCAGGAAAGGAACAATCAGTGTTGACAGATTAAAGCCTGCTTTTGTGTTACGTGATGAACCTGTACGGCCGGCGGGGGCGCCTCGACGTGGCAGGCCTCCCAGGGAACAGCCCCTAGTTCCCCAGCGGGGGGTAAATAACCCTTCTCCCCCTCATTCCACAGACGCACCGCAGGATGGCGCAACACAGGCTGCGAAGCCTGCGTTCAGCAGATTCGGGAGGAGATTGAAGCCTAAGCAACGGGCAGAGTGATGTGTATTTTGATCAACCCGTGTAAATTGTGCTGTAGATCCTGCAGGGGGGGGGGGGGGGTGATGTAAGGGTATAATGTGTATGACTGCCCATTATTGACATGAAGTCGGTGTGTGTGTCCATTCTTGACATAATGTGTATGACTGTCCTTTATTGACATAAGGTGTATAACGGTTAGAGTAATGTTGGTGTATGTCCGTTCTTGGGCGTTTCGGGGGGAGTGATGTGGCGTAACATTATGTAGCTCACATATTCCTTGGCAGAGACCCAGACATGAGGGAACCTTGAGCTCGCAGTGTGTATTGACATCACGCCTCAAACGGACATTGAGTCTGGACCCCCTGTGGACTGGAGAAGAAGTGAGAAGATCTGGGAGTGGACCTGAAGGGACTGTCTGACTCCTGGGGTCAGACAGAAAAGCCGAGAGGACAATGGGAGGATTAAATGTGAATGTAATTCTGTGTTTGATGTGAATGTGATTTGTGTTTGATGTGAGAGTATAAAGGTATGTGGTTTACCGCAGCTCACCCTCTTCATTCCCTGACTGAGAGAGGAGCTGTAGGACGTGAGATGAAATAAACCAATACTGAGAAACCATTCAGTCTCTTCATTTCATGGTTCCTACACATGTGACCAAAATGGTTATTAACAGAACTTTTTCATTCTATTTATTTAATTGTTGTTCAACAATAATAAAATTTCATCCATCAGAGTTAAAATCAATCAGATTCTTCCCACAGTTAACTTAAATACTGTAACTACTACAACTCCTTCAATTGATGTCTGTCTTGATGAGTTTATTCCAATCGACCTTTGTGAGTTAGACAAAATAGTTTCCTCATCCAAACCTTCAACTTGTCTTTTAGACCCTATTCCTACCAGGTTATTTAAAGAAGTCTTCCCACTTATTGGTAGCTTTATTCTTCATATAATCAATTCTTCTTTAACTTTAGGCCATGCACCGCAGGCTTTTAAAACGGCCGTAATTAAACACTTACTCAAAAAGCCAACACTAGATCCAGGAGCTTTAGCTAACTATAGACCAATCTCTAATCTTCCTTTCACTTCAAAAATCTTAGAAAGAGTTGTTGCTACGCAATTATTTGACCACCTGCAGGGAAATGGTTTACTTGAAGAGCTTCAATCTGGGTTTAGAATCCATCATAGCACTGAAACAGCCTTAGCGAAGGTCACTAACAACCTCCTCATCGCATCTGATAATGGACTGGTTTCTGTAGTTGTCCTTTTAAGACCTTAGTGCAGCTTTTGATACTATCGATCATCATATTCTACTTGATAGATTAGAAAACTATGTTGGACTTAATGGGACTTCGTTGCAGTGGTTTAGATCTTATTTATCTGATAGTTTCCAGTTTGTTCATGTAAATAATGAGTTTTCTTTCAACTCAAAGCTTAGTCATGGAGTTCCACAGGGATCTGTGCTAGGCCCTACTCTTTTTAGTTTATATATGCTTCCGTTAGGCAACATTATTAGAAAGCACTGTATACATTTTCATTGTTATGCAGATGACACACAATTATACCTGTCAATGAAGCCAGATGATAGTAATCAATTAGCCAAGTTAGAAGCCTGTCTTAAGGAAATCAAAGCTTGGATGACTTGTAATTTCCTGCTGTTAAATTCAGACAAGACTGAAGTCATTCTTGTTGGTCCAAAAAACCTTAGAAATACCTTTCCAAATCAAACTCTCAGTTTGGATGCGGTTACTCTTTCTCTTAATAGCTCTGTGAGGAACCTTGGAATTATTTTTGATCAAGATCTGTCCTTCAATTCACATATTAAAATTGTTTCTAAGACTGCCTTCTATCATTTGCGTAACATTGCCAAGATTAGGAGCATCTTGTCTCAGAGTGATGCTGAGAAACTGATCCACACTTTTGTTAGCTCGAGATTAGATTATTGTAATTCTTTATTATCAGGCTGTCCTAAAACATCTTTAAAAAGTCTTCAGCTGATCCAAAATGCTGCAGCAAGAGTTTTAACAGGTACTAGAAAGAGAGATCATATCTCTCCGGTTCTGGCCTCCCTTCATTGGCTTCCCATAGAGTTTAGAATTAAGTTTAAAATCCTTCTTCTCACTTACAAAGCTCTAAACAGTCAGGCCCCTTCTAATTTAACAGATCTGATCCTACTGTATTATCCTAACAGAGCACTACGCTCCCAAAATGCAGGATTACTTATAATACCTAGAATCTCCGAAAGTACAATGGGAGGCAGAGCCTTCAGTTATCAAGCTCCTCTCCTGTGGAACCAGCTGCCAATCTGGATTCGGGAGTCAGACTCGATCTCTGTTTTTAAGAATAGGGCTAAAACCTACCTTTTTGATATAGCCTACAATTAGGGAGGGATCATGTGTTTCTGAACCCTCCCTTAGTTATGCTGCTAATAGGTTTAGTCAGCCGGGGGACCTCCAGTAATGCACTGGGCCTCACTCCTTTCCTCACTCTCAATGAAACATTTTTTTTGCTGGTCATTAACATTTGTTTGTTCTCTCCCATAGATTGAGTCCCCATCGTGCTGTTTGCTCTCTACATGTCTGTTCTTTTCATCTTCTTTATCCCCTCATCCCCCAGCCAGTCACAGCAGATGACTGCCCCTCCCTGAGCCTGGTTCTGTTGGAGGTTTCTTCCTGTTAAAAGGGAGTTTTTCCTCTCCACCGTCGCCAAGTGCTTGCTCACAGGGGATCGCCTGATTGCTGGGGTCTTTCTGCAACTGTGGGGGTTCCCCCTACAGTTGATAGTGCTATGAGATGACTGTTGTTGTAAGATGGCGCTATATAAATAAAGTTGAATTGAATTGAATTGAACAGGAACAATATTTCTACTGTGGCACATATGTTTGGTTCATATTTCCCACAAGAGTGTGGCACATATGTCTGGTTCATATCTCCCACAACTGTATGGCTTATGTGGATTGGGGCTTCACGTCTGGAGGAACAAAGAGTCTGGATCGACGGGGGCCGACAGGAGATGTCGAGGAGGTGTGAAGTCAGACCCTTGTCTCAGAGAGGAGGCCCTGGGGGGATTCCCGGAACACCAGAGAATAAGAGACAATGGTGAATCTTCAGAGACTTGCATTGTGATTGAATGTTTGCAGAAGCACCATGTGACTTGAGTTCTTAATCCCCCGGAGGTATAAGAGTGTGATGTAACATGATTCTGCCTCTTCTTGCTTTTTGAGAATGTTGGATGATTGTGTTCTGCAATAAAGCTGAACCTGAGGAATACACTCAAGTCTCGTCATTGAACACAACTTCCACACTGGTGACCCACGACAAAGAATGAGCAGAGAGAATTCTCCTGAGCGGAGCTCATCAGAGGCCAGCCTGATGGCTGCCTCCACGCTCCGGCTGCCCGATTTCTGGCAGCACAGCCCGCGCTCCTGGTTTAGCGCGGTCGAGGCGCAGTTCAACCTCCGGAGAATCTCAAAGGATGAAACGAGGTTCTACCATGTGGTAGCGAAGCTGGACAGTCACACGGTCCAGAGGGTGGAAGACCTGGTTAACCACCCACCGGACACCGACAAGTACGGCGCATTGAAGGAGGCGCTGATCAGCCATTTCACCCCCTCGGTGCAACAGCAAGCAGAGGGGCTCCTAGCGTTGACGGAGTTGGAGAACGACAGACCGGCAGACCTGATGGTGAAGATGCTGAGACTGAAAGACTCCGAGGATGGCGAATTTATTTTCGCCCACCTTTTCCTCCGGACTCTGCCGCCAGCAGTGAGAGGGACCCTGGCAGACTCACCCCGATTGGCCAAGCGAGACTGCCATGGGTTCGGCAAGGAGGCGCAGCGACTCGTCGACGCCCACAAGCGGAGCGCGGTGTCGGCCGCGGCAGCTGAGCAGAGGACGGCGCCCGGAGATGGTTTGGAGCCAGTGGTGGCGGTGCCAGACGAACCGACGACGGCGGCGACAGGCGTCAGGCGACACGGAGCTGAAGACGGCCTGTGTTTCTACCACCGCCGTTTTGTGGAGAGGGCACACAGATGTCTCCCACCGTGCCGCTTCAAGCGTCAGGGAAACGCCAAGACCGAGGGCCGGTAGCGGCTGCGTCCCTCGGAGAAGAAAATAAGCTGCTTTACCTGACAGATGCACACTCTGGGAAACAATTCCTCGTGGACACGGGCTCCCAGCTGAGTTTCGTCACGCCTACCTACGCGGAACGGCTGATGCCGTCTAAAGCTCCCTGGGTGTCAGTATCAGCAGCGAATGGCTCAGCGATTAAGACCTTCGGTGAGAGGACCATGCTTCTGTCCTTAAAGGGCCGTTCATTCGAGTGGACCTTTATTGTAGCGGCAGTCAGTTTTAACATGTTAGGGGCTGATTTTTTGTGATCACATGGTTTATTGGTTGATCTTGCTAATAGACGTCTGGTTAATGCACTTTCTTTTCATTCTATCCCCTGCACAGCTCAGGTGGCTCCGCCGACTGCACATGCCAACGTCACAGCTGCGGGTGGTAAGTTTCATGCTCTGCTCACTCACTTTCCAGCACTCACAGTCCCAAAGTTTTCGGCGACAGTGGCCAAACACGGGGTGGAGCATTTTATCACCACCACTGGGCCGCCCGTTTTTGCAAAAGCCCGGCGCTTGGACTCAGCTAAACTGGCAATAGCGCGCGAGGAATTTGCCAACCTGGAAAAACTGGGCATAATTAGACGCTCGAACAGCCCCTGGGCTTCACCGTTACACATGGTCCCAAAGGCTGATGGCTCGTGGCGACCTTGTGGCGATTTCCGCAGGTTGAACAACATCTCAGCACACGACCGCTACCCAATTCCGCACATTCAGGATTTCTCAGTTCATTTGGTGGGGGCGCGCATTTTTTCTAAAATAGACTTGGTGCACGGCTACCATCAAGTCCCCGTGCGCGCGCAGGATATTCCCAAAACCGCGGTAATAACTCCGTTTGGGCTTTTTGAGTTTTTGCGCATGCCGTTTGGGTTAAAGGGAGCCACGCAAACTTTCCAACGCATGATGGATGCTGTTTTACGCGACCTGCCTTTCGTGTTTGTCTATTTAGACGACATATTGGTAGCCAGCACGTCCGAGGACGAACACGAAACCCACCTCACAGCGGTTTTTCGGAGACTGGCAGAGCACGGGTTGATAATTAACCCAGCGAAGTGCCAGTTCGGGGTGGCGCAAATCGATTTTTTGGGGCATCGCGTTTCGCCAGAAGGAGCGGTTCCCCTGCCTGAGAAAGTGCGCGCAATAACAGATTTCCCCCAACCTCAAACGATAAAAGCGCTGCAGGAGTTTCTAGGAATGGTTAATTTTTACAACCGGTTCCTTCCAAGCGCAGCGCGGCTCATGCAGCCACTGTACGCGGCACTAAAAAAGCAAAAACCCACGAATAAGGTCGAATGGTCTCCGGAGCGGGAGCGCGCTTTCTCCCAGGTCAAATCAGCCCTTGCAAGCACCGTTTTGTTAGCGCACCCGGTTCCAACAGCCCGTTTGGCGCTCACCACTGACGCTTCAGACCTAGCGGTGGGGGCAGTCATTGAACAGTGTGTGGCAGGGACCTGGCAGCCACTCGCGTTCTTTAGCAAATCCTTGCGCGATAACGAGCGTAAATACAGCGCGTTTGACAGGGAGCTTTTAGCCCTACACTTGGCCATCCGCCATTTCCAGTTCTGGCTGGAAGGGCGTTGTTTCACTGCTTTCGTGGACCACAAACCATTAACTTTTGCGATGGCCAAGATCTCAGAACCTTGGTCAGGCCGACAACAAAGACAGCTAGCCGCAATATCGGAGTTCACCACCGATATCCAGCATGTCGCAGGCAAACACAATGTAGTGGCAGACTGTCTCTCACGTGCTGTGGCAACGCCAGGCCACGTGGGGGCAGACTCGGTGGCTGTGGGCCAGGGCAGTGATGCGGGAGTGCGCGCAGCCCCGGTCCACGTAGGTTTGGATTATGCAGACATGGCTGCGGAGCAGGTTGGTGACGCGGATGTGCGCGTGCTCCAGTCTGGACCAATAGGGTTAAGGCTGGAGCACAGGGTGCAGCAAATAGGTATGCCCCCCTTAATATGCGATGTTTCCACGGGTCGGCCTCGTCCCGTGGTTCCAGCCGCGTGGCGCCGCCGCGTTTTTGACTCGGTCCATTCGCTGCCGCACCCGGGGGTGCGCGCATCGGTCAAGATGGTGGGGGAGAAATTTTTCTGGCCGGGGTTGCGCAAACAGGTCAAGGAATGGGCAGCAGCTTCTGTAGCGTGCCAGAGGGCTAAGATACACAAGCACACGAGGGCCCCTTTGGAGCCTTTTCACATCCCGGCTAAGCGGTTCGATCATGTGCATGTTGATCTGGTGGGCCCGCTTCCCTCGTCTCAGGGGCACACACACCTTTTGACGATGGTGGACCGCACCACATGCTGGCCGGAAGCGGTACCTCTGGCGTCAACAACGGCGGAAGAGGTTGCGCGCGCATTTTTAACAGCTTGGGTCGCGCGTTTTGGAGTTAATAACATAACGTCCGACAGAGGCCCTCAATTTGTTTCCGAACTGTGGTCGTCTATGGCCCGCAGCTTAGGGGTGAAGGTACACCGCACTACCGCCTATAACCCGCAGGCCAACGGTTTATGTGAACGCTTTCACAGGTCATTGAAAGCAGCCCTCAGAGCATCACTCATGGATACAAATTGGGTGGACAAACTGCCATGGGTTTTATTGGGGTTGCGTTCTGCACCTAAGGAGGATTTACAGGCCTCCCCAGCGGAGTTAGTGTTCGCACAACCTCTCCGTTTGCCGGGGGAATTTCTTCCGGAAAATCCTGCGCCCAATTGCCTCCCCGCTCAGCTGTTGCAGAGCGGCACAGGATCAAACACGCTGCCTGGCCCAGTGCATCACAGTTTTCCACGCGTTTTTGTGCCAGAGGCTTTGAAAAACGCGGAGTTTGTTTTTGTTAGACATGATGCACAACGCCCAGGGCTGCGTCCGCCTTACGATGGACTGTTCAGGGTGCTGGAAAAAAATGAGAAGCATTTCTTGCTAGATTTGGGGGGCAGAAGGGAGCTAATTTGCATCAACAGACTCAAGCCCGCTTTTGTCCTGGCTGATGAACACGTGCAGTTGGCGAAAGCCCCCCGCCGGGGCAGGCCACCGAGAAGGCATGCTCCAGAGCTCCCACAGAGATGTGCTAACAAATCTAATCCCCAGGTGCGAGGAGACGCTGCAGACGCAGCGAAGCCGGCCTACAGCAGATTCGGCAGGAAGCTAAGACCTAAGAGATTGGGGGATTGATTGTTGGTTATGTGGTAATGTCTTTTATGTTATGCATTTACGGGTATGTTTGTCCCATGCAGACGGGGGGTCATGTGGCACATATGTTTGGTTCATATTTCCCACAAGAGTGTGGCACATATGTCTGGTTCATATCTCCCACAAATGTATGGCTTATGTGGATTGGGGCTTCACGTCTGGAGGAACAAAGAGTCTGGATCGACGGGGGCTGACAGGAGATGTCGAAGAGGTGTGAAGTCGGACCCTTGTCTCAGAGAGGAGGCCCTGGGGGGATTCCCGGAACACCAGAGAATAAGAGACAATGGTGAATCTTCAGAGACTTGCATTGTGATTGAATGTTTGCAGAAGCACCATGTGACTTGAGTTCTTAATCCCCCGGAGGTATAAGAGTGTGATGTAACATGATTCTGCCTCTTCTTGCTTTTTGAGAATGTTGGATGATTGTGTTCTGCAATAAAGCTGAACCTGAGGAATACACTCAAGTCTCGTCGTTGAACATAACTTCCACACTACTACTAAGTTCTGCTCAACCCCAGCACTGTTGTTGTGTTTTTATGCACTTTTGATGTACCTTTGTCATGTGCCAAGCACACATTTAAAACCAAGACAATGAATAAAAAGGGCATATTTTTCATCATATTGATCTTTGTTGGTTTGAAATTTGTTCTTTTCAACAGATCGCTGAACATGTGCGGCCCAGTTACATGTCTTGATTTCCCAATTGTGGCCCAACTGATTTTGTAATAGATTAGCCCTGGGGGACTTCCTGTTTTGGCGGCCATGTGAGAGGGACACGTATCACTCTGCTCTGCTCCTGGAGAAAAAAAAAATCGGCAAATAACTCTCTCATTTGGGACAGAACGTATCCCAGCGTTTGGGCGAGGATATGTCGGTGAAGCCTAATGCTGGAAAACCAGGTAGAGGAAAAAGCGAGCCACCGAAACAGTCCAAATTAACGGACTTTCAGGTCTGTGACACAGCAGATAAAGCTCCATATATGGCGGAGGAAGCTAGCAGCGGTGCGGTGACTGCGGGAAACGGCACAGGTGCAGTGCTAGCTGCCATTAGTTCAATGAGAGCAGACTTTTCCTCTAAATTTGATGGGATTATGGCAGCGTTGGAAGGAATGAGAAAGGAATTGGGTGACTGTGTAGAACGAATGGCGCAGGTGGAGCTTCGTGTCTCTAGTGCTGAGGATGACGTCACCGGTCTTCAATTAAAGGTGCGCACTTTGGAAAAAAAAAATAAATGTCTGGAAGATAATGTCCTGGATTTGGAGTCCCGGTCGAGACGGAACAACTTGAGGCTGGTGGGTCTACCGGAGGAATCCGAAGGTCGGGATACATGTTCCTTTTTAGAAAAGTGGATTCCGGAGGCGCTGGGCAGCGCAGAGCTGCAATCAGCAGTCGTTCTGGAAAGCGCACATCGTATTGGCCCACGGAGAGATAAGGGACCACCGAGGACGCTTATTATGAAGTTCCTCAGCAACAGAGACAGGATGAAGATCTTCAACGCTGCGCGAGCTAAAGGAAAGATTAAACACCAGGACCAGCAGGTGCGGTTCTACCCAGATTTGGCCACAGGAATCCAACAATTGAGGAAGCAGTTTGATCCCGTACGTAAAGAGCTGCGCAACCTTGGGATTCGTCATGGTGTAATTTATCCTGCGAGACTGTTGACCACGTATGGGGGCAGAACACACATCTTCAAGACCCCTGAGGAGGCGCAGGAGTTCATCAAGAAGATCCAAGAAGGGACTGGTGGGAGCTCAGCATGAACAAAATATAAGGTAGAATATTTAAGCATTTGCACAGGCATCTGACTGATTTGAAGCAAATAGCAAGTTTACAAAATATAGATTGTATTATATATTAAAAAAAAACTATGATGTACAAAGTTGTTAAAAATTTTGGAGTTAAGTTGGAAAACTACAGAAGAGAGTTAATGTTACGTCATTAAAAGCAGTAGAGTTAGGGTGATTGGGAGGATGAAGAAGGAGTGGCTTTGGCTGATCCTCGTGGGTGTGGAGCGGTCGATGGCTATATCGGGAGACGGAATTTTTCTTTTGATTTTGGGGGGATTACCACAAATGTGGGAAGGGGGAATTTGTTTGTGTGTAGTTTGTAGGATGAATGTTCAACCACTCATGTTTTTGCTTCTCTGTATGAGCATGTTTACACTGCAAGGTAATCCCAAACTCCCTATTGATCATAAACCAAAGCGTTAATCTTAATTTAACTTCATGGAATTGCAGAGGTCTACAGAATTTAAAAAAACTTAAACAGGTTATGAATAAAATAAAAGACATGGGTTCAAAAATTGTGTTTTTACAAGAAACTCATCTAATAGAGGAGGATGTAAAAAGAATTAGGAGTAGATGGCAAGGAAGTGTTTTCACCTCATCATTTTCATCCCGAGCCAGGGGAGTTATGATTCTCATACATAAATCAGTCCCATTTCAAGTGAAAAATGTAATTGGAGACAAATTTGGAAGATATTTAATCATTCAAGGATCTTTGCTATTAGAAAATATAAATTTGGTGAACTTATATGGTCCCAATATAGATGATCAAAAGTTCTTTGCTAATTTATTTCTTATCTTATCATCACTTACAGGACAACATATAATAGCAGGGGATTTTAATTGTACATTGAATCCCGGTATAGATAGATCAACAGGACTGGACTGTACGCACAATGGATGTAGGATGACCATTAATCATTTTATGAAAGAATTGAGATTGCTAGATATATGGAGAGAAATGAAACCACAAGTTAAAGCCTACTCTTGTTATTCCAATACCTACAAGACATTCTCACGTATTGATTATTTTTTGATCTCCACAGAATTAAGGTTCAAGATTCAAAACTGCTTTTATGATAACACCGTGATCTCTGATCATGCACCCTGCTGTCTAATATATGTAGATAAGAAATTGACAAAGGAATCAGGTAGATGGCAATTTCAGCATAAATGGCTTCAGGATGAGGAATTTGTTAAGTATATAGAAAAACAGATAGATGAGTTCTTTGACATCAATACTACACAAACATCAGCATGTGTAAAGTGGGAGGCTTTCAAAGCTTTTATTAGGGGACATATTATTAGTTATACAGGTTCAAAATCTAAGAAGACTCGAGAGGAGAGAGTCCAATTGGAACATAAAATAAAAATTCTTCAAGTAAAAGTGTATGCAGGAAGTGATCCAAGGTTGGAGAACGAATTACTGATTTTGAGAGCTGAATATGACAAAAAATCAGCAAATAGAGCTGCCTCGAGTCTTCTAAGATTGAAACAATCTTTTTATGAACAAGGTGGAAAATCAGGGAAATTATTGGCATGGCAGATTAAACAATTAGAATTTAAAACACCAATTACCAGTATTATAAGTAACGGACAGGTAGTTATAGATCCTTTAGAAATTAATAGAGCCTTTAGAGATTACTATGAAAAATTATATGATACCAAAAATGAATCTGACTTAACAAAACTAAATGGGTTTTTGAACGAACTATCTATACTGTGTATTTCAAATGAAAACAGGGAGATACTGGAGTCTAAAATTAGTCAAGAAGAAGTTGGGCTAGCCATTGATAATATGAAATCAGGAAAAAGTGCAGGACCAGATGGTCTTCCAGTTGACCTTTATAAAAAATTTAAGAATAAATTAATAAAACCTTTTTTGGAAATGGTTTTAGAAGCATTTCAAAATAGTAATTTACCATCATACATGAATAATGCCTTAATTATACTGTTGCCAAAACCAGGTAAACCCTCTAATAAATGTGAAAATATGAGACCAATAAGCCTATTAAATGCCGACCTTAAGATAATCTGTAAAATTTTAGCAAGACGAATACAAGAAATTTTACCAAATATTATTAATCGAGATCAGAATGGCTTTATAAAGGGAAGACAAGGCTTCCATAATGTAAGAAGACTATTTAATATTATCTATTCTAATAAAGAAGCACCGGATACAGCTCTCCTATCACTGGACGCTGAAAAGGCCTTTGATAGAGTCGAATGGCCCTTTCTTTTTGAAGTCTTACAAAGGTTTGGACTTGGAAATAATTTCATAAAATGGGTTCAGATAATATACAATAATGCTACAGCAGAAATCCTAACAAATAGCAATATTTCAAAATCAATAAAAATCAATAGAGGATGTCGACAAGGCTGTCCACTTTCACCTTTACTGTTCACTATGGCAATTGAACCTTTAGCGATGGCGATACGTTTACATTCACAAATATATGGAATTAAAGTTGGACCAACAGAACGTAAAATCTCCCTGTATGCCGATGACATAATTTTGTTTATGTTGAATCTTAAAAAATCAATTCCGACCTTGTTGAATTTAATAAAGAATTTTGGGGAAATATCAGGATATAAAATAAATAAAACTAAATCTTCAATATTAATGCTAAATGAGACCCAGAGAAATTACCCAGCCCCTGAGGTAAATCAATTCAATGTTGTAAATCAGTTTAAATATTTAGGAATCCAAATTGTGCCTAAGCTAGAATCAGTCGCCAGTGTCAACTATGAAGCCTTAATGACAGATATTAATGAGTTACTTCAGAGATGGATGTCACTACCAATGTCGATGATTGGGAGAATCAATATACTTAAAAGTAATATCTTACCTAAAATACTTTATTTATTTCAATACATTCCCTTACCACCACCTTTAGATTTATTCTCAAGAATTAAAAAAAAGTTAGTTGAATTTATATGGAACAACAGGAGGGCTAGATTACGTCTGTCTTTATTATATTTACCATTTCATCGTGGAGGTCTGAAATGTCCAAATTTTATGTTGTATTATTGGTCAGCACAACTGAGGTCTAGGACATATTATTTTTCATCAAATGATCTCCCTCACTGGACTGAAATGGAATCATACAATTTACCTTTACCTCTTCCCATATTCATATACTCAGATTCGGCAAAAAAATTACAAAAACAAGTTAAAAATCCATTTGTAAAGCATATGATCAAAATATGGTGTGAAACTAAAAACTATTTAAAAGAACCACACTTATTGTCACAATTTAGCCCAATATGGGGTAATCAATATTTTAAACCAGGGAGAGCGGATGCTGTATTTAAAGTATGGAATTTAAAAGGGATTCAAAAGATTCAAGATTTATATCTGCCATGTGCAGATAACATAATGTCTTTTGAAGAGCTGAAGATCAAATTTAATCTTAATAGAACACATTTTTTAAATATCTTCAACTTAGGAACTTTATTCGATCAAATCAAAATGGAGCTCTCACTCGACCTATTTACTCATCCTTGGAAAAAATGTTGATGAAAGATAGTAAAAGAAAGGGTATTATTTCAGAGTTTTATAACTCATTGACACTATCCTCAAGTGAAAATTCACAGAAAAGATTAAACTACTGGAAAGAAGATCTGCAAACTGAAATTTCAGAGGAACAATGGGAATTGGCTTGTACAGAAGCCCAAACCAAATCAATAAATGTACGCCTTAAATTGATACATTTTAAATGGTTAATGCGGATGTATGTTACACCGGAGGAGTTAAATAGATATAACAAAAACATACCAGATACGTGCACAAAATGCATGGAAAGTAAAGGAACCCTATTTCATTGTGTATAGGAATGTAGAATAATTAGAATGTTTTGGGAAGAGGTGAGGGTAACAATTGAAAAAATAATTTCAAAACAAATCATATTGAATCCTAAACTGTTTTTGTTGGGTCTGTACCCAGAAAAGCATAACTTTAATAAAAGTGAAAGAACATTCATAGACCTCAGTTTGCTTAATGCCAAAAAATGTATTGCACTACTGTGGAAAAAGACTCATAGACCAGATGTGACTCAGTGGTTAAGAAAGATGTTAACAAACCTTCCATTAGAAAGAATAACATACATACTGAAATCAAAGGAAATTGTGTTTGAGAATATATGGAGACCTTTTATTGATTATGTAAAAAATTTAAACATAACTCTTGAAGAAGAAGGTGAATGATGTGTGTGGACCTTGTAAATTCCAAACTGGTGAACATAATATGTATACTTATGTAATGGATTGTCTAGACTAAACAGAGGAGCATTGTTGAAGACTTGATTTTGTTGGTGGTTGTTGGTGTTTTTAGTGCATTTTTTTTGTAGTACTTTAGTGTTAGTGTTTGATTGTTTGTGTCATGTTTGTTAAAAAAAAAAAGGTTCAATAAAGATATTGTGGAAAAAAAAGAATAGCCCTGGCATAGACCTTACGAGGGAGGCTGAGGAGTTTCATCCCCCTAAAGTTGGAGTACACCCTCCGGTCCCCTTTCTTGAAGAGATGAACCACCACTTCAGTTTGCAATGCCAAATGCACTGTCTCCGACCTCCACGCAATGTTGCAGAGGTGTGTGAACGATGACAGCCCTACAACATCCAGGGCCTTAAGGTAATCAGGGGCAGTTTAGTCCACCCCGGGGGCTGGGCCACCAAGGAGTTTTTTAACCACTTTGGCAACCTCAGCCCCTGTGACGGACGAGTCATCCCCCTAGTCCACAAGCCCTGCTTCCTCTGTGAAAGGAGTGTCAGTGGGATTGAGGAGATCCTCGAAGTATTCCTTCCACCACGCGATGATATTCCCAGTTGAAGTCAGCAGCGCCCCATCTGTACCATATACAGTGTGGACAGGGAGCTGCCTCCTCGTCCTGAGCCGCTGGACAGTTTGCCAGAATCTCTCTGAGGCCGACCAAAAATCTTGTTCTATGGCCTCACCAAACTCCTCCCACACCCATGTTTTTGCTTCAGCAACCACCCGAGCTGCACTCCGCTTGGCCTGCCGGTACACCTCAGCTGCTTCGGGATTCCCACAAGCCAACCAAGCTCGACAGGACTCCTCCTTCAGCTTAAAGGTCTGATGACACGATTTTGACTGCATCTAATTTTCATCATAGTAGTCTGTCATGGGCGACAATGACTGTTTCATTTAGGTCTGATTAGATTCCTCCACACAGCTCTGTCCTTAGCCTTCCGCTGCCAGGAACTCCTGTCTATATCCAACTTCTTCAAGTTTTGTTTTACAGCGTCTTTAAATCTGAGCCTTGGTCTACCCTGATTGCATTTGCCCTCGTATAACTGAGTAGAGTAATTGCTGAGGGAAACGTTGGTGGGCCATCCTCTCAACATGTCTGAGCCATCTCAGGTTCATCTGTATTAGCATGTCTTCCATTGATGGTAGACCAGCTTGTTTCAACACTTCTATGTTGGTTGTCTTTCCATGAGATGTTCATTATGGCTTGAAGGTGTCTCATCATGTACGCGTGAAGTTTCTTTACCTGCACTCTGTGGAGAGTCCAAGTTTCAGCACCGTACACTAGAGTAGCCAGTACTGTCGCTCTGTACACTTTGCATTTCACACGGATAGACATGTCGATTGTTCCACAGTCTCTCCCTCAAGTTTTCAAACACAGTGCTCACTGTTCCCATTCTGAGAGATGGTTCATAATTTTACAACACATAATTTCAATATGACAAAATAGGTTGGTCTGTGCAGTTCTAAGTCAAACAGGCTTTTTTTTCACGTGAATATCTGACGTTTTTATGAGCACCACATCACAAATTGCGTCAGTAGGTGGAAAACCCCACGGACATGTTGTAACGTCAGTGACAGAACACAGCATTTGGCTGCCCATTGTACACGCAGGATGAAAGCAGTAGAAAACATTGACGATGGTTCCATCACATGTAGTCTGGAATTGGTTTGTGTTGTCCAATCTTCAGACGATTATAGTTCAGAAGAATGGGATGATAATGAAGAATCTGGGGGGATCAGACCTTATAGGTTTGAGCCGTGCCAAGCGGGCATCGTGCCTAGCGAGTCAGACTCAGAGAGTGACGGTGGAGAGGCACACATGGCCGCTGCAGCAGCAGCGACAAACATGGCAGGGGAACACTGAGTGGTATGCTTTTGTTACAGATACTGCAACAAATTATTTGTTCAAAAACAATTTATTTAACCTCAATTTTTCAATAAAATCCTAGCAGTGTATTTATAATAAAATTGAAACATCTACCTGATACTTTCAGCGCCCCCCCCCCAAGTAAACAAATCAAAAGCTACTATTTTTTTTTATTTTTGCAGGTGCCAGTGTGGTCTATGATCATGACAAAAGTGGAGGAGAGTATTTGGTGTGAGCAGCAGGTCAAGGTGAAGCAGAAAATTCTGGACGATGCTATAAAGTGTATCACTGGTCATCACAACTTCCCCGCGGTGTGTCTGAATGAAGATGTGTTGGAAGTGGCCTCCTTCACCTATAAACATTATGTGAATGTGGATTATGGGAACAATTGGAAGCGCTATACAGCTAACAGTTCATCCGACCGATGGTGCTGCCACTACCTTGGTGAGAAAGTCCGAGTGCCAATACCTGCCTGTGTCGTTCACAAGATCAGAGAGACCTTTCCACTACAAGATGGACAATATGTTGGTTTTACTTATGCTGACTAACTACCTTTATGTTTTCAGGATATTGTTTTTCATTCAATAAATGTTTATCTGACCACAACTGTTGTCAATTATTCCAAGAAAATGAAATTACTGAATATTTTTAGTGTGATCCTTGAATATTTCATCACTGTTGTCATCATTTGGACGTTGCATGCAATCCTGGGTATTTGAAAAAGAGAATTTTTTTTTTTAATTTTGCAAATATAATACAAATAATTTTTTTTAGTAAATTCGAGCATACTCGTGGCCATAAATTATCATTTTAAAGTTCAATTATCCGTAAAACCCCTTTAGAAATTAAAATTATTCTCTGTGTTACTGATGGCAATATCCTAAAAATAATGTATTTGTGGGCGACCCCCACAGCCTACGGACAAGCAGAGTGCACAACTGGAGCAATTAGCAGAACAATGACGGAGATCAATAGGCAGCCGCTCTTTGTCTAGCTTCTTCCTGCCAGTTCCGCTGTTGATATGTATGACTCAAATACAAACGTTCATGCTTCCTGCTCTCACTGTGATGCAAATGTCCCATGCCTTTCATGTATTGTCTGTAACTGGGTATAAAAACTGCATTGCTCTGTAACTCTCTCTCTCTCTCTCTCACTGCTCTCCTGACTAGACGCATTGCCTATCTGCTGGAGAGCCTCCGGGCTCGCTCTGGCGCGCTGCACGGCGCTGGAGTGAGTTCTCGTGATGGCGGTATGATTAATAAACTCCCCTCAAAAACTCTCAGTTTGCGCCTTATTATTTCATGCCGCCACAGTATTCCCTATTATTTGTCTCATAAAAAATGCAATTTTGTTTGTTATCATTGTTTATTAACTGCTTTTGTCTTGTATCAACTGGCATGTGATTTTCAACAATAATAAGAAAATAGAAGCAACTGATAGTCCTCATTTTTTCTAGAGTTTGGTCACAAGAAAAACAATACTCATAACTGGTATAACACACATGTACTGTAACTATCAAAAATATTAAATTAATTATAACAGGAAAAAGTCCAAATTAGTGGCAATGAAGACAATATAGTCAGTTGGTGTCACGAACCGAGCCCGTGTTATCCTGTAGGCTCAGTTCTGATAGTTCTTTGTGGCTCGGGCATCGGGTTTATGTATTATCTTTTGAGTTCTTGTTGTTTTCATGTCTGTGTTCCTTTTCTTTTCCATGCCTGTAGCGCCGCTCTGACAGGTGGTTATTGGGCAGCCGTTTTGACTCACTTTCAGGTGGGCACTGTCCAACATTCACCGGTCGGACCAAGCACCCTCTCCATTTGACAGTCAGTTGTTTCGCCCCGGTAATTATCTTTCCTGCGCCTTGCACAGGTGTCCAATTTGTCACGCCAGCAGTGTTTGTACTTAGGCAGCTCTTGCCAGTCAAACACTGCTAGACCATTGTGTATGTGGTGAATCCTGCGCGTAAATCCATTCATCCTTCTCCGCCTCATGCACTCCTCCTGCGTAAAAGCGCACGAAGAGGCTTAGGACAGTTGGAGCTGAAGCGTGTGATGTGGTTTTGCTGTTTATCTAAGCCTACAACACAATGCGAAGGCATAGCCGTAAAACAAAAACAAGAAACCTCAGAAACTGAGCTACAAAGCTGCTGGCATTCCAGTCAACAACACCGGCATCTGTTCTGTCGCTTACATCATTTCAGCCTCCTCCTTCAGTCAGTGGGTGGCACCACAGTCCAGTCAGTGGCTGCGGTTTTTTGATGGGAACTATGTTGTGCAGGCACGGTTATAAATATTGATCATCAACATTGACTTCTGGGTTTACACAACATGCTAAAAAATGTCAAAATCGTGTCATCAGAATTTTAAGGTACACTGTATCTGAATGGAAAAACGCGATTAAAGGGCCTATATCATGCAAAATTGACTTTTTTGAGCTTTTAAGCATGTTATAATGTTAATTCCTCACCAAAAACACCCCAAAGTGGTATTTTGCTCCATTCACGCATCTCTGAGTATTCCTCCTCAACCCTGCTCTCTGAGCTGCTGCTCCCCCCTGTCCCTGATGCTGACTGGGTCCCCACATTCATACGTATGAACGTGGGCGAGCCGCCCTCTCCAGGAAGTGCCTGTGCTGCCAGCACCACCCCCAGGCTAACGCACACACCCACTTTCTCAGCGTAGCTAACGGAGCAGTGATCGGCAAAACTCTTTCACTTTAGCATTGACGCTGTGAAGAAGTAGTTCCTCTCACACCTAATCTGCTCAGTGACAACAACTGTTTGTTTTTTTACGTAAGACAATGTCTTCTAAGTGGCGTAAATGTGTCTTTGGCTGTGAGAGATTTAGGAGTTTGTTCAGCCTTCTTAAAGAAGAGCCTACTCGTCAGAAATGGGTGGAGTTTATTTTCGGGAGCACGGGTCAAACCAGCCAGCAACTTTTTGTCTGTGACCGCCAGTTCTATAATAAATACAACACTATGAAAGACATTTCTCTTAGTTTTTCATTTACCAGTCAGAAACTTCCTGTAAACGTCTTCGAGGTTGCTGTGGTATCTCGTGCACCTCAAATTCCCGATCGGACTCTGGGTCAATGTAGATGTTTCGTGGGCGGAACCCAGTGACACGCTGCAGCAGCCGGCTTAGGGGTTATGTCATGAAATGGGCGGCAGCCACAAAAAAGGAGAGGCGGAGCCTCAGAGATCGAGGCATCTTACTTCCGGGCTCGTGAAAATAACTCATATTTCATAAGAAATTCATTATCCAGTGTACCAAAGGTAATATACAGTGGGGCAAAAAAGTATTTAGTCAGCCACCAATTGTGCAAGTTCTCCCACTTAAAAGATGAGAGAGGTCTCCAATTTTCATCATAGGTATACCTCAACTATGAGAGACAAAATGAGAAAAAAAAAATCCAGAAAATCACATTGAAGGATTTTTAATGAATTAACTGGTAAATTCCTCGGTAAAATAAGTATTTGGTCAATAACAAAAGTTCATCTCATTACTTTGTTATATACCCTTTATTGGCAATGACAGAGGTCAAACATTTTGTGTAAGTCTTCACAAGGTTTTCACACACTGTTGCTGGTATTTTGGCCCATTCCTCCATGCAGATCTCCTCTAGAGCAGTGATGTTTTGGGGCTGTCGCTGGGCAACACAGACTTTCAACTCCCTTGTAGCATGAAATATGGAATATTAATAAATAATCAATATGATCAGGTATGAATTATTTAATTTATATTGATGTATTGGAATCTGAGATCAAATCTCGTTTCATATACACCAGAAAAGTCAATAACACTCGTAGGGGCACCAGCTTCTATCTTTAAGAAGCAATTTAATCTTTAATTTCACTTTATACCTGTTAAATCACTCAATAAATTAATCAATAATCAGTCTCAAAAATTTTCCGTGAATTCGATACCTGTGCTTGAACAGACTCAGAATGAAATAAATTCTCAACAACTTCTCTCATTTTCACATATTTATTAAACGAAATGGTTAACAGACATTGCAGTAATTTCATTAATCATAGAATCAATCTTGTAAACGATAGATTAACAATGTTAATATTTTCGGAACCAGGGTTAACTGAGAAACCAATTTCTATCAGTTTGAGTTAACAGATTATGGAAACAACGCAAATTTATGGAGAAAGTTTACTAATTATATGAAAAGTCCTGGATTAATCTTAAGAAAATAAAAACGGAATTTTACTAAAAAGAAGAGTTATGTTAAGAGCTTCTTAATTTGCATCTGATTAGATACACAAATTATTACCGAACCTCAGACGTTTAATTCAGCTGATGAATGAAAGTTGCAGCTCACGTGATTCCTCGTTCGGCGTCGTCCTCAGCCCAAGATTTCGTGGATGTTAGAGGAAATATCTCCCGCAGATATTTCAGGATCCACAGTTCGACCTTTAAAAGTCAAGTGGTCGAAGAGGCTGGATTTTGGGCTGTATGACCCAGAGTTGAAACTGGGCTCGGAGCCAGATGGTGCCAACGCTTCTTCAGCGTGTGATGAACAGCTGCGCGTTGATTCCTCAGCTGCGTGTGATGTGGAGAGCTGCGTCTTCTCAGAGGCCTTCGATAATAATTAATTAAATATATCTAATCTGATCTCAAATTAAAGAGCTTCGGACTTCAGATAAAAATTATAGCTTCTGGTGTGTGATTGGTCAAGAAAAATATTATAAAAATAAAGTCAAGATTAAAGTTTACATTAAAATTAAACAAACGGTGGTTTTACAGAAAGTTTAACAAAGAAAAAGAGACAAGTAAAAATTGGAGTTTAACTCCGATTAAGAATTGAGCTCAAAGAAATAGGAATTCCTAGGCATTTAAGAGAAAAAGGAAAAACATTAAAATACAAAGTTACATAAACAAATTACGAGTTATCTGCTCTGTGTTCAGAAAAGCGACATGTGGTCGGAGTCTTTGTTCTTCCTTGCTGTGTGTAAACAATAGACTTCAAAAGAGACGATCCGGAAAGAGAGCAAAAGAGAAAAGAGGCAAAAGAGGACGAAGCAGGGGTCTCTCTGTTATTTATAAGTTCCGTTGAGTTATCGCGGGCTTCTGGCCTGACCGGAATCTAAGCCAATGAGAGTCCTTCGTGGGAGGCCCGATGAACCTTTAGTCCAATAACAAACAGTCTATTGTTTGGAGCTCTTTGGGATGAAGAGTTGTTGTCATGCAGAGATTGGCTGCTGGAGTCACATGGATTTAGAGGCAAATTTCCCATACATACTGGAATGTGCTATTTTCCTTATGTATTAAACTAAGTTAACTTTAGTATATCTTATAAGCAGTGCTTGCTCACCTCCGCCCCCTGGTGGAACCAGCGATGGATCCACTCCAGTTCGCCTACCAGCATGGCATTGGGGTGGAGGATGCGGTGATCTTCCTCCTTCATCGTTCTCTGTCCCACCTGGAGAAGCCCGGGAATATGGTGAGGATCATGTTCTTTGACTTCTCCAGTGCTTTCAACACCATCCAACCGATGATCCTGAAGGACAAGCTGCTGCGCGCAGGGGTGGACCAGCACCTGTCATCATGGATCCTGGACTACCTCACGAACCGGCCTCAGTTTGTGAGAACCCGGGACTGTGTGTCCGACACGATCATCAGTAGCACGGGGGCCCCCCAGGGAACGGTGCTGGCTCCCTTCCTGTTCACTCTTTATACTGCGGACTTCTCACACAACACAACACACTGCCATCTACAGAAGTTCTCTGATGACTCTGCGATCGTTGGCCTCATCTCCAATGGAGATGAAGCTGAGTACAGAGGGCTTATCCAGGACTTCGTAGACTGGTGCCATCGGAACTGCCTCCAGATCAACGCAAGGAAAACTAAGGAGCTGGTGGTGGACTGCCGCAGGCATGGGCAGCCCCTCACAGCACCAGTAAATATACAGGGAACAGACATCGAGATGGTGACATCCTATAAGTACCTGGGTGTTCATCTGAACAATAAACTAGACTGGTCACACAATACTGACGCACTCTACAAGAAGGGACAGCGCAGGCTGTTCCTGCTGAGGAGACTCAGGTCTTTTGGTGTACAAGGGGCGCTGCTGAAGACATTCTATGACACGGTGGTGGCATCAGCCATCACTTTTGGAGTGGTCTGCTGGGGCAGTGGCATTACAGCAGCCGATAGGAAGAGACTGAACAAACTGATTAAGAAAGCTAGCTCTGTCCTGGGGCAGCGCCTTGATCCAGTGGAGGAGATAGGAGAGAGAAGGACGGTGGCTAAACTGTCATCTCTGCTGGAGTCCGAGTTCCACCCTATGCAGGACGTACTGAATGCAGTGAGGAGCTCATTTAGCAGCAGACTACATCATCCCAGGTGCACAACTGAGAGGTTTCGTAGGTCCTTCCTACCAACGGCTGTCAGACTGTACAACCTAAGCAGGGCTGCTCACAGAGATAGCAAAAAGACGTAACAAACTAATAGTTTTTAAATGCAAAAGATGCAATAGACTTACACAATGGTCCCCTCCGGCATACAACTAGGAAAATACCGGTCGCTATGGAGGGTGAGAATATGTATGGGCACATAATCATACCATGTAGGATAACTAAGTAGAGGGTTATGCTGTTTCATCCCATCTAGCAACAATGCTCTGCACTGTGTGTGTTTATATATTTACATATTTATTCCATCTAGCTACAATGCTCAGCACTGGGTGTGTTCATATTTATATATCTATATATTTATTCCATCTAGCTACAATGCTCCGCACTGTGTTTTTATATATCTATATATTTATTCCATCTAGCTACAATGCTCCGCACTGTGTGTGTTTATATACTTACATATTTATTCCACCTAGCTGCAATGCTCCGTACTGTGGGTGTTTATATATTTACATATTTATTCCATCTAGCTACAATGCTCTGCACTGTGTGTTTATATATTCATATATTTATTCCATCCAGCTACAATGCTCTGCACTGTGTCTGTGTGTGTGTGTGTATATATATATTTTATAGTAATATGTACATATGTACTGTATATTAGCTGCCCTTGCTTGCTTGTTTTTTTTTTTTCTTGCCTTCTGATTGTTGCTCTGAGTGTTGCTATCCCTGTGCTGTTGCAATCCTGGAATTTCCCCGTTGTGGGACTAATAAAGGCTTATCTTATCTTATCTTATCTTATCTTCTAAATCAACATGCAGGAATAAACATTCATTTAAACATTTTTAACATATATATATATATATATATATATATATATATATGGGTTCCGGGTCAGCTTCCGGCCGTGATGTTTGAATTGAGCCAAGAATTTTAAGTAAAACCGTCAAAATAAGGACTTTTGTTGGCCACCAACAAATGTGGGGAGCACTCTTATGACAATCAGCGCTGACCCGGTGAAGGTTCCAGCGGTTCTGGCGGCTCTGGCCCGTTTCAGACTTCTAAAGACCGCTTCTCCGCCTCTCCTGCTTCCCCAGACTAACGGCTGCAGTGTGAAGGTATTCACGTAGTCGGGCTTAAGGTCATTTGCACGTGTTAAGGTAAATACTGGTGTCGTCTACCGTTATTCCCCGGAGGGCGAACTGATCCGAAGTGAGGTGGAACCAAGAGCGCGTGTGTATTAACTCGCACAAGAGTGCACTCACAGACTCTACCACGCTAATGCTAAGCTAACGCTATTGCTAAGCTAATGCTAAGCTAGCGCTAGCCCCTGCCAATCTAATGATCAGACTTGCTGAACGGCACTCCTGTTGGGCTTCAAAGCTACCTCGATAAACCTAAGTTGGTGCGCTATATACATGATAGTATCTTGTTAGATAACTGTCAGTAATGTCTCCTGGACTAAATGGACTAAAGCCAGTTATGGCTAGAGTCAACCATGGTGTTGACCATCCCCAGCATGGGCCAACTTCAGCACCCCCACGTCAGAGGCCCGTCTGTGAGCTGTTGTGCTTTATGCAGAACTACATGGGTAATACCTCGATGGACTTTCTTGCGAAATGGGTTGGCGACTTCTACGATGACAACCAGGTTAAAAGTGCAAAGAAGCTGCTGTTCAAGCAGTGCCCAGAGGGTTCATCGCGGATGATAAAGAGGTCCGGCTCAAACCGGAAGAAAAACAACATCTCCGACATCTACAACAAGCTGAATGAGGCTGGTCAGCAGGCGCCACAATACGTTGCCCAGAACCTCAAGGCTTTGCCACCAGCTTCGCTGGAGTCGTTTGACCTTGCCAAACTGTCTAACGATGTGCGCCGTGTGATGTCCCTCGGAGAGAGCTTTGTCACCGTGCTCAAAACGATATCTGCTATCCAGATCGACGTGGCGGCAATATTGTCCAAACTCGGCGACACACCCCCTCCAGCTGTCGTCCCGGCCAAGGATGACGAGGATGAAGAAGGTGAGGAAGAGGCCGGCAGTACTCAGAGTGCTGTCAGCATCTCCAGCGAAGATGAGACCGTGGTACCAGTTGTCGTCCACGCCTCGGTTTCCAGTGCTGCCTGTGGTCCTCCTCCTACTGTCACGGCCGACGATGTGAATGCGGTCGTGACCACCACCCCCACAGAGGCCCGTTCTGATGACGCTGTCGACAGCAGCCCTTCTGGGGCTGCCAAATCTACCATAGTTGCTGTAATTGCTGAAGAACGCGAGTCTGAGTTCAAGGAAGTTGAGAGTCGCCGTACTAAGAAGATAAACAAGTTGATGAGGTCCTACGCCGATGCACTCCAATCATCGGACAAACAACCGACCACCAATCAGACCGCGAACCAGTTACAGGTCGTCAACAAGTCACGCCCCTACTCACAGTTACGCGTTGCACCGAAGTTTGGTAGGAGGGATGGCGGTCTTCAGGGTCAAGGTCAAGGTCAGAAGAAGCACCACGTCTTCATCAGTCGACTTGACCCCACCACCAGACCCCACCATGTACGCTCCCATATCAATACTCACGTTAAACTAAAAGACGATCTCAAGATTGAGCAACTAGAAACCAAGTATGATGGTTATGCCTCCTTCAAGATTACATGTCCTGCCAGCTGCAGCAAGAAGTTGCTTGACAAAAATGTGTGGCCATCTGGTTTATACATTCGACAATTTTTTGAGAGGAAATGATCTACATGTGATTGTCATTATTGTGTTTGTCATTATACTCATTCAATAGTAGGACCAACCTTAGAATATGTTCATTCAACTGCCAGAATGTAAAAACTTCATCTAACGAGATCTCCAGGTTATGTGATAACCATGACATTGTGTTGTTGCAGGAACACTGGTTGTTCGAAAACGAATTGTCTATTCTGAGCAGATTACATGGTGACTTTATAGGACAAGGGGTTTCTTTTATGGATACGGAAGAACGTGTTATCTTAGGTCGCCCCTATGGCGGCGTCGGTATCCTATGGCGGAAGTCACTTGCGAACAGTTGTGTTGTGAAAACTTACGACTGCTTAAGAGTTATAGGTATTGAAGTCAACCTGGGTGACTTTCACTGTCTTATACTATGTGTATATTTCCCCTATGACAGTGTTGAAAACTTGGATGAATACTTGCACTGCCTGAGTCTTGTTAAACGTATCACCGAGGACTTTCCAACTCCATGTGTGTTCACAATTGGTGACTTCAACGCTAATACAGCACATTCAAGTTGTTTTGGAGACGAACTGGTGTCTTTCTGTGAGAGTTACTCCTTACACATCTCGGACAGGATTATCTTACCAGATGATACCTTTACTCATGTTAGCCTGGCTCATAGCTGTACATCATGGCTTGATCACTGTGTGACTACATCCTCAGGCCATGACAACGTGTCCAATATCAAAGTTCTGTTTGACTATGTGAGTTCCGATCATGTACCTTTATCTATAGATATTGAGGTATCTAGTGCTGTAAGTGACCCCCGGGAAGCTCCCTCAGCCACAACGGGCAGTAAAACATACAAATGGCATGATGCCACAGCGTCAGACCTGTCCAGATATAAGAAACTTACTCGTAGGAAACTCCGTAACATCCGTGCTCCTATGGACGCCATCAGGTGTCACGACAGTAATTGTGCAGCACACAGGGACGATATCGACAGGTTCTACAGTGATATTGTTGATGCCTTAAATTACTGTGTGAGTGAATGCATTCCTAGTCACAGTGCGACCACCCAATATAACGTCCCAGGCTGGAATGATGTCGTTAGCGAGGCTCACACAGCTGCTCGGGATGCCTTTTTGTGGTGGAGGAGTAATAGCAAACCACGCTCTGGTCCAATATTTGAAAACATGAAAAATTGCAGGGCTAGGTTCAAATATGCTCTACGAGCATGCAGGCGCAATGAAGAAAGTATCAAATGTGACCAGCTAGCTAATCACATGAGTGAACTGACATGGTAGAATTCTGGAAACAAATGAAGGCTATGAGCTCCCACCAGTCCTGTCAGATCAAACACTATTGATGGTGTGACTGGTGACGTTAATATTGCTGAAAAGTGGAAATGTCATTATGAAGCTATTTTCAACTCAGTCAAGAATGTTTCAATGAAGGATTCTGTTATGCATGATATTCGTCTGTATAACGACATGTTTGATGCCTCTGATATCTCTGCTGTTACTCCTGTTGAAGTTGATTCACTGATCAAAGTTCTCAAGAAAGGCAAATCTGCTGGCCCTGACTGTCTCACCAGTGAATGCCTCATCAACGCTGATTTCAATTTGTGTATTCTGTTGTCATTGTGTTTTAACTGTATGCTTGTTCATGGTTACATGCCAGATATGTTGATGGACTCTGTTATTATTCCTCTAGTGAAAAACAAGTGTGCCAGTCTTTCTGATATGAACAACTACAGACCTATAGCTATTGCAAATGTTATATCTAAACTGTTAGAGGGTTTATTCCTGAACAGAATTGAGGATTATCTGTGGACAAACGACAATCAGTTTGGTTTCAAATCAGCTCTTTCAACTGACAAGGCTGTTTACCTACTCCATGAATTTGTTGACTACTTCAGAAGCCACTCCACTAGTGTCTATGCTACGTTCCTGGATGCTAGCAAAGCTTTTGACAGGATTAACCACTGGTGTTTGTTCAGAAAACTGATCGATCGAGGTACTCCTATTTACATTGTTAGCATCCTGCTATACTGGTACAGAAGGCAGTCTATGGTTGTTAGATGGGGCAATATCACCTCATCCAAATTTCATGTGACCAACGGTGTTAAACAAGGTGGTATACTGTCACCCTTGTTGTTTAATGTCTATGTTGATGATCTCAGTGTGGCGGTGGCGGTGGCCTCCGTCGGTCTATGATGACCATGGAAGAGAATCCTAAACGTCTACTCTGCTGGAACAGGCCGATGCGCACCGGTGTTCTACTTTCCAGCGTTGGGCATTGGTAGGATTCAAGCCTGGGCAGGAAGATATGGAGGACAAGATGTTACCCATGTAGCATGTCCCCCCTCTCCACGTCACTGATGAATCCAAAGGAACAGCAGGGCTGCTATAGTTTGGCACCAGCGCCGTCGCAGGAGCTGCCAGAACGATGTTGAGCACAACAGAGAACTGCCTTAGGGGCTCCGACTCCGGTTCCAAGGTTGTCATAGCCAGGAGCGGCACTGGGGTTAAGCTCCCAGTGCTCATAAAATGCTCCTTACGGCGTGCGTCTCAAAAAGCCTCTGACAACTAAGTCCAACTCCTAGCCTGCCCGTGTGGTTTAGTCTCTAAAGGGCCTTTTCCACTAGCACGCTTTAGCGCGACACGGGACGGCTCAGCACGCTTTGTACGCTTTTCCACAAGCCCCAACACGGTTTAACAGCCGCGATTCTCAGCCCCGCTCCAGGGCAGGGTACAGCAGTGCTGAGCTGTGCCGTGTTGTGACGTTAACAGACTGGTCGCCGCTGATTGGTCAGGTCGTAACCGGCGCTGATTGGTCAGGTTGTAACCGCCCCTCTCCTCCTCCTCTTCTACCGAATCTTCACGACCTTCTCAATAAAGTTTTTGGAAAAAAAAAAAAAAGAATCTTCACGACCGCCATTACTCAGCACGCAACCACTGTTGGCGGTTTCTTTTCAGTGTATTGCTGTGCTATTTTCATTTATTCTCTATCAAAAATGGCTTCGCGTAATAAGGGTGTTCCATGGACCAATAAGGAGGTGCAGTGTCTGCTCACTGCATTGTCAGACGAACGTATCCAGCGCGAGTTAGACGGAGCCGCCCCGAATGAAAAAATATACCGGGAAGTCTCGACATCGGAGTCCTTTAACGGTGAGTTTTAATTTTTTTTTATTGTGCGTTTTTTCGCAAATATATTCGGTAAGACGCTCAGTTTATTTATGCAATAAAAAAGCTGTTCATTTGTGGATGATGATCGCTGCTTTATTGCAGCACACTGCGGACTAAAGCTTTTAATTATTCATGTGAACAATATGCTGAAATAAGCTTATGTAATCTTGTTAAAAACTATTGTCTTTTCTGTATATCTTGCACTTTCGTGCTGTATTTTATTGTGTGCATTTTCCTTGTAGAATCGTCCCACGCGTCCGCCGCGACAGCCTGTCCGGATTCATTCAACGGAGCCTTCCTGAACCAGAGCAGGCAGAGACGGCGTCATTCAACCGAGCCTTGCTGACCCAGTTTGGGAAGCTGGTGTAGAGGCACTCAGTGGTCGGCGTGTATAAAATGTCGATTAACCTTCATGTTGTGTTGCAAAGTTTTTTTTTTTATTTTAATATTTTGTATATAATAAAATGGAATTGTTTTGGAAAGTGTGGTTTGTCTGTTATAACACTGAATTATAAAACAGTATAATTACATAGGGCTCATCATTGACCCCTGATCATCCTGTCAGGGGTCAACCATTGTAAAGGTAATGTAATTTTTAACTAGACCAAAAAACAAATGTTTTTGTAAGCTTTCTGTTCTTTTTATTGAAATATCATAAAAAATTAGCACCAAGTCAAAGTAGGTACAAGTATATGTAAATTGAATGTTCTATCGGCATTCCAAATTCAGAGAATTACAATACTTTAGAAGGAGTGTAGCATCATCTAAACGGAAAATAATAATACTGTTGTTCCAAATGTTGACCTGAAGGTGAAAAACATGAATTTTTTTTATTCAGTACATCCAAAATGCCCTAGGATGTAAAAAATAATACAGTTTGGTGTTGGCCAGTGTGCCACTGTCTCATTATTTAATACGAATAAAAACAAGTTTCAGCTCATTATTTCTAGGTCATTTGGCAGTTAATTCAAAACAAAAGTGACTTGTGTTGTTGCAGCTTAATTATGAGATAAAATTAATTGTGAGATAAAACCACAGAGCGAGCAAGGCAATAATCCTTGGATCCTCCATTTTTTGTCTCGTGTAAATAAGACTCAGTCGGGTGCGTAACGTCACGGGAGTGTGGGCCCCGCTCGCTGGGAATCTGCAGCCCGCCCCGCTTCTAAAACCTCCTAACACAAACCATCACAGCACAAGCACAACACCGTGCTAATGGAGACAGAAGCATCCGAGCCGTACTGAAGTGAATCGAGCCGTACCGAGGTGTGCTGGGCTAGTGGAAAACAGGCTTAAGCCTGGCGGAACTGCTTTTACTAATAGGAGAAGGGGCGAGGGCGGATCTCTGGCGCCTTAAAACCAGATGCTTCGGGTAGATGGTGGCTCGTCAACCTGGGAAGGTAGCCCATCTAGGGGAAGGTAAACCCTGATTTCAAACCTCCGCTGCCTTGCGGCACACCCGGTCACGGGAAAGGCTTCGGGAGTCAACCTTGAGGAGTGATCTCAGTGTACTGTTGAACAATACTAATGTGGGCGGCTCCTTTAACGGTGCACTGTTAAATCACATTTTCTACGCTGATGACCTCTGTTTGTTAAGTTTGTCTACTGCAGCGATGCAACATCTCCTTTCGGTTTGTGAAAAATTTGGTGAAAAAAATGACATCCTGTTCAACTGTACTAAATCTATGTGTATGGCTTTCAAACCAAAGGGTGTCAATACGTCGAATCCTGTTATGCCACTCTGTGGTAATAGCTTGAACTTTGTTGAAAAAGTCAAATACCTAGGTGTGTGGATTGAATCTGATAAGACCAATGTTGTTTGTAACAGGCATCTCAGGAAACTGTATGCTCAAACAAATTTACTGTTTGCGAAAGTTTCCATAGATGTTCTCCTGATGTCAAATGTATGTTGTTCAAGACCTTCTGTACCTCAATGGTACTGCTCGCCTTTATGGTTTAATAGCAATGTTGCTGTTAGGGAACAAAATCCGCATTGCATATAATAACTCCCTAAGGAAGATTGTTAGATGTACCACGAAGGTCGAGTGCAAGCAAGATGTTTGTGTCTGTGAACATTCCATCTTTGGCGAAATTGATACGTAAGATATGTTTACAGTTTTTTTGAGAAGGTTGCTGGCATGTAACAATCATCTTATATCAGCAATTGTCAACTCGTCACTCACACTTCATTCCAGCATTTGGAAGTGGTGGCGTTCCATTTTATACTGAGCCCATTATTGTATGTCATTGTTGTTACAAGAGCGCCGAGTGTCTGCTGATCTGTATATACTTTATTTATTTATTTGTTTATCTATTTTCTACTCGTTTTTGTTTTGCTCATAATATGAACCCTGAGTTTGAAATAAACGATTGAATTGAATATATATATATATATATATATATATACTGTATATATATATATAAAATCACAGATTAATGCATTTCACACATATTATTGATTTTCCACATTAAAAACATCAGAGTCCATTTGCTTTTCATAGTCCTGAACAGAAGAAGGTTTAGAATTGAGTTTGTAATAATGTACTTTAAAGTTGACGGGTTAAATCCAGCATGTCCCAGAGTTTAAGGAAATTAGCTGAGTTGTGGATCTGTGTAGCCAGGTCTGTTGCATGTTTATGGGGGCAATAAAACTAAAGCCGGACATTGGGGAAATTCCTTAGGCTGGTGTTAACAAAGGAATGGGATTTCAGCTGTGGCCTGGGGGAGAAAATCCATTTCTTTGTCTTACTCCTGGGTGAAACAAAATGTCTTTAAGCAGAAGAATAATTATTGCTGAGCCAAAGTGAGATGATGCTACACCCTCCAAAGATTTTCTATGGGGTTGAGATCTGGAGACTGGCTAGGCCACTCCAGGACATTGAAATGCTTCTTACGAAGCCACTCCTTCATTGCCCAGGCGGTGTGTTTGGGATCATTGTCATGCTGAAAGACCCAGCCACGTTTCATCTTAAATGCCCTTGCTGATGGAAGGAGGTTTTCACTCAAAATCTCACGATACATGGCCCCATTCATTATTTCCTTTACACAGATCAGTTGTCCTGGTCCCTTTGCAGAAAAACAGCCCCAAAGCATGATGTTTCCACACCCATGCTTCACAGTAGGTCTTTGGATGCAACTCAGCATTCTTTCTCCTCCAAACACGACAAGTTGAGTTTTTACCAAAAAGTTCTATTTTGGTTTCATCTGACTATATGACATTCTCCCAGTCCTCTTCTGGATCATCCAAATGCTCTCTAGCAAACTTCAGATGGGCCTGGACATGTACTGGCTTAAGCAGGGGGACACGTCTAGCACTGCAGGATTTGAGTCCCTGGCGGCATAGCGCGTTACTGATGGTAGCCTTTGTTACTTTGGTCCCAGCTCTCTGCAGGTCATTCACTAGGTCCTCCCGTGTGGTTCTGGGATTTTTGCTCACGGTTCTCGTGATCATTTTGACCCCATGGGGTGAGATCTTGCGTGGAGCCCCAGATCGAGGGAGATTATCAGTGGTCTTGTATGTCTTCCATTTTCTAATAATTGCTCCCACAGTTGATTTCTTCACACCAAGCTGCTTACCTATTGCAGATTCAGTCTTCCCAGCCTGGTGCAGGTCTACAATTTTGTTTCTGGTGTCATTTGACAGCTCTTTGGTCTTGGCTATAGTGGAGTTTGGAGTCTGACTGTTTGAGGTTGTGGACAGGTGTCTTTTATACTGATAACGAGTTCAAAAAGGTGCCATTAATACAGGTAATGAGTGGAGGACAGAGGAGCCTCTTCAAGAAGTTACAGGTCTGTGAGAGCCAGAAATCTTGCTTGTTTGTAGGTGACCAAATACTTATTTTACCGAGGAATTTACCAATTAATTCAGTAAAAATTCTTCAATGTGATTTTCTGGATTTTTTTTCTCATTTTGTCTCTCATAGTTGAGGTATACCTATGATGGAAATTGGGAGACCTCTCTCATCTTTTAAGTGGGAGAATTTGCACAATTGGTGGCTGACTAAATACTTTTTTGCCCCACTATACATGCATATAGTTTACTCTGAAAGGCTTAAAAGCATGATATAGGCCCTTTACAGCATTAGTAATCATGATTAACTCAGCATTCCAAAACATTAATCATGATTAAAGAAGTTCTTTGATTAAATGTTTTTTATTTTACCTTGAGAAGGGCCACTCAGAAAGACAAAGCAAATGGACTGTTGCCTGGGCAACAAAAGCCTGAATGTGTGCACTTCCTTGTTAAGAAACATTGAAAAACAATGCCACCGGGGAGCCGTTACTCTTCCAGACAGTGGGCTATTAGCTACTTTTCTTATTAAACATCATAAAGAGGAGAAAATGTAAAGCTCCCTGATTGGCTGAGCTGCCCCCAATTAAAGTCAAATTTCTTCTATTCTGGCAGAGGAAATACTTATCAATGTTTTTATTTTATTCATATCATTTAGATGATATTAGAAAATACAGGTAGATCACTGATATTTGATTTGACTTGTAACAATCAGGTACTGAGGTGCAGAAAATTTTGAGTTTTTTTGGTCATCTGGAGTATTTTATCCAGTTTAACGTCAGTGTAATGAAACAGTTTTACAGATACCGACCTCAGAAACTGCCACACAACTCTGTTTTATTTGGTGTCCCCAACAAATGTAGCCACGCCATGCCACTGTTCACGCCATGATGGTGCAGTGACTACACCTGTGCGTCTTTGTGGGGGGTGAGGTCACACCTGAAAACTGACTGACCACAGTCACACAGCAGCCAACCAAGGAACAGGCTGAGCAGCTGGCATTTTAGGTTCTCCAGTTTATTTTATTTCTCCATAGAACAAGTGAACTATTGGTAACTATTTATTCAGACAGACATTTTTTGAGAAAGAAACATCCTTACAATTTTAAGTTTTTTCAGGAACTTCTTGTAAAATTCAATCACTATTAAAACCCATAAAGTACAATATAAAAATGCATGCATTTTTAAGGATTTCCAGCACCCGTGGCAACCCTGGTTGTGATCTGGCACTATGCAAATGAAGTTGATTTGAAAATTAATGAAGTGAACTGAGTTGATTGAGCAACAACAACAGAGAAGGAAAAGTCAGACTTACAATCAAAAGATAGAGCATCTCTGCTTTCTAAATGAAATGTTGGTACAGACATTTAAGGGATCTGAATCCAGTACAGCCTGATCTCAGGGCAGAGGTTGCATGAAATGAAAATTGTCCTTGATTGACACATTTTTCAGCAATGACAGGAAACTCTGAAAGCTGTCTGACAGATTACACTGAAGGTGATCTCATTAAAATGAGATAACAGATCATAACAGACTTTTTACAACCATGTCTGTCAAAATGACAGAAAGTCTACTGCAACCTGTATCTTAGGGGTTCTAAGCTTGAACCTGTAACGACAGGAGCTTCCTGTCTCACAAGAGATCAAAGTCTATGTGAAAGGTGTCTCACTTTTAACTCTACTATGGATCATTCCCTGTGATTTTAAGAGATTTTAGAGATTTACTCCTGTAAAAGCATTTCAAAATTTAGCACATAGGTTTATTTAACTTGACTGGAGGAAGTTGATGTTACAGCAAGTTACTTTTCTTCATAAAGGCCCTAAAACATTGAAAATACTCAAATGGATTACCTCCACTATGGATGACTTCATGTTTTCTTAAAGTACTTGTCTGAGCAAAGGCTTTTCAACACTGCTAACACACAAAATGCTAAACTCCAGTGTGGATAAGTTCATGTCTTCTTAAGGTACTCATCTCAGTAAAGGCCTGTCCACACCGACCACACACAAACTGTTTAACTCCACTGTGGATGAGTTCATGTTTCCTTAGGTTACCCCTTTCAGTAAAGGCCTTTCCACACTGACCACACACAAACTGCTTAACTCCAGTGTGGATGAGTTCATGTGTTCTTAAGGTACTCATCAGAGTAAAGGCCTTTCCACACTGACCACACACAAACTGCTTAACTCCAGTGTGGATGAGTTCATGTGTTCTTAAGTGGCTCATCCGAGAAAAGGCCTTTCCACACTGACCACACACAAACTGCTTAACTCCAGTGTGGATGAGTTCATGTGTTCTTAAGGTACTCATCAGAGTAAAGGCCTTTCCACACTGACCACACACAAACTGCTTAACTCCAGTGTGGATGAGTTCATGTGTTCTTAAGTGGCTCATCCGAGTAAAGGCCTTTCCACACTGACCACACACAAACTGCTTAACTCCAGTGTGGATGAGTTCATGTGTTCTTAAGGTACTCATCCGAGTAAAGGCCTTCCCACACTGACCACACACAAACTGCTTAACTCCAGTGTGGATGAGTTCATGTGTTCTTAAGCTACTCATCAGAGTAAAGGATTTCCCACACTGACCACACAAAAACTGCTTAACTCCAGTGTGGATGACTTCATGTGTTCTTAAGTGGCTCATCCGAGTAAAGGCCTTTCCACACTGACCACACACAAATTGCTTAACTCCAATGTGGTTGAGTTCATGTCTTCTGAAGCTACCCCTTTCAGTAAAGGCCCTTCCACACTGACCACACACAAACTGCTTAACTCCAGTGTGGATGAGTTCATGTCTTCTTAAGGTACTCATCAGAGTAAAGGCCTTTCCACACTGACCACACACAAACTGCTTAACTCCAGTGTGGATGAGTTCATGTGTTCTTAAGGTACTCATCAGAGTAAAAGCCTTTTCACACTGACCACACACAAACTGCTTAACTCCAGTATGGATGAGTTCATGTGTTCTTAAGTTACTCATTTGAGTAAAGGCCTTTCCACACTGACCACACACAAACTGCTTAACTCCAGTGTGGATGAGTTCATGTGTTCTTAAGGCACTCATCTGAGTAAAGGCCTTCCCACACTGACCACACACAAACTGCTTAACTCCAGTGTGGATGAGTTCATGTGTTCTTAAGGCACTCATATGAGTAAAGGCCTTCCCACACTGACCACACACAAACTCCTTAACTCCAGTGTGGATGAGTTCATGTGTTCTTAAGTGGCTCATCCGAGTAAAGGCCTTTCCACACTGACCACACACAAACTGCTTCACTCCAGTGTGGATGAGTTCATGTGTTCTTAAGTTACTCAGTAGAGTAAAGGCCTTCCCACACTGACCACACACAAACTGCTTAACTCCAGTGTGGATCAGTTTATGTGTTAAGTGACCCAACTTTGTGAAACCTCTCCCACATTCTTCACAAAAGTATTGTTTATGCCTAGTGTGGCATTTTCTCTGTATTCTTTTTCTACTCTTGTCATTGTGTGATTTTGCTTCATTTGCTGCAGTTGGAGGATCTTCATCTTCCTTAAGCTGCTGAGGTTTCACTCTGTTTTTCCTTTCATGCTCCTGTAGCAACAAGGACAGAGAAAAAAAAACAGGCTGTGAACATACAGTGCTGTGAAAAAGTATTTCAAAAAAGTATTCCACACATTCATTGATGTGGAAACCAACTTGTGTATCAACTTGATAGACACTGAAAACATTAAATGTTTGACGGAAATATTCATCGTTCAAATATACCAAAACGAAATGAAAATACAGTTACTTTTCAGAAGCAATTGATTGCATTTACAATTATTTTCCAGGATTTCACAAAGTAACTGATGAGTATTTGGACCCAAATCTGTTATTTATATACAGTGGTGCTTGAAAGTTTGTGAACCCTTTAAAATTTTCGACATAAATATGACCTAAAACCTCATCACATTTTCACACAAGTCCTAAAGAAAGATAAAGAAAATCCAGTTAAATGAGAAAAACAAAAATACTTTTTCATTTATTTATTGAGGAAAATGATCCAATATTAAGTACACTGGATCCAGAAAGTCTTCACAGCGCTGAACACTTTTTCCACATTTTGTTATGTTACAGCCTTATTCCAAAACTGATTAATTTTTTCCCCTCAAAATTATACACACAATACCCCATAATGACAACGTGAAAAAAGTTTTTGAGATTTTTGTAAATTTATAAAAAAAATAAAAAATAAAAACTAAGAACTCACATCTACGTAAGTATTCACTACATTTGCTCACAACTTTATTGATGGATGTTTGGCAGCAATTAAAGCCTCAAGTATTTTTGAAAATGATGCCACAAGCATGGCACACATGCTTGTGGCATCATTATATGCCATACATCATTATGTGCCATACATCACTGTATGGCACATACAGTGGTGTGAAAAAGTGTTTGCCCCCTTCCTCATTTCTCTTTTTTTTTTATGTCATCAAATTTCAATATTCGACAAAGATAACAAAAGTAAACACGAAATGCAGTTTTTAAATGAAGGTGTTTATTATAAAGGGTAAAAAAAATCCAAACTTGCATGGTCCTGTGTGGAAAAAGTGCCCCCCCCCCCAAAAAAAAACAAAACAAAACCATAAATTAACTGTGGTTTATCACACCTTTGGAAAACTGAGTTCAATTTCTCTAGCCACACCAAGGCCTGATTACTGCCATACTTGTTCTCAATCAAGAAATCACTTAAATAGGACCTGCCTGACTAAGTGAAGGAGACCAAAAGATCCTCAAAAGCTAGACACCATGCTGCGATCAAAAGAAATTCGGCAACAAATGTGGAACAAAGTAATTGAGATCTATCAGTCTGGAAAAGGTTATAAAGCCATTTCTGAAGTTTTGGGACTCCAGTGAACCACAATGAGAGCCATTATCCACAAATGGTGAAGAAGTGCAGAGATGACTCATCCAAGAGGTCACAAAAGACCCCACAAAAATATCCAAACAACTGCAGGCCTCACTTGCCTCAGTTAAGGTCGGTGTTCATGACTCCACCATAAGAAAGAGACTGGGCATAAATGACCTGCATTGCAGAGTTTCAAGACAAAAACCACTGCTGAGCAAAAACAACATAAAAGTTCATCTCAGATTTGCCAGAAAACACCTTGATGATCCCCAAGACTTTTGGGAAAATACTCTGTGGACTGATGAGACAAAAGTTGAACTTTTTGGAAGGTGTGTGTCCCATTACATCCGGTGTACAAGTAACACAGCATTTGAGAAAAGGAACATCATACCAACAGTAAAATATGCTGGTGGTAGTGTGATGGTCTGGGGCTGTTTTGCTGCTTCAGGACCTGGGAAACTTGCTGTGGTAAATGGACCTATGAATTCTGCTCTCTGCCAAAAAATCCTGAAGGAGAATATCCAAAAATATGCCATAAAATAATCCACACATTTATAATAAAGTTTAAAATGTACAAGAAAAGTCAATTTTACAAGAGCAAATTAAAAATTTGAGGAAAATGGTTTCAAATTTAGATAACTTTACAGAGAAAAGTAAAAAACTTTAAGAAAATTGTTATAAATTTTTGAGAAAAACCTCAAACCTTCAAGACTGAAGTCATTACTCAAGTTTTTAAGTGGGTGCTCTTTGTACCCTAAACTCAACTAGAAATTTTTGGTTGACTACTTTTAATTGTTAATTTCAAAGCACTGCTTTTTCATGAGTAGAATTTCTGGCTATGATACCCACCTGATCATATCATTTAAGTATGCATGAGTACATTACTATTGTGAATGCTTTTTTCCCTTCCCTAATGTCACAATGGAAAAATAAGGAACACTAGAATAAAAACACAAAAAACCACATATTTTTGTCATTTATGTAAACCATGACAAAAAATCCTGCAAGACAAAACAGGACACTTGATATTTTTGAACCCGTTTCTATACCACCATAGACAGAGACAGAGAACTTGAATTAGACAGAGCCCAAAGAGGGAAAGATGAGACAGAAAAGAGGTGCCAAGGACAGCAAAGTGTTCAGGCAGAGGGTCCAGGAGAGGTCAGAGCAGAGGAAGGAGAGAAGGATAACACCACTAAAAAGTCTCAACACAGGACGTCTGGGTGGGACCCCAAGTGGCCCAATATTCCAGTATTCAAGCCTCAGTTGTACAATACTTGAAATGGTAAGTTCCATATGCAAAGTTACTGTGCAAAATTTTAAAAAAGAAATAAATTGTACAAAATTAACATATTCCGGTAACAATTGTGTCATATGTTTACTGCCCCCCTGGAAAAATATGTTGTGACCGCGCCAAGGTCTTTCAGCCAGAGGAAACACTGCAGCATCATGGTTTATTGAATCTTTCAAGTCAGTTTTTGAGATTTTTTTTCCCTCGTCTCTTCTACCTTACAGTTTACCGACAAGGTTCATAATTATTGAGCAATATAACCAACAGTGCAGTATCATATCACTGCAGTGTGTAGTAAACAAGCATAACAGAACAGGCCTATTGTGATTTCACAAACAAAGCTAGAAAAGCACTCAGAGAGCACATACCTCCGTCAAGTCTCCTTCTGTCCTTCACTGATCACCTCCAAAATGTAATGGGTTCGTGTGTAGGCAACAAGCCAGTTCTGGTGAAAAGTGCATCAGAGTCTATCCAGTAGTTTTGGAGGATTCATGCTAACACACTGTGAGAAGATAGGAGCCTTGGCTATCACGATGTGAGCGTGGGAGGATTGCACCGTGCTCTTTCTCTTTGCCTTTTGTTATTATATTTGTATCCTGCCTCTCGCCCAAAAGATGCTGGGATAGGCTCCACCCCCCCCCCCCGATGTATGGTGTTATATTTTTGAGTTCTTATCCCTGTTATTTTATCTTTGGTTGATTTTCACATGTTCTGTATTGTTTCTTAGTCTGATATATTTTCCCGTTTACGATCATTATAGTTTTGCTAGTTATATATTTGAGGTAAGAAGATCTGGAAGAGTGTGAATTCGGTAACTGTTATTGTCAAGGCGCACCCAGGGTTGTGGAGGTTTTCCCAGATCACGGAATTGTTGGCTACGTTCTCCATCCTCCAACAATCTTTCCCCGGGCTGACGTGGGGGCCGCTTCCAGCGAGCCCGAAGCCGACACAGAAGTGCACTCTGTGACAGATGCCCTGCTCCACCTCCAGTTCGCCCAATCCTGCTCCATCGGCTCCAAGATGCCACTACCCAGCTCCAGACCGCCGGAGGAATACCCCTGCCTCTCAGGCAGCAGTTTCCCCTTTGCCGAGGTTGAAAACTCCAACAGCAGTCCCTTTATCATTCAGTGTGGGACCTTCCTGTGGTAATGTATCGTCACTTCCTGTGTTGCTGGATGTCTGCGGTTTGCTCTCCTCATTCTCCTCCTCATTCTCCCGAGGATTTTACCTTTAACTGTATTTTAAACACTTTTTTCCATCTAAGGTTAGCTCTCACTTCTGTTTATCGAGACTCTTGCACCTGTGTGCGCACTCAGTGTCATCTAATCACCTTCTGTTCACCTTTCACTGGTGTTTTTGCGAGCTTCGAGTTAGCCACTCGCTATGGCTACAAGCTCTCCTTGCCCTTCTCCTCTGGTGTGCACTCTATGTCAGATGTTTAGCAACACCTCTGCCTCTTTTAGTGATCACGGAATCCCGGCTCCGCTGCATTGAAACACCGTCAGCGCCAGTTAATTAACGACGGACGTCCCCTAGCTGCAGCGGAGCTCCCTAGCTTAGGGCGGCCTGCCAGCGGTCCTCCGGTCCTCCTCAGCAGCGAGGAAGCCTTGCCGCAAAGCCCCGGTTAACCACCATACTGTTCATGTTTCTAATTGCTTTTCCCCACTCAGCGACACACACGCTGAGGAAAAAACTCTGATCATTGGCGACTCTGGAGTCAGAAACGTGACCCTGGAGACTCCAGTGGCCATAGTCAAATGCATTCCTGGGGCCAGAGCAGGCGACATCGAGTCAAATTTGAAAATGCTGGCTAAAAGTAACTGTAAATACTCCACAATTGTTATCCATGCCGGCATTAATGACGTCCGACTCCGGCAGTTGGAAGTCTCAAAACCTAACGTGGAATCGGTGTGTGACTTTGCCAGAACAATGTCTGCCTCTGTAGTATTCTCTGGGCCCCTCCCCAATCTGACCAGTGATGACATGTTTAGCCGCTCGTCATCCTTCAACAGCTGGCTGTCTGTGTGGTGTCCTGCAAATAATGTGGGCTACATAGACAATTGGAGCTCATTTTGGGGAAAACCTGGTCTTATGAGACAAGATGGCGTCCATCCCACTTTGGATGGTACTTCTCATTTATCTAACAATCTGGCATCTTTTTTTATCCAAATTTCCAAAACCTTGAAAACTCAGAGTTAGGACCAGGAACAGGAGTCGCAGTCTTACATGCCTCTCTGCAGCTCCTCTTCATCCACCACCCCTCAACTTAGCTCCTGCCTTCCCCATCAGCGAATCATTATCTCCTCCCTCGAAAGTAAATAAAAATATAATGTACAAGCATCCCAAAGTGATTAAACAAAAAGTTGGTAAAACTCAAATTAAAAATGAAGCCTCTAAATTGAATGATTTGGCCTCTGTTCCTCCTCAAAATTTAAAAATTAAATGTGGTTTGTTAAATATTAGATCTCTAACTCCCAAGTCTCTGCTAGTCCATTATTTGTTTATTGATCATCAGACTAATTTAATATCCCATACAGAGACTTGGTTAGGGCAAGATGATTATATTGGTTTGAATGAATCTACTCCCTCTGGTTATTTAAACTGTCAAAATCCCAGAAGTTCTGGTCATGGAGGAGGAGTAGCAACAATTTACCATTCCAAATTACTAGTTAATGTAAAGCAAAAAGCACGTTATAATTCCTTTGAGGGCCTGGTCTTCAGTATTGGGCATTTTAGCAGTTTTAGGCTAAACCCAATTTTATTTGCCATAGTTTATCGCCCTCCATCAACCTACTCAGAATTTTTATCCGAATTTGCCTAATTCTTAGCCGATTTAGTGCTGAAATCGGATAGAATAATTATAGTAGGGGACTTTAATATACATGTAGATGTAGACAGTGATTGCCTTAATTTAGCATTCAGTTCGATATTAGACTTGATGGGGTTTTCTCAGAAAGTAGCAAATTCTACCCATTATCTCCACCATACGTTGGACCTTGTTCTGACATATGACATAGAAATAGAAAATCTGGGAGTGTCTCCTCATAACCCTGTACTGTCAGACCATTGTCTGTTAACCTTTGATTTTACTATTTCTGACTATTTGGCTCCCAAGAGAAAATATTACAACAGTAGATGCCTCTCAGATGATATTGTTACTAAATTTATGCACATTGTTTCCTCTATGCCATGTGTCAACGCAACGGAAACAAGCTATACACAGCTTGCTCCTTCTGTAATTGATAGCATGGTAGACAGTGTTACAGCTTCTCTGCATCAGACTCTAGACTTGGTGGCCCCTTTCAAAAAAAAGAAAAATCTGCTGACTTCCGGTCTGGACACCATGGTGATAGCAGCTTAACGCTGAAGCTCCCAGACCTAATCCAGGAAAATATCTTGAAAATCAGATTTAACGGATTTTTGGAAGAGTGAAAATCAAAAGACAAAATCATCATGCCTAAAGGAAAACAGAAGAAATCGACATTTTCCAGGCCAGGACACGCATCGGCCGAAGAATCTGAACCGGAGGATTTCCGTTCAGAAGACGAGGAGCTGAATGTAGCTAACAAGAAGGCTAGCTTGAAAACGTTATTTGAAGAATTACGATGATTTCACCGAGAGGTTTGGGCCGAATTTCGTGAATTCAGAGAAGAATTAAAAAGGACAAACAGCAGAGTGGACCAGGCCGAGAACCGAATCTTGGAAGCAGAAGAAAGAATAAAAGTGCTTGAAGATTCCGTGCTGGATTTACACAAAAGACAGTCAAGTCTAGAGGCTAAGCTAACCGACCAAGAAGGAAGACTGAGAAGAGACAACATAAGAATTCATGGTGTGAAAGAAGGAGCCGAAGATGATTTCAACACAATGGCGGAATGCGTGGAATCTTTACTGAGAGAGAAGTTGGATATCCCCCAAACCACCGACTTGAAGATAGAAAGGGCTCATCGTACATTAGCCGCTAGGCCAGCGGCGGAAGCGCCCCCACGTTCGGTGGTGGTAAGATTCTCCAATTTCAAAATAAAACAAGAGGTTGTAAGACTGGCTTGGCAGAAAAAAGGATTTATGCACCAAGACAGAAAAGTCTTCGTGGAACACGATTACGCCCCGGAGGTCCTTAAAAAGCGCCGGGAATACAACGACGCTAAAAAGGTGCTACGAGAGAAAAAACTGCGCTTTCAGATGCCATTTCCTGCGAAGTTAAGGGTCTTCTACGGTGAAGAGTCATGTCTCTATAATTCGGCGGAAGAAGCAACAACTGACATGGCGAGAAGAGGGCTCCCGGTAACAGTGTTTAAACCCGCAGCAGACCCGAGCGATAGGATCAAGGCTCAAACATGGTCCACACAGAGACCTTCAAAATCCACGGGCCAGCAGCGGGAAACCCAGCGCCAGAGCTACAAGGAAAAGCTGGCCATTTACAGGAGGGAATAATGATTTTTTTAGTCAATCTGCACATCCAACCCCCCTCCTACAAGGTAACAAACATTAAAGGAGATGCAGAATCATCATGTGGTAAAACATTTCATGGAACAGTCATAATATTAGAAACAAATAAGTCTTTTTAATAAAAAAAAAACCTGTTAAAATAGAAATGTGACAATGATCCACATGTTCTCCTCACACTAACAAATACTGTATTAGCGTGAATGTTTGGTGTGATGGGGGTGGGAGGGTGCACACAATTTCATAGGGTATAGGCATAAAAAAAAAAAAATCATTACAAGTTAGGATTGGGATCTGAAATTCACGTTAAAAACATGGGACAACTTACAGGGGTAAGAGAGGGCCCTCAACACGTAACAGAGTTTGAGGAATTTCCCTCAGAGCCTACACTCCATCAAGGCTCTTCCAGGGTCTTTAAAAAGACCTCAGCTCAGAAAGTTCTTTTGACAGTTTTTTTGTTTTAAAGTTTTATACACGATGTTCTTAATGTTTTTTATGTTCTTAATGTTCTTTCAGTTTCTGAGTAGCATAATAGAGGGCCACCACACTGTTATACTAAATAAGACAATACAATGGAGAAAAAGGGTGTAACCAAAATAATCTCATATAATGTAAAAGGGATCCTGAATCCAGTTAAAAGATCCAAGATTCTAGGCAAAATGAAAAAAGACAAAGCAGGAATAATATTTTTACAAGAAACCCACCTAACAGACGTGGAGCACACTAAACTCAATAGACAAGGGTTTAAAATGATCTCTTCATCTTCATATAAGTCAGGGAGGAGGAGGGGAGTAGCGACATTGATATCAACCAAAATTACATTTGAAAAAAAATCAGAACACAAAGATAAAGAAGGGAGATACAGTTTGGTAATTGGGCGACAAGAGGGAGAAGATATCACCCTGCTGAATGTATATGCACCTCCAGGGGCTAACTGGAAATTTTATAAAAATGTATTTGACCTAATGATAGCTAAAGCTCAAGGTTTAGTGATATGTGGTGGAGACTTCAGTCTAAGACTGAATCCATACTGGGATGCATCAGGTAATTCTCCACATCAAAATAACACTCAAAGTTGGAAAACTCGGATGCTACTAAAAGAAATGGGAATCTGTGATGTGTGGAGGGAATTCAACCCCAGTGTAAAAGATTATACATTTTACTCAACGCCACATTCATCTTACTCAAGGATTGACTATTTTTTTTATGTTTAATAGAGACATTGGAAGAGTAAAAACATGTAAAATAGGACTAATGGATCTCTCTGACCACAGTCCGATCTATATGGACTTAAGTATCCAAAAATACACAAATAATACATTTTCTTGGAGGTTGAATTCAAATGTCCTGAAAGGACCACTGAAAGATGAATTGGAATCAGATATTCTCAGATATTTGGAAGAAAACGATAATGGAGAAGTATCCCTTTTAATACTGTGGGATGCATGCAAAGCTGTAATAAGGGGAAAGATTATTGCAAAACTGGCAATCCAAAAGAAACTGAGACAAGAAAAACTAACTACATTAGAGTCAGAACTTAAGAACCTAGAAAAAGAGCACAAAGGCAACACTCATTCTAATGACTCGCTCAAGATTAAGGAAATTAAAAATCAAATAAATGAGATCTACACATTAGAAATCCAGAAGAAACTTACATTTCTGAAACAAAAATACTATGAAGCAGGCAGTAAATCGGCAAAATTACTAGCCTATAAACTGAGGAAACAACAAATAGAAAGAGCAATCTACAAAATCAGAGACCCAGTATCAAAGGAAATAAAATTCAGAATTCAGGATATTCTTAAAAGCTTCGAGAACTACTATACGAACTTATACTCCCTCAAAAAACATAAAAATACATCCGAAGCATTCCTAAACACATTAAACCTTTCCCAACTTACGGAGTCTCAAAATAAAACACTACTGTCAGAAATACAACCTAAAGAATTGGAAAAAAGCAATTATGAAACTTAAAGCTAACAAATCCCCAGGAGCAGATGGCTATACAGCAGAGTGGTACAAAAACTTTAAACAGCAACTATCTCCTCTCCTCCTGAAAACATTTAACTATGTCCTCCACACAGGGGAAATCCCCCCCCCCTCCTGGAGAGAAGGGGTCATTGCAGTTATACCTAAACCTGAAAAGAATAAACTAGAATGCTCCAACTACAGACCAATCAGTGTATTAAATCAGGACTATAAGCTTTTTACCACTATCCTTGCCAAAAGGTTAGAAAATATACTGACAGACTTAATTCATTTTGACCAAACAGGTTTTATAAGACAAAAACAGACACAAGACAACATTAGACGCACTTTACACATAATTCATCATATAAAAAAAATATAACTTAAATGCAGTCATATTGGGATTAGATGCTGAAAAAGCATTCGATTCGGTTGACTGGTCTTTCCTATATAGAATCCTATCCAGTTTCAATTTTCATAACAACTTCATTAGAACTATCCAGGCATTATATAAAAAACCAACAGCTAAAATAAGGATTAACGGTAATTTATCATCATCTTTTGAGCTGGAAAGAGGATGTCGTCAGGGCTGCCCCTTGTCTCCACTGCTCTTTGCAATCTTCATAGAACCTCTGAGCCAATGGATAAGACAGAATCAAAAAAATCAGGGTATTACACTTGGTCAGAAGGAACATAAAATAGCACTCTTTGCTGATGACATTTTAATATACCTGGGGCAGCCGGACACCTCTTTACCAGAACTAATCTCAGTTTTTTCAGAGTATGGAGATTTATCAGGGTACAAATTAAACATGCATAAAACCCAAGTTTTAACATTCAACTATGACCCAAATCATTATTCACTAAGAAAACTCAAAAATAACTGGGAGATGGAATCTATGAAATATCTGGGGGTCAATATCCCGAAACAACTCAACAAAATTATAACACTAAACTATGATCCACTGGTGGCAAAAATAAAATCTGACCTAGCAAGATGGAATATGATACCATTCTTGGGTACTGCACAAAGAATTGAAGCAGTCAAAATGAATATACTTCTACGTCTTCTATACCTTTTCCAAACAACACCGGTAGAACCTCCCAAAAAAACATGGCAGGAGCTGGACAGAAGGATCTCAAGATTCATATGGCAGGGCAAGAGACCTAGAATCAGATACAGAACCTTACAGCTAAACAAAGACAAAGGTGGGCTTGCGCTGCCAAATTTCAGGGACTATTTTAAAGCCACACAAATTAAAACTTTAGTAGAGATATGTAACCCAGCCTACACTGCACAATGGAAGGAGATCGAATGCCAAATAACAAGTGGCATCCCCCTACAGGCGATAATAGGGAACAATGCCTTACCTAAACTTTTGAATAACACTAACCCATGGATAGAGACCCCGCTAAAAATTTGGTTTTAGATAGTCAGAGAGACTCAAACTAAAGAGCCCTATCGACTTCTGCAATGGATTGCCTATGATCAAGACTTTACTCCTAATAAAACAGACACTAGATTTAAAAAGTGGAAAGAGAACGGGCTGAAAAAATATTACGATTTTTTTAAGGGGCAAATTTTAAGAAGTTTTGAAGATTTGAAAAAAAACAAGGTCTAATAAATCAAGACCTTTACAGGTTCTTTCAGCTTAGACACCACATAAACAATATACAGTGGTACCTCTACTTACGAATTTAATTCGTTCCGGAAGAATTCTCGTAACGTGAAAAATTCGTAAGTAGAGGCGCGTTTTTACATGTAAATGCCGTAATCCGTTCCAAGCCCCCAAAATTCTGGCATAAATTTTTTATAAATCGTAAAAACGCATCAAAACATGTAACAAATACATGTTACAATTAGATTACTGCACAATAAACATAAAATGAGAGTTTAAAATGAGAGAAAGAATAATAAAAGAGAATAATAAAAGAGAAAGAATAATAAAAATTATGTTCATTTACCCTTTAACTGCTATCGTCGTCGACATCGTCACCTTTTGCCTTCTTTGGTTCATGTTCTGATCCAAGGACGTTTGCTTTTGTCGGCTTGTAAGTGCTTCGTTTTGTTTTAATACCGTGCTGATCGTTGATGTATTACGGCCATATTCTTTGGCGAGATCAACCAAACGCATAAAGTTTTGGAAAAAAAAAAATCTTCGTGGCCAATGGGAAACCAGGAAGATGCTAGGCGATAGCCAATGGCAGAGCAGCTACAGGTATGTTTACGTTCGGTAAACTACAGAAGCTGCGAGGAGCGCGTACTTTTTTGCCTTTCGTATCCTGAAATTTCGTTCGTAACTAGAGGCAATATTTTCCCGTTGAGGCGTCTCGTAACCTGAAAATTCCGTATGTAGAGACGTTCGTAAGTAGAGGTACCACTGTACTTAAAAAGGAGGATTTGGAAAGGGCCCAGTCAGGTGTTCTGAAGGTCTTCTTAATGGCATATAAAGGGATCCCAGGGATCAGATACATCTCTAAAATATACCAAGGTCTTCAAGACTTAAAAGGAGACAACACATCATATATAAAAGAGAGATGGGAAAAAGAGGGGAATTTCAATTTACAACTGGAAATATGGGAAAAGCTAAAGAAACAACAATGGAAAAGTACCTCATCCCTGCAGTGGAGAGAATTTGGATGGAAAAATTTGGTAAGATTTTTCAGAACACCTGCACAAAACAAATTTACCCATAAGGGGTTGAACTGTTGGCGCTTGTGTGGTGAAGAGACTGCAAATCATTTTCATGTGTTTTGGTCATGCCCAGTTATTCACCAATATTGGACCAATGTACAGACAATATTGGGGGAAATATTCAAAATAACAGTTCCCTTTTCTTTTGTAACTTTGTATTTGGGTTTACTACTGGACTCACTGGAAAGACGAGGAGAAAAATAATTATTCACTGTTTTAATATTGGCAAGTAAAAAAGCCCTAACTAAAAAAATGGATGTTGAAGGACTGTCCTACACCTGAAGATTGGATTAACGTGATCCAAGACATTTACTCGATGGAAAAGTTGACATTCGCACTGAGACAGGACATGGATGGGTTCTTGAACTTTTGGCAACCCTAGATCGCATATGTCTTCCATTAGTTCTAATCTTTGACAAATACCATTTCAAAAATGGCTCCGCTCTTTGTTCCAACGCTACTCAGCTGCTCTTTTATTTTTAAATATTTATTTTTATTTTTCTGTTTGTATGTTTGTTTTTTGCTCTTTTGTTTGTTTTTTTATTCTCTTTAGTTTCACTTTTTCTTTCACTTAAAAAAAAGGGGGTGTTGTAATAATTATTCTTCCAATGTTGTCAAATAGCAAAAAATAAGGGAACGTGATGAAAATGTAAACGATGCAATGCTGTAATGACCTGTATATCCTTTACAAAAACTTAAATTAAAAAAAAAAGAAAAAGAAACATCTAATCAGAGATTTCTAACTCCTTGGTTCAACACAGAAACTCATAGCTTAAAACAGAAGACTCGTCAATTAGAAAGAAAATGGCGCTCCACTTATTTAGATGAAATCTATTTAGCTTGGAGAAATCATCTTTTAATTTATAAAAAATCTGAGAAAAGCTAGAACGAGTTATTATTCTGCATTAATAGAAGAGAACAAGAATAATCCCAGGTTTCTTTTCAGCACTCTAGCCAGGCTGACAAAGAGTCAGGACTCTGTCAATCCTAGCAATCCCTTTGAGCTTACTTGTCAGGACTTTATGAACTTTTTCAATCATAAAATTTCATCTATCAGAGATAAAATCTGTCAGATTCTTTCCACCGTTAACTTAAATACAGTAACTACTACAACTGCTTCAACTGACATCTTTTGGGATCAAGTTATTCCAATTGACCTTATAGAGTTAGACAAAATAGTATCCTCATCCAAGCCTTCAACTTGTATTTTAGACCCTATTCCTACCAGGTTATTTGAAGAAGTCTTCCCATTAATTGGTAACTTTATTCTTCAAATAATCAATTCTTCATTAATTTTAGGCCATGTATCGCAGGCTTTGAAAACTGTTGTAATTAAACCCTTACTCAAAAAGCCAACACTGGATCCAGGAGTTTTAGCTAACTATAGACCAATCTGTAATCTCCCTTTCATTTCAAAAAACTTAGAAAGAGCTGTTGCTACGCAATTATTTGACCACTTGCAGGGTAATGGTTGATTTGAAGAGTTTTAATCTGGGTGTAGAATCCATCATAGTACTGAAACAGCCTTAGTGAAGGTCACTAATGACCTCCTCATCGCATCTGATAATGGGCTGGTTTCTGTACTTGCCCTTTTAGACCTTCGTGCAGCTTTTGATACTATCGATCATAATATTAAGATAAGATAAGATAAGCCTTTATTAGTCCCACAAAGGGGAAATTCCAGGATCGCAACAGCACAGGGATAGCAACACTCACAGCAACAATCAGAAGGCAAGAAAAAAAAAAGCAAGAGCAGCTAATATACGGTGGGGCAAAAAAGTATTTAGTCAGCCACCAATTGTGCAAGTTCTCCCACTTAAAAGATGAGAGAGGTCTCCAATTTTCATCATAGGTATACCTCAACTATGAGAGACAAAAGGAGAAAAAAAAAATCCAGAAAAGCACATGGTCTGATTTTTAAAGAATTTATTTGCAAATTATGGTGGAAAATAAGTATTTGGTCACCGACAAACGAGCAAGATTTCTGGCTCTCACAGACCTGTAACTTCTTTAAGAGGCTCCTCTGTCCTCCACTTGTTACCTGTATTAATGGAACCTGTTTGAACTCATTATCAGTATAAAAGACACCTGTCCACAACCTCAAACAGTCAGACTCCAAACTCCACTATGGCCAAGACCAAAGAGCTGTCAAAGGACACCAGAAACAAAATTGTAGACCTGCACCAGGCTGGGAAGACTGAATCTGCAATAGATAAGCAGCTTGGTGTGAAGAAATCAACTGTGGGAGCATCCATCCATCCATCCATCTTCTACCGCTTAATCCTTTCAGGTCGCGGGGGGGCTGGAGCCTATCCCAGCATCTTTGGGCGAGAGGCAGGGTACACCCTGGACAGATCGCCAGTCCATCACAGGGCCAACACAGAGAGACAGACAACCATTCACTCTCACAGTCATACCTAAGGACAATTTAGAATCCCCAGTTTTGATGCCAGTTAACCTAACTTGCATGTTTTTGGCATGTGGGAGGAAACCGGAGTGCCCGGAGTAAACCCACGCAGACACGGGGAGAACATGCAAACTCCACACAGAAGGGTCACCGATGGTCTGGGGGTGGGATCGAACCCACGATGGTCAAGGGTGGAATCAATCCCATGACCTTCTTGCTGTGCTGCCACTGTGCTAACCACTGCGCCACCGTGCTGCCCAGTGCAGCACGGTGGGAGCACGTGGTGCCCACTGAGTGGGCAGCACGGTGGGAGCAATTATTAGAAAATGTAAGACATACAAAACCACTGAAAATCTCCCTCAATCTGGGGCTCCACGCAAGATCTCACCCCGTGGGGTCAAAATGATCACGAGAACGGTGAGCAAAAATCCTAGAACCACAAGGGAGGACCTAGTGAATGACCTGCAGAGAGCTGGGACCAAAGTAACAAAGGCTACCATCAGTAACACACTACACCGCCAGGGACTCAAATCCTGCAGTGCCGGACGTGTCCCCCTGCTTAAGCCAGTACATGTCCAGGCCCATCTGAAGTTTGCTAGAGAGCATTTGGTTGATCCAGAAGAGGATTGGGAGAATGTCATATGGTCAGATGAAACCAAAATAGAACTTTTTGGTAAAAACTCAACTTGTCGTGTTTGGAGGAGAAAGAATGCTGAGTTGCATCCAAAGAACACCATACCTACTGTGAAGCTTGGGGGTGCAAACATCATGCTTTGGGGCCGTTTTGGACCAGGACGACTGATCCGTGTCAAGGAAAGAATGAATGGGGCCATGTATCGTGAGATTTTGAGTGAAAACCTCCTTCCATCAGCAAGGCCATTGAAGATGAAACGTGGCTGGGTCTTTCAGCATGACAATGATCCCAAACACACCGCCCAGGCAACGAAGGAGTGGCTTCGTAAGAAGCATTTCAAGGTCCTGGAGTGGCCTAGCCTGTCTCCAGATCTCAACCCCATAGAAAATCTTTGGAGGGAGTTGAAAGTCTGTGTTGCCCAGCGACAGCCCCAAAACATCACTGCTCTAGAGGAGATCTGCATGGAGGAATAGGCCAAAATACCAGCAACAAGTGTGTGAAAACCTTGTGAAGACTTACAGAAAACGTTTGACCTCTGTCATTGCCAACAAAGGGTATATAACAAAGTATTGAGATGAACTTTTGTTTTTGACCAAATACTTATTTTCCACCATAATTTGCAAATGAATTCTTTAAAAATCAGACATTTTCTGGATTTTTTTTTTTTCTCATTTTGTCTCTCATAGTTGAAGTATACCTATGATGAAAATTGGAGACCTCTCTCATCTTTTAACTGGGAGAACTTGCACAATTGGTGGCTGACTAAATACTTTTTTACCCCACTGTACATATTACTATAAATTATATATATATATATATATATATACAGACACACAGTGCAGAGCATTTTAGCTGGATGGAATAAATATGTCGATATATAAACACCCACAGTACGGAGCATTGCAGCTAGGTGAAATAAATATGTAAATATATAAACACACACAGTGCGGAGCATTGTAGCTAGATGGAATAGTATGTAGATATATAAACACACAGTGCAGAGCATTGTAGCTAGATGGAATAAATATATAGATATATAAATATAAACACACCCAGTGCGGAGCATTGTAGCTAGACGGAATAAATATGTAAATATATAAACACACACAGTGCAGAGCATTGTTGCCAGATGGGATGAAACAGCACAACCGTCTACTTAGTTATCCTACATGGTATGATTATGTGCCCATACATATTCTCACCCTCCATAGCGACTGGTATTTTCCTAGTTGTATGCCGGAGGGGACCATTGTGCAAGTCTATGGCATCTTTTGCATTCAAAAACTATTAGGTTGTTACGTCTTTTGCTATCTCTGCGAGCAGCCCCTGTTTAGGTTGTACAGTCAGACAGCCGTTGGTAGGAAGGACCTGCGAAACCTCTCGGTTGTGCACTGGGATGATGTAGTCTGCTGCTAATGATCTCCTCAGTGCATTCAGTACGTCCATGCATTGGGTGGAACTCGGACTCCAGCAAAGATGACAGTTTAGCCACCGTCCTTCTCTCTCCTATCTCCTCCACCGGTCAAGGCGCTGCCCCCAGGACAGAGCTAGCTTTCTTGATCAGTTTGTTCAGTCTCTTCCTATCGGCTGCGGTAATGCCACTGCCCAGCAGACCACTCCACAAGAGATGGCTGATGCCCCACTGTGTCATAGAATGTCTTCAGCAGTGCCCCTTGTACCACCAAAAGACCTGAGTCTCCTCAGTAGGAACAGCCTGCGCTGTCCCCTTCTTGTAGAGTACGTCAGTATTGTGTGACCAGTCTAGTTTATTGTTCAGATGAACACCCAGGTACTTGTAGGATGTCACCATCTCAATGTCTGTTCCCTGTATATTACTGGTGCTGTGAGGGATTGTCCTATGCCTGCGGCAGTCCACTACCAGCTCTTAGTTTTCCTCGCGTTGATCTGGAGGCAGTTCCTGATGCACCAGTCCACGAAGTCCTGGATAAGCACACTGTACCTAACTTCCATCCTCCATTGGAGATGAGGCCTACGATCACAGCGTCAGCAGAGAAACTTCTGTAGATGGCAGTGTGTTGTGCTGTGTGAGAAGTCTGCAGTATAAAGAGTGAACAAGAAGAGAGCCAACACCGTTCCCTGGGGGCCCCCGTGCTACTGATGATCGTGTCGGACACACAGTCCGGGTTCTCACCAAACTGAGGCTGGTTCGTGAGGTAGTCCAGGATCCATGATGACAGGTGCTGTCCACCCCTGCGTGCAGCAGCTTTTCCTTCAGGATCATCGGTTGGATGGTGTTGAAAGCACTGGAGAAGTCAAAGAACATGATCCTCACCACATTCCCGGGCTTCTCCAGGTGGGACAGAGAACGGTGAAGGAGGAAGATCACTGCATCCTCCACCCCAATGCCATGCTGGTAGGCGAACTGGAGTGGATCCATCGCTGGTTCCACCAGGGGGCGGAGGTGAGTAAGGAGAAGTCTCTCTAGGGTCTTCATCAAGTGGGACGTCAAGGCCACCGGTCTGTAGCTGTTCAGGACTTTGGGGTGGGAAGTTTTTGGTACAGGTACCACACAAGATGTTTTCCACAGCTGTGGTACCCTCCCCAGCTTCAGGCTCAGGTTGAAGATGTATGCAACAATCCCACACAGCTGGTCTGCACAGGACTTGAGGAGCTTTGCGCTGATGCCGTCCGGTCCCGTTGCCTTCCTCGCCTTGATCTTCCTCAGCTCCGTCCTCACCTGGGTCTTGGTCAGGGTCAGGATGGGGGGCTGTGTGTTGGGAGTGGGGGGGTGTTGGTGGCATAGGGGGTGGGCAGCAGTACTTGATGTCTTTAGAGGCAGCAGTGGTTGTTGTGCAGTCAGGGGGGAGAGCGGTTGGTCAAACCTATTGAAAAACAGATTCAGATTGTTTGCCCACTCCCTGCCCCCCGTGGCCTGAGGGGAGGTATTCTGGAGCCCAGAGATGGTTTTGAGGTTTCTCCAGACCCCGCTGATGTCGCTCTGCTGCAGCTTGTCTTCCATCTTCTTCCTGAAGCTGTCCTTGCCTTCTCTGATCTTTCTCCTTAGCTCCCTCTGTACGGACTTCAGCATCTCCCTGTTCCCCAACCTGAAGATCCTCTTCTTCTCTCTCAGAAGTGTTTTTATCTCAGGGTTGATCCAGGGTTTGTTGTTTGAGCAACACCGTATGGTCTTGGTGGGAACGGATTTGTCCACACAGAAGCTGAGGTAGCCGTGAAGGTGTGAGTGAGGCCATCAATGTCCTCACCATGTGGATCACAGAGCTGCTCCCAGGCGGTGGTTTCAAAACAGCCCTTTAGAGTGTCCATTGCCTCCTCAGACCATAACTTCACTGTGCGCATGGCCGGAGGTTGTCTGTGCACTAGGGGTTTGTACACCGGCCGGAGATGAACCAAGTTGTGATCCGATCTCCCGAGTGGGGGGAGTTGTGATGAGGTGTACGCCTCCTTAGTGTTTGCGTAGAATAAGTCCAGTGTTTTATTGTCTCTAGTGTGGAATGTGACATACTGGGTAAACGTGGGTAAAATGGGAGATAGTGAAACATGGTTGAAATCGCCTGAGATGAGGAGAAGAGCATCTGGGTGTTCTGTCTGCAGCCTGCTGGTTACTGAATGGATGACGTCACGTGCTGTCCCAGCGTTCGCCGCCGGATTTGCATAAACAACAATGCAGATCACGTGTGAGTATTCTCTCAGGAGATATGTAGGCTGCATGCTAACAGCTAGCAACTCAATGTCTTTGCTGCAGTGTCGTTGTTTAACAGTGGTATGTCCTGGTCTGCACCAGTTGTTGTTAACATACATTATCACTCCACCGCCCCTTGCTTTGCCACTGTCTGGTGTTCGGTCTGCCCGTATCATGTGGAAACCCTCCAGCTCAATGTTAGCATCTGCTGCTAGTTCTGCTGCTAGTTCTACTTGATAGATGAGAACACTATGTTGGACTTAATGGAGCTTCGTTGCAGTGGTTTAGACCTTATTTATCGGATAGGTTCCAGTTTGTTCATGTCAATAATGAGTTTTCTTCCAACTCAAAACCTCAGTCATGGAGTTCCACAGGGATCTGTGCTAGGCCCCACTCTTAGTTTATATATATGCTTCTGTTCGGCAACATTTTTAGAAAGCACTGTATACATTTTCATTGTTATGCAGATGGCACACAACTATACCTGTCAATAGCTATGTTTACATGGACACAAGTAACTGGATTAAAAGCCTGATCAGAATAAAAATGTTTCATGTAAACACGCCAATCTGAATATTTTAACCCGATCACACTCATTCGGATAAAAATTTCATTCCGATTGAGAGGGGTGGGTTATGCCAATTGTTAGTCCAAACGGTGCGCATGAAAACCCTTATTCCGAACGTTAGGGCTGAAAATATGTTTACTGCGCATGTCTGTACACCAGCCAAACATCAACGTGACGTATTTCCGCCTTAGCAGCAGCTAGCAGAAGACACAGCGAGAGTAAAACAAAACTGGTCTGTATCGTCCTGCTGTCTCCCTCTGTTCGTCATATGTAGAAGTATGTACTTGTAGCTTCATTACAGAGACCAGCAGAAGCAACAGTTAGGGATGTGATTTGGGGTTGTGGAAATTATCTGAAAATTCAGCAGGGGGTCTGGGGGACGGGGCAGAGCCCCGGTGGGGGGGCAAGAGGTGCGAAGCCTCCCGAAGCTCCTGGGTTTTTATGATTTTTAAGTACCAGAACTGTGCTTAAATGACATAAAACAAACAGCTGAATGCCACTTATTACTGTATAATATTGACTTATGTTCCAAGAAGATAGCATTCCTAAAATATTCCAACAAGCATTATCCATCACATGCTTTAACACTCGATCAAATCAAAATCAGTTAATTTTATCTATCCATAATAGAAATAAAATTCATTCATACCATTACTTTTTATAATTTCAGCATTCATTTCAGATTACCAGTTTCAATCTCCATTGAGTCTTGAGCAGTTCATTTTGCACAATCACTGATGTAGCCAAGTCTTAGAAATATTCAAAAGTTATGAGTCAATATCCACTGTGCACTGTCAATTTCAAACTGTTTGGAATCATAAAAGTAATCTAACTAAATTATTTTGCTATTTTTTTCTCCTCAACATCAATGTCAGGGCGCTGCATGAGTTTTGGGGGATGGTTAACTTTTATTACCGTTCCCTCCCCCACGGAGCCCAGCTCATACAGCCGTTGTACGCCGCACTCAAGAAACGGAAACCGGCGGACAGAGTCGACTGGACTCCTGAGCAGGAGCAGGTGTTCTGAGGTTAAAACAGCTCTGGCGAACGCTGCACTACTGGCGCACCCAGACCCGGGGCTCGGATAGCGCTCACTACCAATGCCTCGGACATGGGCATAGCGGCCGTCGTGGAGCAATGTATTGCCGGTTCTTGGCAGCAGCTCACCATTTTTAGAAGGTCTTTGCACGACGGTGAGCGTAAATACAGCATGTTCGACAGCGGGTTAATGGCTCTCCACCTGGCCATATGCCACTTCCAGTTCTGCCTGAAAGGGCGCACCTTCACTGCGTTCGTGGACCACAAGCCGCTAACGTACAGTACTTAACGTACTTAACGTACTTTATCTACCTGGAAGATAAAAAAAAAAAAAAAAAATCGGAATTCCGCAAATTAGAGGAAAAATCACATCCCTAAACAGTACAGTCTGAATAACACAATACAGGTCAATTTCGACATGAAGCGGGGCTTGCAAACACTGGAAGTTGTTTCTTCGTCTACTATTTTCAGAAAATCGATGTGTGCATGTAAAAATGATTTATTCCGTTCAAACGTGTGACAAATGAAAACGCACGTCCTAATCGGATCAATTTTTTCAGGATCCATGTAAACAGTAAAATTCTGATCTGAACTGTAATCAGATTGATGAAATTTTGCCCATGTAACCGTGGCCAATGAAGCCAGATGATAGTAATCAATTAGCCAAGTTAAATGCCTGTCTTAATTGAAATCAAAGCCTGGATGACTTCTAATTTCCTGCTACTAAATTCAAATAAGACTGAAGTCATTCTTGTTGGTCCAAAAACCATAGAAATACCTTTCCAAATCAAACTTAGTTTGGATGTGGTTACTCTTTCTCTTAATAGCTCTGTGAGGAACCTTGGAGTTATTTTTGATCAAGATGTGTCTTTCAAGGCACATATTAAATTTGTTTCTAAGACTGCCTTTTATCATTTGCGTAATATTGCCAAGATTAGGAGCATCTTGTCTCAGAGTGATGCTGAGAAATTGATCCACGCTTTTATTAGCTCGAGATTAGATTATTGTAACTCTCTATTATCAGGTTGTCCTAAAACATCTCTAAAAAGTCTTCAGTTGATCCAAAATGCTGCAGCAAGAGTTTTAACAGGTACTAGAAAGAGAAATCATATCTCTCCGGTTCTGGCCTCCCTTCATTGGCTTCCCATAGAGTTTAAAATTAAGTTTAAAATCCTTCTTCTCACTTTCAAAGCTCTAAACAATCAGGCCCCTTTTTATTTAAAAAGATCTGATATTACCCTATTATCCTAACAGACCACTACGCTCCCAAAATGCTGGATTACTTGTCATACCTAGAATCTCTGTATGTACAATGGGGGGCAGAGCTTTCAGTTATCAAGCTCCTCTCTTGTGGAACCAGCTGCCAATCTGGATTCGGGAGTCAGACTTATTCTCTGTTTTTAAGAATAGGGTTAAAACCTTCCTTTTTGATATAGCCTACAATTAGGGAGGGATCACATGTTTCTGAACCCTCCCTTAGTTATGCTGCTATTAGGTTTAGAAAGCCGGGGGACGTCCAATAATTGCACTGGGCCTCAATCCTTTCTTCACTCGCAATGATTTTTTTTTTTTTTTTTTTGCTGGTCATTAACATCTGTTTGTTCTCTCCCATAGATTGAGTCCTCATCGTGATGTTTGCTCTCTACATGTCTGTTCTTTTCATCTTCTCTATACCCTCACCCCCCAGCCACTCGCAGCAGATGACTGCCTCTCCCTGAGTCTGGTTCTGCTGGAGGTTTCTTCCTGTTAAAAGGGAGTTTTTCCTCTCCACCGTTGACAAGCGCTTGCTCACAGGGGATCGCCTGATTGCTGGGGTCTTTCTGCAATTGTAGGGGTTTCCCCTACAGTTGAAAGTGCGATGAGATGACTGTTGTTGTGAAATGGCGCTATATAAATCAAGTTCAACTGAATTGAATTATCCAGTTTTTCTTCCACACCTGTCCCGTTAGCCTTTTACTCTGCTGCTGCTGCTTCTCCTTCCTCCTTGGCAATTCATTCCACTGCTGAGGGTCCGGCTGTTTATTCTCCGGCTCCCCCCGGCTTTGTGTCCACAGGGGTTGCTCCACCACAATCCTCTGAGTGGCCCATGACCACCATAGCCACGGAAAGGGACGACTGTAGACCAGCTGCAGCAGAAAAAAATCATGCCCTGGGAACACAGTCAGGTGATTTTTTTCATTCTCCATCATTGACTCATGAATTATCTTGCCTGGTTCCCGATGGTGAGGCTCAGCCTGTGCAGTCCTCTGAGTCCTCACCGCCTGCTGCAGCTATAAACCTTTCACCTGCTCTCTCTGTGTCTCCTCCGATGCCCCCAGTGTCCGCGGGTCCCAGGACCGAGCTGCCGGATGTTGAAGGGGCCTGCAGCCTGACAGACCTGGAACCAGCCCCGCAACCCTGGTCCGGACGGAGGGTGAGCGCTGCCAGTGATCTGGAGCCTGTGCCAACAACTGAGAATCATCGGGCTTCAGCTGAGAAGGATCCAGTGCCAGCAGGGAGCCAACCTCCTGTTGCCATGCAGGGCGAGCCACCCACATGGGTCACTTCGCTGGGGGGGTCCCGGGACTGCATCGACCACCATGCCTGCTGCTGGGGCAGCCACAGAAGAGTCAGAGCTGGACCTCCAGAGGGCCGGGCCCAAGACGTCGCCGCTTGGGTCGACGGAGTACTGGACGGTGGTGGAGCTTGAGCGAAGGAAAGCACTCTCCTTTGTTTTCGTTTTCTCTATGTTGGAGAGATCTTGTCTGGTTCTTGGTGGGGAGAGCCAAGTGCAGTCATCAGCTGCCCCTGAGCTCACCTTGCTGGGCTCCACTGCCGCCGGTGACCCTGAGTCTCTGTCCCTCTTATCTGAGCCTTTCCCCAGGGTCACGAGACTCATCCAACTTTGCCTGAGGTCTCCGTGCATTCGGGCTCACTGCCTAAGGTCTTCATGGGTCCAGCTCCTCCTACAGAGGTCATTACAGGTGCTCCGTTCCAGCCGGGGGCATCTGTGGGTACTGCTCCCCCTCCAGACGAGATCTTCATGGATGCTCTGTTGAAGGCCGGGGCCTCAGAGGGTGCTGCTTCCCAGCTAGGTGAGGTCGTCAAGTGTGCTCCATCACAGCCCGGGACCTCCGTGGGCGCAGCTCCTCCTCAGTCCGGGTCTTCATGGTTGTTGTGCTCCAGTCGGGGGCTGTCGTGAATGGTGCACCCAAGCCTTAAACCAAAGTGGGATGCTGCGCTCCAGCTTGGGTCTGCCGTGGGCATTACATTCTGGCCCAACCCGGAGCCACAGCGGGTGCCACCTTGCTCCAGCCCGGAGCCACCACAGGTGTTGCGATGTCCCAGTCTGGGACCATTGAGGGTGCTGTTGGCCAGTCCGAGGGCATCGTGGTTCCCCCTCCTCTGCCCGGGGCCGTGGTGGTTCCCCCTCCTCTGCCTGGGGCTGTCGTGGTCCCTCCTCCTCCGCCTGATGTTGTCGTGGGTTCCTCTGCTCCTCCCTCCTCTCCGCTGCTGGTTGTCCCTGTTGGGCAGCCACCCCTTGGACCACCATTCCTGTTCAGGTGGTTAAAGAACTCTGGCAGACCACCTGACAGACTGTGCCATTGGGATTGGTGGCCCACATTCTCCGGGAGGCTGTCTGACTCTTACATTACGCCGTCTGCCAGGAGTGGGACTTTAGCCAGCCTCCTGAACTATCTCGCTCTCTGGTCCAGGGGGTCTTATGCCTTGGTTCTGCGTGGGTGTGGATCCTGAGCAGGGTTTTTGTTTTTGTTTCCTCTTAGTCTGGGTTTTGCTGGGGTGTGAGTTCTGAGAGTTTTTCTTATTTTCTGATTTGTTTAAATCCCTCGGTGCCTGGGTTTCTCTCCTCCCCCCAGGGTGGGGTTGTTTTCTTATTTCTGTTATTTTATCTTTGGTTGATTTTCACATATTCTCTATTGTTTCTTAGTATGATTTATGTTCCTGTTTACTTTAATTATTGTTTTGTTACTGACATATTTGAGGTACTTGTCTTTATTTGCCATCATCATCACAATTGTATTCTGTTGTGTTTTTTTTCTCCCCCTCTCCGGGGCTGCTGCTGTTAGTGGCACTTCTGGGTTTGTTGCTCTGTTGTGGGCGGTGCTCCTGTCAGCTGTCAGTCCCGTCTTCCCCTCTCATTACTCCCAGCTGATCTCTATTGTAATCTTTGTTACCCCTTGCCCGCTCATGTGATCCACACCTGCATCCAGTTGTGTTCATTGACATCTCACAACTGCAGTTCAGCGTGTGGATCTTCATTCCTGCCTTGCGGGGCAATTCATGACACTGGCGGAGGTATGCATTCTTGGATCATGACTAAAATGGAATGGGTTCCTCTCTAGGCCAAGAACCACCTCTGGTGAAAATTATCAAAATTTTCTTCTTTTAGTGTTGATTGGCGGTTGGCAACCAGCTTATGGGTGCATTACCGCCACGTACTTCACTCTATATCATCACTCCTTGTTGAAAGATCGTATCATCACTCTATATAAATCTGTCCAGTAGTTTTTGCATAATCATATTAACAAGCAGTAAGACCACCCCAATTATATTAGCTCCTTGGCGGAGGTAATTATAATGATAAAAGATACAACTAAAAGAATTGATTCAAATATTGCTCCCAGAACTAGAGATGTACAGAAACTGTTAAATCACTGGCTTAAGAAAAGACCTCTCTCTACTGGGCCGAATTCTTCTGTCTAAAGCTGAAGGTTTCTCTAGACCTTTGTATACATGTCACTCTTTATACACATCTTCCAAAGTAATCGAGACATCCAACTCCCTTATCAGGGTTTCCTCTGGTAACATTTCTGTGTGGTGGCCCGCATCCCTAAGGAAGTATGCCGCCGTGCCTATATTAATTTAAGAAAAATATGAAAGAAACGCTCCGCAAGCGTGCACATGAACACTCGTGCGTGACTGTCATCTGCGTGGAAGTGCCGTGCCCACCCGGCGCCCGCGTGACTGTTTCTGCAGGCAGAGCGTGTCTCTCTAGCGTTGGTGTCCAAGAGAAGCATGAGCTTATTAAAGTACTTTAAACACGGAAAAAAGTACAAGACATAAGCAGTGGAGGCATTTATGGTGATTTTGACCGGCTGGAAACCAGAACAATAATGAGGAGTCGCTTGGCTAACAGGTCTGGTTAGGCTTCATTGCAGGGAAAGGCAAGAGTGACTGATGAACCGCTGAGGATTTACTTCACCAGCTACTGCAATATTAACTCATAATTGATGTTCATTATTATGTACCTGGCAAGTTAAGATGAATGAAATTCACGAAGTCAATGACTTTAATCTGTCAGCAGCCTTCAGGCAAACTAAACGTGCCAACATTTGGATTTCAAAATAACGGAGGTTTTTCCTGTCTGGTTGGTGAGGACATTTCTAAAAAATGATAAAAACATAGAAATATTATAACAAAAATAACTGCATATTTGTTCATTTAAGTTAATTCATTTCTTTAAATATAAATTTAATTATTATATTTCTTTGAATTCAGAGTTATTGTTCTGTTCTGGCTCTACAAAATTATGGTCAAAACTTTAAATTGTCTGTGGAAAAAAAAAACAGCAATTTTATAGTAATATGCTTTTCTCCAACAGACAGGTCTCTTCACAGTCCAGTTTTAAAACACCTCTTAAAAACCATTTTTATTCTCTGGCTTTCGACCAAGTTTGAGACAGTAATTTTATTTGTTCTTATTGTCTCTACTGTATGACAATTGTTTTGTTTGTGCTGTTTTGTAGTTTAGCTGTATTTTATTGTTTTTATATTTTATTTATCATTGATGCACAGCAAGTTGTGTCAACTGTTGTTTTTAAAGCGCTTTATAAATAAAGTTGGATTGGATAAAAAAAAAGAATCATTAGCCACAAAATAATCCACAAATTTATAATAGTCTCAACTGGACAAGAAAGGTCATAATGTTACAAGAGAAAATTACAAATTTGAGGAAAATGGTTGCAAATTTAGATAAATTTACAGAGAAAATTAGAAAACTACAAGAAAATGGTTATAAATTTTGGAGGAAAACCTCAAACCTTCAAGACTGAAGTTATTTCTATAGTTTTTAAGTAGGTGCTCTTTGGATCCTTAACTAGAAATTTTTTGTTGTCTACTTTTAATTAATTTCAAAGCACTGCTTCTACATGAGTAGAATTTCTGGCTACTACCTCCGCCTCTGATCATATAATTTAAGTATGCATGAGTACGTTACTATGTTTTCCCCTTCCCTCTCCTACTCGTTGTCAATGGAAAAAGAAACACTAGAAAAAACAAAAAATACACATTTTGGTTATTTATGTAAACCATGAAAAAAAATCCTGCAGGACAAAACATGACACTTGGTATTTTCTAGCCTGTTTGTATTCCACCATAGGCAGAGAGAGAACCTAAATTAGACAGAGCTCAGAGAGGGAAAGATGAGACAGAAGAGAGGAGCCAAGGAGAGGAAAGTGTTCAGGCAGAGGGTCCAGGAGAGGTGAGAGCAGAGGGAGGACAGAAGGATGACACCAGTAAAAAGTCCAAACACAGGACATCTGGGTGGGACCCCAACTGGCCTAATATTCCAACATTCAATCCTTGGTAGTACAATACTTCAAATGCTAAGTTCCATTATGCAATATTTCTGTGCAAAATTTAAAAAAATAAAAAGAAATAGTGTAAATTTAAAATTTCCGGTTACAATCATGTCATGTGTTTTCTGCACCCCCCTTCCCTGGAAAAATATGTTGCCACCACACCAAGGTCTTTGAGCCAGAGGAAACACTGAATAATGAATATAATTTAGCTAATATTAACTAAGGTAAAGGTTAAAAACAGCTCCTTTTTATTCTAGACTGAAATATGAAAAACAAAAATAATAAGTAAACAAAATGAACCAACTCAAGCTCTTACCCACACCTGTTAGCTAAGCAACTCTTCCATTATTGCTCCTGTTACCAGTGGGTTAAAACCATGATAAATGCCTCCAGTGCTTACATATCTATTCTGATTTTTTTCCGTTTTTAAAGTACTTCAATATGTTTGTGTTTCTCTCAGACAGTCACACTAGTAGTGAGACACTCTGCCTGGCTGGTCACTAGAACACGCGGGCGGGGTGCTTCTCTCCGCGCGGATCACGGTCACACGCGTTGTTCATGTGCACACTTGCGGATCATCATTCCTTCATAACTTTTTCTTAAATTTACATGTCTTGATAAGAGCCACAGAAAATCTTCTGACATGGCGGGCCACCACCGGGAAATGTTACCAGAGGAAACCCTGCTTCCACCAACTGTAGGCCAATTTACACCGGCACCCTGTTGACTAACAGCAGTGGTGGTAGTCGTTAACACAGGCCTCGACTGAGTCGGAATACAACTCCCATACGTCATGATCTTCATGTTAGATTTGGCAAAGGTTTTATGTTGGATGCCTTTCCTGACATAACCCTCTCCATTTACACAGGTTTGGGACAGGCACTAGGAGTACACTGGCTTGTACACCCCCTGCGGCTGTTTATTTGTGCAATAAGTTAATAGTTAATCTTTCTACAATAAAAAAAGCCTATAACAACCTTTTCAAACCATGACTTTGAATCCTTTGGTTTTATGTGATTTCAGGAAAAAAAAAACTCTTAAAAGGAGCATGAAACAATAATTCTGATTCTAGTCCAGTAATCAGCAACTTCTATGAAAGAAAAAGAAAACTGAAAAAAATCTGCATGGAACCGCTAAAAATATTTAAGCCTTCAAATGAAGCTAAAACAGCAGAGTTAGAAAAACAAACTGGCCTTCCAAAACTAGAATCGTTTCCACCAAAGGAACTATAGGTACAACTTAAAGGTCTGATGACACGATTTTGACATTTTTTAGCCTGTTGTGTAAACCCAAAAGTCATTGTCGATGATCAATATAATATTTACAACCGCACCTGAATAAACTAGTTATCATCAAAAAACAGCAGCCGCCGACTAGACTGTGGTGCTGCCACTGAATGAAGGGCAGCACCACCATGACGTCGGCAACAGATTGGACACCGGTGTTGCTGACTGGAATGACAGCAGCTTTGTAGCTCACAGTTTCTCTGGTTTCTTGTTTTAGTTTTACGGTTATGCCTTCGCGTTGTGTCGCAGGCTTAGATAAACAGCAAACCGTGAAGGACCACATCACACGCTTCAGCTCCAACTGTCAAAAGCCTCCTCATGCGCTCCTCGTGGGCTATTATGCAGGAGGAGTGGAGAGGGGAAGGATTAATGGATTTACACACAGCTTTGACCTACTTTCTGTGATCCCACGCTGACATCTCACCGGTCCGGTCACGTCCCCTCTCTCATTATCACCAGCTGATTCAAACGCCCCTTGATCATCTTTCCCGGTCCTCGTCCAGGTGCTTCTCATCACACCATCACCAGCAGCAGTGCGTGTACTTGCCAGTCATGCACTGCTGGTCCATAGTATTGTCATCTGTACTGCTCGTCTGCCAGTATTTTCAACACTCTCACGACGCGCTAGTCACTCCATGTTCACCATGGCTCTCATGCGTCCTTGAAGCGATGTTGGCTCTGTGGCAAACACGTCTCCTCTCATTCGTTCTCTGGGTGATGCCAGCCCCCGAACGCCATTAGCAAGTGTGTCTGTGTTTCTTGTACATCTTCACCTTTAAGGGAATTGGCTGTCTTTCTGTATTAAATGTGCTGTGGTGAACCCTGCACGCAAATCCTCGTTATTTCATTTCTCCCTCTCTCTGCCCTGCGTAAGAGTGCACAGAGGGTCATGATGAATGGATTTATGCTCAGAATTCACCACAGCACATGTATTGAACATAAGAATGATGACAACAGTTCCTAAAAAGGTGATGACCCACAAAAATAAACAAACACCCACAGTTGGCATTTGGGGCCGACATTGCCCAGCGAACACTGAGAGGAGACGTGTTAACCACGGTTGCGTCCCAGGGCCGACATCGCTTCAAGGGGCGCAACAGAACCACGGCTGTGTGGAGTAGCTAACACGTCATGATAGTGTTGGCAACATTGGCTGGCTGACAACACGGCAGATGATGCACACAAACCATGAACAGCTGACTGTCAAAGAGAAAGGCCGCGTGTGTTCGAACTGGCGAATCTTGGACAGTGCCCACCTGAAAGTGGCTCAAAACGCACATAAACCACATGCACAAAACAAAAGCAACAAGAACTCAATATATACAGCTGTGGACAAAATTGTTGGTACCCTTCTGTTAATGAAAGAAAAACCCACAATGGTCACAGAAATAACTTGAATCTGACAGAAGTGGTAATAAATAAAAAGTCTATGAAAATTAACCAATGAAAATCAGACAATGTTTTTGAATTGTGGTTCAACAGAATTATTTTAAAAACAAACTCATGAAACAGGCCTGGACAAAATGATGGTACCCTGAACTTAATATTTTGTTGCACAACCTTTTGAGGCAATCACTGCAATCAAACGATTTCTGTAACTGTCAATGAGACTTCTGCACCTCTCAGCAGGTATTCTGGCCCACTCCTCATCAGCGAACTGCTCCAGTTGTCTCAGGTTTGAAGGGTGCCTTCTCCAGACGCCATGTTTCAGCTCCTTCCACAGATGTTCAGTAGGATTTAGATCAGGGCTCATAGAAGGCCACTTTAGAATAGTCCAATGTTTCACTCTTAGCCATTCTTGGGTGTTTTTGGCTGTGTGTTTTGCGTCATTATCCTGTTGCAAGACCCATGACCTACGACTGAGACCAAGCTGTCTGACACTGGGCAGTACATTTCTCTCTAGAATACCTTGATAGTCTTGAGATTCCATTATACCCTGCAAAGATTCAAGACACCCTGTGCCAGATGCAGCAAAGCAGCCCCAGAACATAACAGAACCTCCTCCATGTTTCACAGTAGGGACAGTGTTCTTTTCTAGGTATGCTTCATTTTTGTGTCTGTGAACATAGAGCTGATGTGCCTTGCCAAAAAGTTCCAGTTTTGTCTCGTCTGTCCATAGGACATTCTCCCAGAAGCTTTGTGGCTTGTCAACATGCAATTTGGCAGATTCCAGTCTGGCTTTTTTATGATTTGTTTTCAATAGTGGTGTCCTCCTTGGTTGTCTCCCATGAAGTCCACTTTGGCTAAAACAATGACGGATGGTGCGATCTGACACTGATGTACCTTGACCTTGGAGTTCACTATGAATGTGTTTAGAGGTTGGTCTGGGCTCTTTTGTTACCATTCTTCATCAATTTTCCTCATGCGGCCACGTCCAGGGAGGTTGGCTACAGTCCCGTGGATCTTAAATTTCTGAATAATATGTGCAACTGTAGTCACAGGAACATCAAGCTGCTTGGAGATGGTCTTATAGCCTTTACCTTTAACATGCTTGTCTATAATTTTCTTTATAATCTCCTGAGACAACTCTCTCCTTTGCTTCCTCTGGTCCATGTTTAGTGTGTTACACACCATGTCAACAAACAGCACAGTGACAACTTGTCACCCTTTAAAAAGACCGACTGACTGATTACAAGTTTGTAGACAACTGTGATGTTAATTAGAGGACACATCTTGGTTGAACATGTCACTATGGTCACATTATTTTCAATCTTTTCTAGGGGTACCATCATTTTTGTCCAGGCCTGTTTCATGAGTTTGTTTTTAAAAATAATTCTGTTAAACCACAATTCAAAAGCACTGTCTGGTTTTCATTGGTTAATTTTCATGGAATTTTTATTTATGAACACTTTTGTCAGATTTAAGTTATTTCTGTGACCATTGTGGGTTTTTCTTTCATTAACAGAGGGGTACCAACAATTTTGTCCACGTGTGTAATACATAATAAGCCCGATGTCTGAGCAACAGAGAATACACTGCTATGATTTTATTGAAAAATCAGGTTTAAATAAATTATATTTCATTCATCTTCTTCTGCTTAACCCTTTTCGGGTCGCGGGGGGGCTGGAGCCTATCCAAGCATCTTTGGGCGAGAGGCAGGGTACACCCCGGACAGATCGCCAGTCCATCGCAGGGCCAACATGAAAAAATAATTTGTTGCAATATCTGTAACAAAAGAATAACACTGGTGTTCCCCTGCCGTGTGTTTGTCGCTGCTGCTGCGCCGGGCATGTGTGCCTCTCCACCGTCACTCTCCGAGTCTGACTCGCTAGGCACGATGCCCGCTTGGCATGGCTCAAACCTATAAGGTCTGATGCCCCCAGATTCTTCATTATCATCCCATTCTCCTGAACTATTATTGTCTGAAGATTGGGCAACACAAACCAATTCCAGACTACAAGTGCTGGAACCATCATCAATGTTTTCAACCGCTTCCATCCTGTGTGTACAATGAGCAGCCAAGTGCTGTGTTCTCCCGATGACGTGACTACATGGCAGCGGGGTTTTCAAGCTACTGACATAATTGGTGACATGCCGCTCATGAAAACGCTGGATATTTGCATGAAAAAAAGCCTGTTTGACTTAGGACTGCACAGACCAACCTATTTTGTCATATTGTATTATGTGTTGAAAAATTACAGGAAGTCAAAAACGTGTCATCAGCACTTTAAGGGTCTCAGTTGTGTTTTTAGTCCACTAGATGGTGCAAAGCAAGCACACAGTAAGGTGAAGTCATAGTTTGTCGCTGAGAATCGCAGCCAGATGTTGCAAAAGCCCCCATTCTCGAGTGAAGCTGTATCTTGTCTAGCAAGATTTGCAGCCCGGTGTCAAAGGTGGGAGCAGTTGGATGTGACAAAAAGTTTGCTCAGATGTTGGGTCTTTTGGAAGGAAAGACTGACATGACACAAAACCCACAAGGACTGCCATACGAAATGAAAAGAAAAAAAACAAACATTCAGAGCTTGCGGGCCCACACTCATCTAAGAGCCAACCAGCAACAGCACTGTTAGCAATGGCTAAGGCTAAACACTCCAGCATGAGCAGCGCTGACCAGCCCACTCCGGACATCTCCTGCACAACGAGGTGGCTACCTTCAAGTCAGCACCAAGTCGATCGCAAACCCCACTCGGCAGTTTTACTGAAGTTCCTTTCCTGAGGCCGGGACTTCTTTTGGCCCGTGTGAGTTCTCGCAAATTTTCCTAAAGAGCACAGCTCATTTGAGTGAACTTAAACCTAAACTTCATTTGATCTTTTCATCTGCATTTTTCTGTTGTACATTGAAGGCAGCATATTCAATGATCAAAATGTCGACAAGATCACCTTAACCTTAATTTATTTTACAGGATTACAGTTTAATAAGATCGACAGAATCCCCAAAAAGGAGATTTAATCAATCTAATTTAGCCTAGCTTGAAACAAAATAATCAAAGAAGAATCAAGATAATTTTAGTGAGGCGAAATCTTTAAAGAATTAAACTGGTACCTCCTCTGGCGAAGTCATGCTTCTTCTTCACGAGCTCCTCACTGAATGCGTCTCGTCCACCACTGAACTCACCAGCTGTGACATCAACAAACACACAACAACAACATAATTATTGATGAGACAGAGGTCTGGACCAGTTCCACATTCCAAATGGCCCCACTTTACTATCCAAGAGTTTTACAGGAGTGAGCAGCCTTTACTGTAGAAAGAGACATTTGGAGCCACTAAACATGTGTGAATCTTAAAAAAGGAGCAAAAACAGCCAAGTTGGACGAATAAACTGGTCTGTAACATTGGGAATAGGAACATTCCTAATGGGTGAACAGATGAAGTCAGACCCAGGATCCAATTTGTACATTTATAATCCAATGATTTACAAATGGATTCGGAGCTTTCTAAAGCCTGATTCAGAGCACTGTAGTCCCACAGACCTGGTGTGGATTTTCATCTGGGGGCAGCCAGCCGTGATGAAGGAAAGTTGTTTGACAGCAGAAACAGCCAAAACCTTCTCCAGGTCAGCTGACAAATATTCCTTACATTTGTTGGTGACCGAGAAAAGTCTTTTTAACAGTTTTACAGAAATTGTTCTTCTCCTTTGTGGTTTAAACACCCGCTGTTACAATGTACTACCGCCGCCTGCTGGGGTGGTGAAATAATTCATTCATTAAAAAAAAATAATAGGACCATAGAGGGCAAACTCTGAAGTACTGGGTAAGTACAGTGGTGTGAAAAACTGTTGGCCCCCTTCCTGATTTCTCATTTTTTTTGTATGTTTATCACACTTAAATGTTTCAGATCATCAAACAAATTTTAAATATCAGACAAAGATAACACAAGTAAACACAAAATTCAGTTTTTAAATGGTGTTCATTATTAAGGGTAAAATAAATCCAAACTTACATGGTCCTGTGTGAAAAAGTGATTGTGCCCCTGTTAAAACATATACTGTGGTTTATCACATCTTTGGAAAGCTGAGTTCAATTTCTCGATCCACACCCAGGCCTGACTACTGCCACACCTGATCTTCAATAGGACCTGCCTGAAAAAGTGAAGGAGACCAAAAGATCCTCAAAAGCAAGACATCATGCTGCGATCCAAAGAAATTCAGGAACAAATGAGAAGCAAAGTAAGTGAGATCTATCAGCCTGGAAAAGGTTATAAAGCCATTTCTAAAACTTTGGGACTCTACTGAACCACAATAAGAGCAATTATCCACCAATGGTGAAAACACGGAACAGTGGTTAACCTTTCCAGGAGTCGCTGGCCAATCAAAATTATGCCAAGAGTGCAGCAACGACTCATCCAAGAGGTCACAAAAGACCCCACAAAAACATCCTAAGAACTGCAGACCTCACTTGCCTCAGTTAAGGTCAGTGTTCATGACTCCACCAGAAGAAAGACACTGGGCAAAAAATGGCCTGCATGGTAGAGTTCCAAGACAAAAACCATTGCTGAGCAAAAACAACATAAAGGCTCATCTCAGTTTGGTCAGAAAACATCTTGATGATCCCCAACACTTTTGGGAAAATGTGGACTGACGAGACAAAAGTTGAACTTTTTGGAAGGTGTGTGTCCCATTACATCAGGCATTAAAGTATTCAGTTCAATTCAGCTTTATTCATATAGTGCCACATCCCAACAGAAGTCATCTCTAAAAACCCCACAATTTCAGAAAGACCCAGCAATCAGACGATCCCCTGTGAGCAAGCACTTAGCGACGGTGGAGAGGAAAAACTCCCATTTAAAAGGAAGAAACCTCTAGCAGAACCAGGCTCAGGGAGGGGCAGTCATCTGCTGCGACTGGCTGGGGGTGAAGGGATAGAGAGGATGAAGAGGACAGACATAAAGAACATAACAGTGAGAAGCCAAATACATTATTGGAGGTCACCTAGCAGTATGGATCTATTAACAGCAGAACAGAAGCAGGGTTAAGAGACACAAAATCCCTCCCTAATCGTAGGCTATATTAAAAAGGAAGGATTTTATCCTGTTCTTAAAAACAGAGGCCGAGTCTGACTCCCGGACCCAGAGTGGTAACTGGTTCCACAGAGAAGGAGCTTGATCGCAGAAGGCTCTGCCTCCCAATGTACTTTTGGAGATTCTGGGCATGACAAGTAATCCAGCATTTTGGGAGAGTACTGTAGTGCTCTATTATCAATCAATCAATCAATCTTTATTTCGGATAGATTAAAAGTACAGATTAAAAGAAACAGAATAATATAACAAAGGCGGAAAGAAAATCCAACAAGGTCAAATTAGACAGTAACTCCTCTGATTATACAGTTCAACATAAGTTATCCGAAATGGGTGATGGCTGAAGCCGCAGCTTATATTGCCCACCCATGTTCCATCAAGAATTCAAAAGAAAAACAAAACAAGAGCAATTACAATTCAGAACAAAGCTTAGACAAAATGAGACAAAAAAAACTAAGCAACAACACAACGCAGACTGGATATGACAATCCTTTTGTGATTTTATATGTCATCTTGTATATATGTTTGGAGTACTTCTTCCTTTAGTTTTTGTTTAAATTGTCCAAGCGTTGTACATGATTTTAATTCAGGTCCAAAATCGTTCCATAATCTGACTCTTTACACTGAAACACAGTGTTGCTTGGTGGTAGATCTCACTGAAGGTTTTTGAAATATACTGTACATGTTCCTCTGAAATGATATTGTTTCTCCCTTATTTGGAACAGCTTTTGAATATTTGCGGGCAGTGATAGATTCTTCACTTTAAACAATATTACTGCAGTTTTAAAGTCAACCAGATCTTTCAACTTGAAAGCTTTTAATTTAAGAAAAAGTGAGCTTGTTGATTCCCTATAAGCAGCTTTGTTTATTACTCTATTCTATTAGGATGGAAAGGTGATATCAGATCGTTTATATATAAGGGGGCCTGATTATTAAGCATTTTGAAAGTGAGAAGGATTTCAAACTTAATTCTAAACTCTATGGGAAGCCAATGAAGGCAGGACAGAACCGAGGAGATATCTCTTTTTCTAGAACCAGTTAAAACTCTTGCAGCAGCATTTTGGATCAACTGAAGATTTTTTAAGGATATTTTAGGACAACCTGATAATAACGAGTTACAATAATCTAATCGAGAGCTGACAAAGGCGTGGATCAGTTTCTGAGCATCATTCAGAGACAAGATGCTCCTAATCTTGGCAATATTGTGCAGATGATAGAAAGCAGTCTTAGAAATAAATTTAATATGTGAATTAAAGGACAGATATTGATCAAAAATAACTCCAAGGTTCCTCACAGAACTATTCAGAGTGAGAGTGGCGGCATCTAAATTAAGAGCATGATTTGGAAAGGAATTTCTAAGGTGTTTTGGGCCAACAAGAATGACTTCAGTCTTATCTAAGTTTAATTGCAGAAAATTACAAGTCATCCAGGTTTTCATATCCTTAAGACAGGCATCTAACTTGGCTAATTGATTACAATCATTGGGCTTCATTGACAGGTATAGTTGTGTGTCGTCTGCGTAACAATGAAAACGTATACAGTGCTTTCTAATGATATGGCCTAACGGAAGCATATATAAACTACATGTAGTTACTTAAAGAATAGATATCAGTATGTATGTGTTGGTAACAAAAACTCTATTACTGAAGGTTACTTGTGGAGTCCCACAGGGTTCAGTTTTGGGGCCACTGTTATTCAATATGTATGTAAATGATATATGTAAAGTTTCGAAAAAAATGGATTTAATATTGTTTGCCGATGACACCAATTTATTATGCAGTGGAAGCAATTTGGAACAACTTTTGGATATACTCGGAAAGGAATTAGGAAAGCTTCAACTGTGGTTTAGTTCAAACAAATTATCGCTCAATTTAAGTAAGACCAAATTGATAGTTTTTAACAACCATCACAACAACTTAGTATCTAAACACAGTGTAAATGGTCTAGAGATTGAAAGGGTATCCAAAACTAAATTTCTTGGAGTAATAATTGATAATAAACTGTGTTGGAAGTCACATATTAATTATATTAAAGGTAAAATATCTAAATCAATTGCAATACTACACAGAGTGAAATATTTTCTGAATCAACCCACATTATATACTTTGTATCATTCATTAATACTCCCATACTTGACATATTGTACTGAAGTATGGGGAAATACATATAAAATAAACATATATCCAGTCTTTATGCTTCAGAAGAGAGCTATTAGAATAATAAACAAAGCTGCTTACAGGGAACCAACAAACCCACTTTTTCTTAAATTAAAAGCTCTCAAGTTGAAAGATCTGGTTGACTTTAAAACTGCAATAATAATGTTTAAAGTGAAGAATCTATCACTGCCCGCAAATATCCAAAAGTTGTTCCAAATAAGGGAGAAACAGTATCATTTCAGAGGAACATGTATATTTCAAAAACCTTCAGTGAGAACTACCACCAAGCAACACTGTGTTTCAGTGCAAGGAGTCAGATTGTGGAACTCTTTTGGACCTGAATTAAAATCTTGTACAATGCTTGGACAATTTAAACAAAAACTAAAGGAAGAAATACTCCAAACATATATACAAGATGGCATGTAAAATCACATAAGGACTGTCATATCCAGTCTGTGTTGTTGCTTAGTTTTTAGTCACATTTTGTCTAAGCTTTGTTCTGAATTGTAATCGCTCTTGTTTTGTTTTTCTTTTGAATTCTTGGATGGAATATGGGTGGGCAATATAAGCTGTGGCTTCAGCCATCACCATTTCGGATAACTTATGTTGAACTGTATAATCAGAGGAGTTATTTTTTGATTTGACCTTGTAAGATTTTTTTCCCCCTCTTTGTTATATTTTTCTGGGTTTTTTTGTTTTGTTTTTTTTTAATGTTGACTTTTAATCTATCTAAAATAAAGATTCATTCATTCAAAAAGAGTAGGACCTAACACAGATCCCCATGGAACTCCGTGACTGAGCTTTGAGTTGTTAGAAAATTCATCATTGATGTGAACAAACTGAAATCTATCGGACAAATAAGATCTAAGCCACTGCAGCGGAGTTCCATTTAGTCCAACATAGTGTTCTAATCTATCAAGTAGAATGGCATGAGCAATAGTGTCAAAGGCTGCACTAAGATCGAAAAGGACAAGAACAGAAACAAGTCCATTATCAGATGCAATGAGGAGGTCATTGGTGACCTTAACGAAGGCAGTTTCAGTGCTGTGATGAACTCTGAACCCAGATTGAAACTCCTCAAACAAACCAACTCCCTGCAAGTGGTCAAACAATTGTGCAGCAACAACTCCTTGCAAGATTTTTGAAATGAAAGGCAGATTAGAGATTGGTCGATAGTTAGCCAAAACTCCTGGATCGAGCGTCAGCTTTTTGAGTAAGGGTTTAATTACAGCAATTTTAAAAGCCAGTGGTACTTAACCCAGAGATAAAGAAGAATTAATTATATGAAGAATACGGCTACCAAAAATTGGGAAGACAATTTTAAATAACCTAGTAGGAATAGGGTCCAAAAGGCAAGATGAAGGCTTAGATGAGGAGATTATCTGATCCAACTCTCAGAGGTCGATTGGAGTAAAGTTATCTAAAAAGATATCAATTGAGGCAGTTGTAGTAGTTAATGTACTTGAGTTTACAGTAGGAAGAATCTGACTGATTTTATCTCTAATAGATAAAATTTTATGATTGAAAAAGTTCAGAAAGTTCTGACTGGAAAGCTCAGGGAGCATGCGAAGATTGACCGAGTCCTGACTCTTTGTCAGCCTGGCTATAGTGTTGAAAAGAAACCTGGGGTTATTCTTATTCACTTCTATTAATGCAGAATAATAGCTTGATCTAGCTTTTCTAAGAGATTTTTTAGAAATTAAGAGATGATTTCTCCACGCTAAATAGAATTCATCTAAATTAGGAGAACGCCATTTCCATTCCAATTGATGAGTCTTCTGTTTTAAGCTACAAGTTTCTGAGTTAAACCAAGGGGTTAGAAATCTCTGGTTAGACTTTTCTTTTTTAAAGGGGCTACCAAATCTAGAGTCCAATGCAGAGAGGCTGTAACAATATCTACCATGCTATCAATTACAAGAGGAGCAAGCTGTCCATCTTTTATTTCTGTTGTGTTGACCCATGGTATAGAGGAGAAAATCTGCAAAAATTTGGTAACAATGTCACCTGAAAGACATCTGGTGTAGTAGTATTGTTCTTTAGGAGTCAAATAATCAGAAATAGTGAAATCAAAGGTTAACAGACAATGGTCTGAGAGTACAGGATTATGAGGAGACACTACCAGATTTTCTATATCGAGACCGTAAGTCAAAACAAGGTCCAATGTATGGTGGAGATAATGGGTAGAATTTTCTACTTTCTGGGAAAACCCCGTTGAGTCTAAAATTGAATTGAATGCCTTATTAAAGTAGAACTGAACTGAATGGCATTGAACGGCACTGGGTGATAGTACATACAATTATAAAGATAATTTATCATTGGCACCCCCTCCACAAATCCCGGAATCTTGGAGAAAATCGCGATTTTGAATTTCCCGCCCTGAAAAATCAGACAAATCCGCCGAAGCGCAGCCGGAGTTCCGCGTGACGTCACGAGTGTGACCCAGTCCTCATGTTTACCATTGCGAGCACGTCGACACTGGTTGTTTTTGGTGCATTTTGTCGTGATAGTCGACTACAAAACACTTCCAACACCTGGGAAGATCTGTTCAGTGGCCAAGGAAAGCTGTCATGGCGACGAAAGAAAAGAAAGGGGGAGGAAAAGCGACTGGGAAGCGATGCGTTTCTAGATATACAGTGATCTGTCACTTATCGCGTTTAATGGGGACCAGAACCGACCGCGAAAAGTGAAAAACCGCGAAGTAGCATCACACCCCCCCCCAAAGGGCGTCACAAGCACTATTTTGCACAAAAAGGCACAAGAGAACAGCGAAAAGTGCCACTAAGCAACACGAGCGATAAAGAACAATGAATGCGGTCTTCCTTCGCTGGGTAAAACGTCTCGGCCAATCAGCTTGCGAGATTCCCGAGCGGTGAAGAGGTGGGCGGAGAGGAGTGGAGCGGTGGTCAGAGAGGTAGATTTTGAGCTGTGCGGGCTCTCCGTGTTGATACCTGATGCTCTAATGAGAAGGAAGGGAGACTACATTAGAACATCAGGTATCAACACAGAGAGCCCGCTCTCCCCGGCTCCCCAGCCTGCTCGAGAATCTCGCAAGCTGATTGGCCGAGACGTTTTATCTCGCAAGCTGATTGGCGGAGACGTTTTATCTCGCAAGCTGATTGGCGGAGACGTTTTACCCAGCTTCGCTCCCTGCCGAGCGCCTATACCCAGCGAAGGAAGACCGCATTAAACGCGATAAGTGAGGGATAACTGTAATAAGTTGGAAAAATGCTGATGTTTTTTTTTCCCTTTCTTTTTTATTGTTAATTTTCCTTATCCTGACACCCCAAACATGCCCAAGTAAAGACTCACCATTCTGTATTCAATAAGCGACTCTCCTCCCCATCACTGCTGCGGTCTGAGTCGGTGCTGGAATCCCCCGAAAATTCTGGCTCTTGTGGCGGTTTGGGAAACCCCCCCACAAACAGACTAAGGACAGACATCTCGCTTCTCCTGGTTTTTTCTGCTACACTACTGAGACGTAATGTGCCATTCATGCCTTGTGATGTTAATGTTGCCTCTCATGCATTGTGTTCATGCGTCCTGTCCTTACTGTGACCTAGAGACTCAGATCAATATGTAGATGTGCCTGTTAACCTCTTTGTTCTGCAGCTAGAGCAGAGTCTAGCAAATCTGCCTATTGTGATGTATGTCTCACAAATGCAAATATCTCATGCCTGTTCTGCAGTCCCTTTGATCAGACCAACAGCTGTGACACTGCTTTGATGTATTGTTTGAGTTGGGTATAAATACTGCACAGGTTCTGTAACACTTCCTCTCACTCTGATCCTACAACTGGTAGACACACACACGTGTCCGCCTCTCCTCTCCTTCTCTGAGAGCCGTGGGCTCGCTCTCGGCGCTCATGCACGGCGCTGGGAGCGGAGCTCGTGACGGCGGTATGATAACAAAACTCTACTTAAAACCTCCAACAACGCCGCTTTATTTCATGCCGCCGCACTGGTGACCCGACGCTGAAACGAACACGCTGCCAGCGAACTCAACGCCCGGCGGTGATTCTCCGACGACCAGCGAACGCGGCAGCCTGACTGATCTGCCCTCCCTTCTGCTTCAGGGAGACCTCAACGCGGAGTTTCCAGGCGAAACTCCACACCGGGAAAGCTGAGCAACGTTTCATGGTGAGATCTGCATGCCTAGATCAGCACATCCACGCTGGACCGGCCGCGCTCACAGCTCCTCCACACCGTGAGCGCATGCACCTCGTCCCCTCTCCACGACGGCGATCCCCATGGCCGACGGAGCACACGTGGACCTGAACGCACCATGACCGCACGAGCGACAACGATCGTCTCCTCCCTCTCACCGCTCCAACGCATCTCCACGAGCCCGAGGCATAAAGATCGTCTATTGCCTCGCACCGCTCCAACGCATCTCCACGAGCCCGAGGGACAGAGATCGTCTACTTCCTCGCACCGCTCCAACGCACCACGACCGAACGACGCAACAGACAACAGGGATGATCTCCAGCAAGCTCCCTGACCCTGGTTCTCCTCTCCAGCGGCCCACCCACGCACGGGACCCCGGCACACGCACCGGGGAGTCACGGGCACGGCGCACCACGCACGGGACACATACGGCTCCACAGACTGCCTTCCTCCTTCGCCGCTGCCCTTCAGGGCTGCTCGCTCACCTGAGGCACCCATGCAGCATGCTCGAAGGATTTGTTAATAGTCTCAGCCACGGCACACATGGGGAATTCAGCGGTTTTGCGATCCCCGAGGACTTTAATGCTGCGCCCGCACCTAAAGTCAACATGCCAGTCCCTCTGCTCTCATCACAGCCGCCAAGCAGCCTCGTCTTTTCTTCACGGCCGCTATTAATCCTTGCAGGACTTAATCGCGGGAGGAGCCAGTGACTAATTTTTCTTCTTGTGGACCTCTGCACGTTCAACGGGACCAGCCCTTCGACATTGCGGACCCACAAGCAATATTTGCGCGGCCCAGACGTTTTCATTGTCTCCGGACGGCTTTTACTACCCCCACCCCCCTCCACCCCCTCCTGCACAGAGCTTTTCCCTGCTCACTGCCCAAGCTGCACGTCTCGACCACCTGCCGAGCCCTCTGGGGGGGAGCTGTGGCGGTTTGGGAAACCCCCCCACAAACAGACTAAGGACAGACATCTCGCTACTCCTGGTTTTTTCCGCTACACTACTGAGACGTAATGTGCCATTCATGCCTTGTGATGTTAATGTTGCCTCTCATGCATTGTGTTCATGCGTCCTGTCCTTACTGTGACCTAGAGACTCAGATCAATATGTAGATGTGCCTGTTAACCTCTTTGTTCTGCAGCTAGAGCAGAGTCTAGCAAATCTGCCTATTGTGATGTATGTCTCAAAAATGCAAATATCTCATGCCTGTTCTGCAGTCCCTTTGATCAGACCAACAGCTGTGACACTGCTTTGATGTATTGTTTGAGTTGGGTATAAATATTGCACAGGTTCTGTAACACTTCCTCTCACTCTGATCCTACAACTGGTAGACACACACACGTGTCCGCCTCTCCTCTCCTTCTCTGAGAGCCGTGGGCTCGCTCTCGGCGCTCATGCACGGCGCTGGGAGCGGAGCTCGTGACGGCGGTATGATAATAAAACTCTACTTAAAACCTCCAACAACGCCGCTTTATTTCATGCCGCCGCAGCTCTAATCTGTACGGTTCGATGCCTCCCTCGCTCTCTTCCTGTTCACTTGACACTCCTGCATCCTCCTCTGTCTTGTCACCGATCCTGAATGCCTCTTCACTCTGAAAACTCTGGTGTTCTTGACTGCTGGAACTGCTATCATCTGCCATTGTTGTTTTGATAAGGGTCACACTCGTGACGTCACGCAGCGTCGTCTGCACTACTTCCGGTTTGTTTGGCACTGTCAGCCAGAGGCAGAAGTTTATCGGCTTATAGCTTGGCCATCGCACGGCCTAAAAATTTCTTTTATGTGTTGAAAAATACAAAAGGTAATAAGGAATTAATCTGCTATTCTACTTTTTTGGCAAAAAGGTGAGTTCAGTTCTACTTTAAGACAGTCACTCTCTACATCAACATGTATATTAAAGTTCCCAACAATAATTATTCTGATTTCAGCACTAAATCAGCTAAAAATTCAGCAAATTCGAATAAAAACTCTTGAGTAGGCCGAGGGAGGACGGTAAACAATGGCAAAGAGAATGGGGTTCAAGCCAAGATAGCCAACATGCCCCATACTGAGGACCAGACCCTCAAAGGAATTAAAACATGATTTTTGCTTGACATTAACTGGTAATTTAGAATGAAGAATTGCCGCCACTCCACCTCCACGACCAGAACCTCGGGGTTATGACAGTTTAAATAACCAGAGGGAGATGATTCATTCAAACCAACATAATCATCTTGCCCAAGCCAAGTCTCTGTGAAGGACAATAAATCGATCTCATTATCGATTAATAGATCATGGACGAGAAGAGACTTGGAAGTTAGAGACCTAATATTTAATAAACCACATTTAATTTGTAAATTCTGGGGAGGAACAGAGGCCAAATTATTAAATTTAGAGACTTGAGGTTTAATTTGAATTTTACCAACATTTTGTTTAATCACTTTGGGATGTTTATGCATTCTATTTTTATTAACTTTTATTAACACAGCATTTCACAAAAGGAACATCATATCAACAGCAAAATATGGTGGTGGTAGTGTGATGGTCTGGGGCTGTGATGCTGCTTAAGGACCCGGAAGACTTGCTGTGGGAAATGGAACCATGAATTCTGCTGTCTACTAATACAGTGGTTCCAAGGTTGTCATAGCCAGGAGCGGCACTGGGGTTAAGCTCCCAGTGCTCATAAAATGCTCCTTATGGTGTGCATCTCGAAAAGCCTCTGAGAACTAAGTCCAACTCCTAGCCTGCCCATGTGGTTTAGTCTCTAAGCCCGGCGGAACTGCTTTTACTAATAGGAGAAGGGGCAAGGGCGGATCTCTGGCGCCTTAAAACCAGATGCTTTGGGTAGACGGTGGCTCGTCAACCTGGGAAGGTAGCCCATCTAGGGGAAGGTAAACCCTGATTTCAAACCTCTGCTGCCTTGCGGCATACCCGGTCATGGGAAAGGCTTCGGGAGTCAACCCTGAGGAAAAATCCGGAGTCGGAGATCCTAAGGCAGTTTTATGTTAAGCTCAACATCGTTCTGGCAGCTCCTGCAACAGCGTTGGTGCCAAACTGTAGCAGCCCTGCTGTTCCTTTGGATTCATCAGTGACGTGGAGAGGGGGGACATGCTGCATGGGCAACGTCTTGTCCTCCATATCTTCCTGCCAAGGCTTGAATCCTACCAACGCCCAACGCTGGAAGGTAGAACACCGGATCACTGGAGAGGACACTCCAGCTTCACCTGTGGCGTAGACAAAACATGGGGAATGACAGTTACCAGTTATAAGCCACCGCTCAATTGGCGTAGAGTGCGGTGCCAGGGGTTGTTCCCGACGGTGGGAGGGATCATCGGATCTCACTGGACAGCTACCGCCCACCTCAAGCTGGGCAGCCCCCAGCCAATAAGGTGTTGTCCCGCCACAGCTTGCTTTCCTCATTGGGTGCATGGGGATGAGGAGAAGTCTGAACAGCAGGCTGAGAACCTTCGCACCAGGCAAGACGATAAAACAAAAGAGACCAACTCTAAAACTGGGAACTTGGAACGTCCGCACTATGATGACAGGACTCGTTGCTAACCTCAAGGACATCAACGACACCAGGAAGACTGCCATCATCAATAATGAGCTGAAGAGACTGGGAGTGGATATCGCCACTCTCCAGGAAACACGGTTGGCTGACACAGGCACACTGAGAGAGAAGGACTACACGTTCTACTGGCAGGGAAAGGGCAGTGACGAACACAGGGAACACGGAGTGGGCTTCGCAGTGAAGAACACCTTGCTGAAGATGGTGGAACCGGGCAGCTGGTGGAACCGACTCCTCACCCTCCGCCTCAACACCACTCAAGGCCCAGTCACCCTCGTCAGTGTGTATGCCCCAACACTGACAGCCACACCAGAGGCAAAAGACGAGTTCTACGAGAATCTCGCAACAACTGTCAGGATCATCCCCAACTCTGAACAACTCATTCTCCTTGGAGACTTCAATGCCAGAGTGGGTGCTGACCACGACTCCTGGCCCTCCTGTCTTGGACCTTTTGGCATGGGCAGAATGAACGACAACGGACAGCGGCTGCTCGAGTTCTGCACATATCACGATCTGTGCATCACAAACTCGTTCTTCAAGACCAAGCTCCAACACAAGGTTTCCTGGCGACATCCGCACTCAAAGCACTGGCACCAGCTGGACTTGATCCTGACCAGGCGCACCTCACTGAAGAACGTGCTAATCACCCGTTCGTTCCAGAGTGCAGATTGCGACACAGACCATTCATTGGTGTGTTGCAAGGTCAAGCTGCAGCTGAAGAAATTCCATCGTGCTAGACAGCCTGGAAAGGCATGGATTGACACCAGCAAGATGGCTCAACCAGAACTTGTTGAGCAGTTTGCCTCCACCTTTGAGAAGGAACTTGGTGTACCACAAGAAGGAGAATCTGCAAAGCAGAAGTGGGAAGAGCTGCGAAACACCATCCACCGCACAGCCTTGGCTACCTTTGGGAGGAAGACCTCGAAGTCACAGGACTGGTTTGATGCCAAGTTGACCGAGATGACCCCCGTCATTGAAGCCAAGCACTCAGCACTTGCTGAGTACAAGAAGTACCCAAACGAGAAGAATCTCCAGATTCTCAGGGCTGCGAGAAACAAAGTTCAGCAGACTGCTCGGTGCTGTGCCAACGAGTACTGGACTCAGCTCAGCCAAGACATTCAAACCGCTGCCATAACAGGGAACATCCGTGGTATGTACGATGGCATCAAGAAAGCACTTGGTCCGGCTCAGAGCAAGATGGCCCCCCTCAAATCCTCCACTGGGGAGATGATCACAGAAAAGAACAAGCAGATGGAGAGATGGGTGGAACACTACTCCGACCTCTACTCCAGACAGAACACCGTGACACCGTCAGCCCTTGATGCCATCGACTGCCTGCCATCCATGGACGAACTTGACGCCGAGCCAACCATCGATGAACTCAGCAAGGCCATTGATAGCTTGGCCGCTGGCAAGGCACCCGGCAACGACGGCATACCTCCTGACCTGATCAAGCACTGCAAGACCGCCCTACTGCTGCCATTGCATGACGTCCTCTGCCAGTGTTGGAAGGAAGGTGCCGTACCACAGGACATGAGGAACGCCAAGATCATCACCCTCTACAAAAACAAAGGGGAGAGAAGCGACTGCAACAACTACAGGGGCATCTCCCTCCTCAGCGTTGTTGGCAAAGTCTACGCATGAGTTGTTCTCGTTCGTCTACAGAAGCTTGCCGAACTTGTCTACCCCGAGTCTCAGTGTGGCTTCCGCGCTGAGCGATCGACGGTAGACATGATATTCTCCATCCGCCAACTCCAGGAGAAATGCAGAGAACAGAACATGCCCCTGTATGTCGCCTTCATCGACCACACCAAAGTGTTCGATCTGGTCGGCAGAGAGGGCCTTTTCAAGATCCGGCCAAAGATAGGATGCCCACCAAAGTTGCAAAGCCTCATCGAATCGTTTCACACCAACATGCAGGGGATAGTGCAGCACGATGGCAACGTCTCAGAGCCATTCAACATACGCAGCGGAGTGAAACAGGGCTGTGTACTTGCGCTAACCCTCTTTGGGATTTTCTTTGCTATGCTCCTGAGGCATGCCTTCAGCACAGCAACAGAGGGAATCTACCTGCACACAAGATCTGATGGCAGGCTTTTCAACCTTGCCCGCCTGAAAGCCAGAAACAAAGTACGCGAGGCTCTAATCAGAGACATGCTGTTCGCAGACGACGCTGCAGTTGCAACCCACACACAGCAGGAGCTTCAGACCCTGATGGACCGCTTCTCCCAGGCATGCAAGGACTTCGGGCTTACCATCAGCCTGAAGAAGACTAACATCTTGGCGCAAGGCGCGGAAGCACCACCAACAGTTCACCACTCAATCAGTTCACGTACCTGGGGTCCACGATTAGCAACAACCTCTCCCTTGATACAGAGATCGACAAGAGGATTGGAAAATCAGCCTTCACACTCGCTCGCCTCACCACACGAGTGTGGGAGAATCCCAAACTCTCTGTCAAGACGAAGATGGCAGTGTACAACGCCTGCGTCATCAGCACACTGCTCTATGGGAGTGAGACGTGGACAACATACGCCCGGCAGGAAAAGAGACTGAGCTCCTTCCACTTGCGCTGCATTCGCCACATCCTGGACATATCCTGGCAGGACAAAGTGCCCAACACAGAAGTTCTGTCCCGCGCCGGCCTTCCCTCCATGTTCACTCTACTCAGGCAGCACAGGCTCTGCTGGCTAGGCCACGTTCACCACATGGAGGATGGCAGAATCCCCAAAGACGTCCTCTACGGAGAACTGGCAACTGGCAGGAGAGACGTTGGCCACCCACAGCTGCGCTTTAGAGATGCCTGCAAGGGAGACATGAAGGCACTGGAGATCAACACAGAGCCCTGGGAGGACCTTGCAACGGACCGCTCCAAATGGAGAGGCACCCGGACAGCTCAAGGCGGGTGAAGAGAGACTGACTGCTGCAGCAGATGAAAAAAGGACCTGCAGGAAGAACCGCCACAGACCCAGCAGCACGGAGATCACCCACAAGTGCGACCTGTGTGACAGGGACTGCCATTCGCGCATCGGCCTGTTCAGCCACAGGCGGTGCTGTTCCAGCAGAGTAGACGTTTAGGATTCTCTTCCATGGTTATCATAGACCGACGGAGGCCGATGACTAATACAGTAAATCCTGAAGGAGAATGACTGGCCATCTGTTTGTGACTTCAAGCTGAAGCACACTTGGGTTCTGCAGAAGGGCAATGATCAAAAATACACCAGCAAGTCCACCTCTGAATGGTTTAAGAAAAACAAAAGGAAGACTTTGGAGTGGCCAAGTCAAAGTCCTGACCTGAATCCGATTGAGATGCTGCAGCATGACCTTAAAAAGGCGGTTCATGCTCTAAAACCCTCCAATGTGGTTGAATTACAACAATTCTGCAAAGATGAGTGGGCCAAAATTCTTCCACAGTGCTGTAAAAGACTCATTGCCCGTTATTGCAAATGCTTGATTGCAGTTGTTGCTGCTAAGGGTGGCCTAACCAGTTACAGTACTAGGTTTAGGGGCAATCACTTTTTCACACAGAGCCATGGAGGTTTTGATTTTTTTTTCCACCCTTAATAATGAACACCTTCATTTAACAACTGCATTTTGTGTTTACTTGTGTTATCTTTGTCTAGTATTTAAATTAGTTTGATGATCTGAAACATTTAAGTGTGACAAACATACAAAAAAAATGAGAAATCAGGAACAGGAGATCAGCATATCATCCCTGATTAGAAAGTGCAAGTTTGATGACCCATAGCATGTGATCAGATTACACAGAGTAAAGAGCTCATAACGGCTGGTTTATCAGAAGTAAAACATAAATTTGTGCTTTTATGTTTAATTTAATAGTTGGAATGTGCCAGCAGGGGGCATGGACCAGGTGGGAGGAGGCAATGGAACGCAAAGTCTCCTGGTCAGAGCTCTGGAGAGCGGAGCCACACCAGATCAAATTCTTGATCGAGTCTGTGTACGATGTTCTTCAAAGCCCAGCCAACCTCTTCTCTTGAGGCCTGATAGAAGCCCCTTCATGCTCTCTATGCCAGCACAGAGGCTCCTTGGAACACATCCTAAGTAGCTGCCCGAGAGCCCTCAGTGAGTGGTGCTATCGGTGGAGACATGACTAGGTACTGAAGGCTGTAGCAGAGTCAATCAGTGCAGAGATCTCTTTCAGCAGGCAGCAACACCCAGCAAAGCATGCCATACCCTTAAAGTCCTCGGATGGTGACATTTTTTTATTGAACCAATAAACTGATTGTATGAAAATATTCCATTCTGGCCATTCCCGTGATTTAATATGTGTCACCAGCCTCCATAAATGACTTTATCTGGTAATAGCCCATCTTTCACTTAGTGATGCTGCAGTACCGCCATCTGTCGATAGGGGCAGGCAGCAGTGACGTCAGCTCAGGAAGAAGTGAGGGTGATATTGCCTGCCTGTGCTGTGAGCCTCATCAGAGAAAGATTCCCATCGGATCACTACAAGGGATTTTGCCTACCAAGATTAGATTTGTGAAAAATGATATTTAAATAAAGTTTTGTAAAATCATATATTGAGTTTATTAATGTTCATGTCAATTTTATAATTCTAATATTTCAGCATTTATCAAAGTCGCATGTCATATACATTTGAATAATTTTTCTACCATTTTATGGTATAAAATTCGGGTTCAATTCGGCACTCAATGTGGTGGGAACTCTGGCTTGTACACAGTGCCACTGCTCCCATAAGTGGGTTGGATCAACCAAGGTTTTGTTGAACAGAGTATTCATCAGATCATCCACATATTCTGAAAAAAAATATATTCAATAAAAATTAGACATCCATTTGACTACAGTATGAAATACAAATTTGACAAAAATTAACATAATTTGATAAAAGCTATGAAATGTGAAAGTTGAATGAAGACCAACCCTCCACCCACTGTAAATATCATATACAAGCCTAGAAAATGATACTAATATTTCTTATACTCACGGAAAGTTGGATTAACTTTCTTTGCTTGCAGTTTATATCCGCCTTTTTTGAATTTTGGGTACCTGATGATGAAGACTGGCTCACCATCACGATTCTGTGCCTGCTTTTTCATTAAAGTGCATTGCAGCTAAACAAAGTCTGTAATTAGAATATTATCACAATGATTTATTTTTGGACATATAAGTGATCTATCAGCAGAAACTCTATGTAATTGGCACTGTTATTGTCATGACGGCCGCTGGGCCGTCATCCCGCTCATCAGTTCCAGCTGCGCACAGACCAACAGGTGTTAATCAGCGGCTCTTAAAAGCCAGCGTCATTGACAGCCCGGCACGGAGTCGTCTGTCTTCCTCGACAGAGTATGAGCCAGAGCTTCATTTCACAGCCAAGTCAAGAACGCCACGACAAGACCTACCACGTAAGAAGACTATTTGCTTTTCTACACCTAATCTTTACCCCTGTGCACAGGTGGACCTCCCAAGCGGCGGACCGGTATCTCCAACGGACGGAGAATTACCCTCTCCCTTCCGGAGCTCCTCCTGGCCTTCGCTAATTCAGGAATTCTCTCCACTGCAGCTGCAGGTACTGTCACTTCCTCTGTCACAGGAGTCATTGTCACCACGGTTACGGACATTATCACTTTCACGGCTACGGGAACAGTCAACGTCACAGCTGTCAGTGCAGTCATTGCTCTCGCCACGAACTCCACCACGGTTACTGGAGTTATCACCGTCACAGCTTCAAGCACCAGAACCACCACAGCTCACGGACATCGGGGAACAGCCAGATACAGTCAGAGACAACCTCAAGTAAGCTGCACACCTGCACTTGTCCTTTTGTGCTGAACAGCCTTAACGGTTTCTGCTTGTGTGTTCTAGGGTTGCCAGGTCGTCTTCTGTATCGCTCAGCTACGGTGACCAGGCTGCTATATCTGCACTCACACTTGCGCTACACTCACTCACACTTGACAATAAAGAATAACTATTTTGTATCTGCCCGTGTCTGTGTCTGTCTCTTGGGTCCTGAAACATGTCAGTTATTATAATTGCATTTCATATTTTTGGTCACATATTGCATCTCCTCACCTTGTCAACATTCCAAGGAATGAGAAGTGTACACTCTTTGGTGCAAAATGAATAATCAGACTGTGGAAAGCCTCCACATTTGAAGTTTGCTGCCCTGGACTCAGCTTTCGCACATCCCTGAGGACCCGTGTTTTGTTGATCATAACTTTTTCACAGCCCTTTGTGCCTGAAATAAATTGTAGGTGTGAGATATGTCACCAAAAATGATGAAAATCAATGGGATAATTTTTATATATATATAATACATGCACTGTTTCATTGTGTGAAACTGTTTTTTGTGTTAGGTTGCAGTCTCTCGGGAGCTGGGGGATCGTATGTAGTGCTCGCATCTTTGTACTGGTTGATGCGCAGGCAGCAGAGCAGCGCGCCGTTCAGCCGGAAAAAAGCAGAGGACAAGGGTAACGGGCACCACACCGAGACAGGGATAATCGGTGATAATGTTGCTTACTTGCAGGGACAGGTGGCTGGCGTCGGCAGGTGATGAGCCCGGGAGACAGCGTCCTGCAGGTGGGCTAAATAGCCCACTGCTGACGAGGCGCAGGTGTGCGTGCAGCTGGAGCCGCGAGTCGTGACACAAATTGCATCTTATTCTCGAAATCGCTGTCAACGAAATGTCTACTGCACATGTTGAGTGATTTACCGACATCATTCCAATTTTTTCGCGTTTTCTGAACGAATTTCACCCATGCCGTTCTGATTTTCCCAGGGACGGGAAATTCATAAACACTCACCGCATGCTCCTCTGATATACCGTCGCACCCGTAGACAACACAACGCCAAACCATAATTAATTTGATTACTGAAATCCTAATCTTAATAAATAATCTATTTGTAATCCACAAGTACTCCGAGAAATATCCGTAATCGCCGATTTTAAAACGTAAACAATAAGCAATGTCCGCCGAGCGTGTGCGTGTCTCTCCCTGAAATTACGTCACACAGTCAGTGGCCATCTTAGCCGCTGATCGCTTGGCTGAGTCAGACAGCTCTCAAGGACAGCATACTTCAAGAGCGCATTGTCACCTTATGCGACATTTGTTGACACCAAAACATGTGCGGTTCAAATTAGCTCGTCTCACACAAAAATTTAAGATATGATTTAGCGATATTGAATTTTCGTCCGGCCGACACCTTTAATCAAAGCTGGTGAGAAGCCACAGCATTGCACAAACTCATTGGGGGGGGGGGGGGGTTCTGGCAACTGCACAAGACTGGCAACTGAAGGCTGACCTGGGAAGACAGTTGAGATTCCCTGACAACATCATAATGACCACACTCAGACCAGACATGGTACTTGTGCCAGAATCTTCCAAGCAGGTGATCTTGTTGAAACTGACTGTGCCCTGGGAAGACCAGATGGAAGAGGCCTTTGAAAGGAAGAGGGCCAAGTATGGGGAGCTTGTTGGTGATTGCCGTAGTCGGGGATGGAAGACCTGGCTCTACCCTATAGAGGTTGGCTGTCGAGGTTTTGCCGGTCAGTCACTCTGCAGGGCCCTCAAGCAGTTGGGGATCAGAGGGAGACTCAACAAGAAAGCCATCAAGAACATCACTGATGCTGCTGAAAGAGCATCATGATGGTTGTGGATCAGAAGGTGTGATCCGTCGACATCTCGAGCAACCCAGACACAAGTCGGGGTTTGATCAACTGTGGCTGGATCGCCTGCGAGAGGGTGTATGATGTATAATGGCCCGAAACACCCGATGACCGCAGGTTACATCACTGATGATGTGTAGACCTAAAAATCTCATTAATTTTAGGATTTAAAAAAAAAATTGCAAACATTTTTTGAATTTACTTTTGATGCCTTTGGTTTTAACACGTTGTGCTTTTTTTTTTTTTTTTGCCTTGCTGTAAATTTTTAAACTGATTTGATTTTTTGTACTTTTTCCGTTTTTTAAATTAAGGTATATCAACTCTGTGTAACCAGGTAGGCAGTGGTAGTACACAGCAATTTTCATTTCAATTCAACTTTATTTATATAGTGCCATTTCACAACAGCAGTCATCTCATAACACTTTCAAACTGCAGGGGGAAACCTCACAATTGCAGAAAGATTCCAGAAATCAGGCGATCCCCTCTGAGCAGCACTTTGAGACAGTGGAGAGGAAAAACTCCCTTTTAGCAGGAAGAAAACTCCAGCAGAACTAGGCTAGGGAGGGGCAGTCATCTGCTGTGACTGGCTGGGGGGTGAGGGGATAGAGAAGTAGAGGAAAAGAACAGACATGTAGAGAGCAAACAACACGATGGGGACTCCATCTGTGGGAGAAACCAAACAGATGTTCATGACCGGCAAAAATACTGCATTGAGAGTAAAGAAAGAAGTGAAGTCCGGTGCATTGTTGGAGGTCCCCAGGATGTCTAAACCTATTAGAAGCATAACTAAGGGAGGGTTCAGGGTCACCTAATCCCATCCTAACTATAGGCTATATCAAAAAGGAAGGTTTTAGACCAGTTCTTAAAAACAGAGATTGAGTCTGACTCAAATCCAGATTGGAAGCTGGTTCCAAAGGAGAGGAGCCTGATAACTGAAGGCTCTGCCTCCCTTTGTACTTTTAGAGATTCTACGTATTACAGTAATTCTGCATTTTGGGAGTGTAGTGCTCCGTTAGAATGAGAAGGTACTATCAGATCTTTTGAATAACAAGTGGCTTGATTATTTAGAGCTTTGTAAGTGAGAAGGATTTTAAATTTAATTCTAGATTCTATGGGAAGCCAATGAAGGAAGACCAGAACCGGAGAGATGTGCTCTCTCTTTGTAGTACCTGTTAAAACTCTAGCTGCAGCATTTTGGGTCAGGTGAAGGCCCACAAGAAGAAGAATTTCTGTAAAAGTGTTAAAAAGATTTTTTTTTGCCACTAACAAATGCAAGATCAGCTAACCCGAAGAAGGTTTTGGCTCGGTTTCTGTTTTCAAAAAACTTTTTTTCCATCACCACTGGCCCCCCAGATGAAAATCCAAATGACCCCCCCCCCCCCCCCCGTGTTCTCCATGCCAAATCATCAACCACAGCAACATTATGGTATATATTTTGACAGAGCAACTCCATACTCGGGGGTGCACACAGCAGCAAAGCACTTATAAAATCTTTTGTTTGCGAAGCGCTGTGGTGACCGACAGGTTGTGATGGTGTGTGTTATCCAATCAGTGTGGTCGTGATGTCACAGACACATGACATGAAGACACAGAGAGCAGTCGCAGAGCAGTGGCTAAAACACTGATTGATAAAAACTACATATTTTGACTGAGCGACTCCATATTCGGGGATGCACACCCTCGTAACCTCAGGAAACAATGTTTAAAATCTGAGGCCAGTCTGACCAACAGTTTGAGAGCTATGCGTGGAACAGACGCACAAACCCACAGACAGAGATTTTGTGAATTTATAGATAGATTTGCACATGCTTAGCCTGCCAACAAACAGATTCATGTTTTGGAAAACATGCGTTAGCATATCAGTGAAAATCAGCTACTCCCTGGATGGGGATCGATCAACTCAAAAACTACAGCAGATAGAGCCACTCGGCCCTCAATCTAATACTAGCATACTGTACAATACAATAATCTTTAACCTGCCATCAGATTTTACATACTAAAATTTTAAAAAATTATATAAATATATAGCCAGTGCACTGATGTGGCCCAGCTTTGTCCTCCAACAATCTCTGGATACTTTGCCCAACGCGTCACGAGCAGCTGCCATCATGCATTTGTGAAAAGGTTCATGGAAGCTGGTACTCTGCATACTGCTCTGATTGACTACTCTGGGTTTGTTCTGTGTGTGTTTTAATGCAAAACCCCTAATGCTGCCACTTATTTTTGCCACCCAGCATTTTTTAACGGTCCTAAGTTGTGATTGATGACGTCATCTGCATCCCCTCTAGCTAGTAGATCAGGCAGTGAAACCAAAGGAAAACTCCGCTAATGTTGGCGCTCCAGTCACCGATGCAGCTGTCATGCAGGACTGTTTAAGTAACACAAATCCTCATCAACTCACACTCACACACTTGAATTTCACAGAACGTGGAAAAGCCTGTTAGCCTTGTGGCTAACTAGCACCGAGCTAACGGTCTTCAGGAGCTGCTACCTCCACATCCAGACAGTTTCAAGGTTTAGCTGCAGCTCAAAACCTCCTTAAATCCACAAATATCTGAACTCACATGAGCAGGATTCCTAACAGCAGTTCAGCAGCAAACTGCTTCTTTCTCCGTTTTCCCAGCAGTGCCTGTCGCCATGGAGAGCAGTAAGAGACTACCGTAAAGCAGATTCTGCCGTAAATCTTAAAGATACAGTACCCGACTGAACTACGTATACAAAAATACAGAACGGCAAGCACCTAGAAAACCATCATAGCTACATTTTTACCTCCGCCAGGCCGAAAAGGCCAGGAGGAGGTTATGTTTTTGCCAGGGTTTGTGTGTTTGTCTGTTTGTCTGTCTGTTTGTCTGTTGGTTAGCAAGATAACTCAAAAAGTCTTGGACGGATTTGCATGAAACTTTCAGGCGTTGTTGGAAATGGTACAAGGAAGAACTGATTAAATTTTGGGGGTGATCCGGTTCACCGTCTGGATACAGCAATTTTTTTAAAGCATTTTTCAACACTGTGACATAGGGCCATTTTCAACATGTGCGCAGGCGCAATGGAGGCCGCTGGGCGTCGTGTCTGACCAACACAAACTCCACCTTCTTCAACGTTTTAGCCACAAAAGCATGCGGAAAACACTGCTGGCCTCGGACCCCCAGCGTCCCTGTGCCAGCCATAGGCGCTGCGCACATTGTGCTGGTCGTCGTGTCTGACCAACACAAACTCCGCGTTCTTCAACGTTTTAGGCACAAAAGCACACGGAAAACACTGCTGCCCTGGGCACGCCAGCGTGGCTGCTTTTCCGCCACGCTGCAAAACCTGACACGGACACCTGTACGCCGCCCCATTATTTGCCACAAATTCCCTGCCCAGCTATAGGCGCTGCGTAAAAACGACCTCTCTGCCGGGGAAGACTCTAAATTCTGTTTTGCCGCGGAGCGCAACCCCAATATAATATAAAACCCACGGCAACCTGTCTAACCAATCTGCATCCGTCAGTGGAGGAGATTGACACACCAACACTTCAGTTTATTACCTCCGCCAAGGAGGCAATGCTTTTACAACCGTAAAACGGGGCTATAAGGGACGGCGGGGTAATATGGGACACTTTTCTAAATGTAATTCTGCTATTTTAATTTTGCTTCCGCCTAGATTTCATGAAGGATTCATGGATATTTGACAATAACAACACAACTCAGCGTCCTGCTCAAAATAAAAAAAAGCACAATTACATTTAAAACATTTCCCACAAAAGTGTCCCTTATTAACCCGCCGTCCCTTATAGCCCCATTTTACACTACTGAACCACTAATCCTATCACTATCACATTGATTGTCATTCATTAATTGTCTGTTTATTGCACTGTCCATGTCAAATAAACAAATAATCATTGTGAATCCAATTGCTACTCATATGTTTACATGCTCAAGGAATCTGAAAACGTACACACAAACACTGTATGGGGGGAATTGTGGCGCTTGGCGGAGGTCTGCGCTCTCCGAGTGCTTTTCTAGTTAACAGTATTTTTTTTAAAGTTAAGTTATGACAAAAATATAAATCAGTTAAAAGCAAATGTTTTAAAAAATTTTATTGAAAATGTAAATATCTCCCCACAACTGATTAGACATTTTCATTTCACCTCTAATTACAGCTAGAATATGACTATATATGCACAAGATACAAAGCAATTAAAATAAAAAAAAAATACAAAAAACTGAAGTTAAAACACTCAGCATTAAAAGAAAGGAGTACCAATTCATAGTTTCAAGATGACGTCACATGGCTGCCAATTACTATATGGGCAGTGTTGTGTATGTAAATTGGCTGTATTACTAAGATGGCGGTTGGGGTGGACATGGGCTAGACCGGGGTGGCTAACTACCGGTTTCCGGTGGTGACGCCACTTTGGGTATAAAGGAAGTGGGCGGAAGAGGCTCTGCCTCTTTCCTCGCGGGAGCCACCTGGCAAGCAGGTTAGTGCCGTAAGTCTCTTTATGTAAATAACTATCATTGTAATAAAACTCCGTAAACTACATTAGTTGTGCATTTGCTTTTACCCAATTATGGACACAACATTTGGCGACAAGGTAAAAGCGGTAATGGATAGGTCTGTTGCTGAGTTTCGGCCATTTCTGGAGGTCCCGGGCAGACTGCCCGTGCCGTGACCTCATTGGTTCTCTACTTTTACCAACTACCTCGTGGTTTTGAACCTTGGCGAGCATGAGAGGCTTCGCGCAAGGGCTGCGTTAGTCCATAATTTGGGTACTGAAGGGCAGAGAGTATTCGAGAGCCTGGGGGGAGCTGATAGCTTCGATGGCTTTGTGGAGTTGATGGCACGCCATTGTCGTGCTCCGGAGAGCGCCACGGTCCTGCACATCCAGTTTCGACAGCACTGCCAGTGGTTGGGAGAACCAGTGATGAGGTTCACTGAAGATCTCCAAAGGCTGGTGAGGGGATGTGATTTTGGACGCCCTGAAGATCAAATGATTCGGGACCAACTAGCGGAGCATGTTCGCTGTACAGCGGTCCAGTCCAGATTGTTGGATTATCCAGGGAGGTTGACATTGACCACGGCTATCGAGCTTGCCCAACGGTTCAAGGCAGCAGAGACCATCGTGAGAGACCTTCCTGAAGGGACTTTTCTGGGTGAAGAAGAGTCTTGTGCTGAGGCACTATTTTGAGACTATTTGTTGGTGATGTTGGAGAGGATACGTACACCACCATTGTTAAAATACAGTCCGCCCAAGGTACAGTACACCACGTTGTTACGGTTCTGGGTCCCCTGTTCACCGCTATAAGGCCAGTGTGTGCCCAGTGAAAGGAAAGCGTTGTGGCAAGTGTGGTTTGTGTGACCACTTTGTCAGGGCATGTGCTAACTTCGAACGCAGGAGCCATAGGAAGGAACCAGGTGCTGCGCACGAGACTCCAACTATAGTACACACGGTCTCCCCGAACACAACGGGAAGGATCGGGTGTGACGTCATGCTTGACGGTGTCATGGTTCCACTGTTGGTGGACACTGGAGCAATTATCTCAGTGTTGAACCTGGTGACGGTGAAAAGGTTGTTTCCCCACCGACAAATTAAACAGCAAGGAAGAGAATGTTATGGCTATGGATGGAACAGACTGGCAGTTTTGGGGTTTGTGGAAATGGAACCCCGCTGTAAGTCTGTTGTTGTGCTCCGAGCCCACATTCACGTCACCGCTGGGGGGTTAACATCATGGGGTGTAATCTCTTTTACAGCCTGGGTTTTTCAATTGGCAACGTGTCGGGTGAGGAGTGGTCGGGCTGCGGACTGTGAAGCCGTCTGACTCTGTTGGTGGATGGCATGGCAGTGAGGGAATCGGACTGACTGGACATGTGTCATGAGGGAGAGCACGTTCGGTGCCGCACAACGCTGCCTCGGGTTGGACCCAATGCCGGGTTTTCTGGTTCCCTGGATGAGGGTGTGGGATGGCACGATGGGACCCTAGAGGTGGCCTGTAATTATGAGGTCCCATGCCAGATCCCGAAGGGGCGAGACCAGACAGCGTGTTGATAAATTGCTCGGGAAGATGGTCTACCATGGACATGGGCCTACAAGTCGACCGGGCCTACAAGTCGACCGGATTGGTGGTGGAGACCAGTCAGACCCAAAATCACCAGAGGAAAAAGACACGGGCTTCCCTGTGGGTCAGAGACATGGCGCAGCCCAGGGTTGAGGCCTAGATGAGAGGAGATCATGGTTCGCGCAAGCAGCGCGATGAGTGGACAAAGTTCTGGGTGGAGGCTACTCGGAGTGATGGGTATCTGCGCTTGTCTGACCAGACCTGAAGGCAACCGAACGAGTTATGTTGAGTGGAGGAGAAGAAGCGACGCAGTGGGAGCCCTGAGGTCAAGAGACAGAAGCAGTTGGAGAAGGACCCGTCAACGGACTGAGAGCGCTGTTCTTTTTTAATTTTCCTTTTGTTGTTTATATGTGCTTTTGCTCAAGTCCTGATGTGTTTGTTTTAGTGCTGGTGTGGTACCTCGATTTAATAAAAAAAAAAAAAAAAGAGAAAACGTTGAAGTGTGAAGTGTAAGAAATGGGGTGTTTAATGACACCTCAACATCATCATCATCACAGCAGTCTGTCGGGGGTGACAATGACTGTTTCACCCAGGTCTTATCAGATTCCTCCTAACAGCTCCGTCCTTCTCCCTCCCCAACCAGGAACTCCCGACCTTGTCAACCTGGGCGACGTCCGAGCTGGTATGAGTTGCTTTCTGACTAACCATTTCATGAAACTGCTTGCAAAGTATTTGAGTACTGCTAGCTTTTGCTGGACTAGCGGCACATTCTTGGCAGATAGAGGTATTATCAGTGACAAGGACAGGCCAAGACAACTGACTCTAGTATCTGTTGCAGTGACTGACCAGATGATCGGTTTGTTTATCCCTGCTCTTTGTGTAGTGTATGTCACGATGCACCAACTGGCAAAAGTACACCACAGACCTTGCGACAGATGTGCTTATCTGCCAGGAAGACCAGTCTCACCCCGTGTAACTGGGAGTGGTCCACCACAGACCTGTGACAGATTTTGTTTTTAGTTCTGCCAGGATGCCCAGTTTCACCCTCCACGCCCTCGGAAAGGCGGGGTTGCTAGTTGAGTCGCCGACAGCCCGACCCATGAGACAGGTAGTTCCGGGTTTCATGGTTATCCGGTAGCAAGCAAAGCAGTGCCTGACCTGACAAAATGACACCTAGAAGTTAAATTTTAATATTAAGGGGCCTGAATTGTAGATGTGGGATTTTATTGGCTTGATGACTGTAGTTGAATGGATATGCTGAAATTGGATTTTACTAATGTGTTAGTTTTATGCCAAAGTTTGGGGTGGTGGGGTGTGTTTACTCCATTTAAGATGTCTATTTGTGCAGATTTAAATACCCAATGTTTAAAATGTAGTATGATGTACCCATTATGGGGGTGAATGTTGGGGGGGCAGTAGTCGTTGTGTGTTTTGTAATTTTGTATGTCTTCTACGTGGAGTTGCTCTGTGATTATTTTAATTGAGAGACACAGCTTTATTTGAATGTTTGGCGGCAGAATAATCTGCCTTGCCGTCTGGGGGTGCTGGTAGTCTACCTGGCCCCCTAGCTTTAGTTGTATGCATGGATAGGAAGTTTATTTGTTTCTCTAACAGAGTGTGAGTTGGGAAGCAAATTTGGGTGGGCTATCTGGGAGCTTGGTATTTTTGAAGGGGGGGTGGTGGAATTGTTGTGTATGTAAATTGGCTGTATTACTAAGATGGCGGCCAGGTTGGACATGGGCTAGACCGGGTGGCTAACTACCGGTTTCCGGTGGTGATGCCACTCGAGGCATAAAGGAAGTGGGTGCCATGGCGGGAGCCACCTGGCAAGCAGGCGAGTGCCGTAAGCCTCTTTATGTAAATAACTATCATTGTAATAAAGCTCCGTAAACTACATCAGTTATGAATTTGCTTTTACCCAATTATGGACACAACATACAGCCAGGTTGGCAGGAAGCTGCCGAGGGAATTCTATTTCATTAAAGCCGAAAATTATATAAAACTGATTCAAAACTGATGTAACTTTATTTCCATATTCTGTATTGAAAGACCTTTAAAATTATATTTAATTTGTACAAAGTGCACAAAAACTGCCCCAGAAAAAGACAATTTTGGCTAGGTTGAAAACTCGCGTTTATAGATATTTTTTAGAAAGTATGATTTCTAAGCTTTCCATTGACACCAGGCACTCATGGAGCTTTTTTCCGGGACTTGCAACTAGCAAACAAACAGTCATGATTGATGACTTCTCGTGCCTAATGACGCGGTGCACATTAAGTAAATGGTAAATGGCATTCACTTATAAAGCGCTTTTATTCTCATCTCTTGATGACCAAAATGCTTTACAGATCCTGCTATCCACCCATTCACACACACATTCACACACTTTCAAGCTACAGGATAATATGAAGATTCAAATTACTATTTAGCCCTCCTTGCCAACTTCTTACCTGTGAATACAGCTGTGTCCACACAGGTGAGACAGAAAATGTTTCATGCTCAGCGACGCAGATGCTTCTAATCATTCCGGCTGATTAGATCTCCGTACGGACCACACTTGGATCTTGCTCACTATTATATATGTAAATCGTGAACCAGTTATGAGACCGAGCGGTGAACTAGATAGGACTTTATTGTAGACTCACATGTAAAACAGAAGTGCTCCCTCTGGGCTGAGAGGTGGTCCGAGAGACTGCCCCTCTTCCACACAGCCCTCTTATACGACGTCACCACTCGCATTACACCATAATATGTCCTATGAACAGCACTACATTCGTCCCCTTTCAAAATGGTCCAAAACACACATACAGTTGAGACCATCCCCAATGTGGAACCTGAATCATGCACTAAAATAAACATAAGTATATCAAAGCCTATAACAGTCACACAAAATAACTAAAACTAGGGGGAAACAGGTGGACTACTCTTCCACCCCTACACAGCTAGATGGATTATTCTGCTGTCTTTGCTAAAACACAGTCTTTTAAACCTAAAATCGCCATGCTCCTAAAATAAATAACATAAAACAATCCCCATAACAGAACATATACAGTATATAAACAGGTTGAACCATCATCAACAGATCCCATAAACAACTTAAATAATTCTTATTCCACATCATGTATAACTACCATAACCCGGGAATTTTATATACTGACAACATGCAGTAAACACATTGCCCCCCAAACTACCAGTCAGTCCCAGTAGAGAACCCCCCCCCCCCCCAGAGACCCATCAGGCGGGTCTCGTCAGGAGCATCTTCTTCTCTTCGCGCCCGGAGATGACCCACGCCAAAACCCAGAAACCTCCTTCGCATCATTTGCGCACCGCAGCTCGTTGGGATGTCTCCATGAACCGTCAGACAGATGAAGGTAACCGTCCACCTGAGCAGCCACCGCCTGCAGCCGTCCCTGATCTTCCCGTTGTTTGTACTTGCCACGAACTCCTCTCGAAGGGGCCCTGGGTCCCTGGGTCGGCCCACATCAATGACCCCCTGAGGAGCCCAACTCAGCTTCCAGTGTCCCTGTGTGGCACGTCGTTTTATCGTGCCAGCTGGTTCTGCCCCGCTCGCTTTCATTTCAGATGTCGGCAAAGCCGTTGTGACCCCTTGCTTCTCAGTACCACCCAGCCAAACTCCAGAAGCACAGTGGGTCAGCCACTCAGCATCACCTACCATCACGGGCGTCCCACCGCGTCGCTCAGTTCCCTCAACTAGGGTTACTTGGGCGCTGACACCGGAACCCTCCTGCAATGGCCCTGAGTAGAATTGGTCCTGCTCACTGTCCAGCTTGCTAGGCAAAGGTTTGTCCCACACAGCTCCATCCATCATTTGAGGAACCAGCCAGTCCCACGGACCACAGCCTGACCGCTCTTCTCCAACCTGAGACTGTGAGAAGGAACTCCACATGATTACCCAATCAAACACCGATCTCACCGCTCCCGTGTAAACCAGCAACGGCACCGTCACTCAATCCAGTGCCACCATACAGAAAGAACAGCTGTTGCTGTTGATACACTGCAAACAACTGTGGGAGGCGAAATGGGGAGATCCTCTATGTGTCTCGGATCTCCTCGCTCAAACCCGTAACATGCCCTGGCAAAATGATGCAAGAATCCACACATGCCACAGTATCGTCTTCTCTCTCTCTCTCTAGCCTTATAGCAGTGCTTAGTGGACCCACAACCCAAACACCTGGGCGATTCTGCGGCGGGCCTTATCTTCACAGCCTCGCTTTCCTGTTCGCTATCATCGCTGTCCGGGTCCACAGTCTGCGCTGTTAATTGTGATTCAGAGCGGTGCAACGTAGCTCTCTTACCGAGGTCACGTGATAGACTGTCCATTGCTTCACACTGCTGAGCTAACTCGATAGACTTGGGTAATGTCATCTCGCCCGAGTACGTAAGGAGCTTTGACCTCGTATTGTAGCCAGGCAAACAGCATGTTACGCCAACTGGTCACGGACCATCTCTTCCTCCAATGCTCCAATCTGAAAGTCTCTGGCAAGCTGACATAGGTCTGTTACAAACCACTGCACAGACTCGCCAGTCCGCTGGTGGCACTGTCGAAACTGGATCCTCCGGATGATGATGTTTTCCGGGGTGCGAAAATGTTGCGCCATTAGCTCAACGTCTTCAAAGCTATCGCTAGCACCAAAGGTAGTAACGATACGCTGTCCTTCCATACCCAAACTATGAACCAATATCACCCGAGCCCGTATCTTCTTCAGTTCACCAAGTTTCAGAGCCACCAAGTAATTTTGGAATGTGGCGAACCATCTCACCCAAGAGGCCCATGGCTTGCTAGGAAGCTCCAGACATGGCCGAATGATAGTGACTCCCACATCCATGTTTCTTCTTTCTTTTACCCTCGTCGCCAAATGTTATGCATGTAAATCGTGACCCAATGATGAGACTGAGTGGTGAACTCGATAGGACTTTATTATAGACTCACAAATAATACAGAGGCACTGAGGTGGTCAAAGAGACTGCCCCTCTTCCGCACAGCCCTCTTATACTCTGGGTGATGTCACCACCCTTGTTACACCATAATATGTCCTTCGAACAACACTACACTCACCTCCTGTTTCCTTTCCGATGAAAGAAGTCTCCTGATAGGATATTTTCAGGTTTCTTTGATTATTCTATATGATTTTAATTCAATTCAGCTTTATTTATATAGCACCATTTCACAACAAGTCATCTCATAGCACTTTCAACTGCAGGGGAACCTCCACAGTTGCAGAAGGACCCCAGCAATCAGGCGATCCCCTGTGAGAAAGCACTTGGTGACAGTGGAGAGGAAAAACTCTTTCTTGAAAAGAACAGACATGTAGAGAGCAAACAGCACGATGGGGACTCAGTCTATGAGAGAGAACAAACAGATGTTAAGATAAGATAAGATAAGATAAGCATTTATTAGTCCCACAATGGGGAAATTCCCGGATTGCAACAGCACAGGGAGAGCAACACTCAGACCAATAATTAAGAAGATACGAAAAATATAAATAAGAGCAGTGGATATACATACAGTGGGGTAAAAAAGTATTTAGTCAGCCACCAATTGTGCGAGTTCTCCAACTTAAAAGATGAGAGAGGTCTCCAATTTTCATCATAGGTATACCTCAACTATGAGAGACAAAATAAGAAAAAAAAAATCCAGAAAATCACATTGAAGGATTTTTAATGAATTAATTGGTAAATTCCTCGGTAAAATAAGTATTTGGTCAATAACAAAAGTTCATCTCAATACTTTGTTATATACCTTTTGTTGGCAATGACAGAGGTCAAACGTTTTCTGTAAGTTTTCACAAGGTTTTCACACACTGTTGCTGGTATTTTGGCCCATTCCTCCATGCAGATCTCCTCTAGAGCAGTGATGTTTTGGGGCTGTCGCTGGGCAACACAGACTTTCAACTCCCTACGAAGATTTTCTATGGGGCTGAGACCTGGAGACTGGCTAGGCCACTCCAGGACCTTGAAATGCTTCTTACGAAGCCACTCCTTCGTTGCCCGGGCGGTGTGTTTGGGATCATTGTCATGCTGAAAGACCCAGCCACGTTTCATCTTCAATGCCCTTGCTGGTGGAAGGAGGTTTTCACTCAAAATCTCACGATACATGGCCCCATTCATTCTTTCCTTTACACGGATCAGTCGTCCTGGTCCCTTTGCAGAAAAACAGCCTCAAAGTATGATGTTTCCACCCCCATGCTTCACAGTAGGTATGGTGTTCTTTCTCCTCCAAACACAACAAGTTGAATTTTTACCAAAAAGTTCTATTTTGGTTTCATCTGACCATATGACATTCTCCCAATCCTCTTCTGAATCATCCAAATGCTCTCTAGCAAACTTCAGATGGGCCTGGACATGTACTGGCTTAAGCAGGGGGACATGTCTGGCACTGCAGGATTTGAGTCCCTGGCGGCATAGTGTGTTTCTGATGTAGCCTTTGTTACTTTGGTCCCAGCTCTCTGCAGGTCATTCACCAGGTCCTCCCATGTGGTTCTGGGATTTTTGCTCACCGTTCTCGTGATCATTTTGACCCAACGGGGTGAGATCTTGCATGGAGCCCCAGATCGAGGGAGATTATTAGTGGTCTTGTATGTCTTCCATTTTCTAATAATTGCTCCCACAGTCGATTTCTTCACACCAAGCTGCTTACCTATTGCAGATTCAGTCTTCCCAGTCTGGTGCAGGTCTACAATTTTGTTTCTGGTGTCCTTTCACAGCTCTTTGGTCTTGGCCATAGTGGAGTTTGGAGTCTGACTGTTTGAGGTTGTGGACAGGTGTCTTTTATACTGATAACGAGTTCAAACAGGTGCCATTAATACAGGTAATGAGTGGAGGACAGAGGAGCCTCTTAAAGAAGAAGTTACAGGTCTGTGAGAGCCAGAAATCTTGCTTGTTTGTAGGTGACCAAATACTTGTTTTACTGAGGAATTCACCAATTAATTCATTAAAAATCCTTCAATGTGATTTTCTGGATTTTTTTTTTTCATTTTGTCTCTCATAGTTGAAGTATACTTATGGTGAAAATTGGAGACGTCTCTCATCTTTTAAGTGGGAGAACTTGCACAATTGGTGGCTGACTAAATCCTTTTTTGCCCCACTGTACATACACATAAATATATAAATATATATACAAAGTGCGGAGCATTGTAGCAAGATGGAATAAACAGCATAACCGTCTACTTAGTTATCCTACATAGTATGAATATGTACCCATACATATTGTCACCCTCCGTAGCGACTGATGTTGTCCTAGTTGTATACTGGAGGAGACCATTTGTTAAAGTCTGTTGCGTCTTTTGCATTCAATACTAGAAGGTCGTCACGTTTTTTTGCTATCTCTGCGAGCAGCCCTGCTTAGGTTATACAGTCTGACAGCCGTAGGTAGGAAGGACCTGCGAAACCTCTCGGTTGCGCACCTAGGATGATGTAGTCTACTGCTAAATGAGCTCCTCAGTGCATTCAATATGTCCTGCATAGGGTGGGACTCGGACTCCAGCAGAGATGACAGTTTAGCCACCATCCTTCTCTCTCCTATCTCCTCCACTGGGTCAAGGCGTTGCCCCAGGACAGAGCTACCTTTCTTGATCAGTTTGTTTAGTTTCTTCCTATCCACTGCTGTAATGCCGTTGCCCCAGCAGGGGCAACAGCAACGGTTAATGACCAGCAAAAAAAAAAAAAAAAAAAAAAAAAAAAAAATTGATTGAGAGTGAAGAAAGGAGTGAGGCCCAGTGCATTACTGGAGGTCCCCCAGCTGACTAAACCTATTAGCAGCATAACTAAGTGAGGGTTCAGAAACACATGATCCCTCCCTAATTGTGGCTATATTAAAAAGGAAGCTTTTAACCCTATTCTTAAAAACAGAGATCCAGTCTGGCTCCCAAATCCAGATTGGCAGCTGGTTCCATAGGAGAGGAGCTTGATAACTGAAGGCTCTGCCTCCCATTGTACTTTTAGAGATTCTAGTTATTACAAGTAATCCTGCATTTTGGGAGCGTCGTGCTCTGTTAGGATAATACAGTAGTATCAGATCTGTTAAATAAAAAGGGGCCTGATTGTTTAGAGCTTTGTAAGTAAGAAGAAGGATTTTAAACTTAATTCTAAACTCTATGGGAAGCCAATGAAGGGAGGCCAGAACCGGAGAGATACAGTGGGGGAAAAAAGTATTTAGTCAGCCACCAATTGTGCAAGTTCTACCACTTAAAAGATGAGAGAGGTCTCCAATTTTCATCATAGGTATACCTCAACTATGAGAGACAAAATGAGAAAAAAAAAATCCAGAAAATCACACTGAAGGATTTTTAATGAAATAATTGGTAAATTCCTTGGTAAAATAAGTATTTGGTCACCTACAAACAAGCAAGATTTCTGGCTCTCACAGACCTGTAACTTCTTCTTTAAGAGGCTCTTCTGTCCTCCACTTGTTACCTGTATTAATGGCACCTGTTTAAACTCGTTATCAGTATAAAAGACACCTGTCCACAACCTCAAACAGTCAGACTCCAAATTCCACTATGGCCAAGACCAAAGAGCTGTCAAAGGACACCAGAAACAAAATTGTAGACCTGCACCAGGCTGGGAAGACTGAATCTGCAATAGGTAAGCAGCTTGGTGTGAAGAAATCAACTGTGGGAGCAATTATTAGAAAATGGAAGACATACAAGACCACTGATAATCTCCCTCGATCTGGTGCTCCACGCAAGATCTCACCCCGTGGGGTCAAAATGATCACAAGAACGGTGAGCAAAAATCCCATAACCACACGGGGGGACCTAGTGAATGACCTGCAGAGAGCTGGGACCAAAGTAACAAAGGCTACCATCAGTAACACACTACGCCGCCAGGGACTCAAATCCTGCAGCGCCAGACATGTCCCCCTGCTTAAGCCAGTACATGTCCAGGCCCGTCCGAAGTTTGCTAGAGAGCGTTTGGATGATCCAGAAGAGGATTGGGAGAATGTCATATGGTCAGATGAAACCAAAATAGAACTTTATTGTAAAAACTCAACTTGTCATGTTTGGAGAAGAAAGAACACCATACCTACTGTGAAGCAAGGGGGTGGAAACATCATGTTTTGGTGCTGTTTTTCTGCAAAGGGACCAGGACGACTGATCCGTGTAAAGGAAAGAATGAATGGGGCCATGTATCGTGAGATTTTGAGTGAAAACCTCCTTCCATCAGCAAGGGCATTGAAGATGAAACGTGGCTGGGTCTTTCAGCATGACAATGATCCCAAACACACCGCCCGGGCAACGAAGGAGTGGCTTCGTAAGAAGCATTTGAAGGTCCTGGAGTGGCCTAGCCAGTCTCCAGATCTCAACCCCATAGAAAATCTTTGGAGGGAGTTGAAAGTCCGTCTTGCCCAGCGACAGCCCCAAAACATCACTGCTCTAGAGGAGATCTGCATGGAGGAATGGGCCAAAATACCAGCAACAGTGTGTGAAAACCTTGTGAAGACTTACAGAAAACGTTTGACCTCTGTCATTGCCAACAAAGGGTATATAACAAAGTATTGAGATGGACTTTTGTTATTGACCAAATACTTATTTTACCGAGGAATTTACCAATTAATTCATTAAAAATCCTTCAATGTGATTTTCTGGATTTTTTTTTTCTCATTTTGTCTCTCATAGTTGAGGTATACCTATGATGAAAATTGGAGACTTCTCTCATCTTTTAAGTGGGAGAACTTGCACAATTGGTGGCTGACTAAATACTTTTTTGCCCCCCTGTATGATCTCTGTTTCTAGTACCTGTTAAAAACTCTTGCTGCAGCATTTTGGATCAGCTGAAGAGTTTTTACCTCCACCAAAGGGGGAGGTTATGTGATCATTGGCGTTGGTTTGTCTGTTTGTTTGTCTGTTTGTTTGTTTGTTTGTTTGTTTGTTTGTTTGTCTGTTAGCAAGATAACTCAAAAAGTTATGGACGGATTTTCATGAAATTTTCATAGATTGTCACAAATGGGGTATCCTACAGATGATTACATTTTCGTGGTGATCCGGATCACCGTCCACAAGAAAACCGCCACTACACAAAATGCCATTTTCGTCAATAACTACTAAACCACTAATCCTATCATTGTCAATCCAATTGTTGTGAATCCAATTGCTAGTCATATGTTTACATGGTCAACGAATCTGAAAACGTACACACAAACACTGTATGGGGGAAACTGTGCCGCTAAACCGCCATTACGGAAAATGCCATTTTCGTCAATAACTACTGAACCACTAATCCTATCATTGTCAATCCAATTGCTTGTCATATGTTTTCATGGTCAAGGAATCTGAAAACGTACACACAAACACTGTATGGGGGGAACTGTGTCCGCCATTACGGAAAAGGCCATTTTCGTGATTAACTACTGAACCACTAATCCTATCATTGTCAATCCAATTGGTTGTCATATGTTTTCATGGTCAAGGAATCTGAAAACGTACACACAAACACTGTATGGGAGGAACTGTGGCCGCCATTACGGAAAATGCCATTTTCGTGAATAACTACTGAACCACTGCTTCTCATATGTTTTCATGATCACGGAATCTGAAGACTGTATGGGGGCAACTGCGGCGCTTGGCGGAGGTCTGCGCTCTCCGAGTGCTTTTCTAGTTAAAGATGTTTTAGGACTACCTGATAGTAAAGAATTACAATAATCTAATCTCGAGCTAACAAAAATGTGGATTAGTGTCTCAGCATCACTCTGAGAAAAGATGTTCCTAATCTTGGCAATATTACGCAAATGATAGAAGGCAGTCTTAGAAACAAATATAATATGTGAATTGAAAGACAGATCTTGATCAAAAATAATTCCAAGATTCCTCACAGAGCTATTAAGAAAAGCAGTTAACCGCATCCAAACTGAAAGTTGGATTTGGAAAGGTATTTCTAAGGTTTTTTTGGACCAACGAGAATGACTTGAATGAATGAATGAACCTTTATTTTTTTTCGGATAGTACAGGTTAAAAGAAACTGAATAATATAACAAAGGGGGAAAGAAAATCCAACAAGGTCAAATTAGACAATAACTCCTCTGATTATACAGTTCAGCATAAGTTATCCGAAATGGGTGATGGCTGAAGCCGCAGCTTATATTGCCCACCCATGTTCCATCCAAGAATTCAAAAGAAAAAAAACAAAAACAAAACAAGAGCGATTACAATTCAGAACGAAGCTAAGACAAAATGTGACAAAAAAAACTAAGCTACAACACAACACAGGCTGGATATGACAATCCTTATGTGATTTTACATGTCATCTTGTATATATGTTTGGAGTATTTCTTCCTTTAGTTTATGTTTAAATTGTCCAAGCGTTGTACATGATTTTAATTCAGTTCCAAAATCGTTCCATAATCTGACTCCTTGCACTGAAACACAGTGTTGCTTGGTGGTAGTTCTCACTGAAGGTTTTTGAAATTTACATGCTCCTCTGAAAGGATATTGTTTCTCCCTTATTTGGAACAACTTTTGGATATTTGCGGGCAGTGATAGATTCTTCACTTTAAACATTATTATTGCAGTTTTAAAGTCAACCAGATCTTTCAACTTGAGAGCTTTTAATTTAAGAAAAAGTGGGTTTGTTGGTTCCCTGTAAGCTGCTTTGTTTATTATTCTAATAGCTCTCTTCTGAAGCATAAAGAGTGGATATATGTTTGTTTTATATGTATTTCTCCATACTTCATTACAATATGTCATGTATGGGAGTATTAATGAATGATACAAGGTACGTATATAGTGTGGGTTGATTCAGCAAATATTTCACTCTGTGTAGTATTGCAATTGATTTGGATATTTTACCTTTAATATAATTAATATGTGACTTCCAACACAGTTTATTATCAATTATGAGGAGCTCGTTTAGCAGCAGACTACATCATCCCAGGTGCACAACCGAGAGGTTTCGCAGATCCTTCCTACCAACGGCTGTCAGACTGTACAACCTAAGCAGGGCTGCTCGCAGAGATAGCAAAAAGACGTAACAAACTAATAGTTTTTTGAATGCAAAAGATGCAATAGACTTACACAATGGTCCCCTCCGGCATACAACTAGGAAAATACTGGTCGCTATGGAGGGTGAGAATATGTATGGGCACATAATCATACCATGTAGGATAACTAAGTAGACGGTTATGCTGTTTCATCCCATCTAGCAACAATGATCTGCACTGTGTGTGTTTATATATTTACATATTCCATCTAGCTACAATGCTCCGCACTGGGTGTGTTTATATTTATATATCTATATATTTATTCCATCTAGCTACAATGCTCCGCACTGTGTGTTTATATATCTACATATTATTCCATTTAGCTACATTGCTCCGCACTGTGTGTGTTTATATATTTACATATTTATTCCACCTAGCTGCAATGCTCCGTACTGTGGGTGTTTATATATCTACATATTTATTCCATCTAGCTACAATGCTCCGCACTGTGTGTTTATATATTCATATATTTATTCCATCCAGCTACAATGCTCTGCACTGTGTGTCTGTGTGTGTGTATATATATATATTATAATAATATGTACATATGTATATTAGCTGCTCTTGCTTGCTTGCTTTTTTTCTTGCCTTCTGATTGTTGCTCTGAGTGTTGCTATCCCTGTGCTGTCGCAATCCTGGAATTTCCCTGTTGTGGGACTAATAAAGGCTTATCTTATCTTATCTTATCTTATTACTCCAAGAAATTTAGTTTCAGATACCCTTTCAATTTCTACACCATTTACACTGAGTTTAGATACTGAGTTGTTGTGATGGTTGTTAAAGACTATAAATTTTGTCTTACTTAAATTGAGCGTTAATTTGTTTGAATCAAACCACAGTTTAAGCTTTCCTAATTCCTTTCCGGGTGTATCCAGAAGTTGTTCCAAATTGCTTCCACTGCATAATAGATTAGTGTCATCGGCAAACAATATTAAGTCCATTTTTTCTGAAACTTTACATATATCATTTATATACATATTGAATAACAATGGCCCCAAAACTGAACCCTGTGGGACTCCACAAGTAACCTTCAGTAACTGTGAGTTTTTATTACCAACACATACTACATACTGATATCTATTCTTTAAGTAACTACTTAACCAGGGCAGTGCTACCTCTCTAATACCACAATTTTGTAGTTTCTTTAATAGTAAATTATGATCCACTGTATCAAATGCTTTTTTAAGATCCAGGAATACCCCAACTGAATACTCTTTATTTTCAATGGCAGTTGATATTTTTTCTATAAATTCCATTAGAGCAAATGCAGTTGCCCTCTTGTGTCTGAACCCATATTGCTGCTCACACAATAAATTATTCTTCAGTATGAAGTTGTCAATTCTCTCATAGAACATTTTTTCAAGTATCTTGGAAAATTGTGGCAATAGTGAAATTGGTCTATAGTTTGAAAGTTTCCCTCTGTCACCCGTCTTGTATATCGGAATTACTTTAGCTATTTTCATTGCATTGGGAAATATACCTGTTTGGAGAGACAGGTTACAGATATACGTCAGTGGTTTCACTAAGCATTCAATAATAGTTTTGACTAAGAGCATGTCAATACCATCGCAGCCCGTAGATATTTTATTTTTAAACGATTTAACAATTTCAATGACCTCTCTCTCGTCTGTGTTCTTTATGAAAATGGAGTCTTTTATAGCAGTGTTATTGCTTATTGTATCACCTGTAGGCGCCGTAATGGGTATTTCTCGAGCCAAAATAGGACCAGTGTTAACAAAAAAGTTATTAAATTCATCTGCAGGTGAAGCTGCATTCACACTCTGAGTTGTTTTATTATTTTTTGAAAAATCGGTTGGGTAGCTTGTATTTCTGTTTTTATTTCCAAGAATACTGTTAAGTATTGTCCATGTATTTGTCATGTGGTGGCTCTCGCGAGCCACCATAAGATGCCACACAGTCACCAGTGAGTTTTCAGTGAGTTTTATTACGGTGAAAAAGTAACAACACAAGATGCAGGGGCAATGACACATAAGTCTACACACATCCGGAGGCGTAAGGCTAAACAGCTCTCATACAGGTCCTTAGGAGGAGACGGTCATACACAGGCAATGATTGTTGGAGTAATGGCTACACAGGCTGCTGAGGCAGAGACACACAGAGGTCTACTCACACCGGGAGGGGTAAGGCTAACAGCTCACTTACTGGTCTTGGGGAAGCGACGGTCAACCACAGGCAGACGAGGTAGGTAACAGTCCAAGGCATCCGTAGCTCAGACGAAGAACGACTGACACTGCTGCAGGGATGCGGCCGCTAACGTGGGAATAAGAAGTCCACTGCTAACGACCGCAAATGCAAAACAGCTGCTCGGGACTTGACAGCTGAGCGGAAGCCTCCCCGAGCACTGTCACAATAAGAGCTCGGAGAGCCCGGAAGACAACGCCGCTGTCAAGCCCTGACAGGAATAACCTGAGCACAATGACAAAGTGCTCGGGTCATGACAGTAGCCCCCCCTCAACTGACGGGCTCGGAACGTCTTGTAACACCCAGCCCCCCCCCCGCCCCCCCACAACCACAACCACAAGACCCTAACCCAAAAGGAAAAGGAATACATCAACTGACATATCCATCAATTCCACCCAGAACAATGACGAAACCAGAAAAAACAAGACATGACTAAAAAAATACAAGGGATACAAAACCATAAAGAACATAAGCACCTGACACTGAACGTCTTTCCACGGGGACCACAGACAACCCGTCTAACTCCAAAATACATACCCCCATGTGGTAAAGAACTCAAAGTAAGGATCTCTTCAAAAACCCAAACTTAACATGCCAAAATCATACTCCCAAACAACCTCAATACATGATAACTATGAAACAAGAAATACCTGGAAACGCACGATAACTATAGAAGAAGAAATACATGGAAAAACACAATAACTATGGAACAAAAAAAAAATACATGGAAACACACATGGAGCAATCTAGAATTGCTTGGCATAACGTGACTACGACTAGACCGTGACTTTCAAAAAAAACATGAGGCAACCTAAGCACAAACAAAACAAGAAATACATGCAAACACACATGGAGCAATCTAAAATTGCTTTGACACAACTTGGCTATAACTAAACCGTGGCTTTAAAAAAAAAAACATGAGGCAATCTAAAATTGCTCTGACATAACTTAGCTATAGATAGGCTGTGGCTTACAAAAAAAAAAACATGGAACAATCTAAAATTGCTCTGACCTGACTTGACTATGACTAAACTATGGCCTACAAAAAAAAGAAATATGAGGCAATCTAAAATTGCTTGACTTAACTTGACTATGACTAAACTGTGGCTTTCCAAAAAAAAGGAAACATGAGGCAATCTAAAATTGCTTTGACTTAACTTTGACCAGACTGTGGCCTTCAAAAAAAACAAAAAAAAAAAAACATGAGGCAATCTAAAATTGCTTTGACTTGACTATGACTAGGCTGTGGCCTTCAAAAAGAAGAAACATGAGGCAATCTAAAATTGCTTTGACTTGACTATGACTACATGAAACAAAAAGAAATTGCTAAACGTACTTGACATGACTAGGCACCGTATGGGCCCACAAATAGTCCATAAACACAGTACATGATCAGGTGGCCTACCCCAGTCCCAGGCCCCCAGAAACAAGTCCTCTGGTGGCCGAACCAGGTCACCCCGTAGCAAACACAGTTTATTGGGTGGCCAACCCAAGACGCCGAACGCACGAAGCAGTTCCTCAGGTGGCCGACCCGCATCCCACAACCACCAGGACTGTGGAGGAAATGCATGCAGCCGCCCGCCTGAAGACGACAAAACAGGAGAGCGCCAGTCTGCCAAACACAAACCTCTAACGGCCCCCAGCTGGTGGCTCCTGAGAGGGGGACAACCAAAGACTTGGACCCCCTCAAATCCTGATTGGGTCGCAGCTGCACCTGCGCTGGACCCACACCGGACCTCGTCGGACCCCGATTGGGTCATCGCTGCACCCACGTCGGACACCGATTGGGTCACCTCAGCCCACACGTCAGACCCCGACTGGGTCACCTCGGCCCACACGTCGGACCCCGACTGGGTCACCTCGGCCCACGCGTCGGACCCTGACTGGGTCACCTCGACCCACGCGTCGGACCCCGACTGGGTCACCTCGGCCCACGCGTTGGACCCCGACTGGGTCACCTCAGCCCACACGTTGGACCCCGACTGGGTCAGGACGGCACCGGCGACGACCTCCATCTCCGAACCTTGAACCCCCAGTCCCGTGACCTTGACTGGCTCCGGACTGGTAACGCTGTGGAGGTGCTCAGAAAACAGAAGAGGACCGGGATCAGTTCCACCGGCAGCGCCAGAGCCCAGCGAGACGAGCTCGGGTGCAGCGGACGGCTGCCCCTCACTCGCCTCCCCATGAGGCAGGCAAAAATGCTCTAACACACCATACAGGAAAACAAGAAAGAGCACTTGCCTGCACTCGGGCTCTGGAGCCGTCCAGGACTTCGCCGATCCAGGTTCAGGAAGACGCTCGTCGTCGGGCTCCCACTCGGCTGCGTCGGGTTCCACAGCCGGCCTGATGGTCTCTGCAGCTGGATCCTCTCGCGCTGGCGTCCACACCAATAACCCGTATGGCGTGGGGGCAGAGGACCCTGGACCTGCTGACTCGGGCTGCATCCCTGAGGACCCCTGGGGATGCTCTCTCGTCGGCTCTGGCTCCTCATCGCAGTCCGTTCTCCTCCTCTGTCCAAAACAAGGCTGCAGGGCCGGGATATTTCCCAGAGCCGCAGGCCTCCCCCCCGTTCGACGGCGTGGGACTAACGCCGAGGACCGCTCAGCAGGAGGAGACACAGAGGCAGCAGGTTTAATACAAATGGCTACAGCTGGGGAAAGAAACTCAGGGAGCTGCGAACCCCGAGCTTCACCCCCAGGAGTCAGACAAGACAGATCACTATGAACAATAGGACAGTGAAATTGGACTTGCCTGTCTCCCGGAGGAAAGATGGTATCAGCTGTAGCGGACATTGCTCCTTCCCTCGCTCGCTGGGTGGTAGAAAAGGACCCATGGACGGAGCCCACCGGCACAGGACTCAGCTCACTCACAGCAGCTGGCTGATTGAGGGGGTCATCCCGGCAGCCCGGAACTGGATCTGGAGCAGGAGCTTGCCGAAGATGCGCCCGGCCATGGCGCCGGCCCCCAGACGGTGCGAACTCCCGAAACGGATCGAGGACAGGATCGGGATCCGTAGGCAAAGAGCAGGAGTGCCTCTTCTCCTGCTTCATGCCGCGTTCCTCCTCCATCATCAGGTATATTTCGCGTTGCGCGGCGATGTCTTCCCTCCTCGCGTCGACTTCCGGGTGGTCGGCGTAGCGGGGAGAGAGATGACAAAGAATATCTTCGGCGGCGTCCAGGTACCAGTGTATGCCGTGGTCATAATCCAGCAGGGAAGCGGAGATGAGCAGCTCATCCACGACTTCCAGCACACCTGTCAGCTCGTGGCTCGGACTCCAAACGCGGCCCCTCCGCGACGGCATTCTTCACATACACAGTACCCAGACAGGAAAAAGCAAATGTCCAAAAACTCGAACCCACTGGTAAATTGCGTCTCGGGTTGGCGTCACCGTAAACGCCGTTTTTGGCAGCAGTGTACTGTCATGTGGTGGCTCTCACGAGCCACCATAAGACGCCACACAGTCACCAGTGAGTTTTCAGTGAGTTTTATTACGGTGAAAAAGTAACAACACAAGATGCAGGGGCAATGACACATAAGTCTACACACATCCGGAGGCGTAAGGCTAAACGGCTGTCATACAGGTCCTTAGGAGGAGACGGTCATACACAGGCAATGGCTGTTGGAGTAATGGCTACACAGGCTGCTGAGGCAGAGACACACAGAGGTCTACTCACACCGGGAGGGGTAAGGCTAACAGCTCACTTACTGGTCCTGGGGAAGCGACGGTCAACCACAGGCAGACAAGGTAGGTAACAGTCCAAGGCATCCGTAGCTCAGACGAAGAACGACTGACACTGCTGCAGGGATGCGGCCGCTAACGTGGGAATAAGAAGTCCACCGCTAACGACCGCAAATGCAAAACAGCTGCTCGGGACTTGACAGCTGAGCGAAAGCCTCCCAGAGCACTGTCACAATAAGAGCTCGGAGAGCCCGGAAGACAACGCCGCTGTCAAGCCCTGACAGGAATAGCCCGAGCACAATGACAAAGTGCTCGGGTCATGACAGTATTTTTAATATTGTCTGTGTTTTTCGCCAGTTCTTTACTGTAATAGTCTCTCTTACTACATCTTATTATAGTATATGTTAACTTATTTTTGTATGTTTTATACCGCTGCTCTGCTTCTTTTGTCCTTTTCTTTAGGAAAGCTTTATATAATAAATTTTTCTTTTTACACGCCTTTTGTAATCCTTTGGTTAACCATGGCTTATTGGCAAATTTATGTTTAAGCTTTTTTTTTTACTAATGGACATTTTTTTTCATAAAGAGTGGTTACAATGTTTATAAATGTGTCATAGGCTTCATTTACATCTGATACATAGACTTCTGTCCAGTCTTGCTTCAGCAAGTCCTCTTTTAAAGAACTGATTGCATTTGGTGATTTGTATCTGAACGATTTTAACATTTTTTCTGTTTTGGCCATGTGGCCATGGATAAGTGCAAAGGTTGGCAAGTGGTCACTTATATCATTTATCAATAATCCACTTTCTATTTTCTTATCAATAATATTAACAAACAGGTTGTCAAAAAGTGTAGCAGTGTGAATTGTGATTCTACTGGGATGTGTTATTGTGGGATATAGACTCATGCTGTACATAGAGTTCATGAACTCTGTAACTACATTTTGTTGGTGTGGATTTAGTAAATCAGTATTGAAATCTCCACAAATTACTACCATTTTCTTACTAGTAATATTATTGTACAGCTCAACTAATTTATCTCTGAATGTCTCAATGCAAGTTCCTGGTGTTCTATATATACAACTTATAATTAGATGTTTTGTTTTATCTTGGTCAATCTCAATAGTAACACATTCCAAAATCCCTGGGAGTGCAAAGGACATTTCATTTACAAGCTTACACCTATACAGGTCATCAATATACAGTGCAACACCACCACCCTTTTTTTGAGATCTGTTAATATGAAACATCTGATACCCCTCTATTGCCATCAGGGGAGCCTGCTCTTCATTAAGCCAGGTTTCAGAGACTGTGATAGCTGTAAATTTTCTGTCTAGCTGTTTTAAATAGTCCTGAATCTGTGGAAAGTTTTTGTTAAGACTTCTGCTGTTGAAATGTATTATTGATAGTTTACCATCTAGTTGCACTTGACTTTTGAATTGCTTTTCAGTGTAATATTCACAATGGTTATGAATATTATTGAAAAAGTGGTTATCAGGATCAATATCATTCTCCATCTCTTGTAGTTTATGTTCAGCATAATGGCATATTTTCAGAGTTTGAGTATCCTTACTCTGTGTTAAATGACTTCCTCCAACTGGGGATAATTGATGTCTACTCAAGTCAGTCATAAGTTTTTGTTTGTTTTGCTTATTTTTTTTTAAAGTACATTGACATGGTATGTCAAAAGAACTATTCTTACCATGTGTGTGAATATGGATTATCATTGTCTCTTAATTTTCTTAATCAGTGTTCATCTGTATTTATCTAAGTCAGTAACATCTCTGATCATTATACTCTTTGCTTGCTCAGGTGTTCCATTTAGTTTGATCCAAATTCTACAGTTTCTTGTTCATGTTGCCTGTATCTTATTTTGTCTTTTCAGCATCCGTGCTTGCCGTGCTATTTCAGCATTTGTTCTTGTTAGGTGTTCATTTATGTAAACTTCTGTTCCCCGCAGCTTTCTGGCCTGCCTCAGTATGTCATTCTTTACCCTTCTGTTCACAAAGCGCATCACAATTGATTTCTTTGTTTTATTATCTTTCCTGGGTGAAGCATAACAGTCTGAAATTGCATTTGCTTCTACCTTTATATCTCTACTGTCAAGGAACTGAAACACCTGGTTTTCTAGGGAGACTGATTCGCTCTGGGGGGCCTTCTCACCTCTCAGTCCTGTTGTGGCATGAGCGTATGACTGATATTTGATGTCTAGTCCACTTATAACTAGGTCATCCATACAAGAACCTTGTTCAAGATCCGCGACACGTCGCTCCAAGTCCGTAATTTTTTTGTCTTTTTCCTGAATTGTTAATTTTAAGTCTCGTACTTCTTCCATTAGGCCTATTATTTTGGCCTGCTGGCTAACCATTTTGGCCACTTCTTCTGACAAGCAGTTCAGAGATTTTTTGATCTCTTCCATTTCCTCCTTCTTTGATGGCATTTTTACTGACCTGTGGATAGTAAAAACAATCTCTGCTTGTGTCGCCGGTATCCGATCTGACCGACCTTGAATCCAGCTGGGCCTCAGCTAGCCCCCTCCGCTGCTAGTCCCGCTGCTTACCGCCGCGGTAACCGAGCTCCTGACCAGCTCCTCCACCGAGTCCCGCCGCACACCACTGCAGCAGCCGAGCTCCGCTCGGGTCCCGGTAGATCCTCAGCTGAGCACCTCCACTGAGCACCGCCGCCTACCGCCGTCTGCCTCGGTAGTTTCTCCGCTGAGCCCCACCACCTACGGCCGTCTGCCTGGGTAGTTCCTCCGCTGGGCCTCGCAACTGGGCTCCGACTCAGGCTATTGTCTGGCTGGGTCCCGGTGGTCCTCCACTGGTCCCCGTCTCCCACCACCACTGCCCCGGAACTCCGATCCGGCTCCCGTCCGACTGCTGCCTCGGTTAGTTCCTCCTGCGAGCCCTCACCGGGGACTGAGTCGCATCGTTTCGGTGTTAGGTGGTACGACTGGCATTAGCATTAAGCTAACTAGCGTTAGCTTAGCAAACACTTCGGGTAAAGTGTAGCAGCGAACCACAAAAGAAACGTTAGTCAGTTTACTCACAGTGGCCGGTGAAAGGCGATTAAAGGGGTATTCCAACGGAGGTGCAAATTCAGCCCGTGCGTGTCCGTCACAAATGCCGATCGCTGTTGGTTTGTTATTTTAAAGGCAAAATCAGCTGTCTTTGTCTCAGCACTGAAAAAGTGTGACCATCCCGGTCACCATCTTGCTCTCATTCTCAGTTCACTTCAGTGTTATCTGAATTTAATAGTAGGAAATTACAAGTCACCCAAGCTTTGATTTCCTTAAGACAGGCTTCTAACTTGGCTAATTGATTACTATCATCTGGCTTCATTGAAAGATATAATTGTGTGTCATCTGCAAAACAATGAAAATGTATAAAGTGCTTTCTAATAATGTTGCCTAACGGAAGCATATATAAACTAAAAAGAGTAGAGCCTAGCACAGATCCCTGTGGAACTCCATGGCTGAGCTTTGAGTTGAAAGAAAACTCATTATTGATATGAACAAAATGGAACCTATCAGATAAATAGGATCTAAACCACTGCAACAAAGTTCCATTAAGTCCAACATAGTGTTCTAATCTATCAAGTAGAATATTATGATTGATAGTATCAAAAGCTGCACTAAGGTCTAAAAGGACAAGTACAGAAACAAGTCCATTATCAGATGCGATGAGGAGGTCATTAGTGACCTTCGCTAAGGCTGTTTCAGTACTATGATGGATTCTAAACCCAGACTGAAACTCTTCAAGTAAATCATTTCCCTGCAGGTGGTCAAATAATTGCATAGCAACAACTCTTTCTAAGATTTTTGAAATGAAAGGGAGATTAGAGATTGGTCTATAGTTAGCTAAAGCTCCTGGATCTAGCGATGGCTTTTTGAGTAAGGGTTTAATTACAGCCGTTTTAAAAGCCTGTGGTACATGGCCTAAAGTCAATGAAGAATTGCTTATATAAAGAATAAAGCTACCAATAAGTGGGAAGACTTCTTTAAATAACCTGGTAGGAATAGGATCTAAAAGACAAGTTGAAGGCTTGGATGAGGAAACTACTTGGTCTAACTCTAAAAGGTCAATAGGAGTAAACTCATCAAGACAGAAATCAGTTGAAGTAGTTGTAGTAGTTACTGTATTTAAGTTAACAGTGGGAAGAATCTGATTGATTTTATCTCTGATGGATGAAATTTTATTATAGAAAAAGTTCATAAAGTCCTGACTAGTAAGCTCGAAGGGAATGCTAGGATTGATAGGGTCCTGACTCTTTGTCAGCCTGGCTACAGTACTGAAAAGAAACCTGGGATTATTCTTGTTCTCTTCTATTAATGTAGAATAACTCGTTCTAGCTTTTCTAAGAGATTTTTTTATAAATTAAAAGATGATTTCTCCACGCAAAATAGATTTCATCTAAATTAGTGGAGCATCATTTTCTTTCTAATTGATGAGTGTTCTGTTTTAAGCTACGAGTTTCTGTGTTGAACTAAGGAGTTAGAAATCTCTGATTAGACTTTTTTCTTTTTAACCCCTTGCACTCCGGTCAATTTCCCTAAAAACGCCAAAAAATAACGTGCCCAAAGAAAATCGAAAGCTGTTCTTCAACCCTTTGCAGCATCTTCATGGGGTTGGTCTCATTTAAAAGAAAACACTTTGAATTTTTGGACAAAACAGTCATAAGCTCTCTAAGTGCTCCGGCCACTGAGTTACAGTTATCTAAACATACTGAACTTGAAGAAAATAAATTTGGCCTGGGTGTTTTTTTGGATACAAATGCTTGCAAATAACACACAGCTTTAGATCCGGGCTGGAAAATGCAACAGAAATGTAGAACCAAGTGTTATCCAGCTGAGGTCAAAATTTTGTAACAAAACCACAAAAAATTAATATATTACACAGCTTTTTCCTCAGGTAGTTCCCAGGCGTTTTTGAACTGTGCCAAATTGCGCCAAATGGCACAGTTTGGAAAAACGTCTGTAACTTTTAAATGATTCAATATAGAAGCTTCATCTTGGGCTCTAATGAAAGGTGACACTCGGGGCTGTGTGTGTGTGTGTGGGGGGGGGGGGTTGTGTGTGTGGGGATTTAGTGATTTCAGCACTAAATCTACTAAGAATTCAGCAAATTCGGATAAAAATTCTGAGTGGGTTAATGGAGGACGATAAACTATGGCAAATAAAATTGGGTTTAGCCTAAAATTGCTAAAATGCCCAATACTCAGGACTAGGCCCTCAAAGGAGTTATAACATGTTTTTTGCTTTACATTAACTAGTGATTTGGAATGGTAAATTGTTGCTTCTCCTCCTCCACGACCAGAACTTCTGGGATTTTGAAAGTTTAAATAACCAGAAGGAGTTGATTCATTTAAACCAACATAATCCTCTTGTCCTAAACCAAGTCTCTGAAAGGGATATTAAATCAATCTGATGATCAATTAACAGATCATGGACTAACAGAGATTTGGGAGTTAGAGACCTAATATTTAACAAACCACATTTAATTTTTAAATTATGAGGAGGAACAGAGGCCAAATCATTTAATTTAGAGGCTTCATGTTTAATTTGAGTTTTACCAACTTTTTGTTTAATCAATTTGGAATACTTATACATTATATTTTTATTTGCTTTGGAGGGAGCAGACAATGATTCTCTGATGGGGAAGACAGGGGCTAAGTTGAGGGGTGGCGGATGAAGAGGAGCTGCAGAGAGGCGTGTAAGACTGTGACTCTGCTTCCTGGTCCTAACTCTGAGTTGTCAAGATTTTGGAAATTTGGATAAAAAAGACGCCAGATTGTTAGATAAATGAGAAGCACCATCCAAAGCGGGATGGACGCTGTCTCATCTCATAAGACAGGGTTTTCCCCAAAATGAGCTCCAATTGTCTATGTAGCTCACGTTGTTTGCAGGACACCACACAGACAGCCAGCGGTTGAAGGATGACGAGCGGCTAAACATGTCATCACTGGTCAGATGGGGGAGGGGCCCAGAGAATACTACAGAGGCAGACATTGTTTTGGCAAAGTCACACACCGATTCTATATTTAGTTTTGTGACTTCTGACTGCCTGAGACAGATGTCATTAATGCCAGAGTGAATAACAATTGTGGAGTATTTACAGTTACTTTTAGCCAGCATTTACAAATTTGACTCGATGTCGCCTGCTCTGGCCCCAGGAATGCATTTGACTATGGCCGCTGGAGTCTCTAGGGTCAGGTTTCTGACTACAGAGTTGGCAATGATCAGAGTTTTTTTCCTCAGCGGGTGTGTTGCTGAGCGGGGAAAAATGATTAGAAACGTGAACAGGTTGGTGGTGAACCAGGGCTTTGCGGCTAGGCTTCCCTCTCACCGTCACCCACCCAGTCTCCTCGCTGCTGAGGAGGACCAGAGGACCGCTAACAGGACCTATCCTAGCGAGCTCCGCTGCAGCTAGGGGTCGTCCGCCAAGACTAACTGGCGCAGACGGTGTTTCAATGCAGTGGAGCCGGGATTCCAAATCAGACAACCTCGCCTCGAGCGCCTCAAAAAGACAACATTTATTACATGTACCATTATCACTAAAAGAGGCAGAGGTGTAGCTGGACATCTGACAGAGAAAACGCACCAGAGGAGGAGAGGAAGGAGAGCTAGTAGCCATAGCTAGTGGCTAACCCGAAGCTAACAAAAACACCAATGAAAGGTGAACAGAAGGCTAAAGAGGATGATTAGGTGACACTGAGTGCGCACACAGGTGCAAGAGGCTTGATAAGCAGAAATGAGAACTAACGGTAGATGGAAAAAAGTGGTTAAAATACAATTAAAAGCAAAATCCTCAGGAGAGTGAGGAGAGCTAACCACACGGACTGACAGCAATACAGGAAGTGACAATACGTTACCACAAGTGACGTTTACCAATCACCTACCACCAGATGGGTAGGTGATTGGTGAACTGTATACTGAATAATAACTGAATAATGCTGTATTATTCTGTTTTATAATTGTATCTGGTGGAGCCAATGTCTGAGTCACTGTGTTTTTCCATTGTCTCAGAGCTTGAAAAGAATGTCTGTTTCTCAGTGTAAGATTAGGCTGAGCAGAGTGAGTGAGTGTTCTTGTTTAGTGCCATGTCAGCATCTATGGCTATTTCATGGCAAAATTAGAACTAATAAGAAAAATTGAGTTAAAAATTATATAGAGGGACTTCCGGTCTGGATACCATGGTGGTAGCAGCTTAACGCTGAAGCTCCCAGATCCCATCCATAAAAATACCATGAAAATCAGATTTAACGGATTTATGGAAGAGTGAAAATCAAAAGACAAAGTCATTATGCCTCAAGGAAAACAGAAGAGATCGACATTTACCAGGCCAAGACACGCATTGGCCAGAGAAACTGACCTCGAAGACAATAACCACTCGAAAATGGAGGAGCAAAATGAAGCTAGCAACACGGCTAGCTTAAAAATGATATTTCAAGAATTAAGAGAATTTCGCCGACAGTGTTGGGCCGAATTTCATGAAATTAAAGACGAAATAAAAAGAACAAACAACAGAGTGGACCAGGCTGAGGACCGAATCATGGAAGCAGAGGAAAAAATAAAAGGGCTGGAAGAAACCACGCTGGAATTACTTAAACGACAGACAAGACTGGAGGCTAAGCTAACCGACCAGGAAGGAAGACTAAGAAGGGACAAGATAAGAATTCATGGTCTGAAAGAAGGAGTCAAGGAGGGTTTCACCACAATGGCTGCATGCATGGAAACCATACTGAGAGAAAAGTTGGAAATTCCCCAATCCACCGACTTGAAGATAGAAAGGGTGCACCACTCATTAGCCCCAAGGACGACGGAGGAAGCTCCCCCACGATCGGTGGTGGTGAAGTTTTCCAACTTCAGAACAAAAGAAGAGGTTTTGAGACTGGCTTGGCAGAAAAAAGGATTTATGCACCAAGAAAGTAAAGTTTTTGTGGAGCATGACTACGCCCCGGAGGTCCTTAAAAAACGTTGGGAATACAATGACGCTAAAAAGGTACTAAGACAGAAGAAACTGCGCTTTCAAACTCCATTTCTGGCGAAGCTGAGGGTTTTTTACGGGGAAGAGACGTGTCTCTACAACTCGGCGGAAGAAGCAACCAGGGATATGGCGAGAAGAGTGCTCCCAGTAACGGTGTATAAACCCGCAGCAGACCCAATCGAAAGAATCAAGGCTCAAATGTGGTGCACACAGAGACCCTCAAAATCCAAGGGCCAGCAGCGGGAAACCCAGCGCCAGGGCTATAAGGAAAAACTGGACACTCTCAGGAGGGAATAACGATATTTTTAGTCAATCTGCGCATCCAACCTTCCTCCTACAAGGAAACAAACATTAAAGGAGATGCAGATTCAGCAAATATGAAGTGGTAAAATATTTCATGGAACAGTCATAATATTAGAAACAAATAAGTCTTAAAAAAATTGTTAAAATAGAAATGTGACAATGAACCATATGAACCGTGATTGTTTGCTGTGATGGTTGGTGGTGGGAGGTTGCGCATAATTTAATAGGGTATAGGCATTAAAAAAAATGTATATATAATCTAGATAAGTTCGGATTGGGATCTGAAAATCACGTTAAAAACATGGGACAACTTACAGGGGTAAGAGAGGGCCCTCAACACGAAACAAAGTTTGAGGAATTTCCCTCAGAGCCAACACACCATCAAGGCTCCTCTAAGGTCGCTAAAAAGACCTCAGTTCAGGAAGATCTTTTGACAGTTTTTTATTTTAAAGTTTTATATATTATATTCTTAATTTTTTTTTAATGTTCTTAATGTTCTTTCAGTTTTTGAGTAGCATAAAAGAGGGCCACTATACTATTATACTAAATAAGACAATACAATGGTGAAACGGGGTTCAACCAAAATAATCTCATATAATGTAAAAGGGATCCTGAATCCAGTTAAAAGATCCAAGATTCTGGGCAAAATGAAAAAAGACAAAGGAGGAATAATATTTTTACTGGAGACCCACCTAACAGACTTGGAACACACTAAACTAAATAGATAAGGGTTTAAACTGATCTCTTCATCTTCATATAAGTCAGGGAGGAGGAGGGGGGTAACGACATTGATCTCAACCAAAATTATATTTGAAAAAAATCAGAACACAAAGATAAAGAAGGGAGATTTAGCATGGTACTTGGTCGGCTAGAGGGAGAAGATATCACCCTGCTGAATGTATATGCACCTCCAGGGGCTAACTGGAAATTTTATGAAGATGTATTTGACCTAATGATAACTAAAGCCCAAGGTTTAGTGATATGTGGTGGAGACTTCACTCTAAGACTGAATCCGTACTGGGATGCATCAGGTAATTCTCCACATCAAAATAACACTCAAAGCAGAAAAACTAGGATGCTACTAAAAGAAATGGGAATCTGTGACATGTGGAGGGAATTCAACACCAGTGTAAAAGATGATACATTTTACTCAGCACCACATTCATCATATTCAAGGATAAACTATTTTTTTATGTTTAATAGAGACATTGGAAGAGTAAAAACATGTAAAATAGGACTGATGGATCTCTCTGACCACAGTCCAATCCACATGGACTTAAAAATCCAAAAATACACAAATAATACATTTTCTTGGAGGTTAAATTCAAATGTGCTGAATGGACCACTGAAAGATGAATTGGAGTCAGATATCCTCAGATATTTGGAAGAAAATGATAATGGAGAAGTATCCCCTTTAATACTGTGGGACACATGCAAAGCTGTAATAAGGGGAAAGATTATTGCAAAACTGGCACTCCAAAATAAACTGAGACAAGAAAAACTCATCACATTAGAGTCAGAACTTAAGAAACTAGAAAAAGAGCACAAAGACAACGCTCATTCTAATGACTCGCTAAATATTAAGGAGATAAAAAAAAACAAATAAACAAGATCTACACAACAGAAATCCAGAAGAAACTTACATTTCTGAAACAAAAATTTTATGAAAAAGGTAGCAAATCGGCAAAAATACTAGCCTACAAATTGAGGAAACAACAAACGGAGAGAGCAATCTACAAAATCAGAGACCCAGTATCAACGGAAATAAAAATTAGAATTCAGGAAATTCATAAAAGCTTCGGGAATTACTACAAGAACTTGTACTCCCTCAAAAAACACAAAGATACATCCGAAGCCTTCCTAAATACATTAAATCTTCCTCAACTTACTGAGTCACAAAATAAAAAAAAAAAACTATTGGCAGAAATGCAACCTAAAGAATAAGAAAAAGCAATTATGAAACTTAAAGGTAACAAATCCCCAGGAGCAGATGGTTATACAGCAGAGTGGTACAAAACCTTTAAACAGCAACTACAGTATCTCCTCTCCTCCTGAAAACATTTAACTACTGTATGTCCTCCACACAGGGGAAATCCATCCCCCCCCCACCCACCCACCCCTGGAGAGAAGGGATCGTTGCAGTCATACCTAAACCTGAAAAGGATAAACTAGTCTGCTCCAACTACAGACCAATCAGTGTGTTAAATCAGGACTATAAACTTTTTACCGCCATCCTTGCCAAAAGGTTAGAAAATATACTGACAGACTTAATTCATTTAGACCAAAAAGGTTTTATAAGACAAAGACAGACACAAGATAACATTAGACGCACTTTACACATAATTCATCATATAAAAAAAAATATAATTTAAATGCAGCCATACTGGGATTAGACGCTGAAAAAGCATTTGATTCGGATGACTGGTCTTTCCTATATAGAATCTTGTCCAGTTTCAATTTTCATAACAACTTCATTAGAACTATCCGGGCATTATATAAAAAACCAACAGCTTTTCCAATAGCAAATTATCATCATCTTTTGACCTGGAGAGAGGATGTTGTCACGGCTGCCCCTTGTCTCCACTGCTCTTTGTAATCTTCATAGAACCTCTGAGCCAATGGATAAGACAGAATCAAAAAATTCAAGGTATTACACTTGGTCAGTGAGACGTCGAAAGAGAGGAAGGTGAGCGGGCGCTCTCGTGCGGCTTCGCAGGAGTGGCATGCGCACGGCTTTGCCTGGCATATTTCTGTCCAATGCCAATTCTCTCTTTAACAAGGTAGATGAACTGAGACTGCTGATGCGATTTAAGGACCTCTCCACCTCGTCTGCCCTCTGTTTTACTGAGACCTGGCTTAGGGAATCGACTCCGGACAGCGCGCTCCTCCTCGAGGGATTTCAGCTGTTTCATGTTGATCGAGACACAAAGCTCTCCGGCAAGTCCTCAGGAGGAGGAGTCTGCTTTTACATTAACAGCAGCTGGTGCTCTGATGTAACGGTGCTCTCCCAACACTGTTCTCCCGCTCTGGAATATTTATTCATTAACTGCAAGCCTTTTTATTCCCCGTGGGAGTTCGCTTCATTCATCCTGGCCGCTGTCTACCTCGCCCGACGCGGATGTGCGCGAGGCTCAGCGCACGCTCGCAGATCACATTCAACATATGGAGCGGACTTTCCCGGACTCTCTGGTTATTGTGGTTGGCGACTTTAACCAGAGCAACCTGACCCACGATCTCCCCCGATACAAACAGTTTATTAAATGCCCCACCAGATGAAAGAACACACTGGATCACTGTTACACTACAGTGAAAGATGCGTATCGCGCTGTTCCCCGCGCTGCGCTCGGACTATCTGATCACGTGATGGTCCACCTCATTCCCACATACAGACAGAGACTGTTGTGAACACTACGAGGAAATGGACCAGTGAAGCTGGGGAGAAGCTGAGCACGTGCATGGAAATAATTGACTGGGGCATGTTTAAAGGAGCCACGCATGATCTGGATGAGTACACGGACACTGTGAACTCATATATCCACTTTTGTGAGGAGAGCATTCTTCCATCGCGCACCAGGGTGAGGTACTCAAATGACAAGCCCTGGTTCACTGCTAAGCTCAGACAGATCAGGAAGGAGAAGGAAGCAGCGTTGAAAAGTGGAGACAGGGACTGCTACAGGGAGGTCAAATATCGGTTTAGCAGAGAGCTGAGGAGAGCTAAATCTGTGTATTCTGAGAGACTCCAGCAGCAGTTCACTGCTAACGACTCTGCTTCTGTGTGGAGAGGACTGAGGCAAATCACCAACTATCGGCCTCAGGCTTCTAAAGGTCAGGATGACAAAGCCCTTTGTCAAAGACTGTCCCAACATTATGCCCGTTTTGACATCTCGTCAGCTGTGTCCATCTCCCCTCTCCCCCCAGCGCCACTGCCTCCACGGTCCCCACTTCATCAAAGGCGCCCCCCCTCCCCCCTGCCCTTGTCATCAGTGAGCAGGATGTGCACAGATAGTTCTCCAGACTGAACCCGCGCAAGGCCCCCGGTCCGGACGGCATGTCTCCCTCCACCCTGAGACACTGTGCAAAAGAGCTGACTCCTGTCTTCACAGATATTTTTAACACCTCCCTGAAGTTATGCCACGTGCCGACCTGCCTCAAAACCTCCACCATCATCCATGTCCCCAAGAAGCCACGGATCACTAGACTTAACGACTACAGACCTGTAGTGCTCACCTCTGTAGTCATGAAGTCCTTTGAGCGCCTGGTCCTGCCCCACCTCAAGTCCATCACCACTCCCCTCCTGGACCCGCTGCAGTTTGCCTACCGAGCCAACAGGTCTGTGGACGACGCAGTCAACCTGGCCCTCCACTCCATCCTGCAGCACCTGGACTCCCCGGAAACCTACGCCAGGATCCTGTTTGTGGACTTCAGCTCTGCTTTCAACACCATCCGCCCCGCTCTGCTCCGGGACAAGCTGTCCCTGCTCAACGTGCCTGACTCCCTCTGCAGGTGGATCACTGATTTCCTGACGGACCGGAGGCAGCATGTGCGGCTGAGAAAGACTGTCTCAGACTCTGTTAACATCAGCACCGGATCACCCCAGGGCTGTGTACTTTCCCCCCTACTCTTCTCCCTTTATACCAACTCCTGCACCTCCTCCCACCAATCTGTCAAGCTGATCAAGTTTGCGGACGACACCACCCTCATCGGACTCATCTCCAACGGCGACGAGTCCGTCTACAGGAGAGAGGTGGCCCAACTGGCGTCCTGGTGCAGCCACAACAACCTGCAGCTGAACACTCTGAAGACAGTGGAGATGATTGTGGACTTCAGGAAAATCACAATCCCTCTGCCCCCCCTCACCCTCACAGGCTCTCCCATCACCACTGCAGATTCCTTCCGCTTCCTGGGCACCACCATCACCCGGGACCTCAAGTGGGAGTCGACCATCAGCTCCCTCATCAAAAAGGCCCAGCAGAGGATGTTCTTCCTGCGGCAGCTGAGGAAGCTCAAGCTACCCACCAAGATGTTAGTGCAGTTCTACACAGCCATCATCGAGTCCATCCTCACCACCTCCATAACCGTGTGGTATGCAGGAGCCACTGCCAGAGACAGACTAAGGCTGCAGCGCATCGTGCGCGCTGCTGAGAAGGTGATCGGCTGCAAGCTCCCATCCCTCCAGGACCTGTACATCTCCAGGACCCGGAGGCGTGCAGGCCGGATCATAGCCGATCCTTCACACCCTGGTCACGTACTGTTTGCCCCCCTCTCCTCAGGTAGAAGACTTCGGTCCATTCAGACTAAAACCTCCCGTCACATGAACAGCTTCTTCCCCTCTGCCATCAGACTGCTGAACACTAAGTGACTTATTGACTATGCACTATGTACAGCAGCTCAACCAGACTCATGTCAATCATCACTGTTTTCTTTTTGCATTACCGACTGCACTATGTGGTACTCCACAATATCTGCTGCTCGCTAATATATTTAAAAACTGCTTTGACTAGTATTACTCATTCATATTCTACATTTTATTGCATGTATAGTTTTTTATTCTATCTTTTATTTTTATCATGTTTAATGTTGCAGCATTGCACCGAGACAAATTCCTAGTTTGTGTACTACATGAACAATGGCAATAAATCTGATTCTGATTCTGATTGGTCAGAAGGAACATAAAATAGCACTCTTTGCTGATGACATTTTAAAATACCTGGGGCAGCCAGATGCCTCTTTTCCAGAACTAATCTCAGTTTTTTCGGAGTATGGAGATTTATCAGGGTACAAATTGAACATGCATAAAACCCAAATTTTAACATTCAACTATAACCCAAATCAATATTTACTAAGCAAATTCAAAACTAACTGGGCGATGAAATCTATGAAATATCTGGGGATCAATATCCCGAAACAACTCAACAAAATTATAACACTAAACTATGATCCACTGATGGCAAAAATAAAATCTGATCTAGCAAGATCAAATATGATACCATTCTTCGGTACTGCACAAAGAGTTGAAGCAGTTAAAATGAATATACTTGCTCATCTTCTATACCTTTTCCAAACAATACCCATAGAACCTCCCCAAAAAACATGGCAAGAACTGGATAGAAGGATCTCAAGATTCATATGGCATGGCAAGAGCCCAAGAATCAGGTATAGAACCCTACAGCTAAACAAAGACAAAGGTGGGCTCGCACTGCCAAATATCAGGGACTATTTTAAAGCCGCACAAATTAAAACTTCATTAGAGATATGCAACCCATTCTACACTGCACAATGGAAGGAGATAGAATGCTAAACAACAAGTGACATTCCCCTACGGGTGATAATAGGGAATAATGCCTTACCTAAACATTTGAATAACACTAACCCATGGATAGAGACCCCACTAAAAATTTGGTTTAAGATAGTCAGAGAGAATCAAACTAAAGAACCCTATCGATTATTGCAATGGATTTCCTATGATCAGGATTTTACTCCTAATAAAACAGACACTAGATTTAAAAAGTGGAAAGAGAATGGACTGATAAAATATTATGATTTTTTTAAAGGGCAAACTTTAAAAAGTTTTGAAGATTTGAAAAAACAAGGTCTAATAAATCAAGACCTTTATAGGTTCTTTCAGCTTAGACACCACATAAACAAAATACTTAAAAAAGGAGGATTTGGAAAGGGCCCAGTCAGGTGTTCTGAAGGTTTTCTTAATGGAATATAAAGGGATCCCAGGGATCAGATACATCTCTAAAATATACTGTGGTCTTCAAGATTTAAAAGGAGATAACACATCATGGCAGCACGGTGGCGCAGTGGTTAGCACAGTGGCAGCACAGCAAGAAGGTCATGGGATCGATTCCACCCTTGACCATCGTGGGTTTGATCCCACCCCCAGACCATCGGTGACCCTTCTGTGTGGAGTTTGCATGTTCTCCCCGTGTCTGCGTGGGTTTACTCCGGGCACTCCGGTTTCCTCCCACATGCCAAAAACATGCAAGTTAGGTTAATTGGCATCAAAACTGGGGATTCTAAATTGTCCTTAGGTATGGATGCGAGAGTGAATGGTTGTCTGTCTCTCTGTGTTGGCCCTGCGATGGACTGGCGATCTGTCCAGGGTGTACCCTGCCTCTCGCCCAAAGATGCTGGGATAGGCTCCAGCCCCCCCGCGACCCGAAAGGATTAAGCGGTAGAAGATGGATGGATGGATGGATGGATAACACATCATATATAAAAGAGAAATGGGAAAAAGAGGGGAATTTCACTTTACAACTGGAAATATGAGAAAAACTAAATAAACAATAGTGGAAAAGTACCTCATCTCTGCTGTGGAGAGAATTTGAATGGAAAAATTTGGAAAGATTTTTTAGAGCACCTGCACAAAACAAATTTACTCATAAAAGGGTTGAATTTCTGGCGATTGTGTGGTGAAAAGACTGCAAATCATTTTCATGTGTTTTGGTCATGCCCAGTTATCTACCAATATTGGACTAATGTACAGACAATATTGGGGAAAATATTCAAAGTAACAGTTCCCTTTTCTTTTGTAACTTTGTATTTGGGTTTAATACCGGAATCAGAGGAGAAAAATACTTATTCAATGTTTTAATATTGGCAAGTAAAAAAGCACTAACAAAAAAAATGGATGTGGAGAGACTCCCCTGCACCTGAAGATTGGATTAACGTGATTCAAGACATTTATTTGATGGAAAAGTTGACATTCGCACTGAGACAGGACATGGATGGGTTCTTGAACTTTTGGCAACCCTGGAACGCATATGTGTCTTCCATCAATCTAATCTTTGACAAACACCATTTCAATAATGGCTCCTCTCTTTGTTCCAATGCTACTCAGATGTTCCTTTATTTTTCTTGTCTTTTTTTTTTAACTTTTCTTTTCTTTCACTTAAAAAGGTGTAATAATTTTTTTCTCAATCTTGTCAAAAAAAAAAAAAAAAAAGGGAATATGTGATGAAAATGTAAACAATGCAATGCTGGAATGACATGTATACCCTTTACAAAAACTTAAATTAAAAAAATTATATAGATGTCATGCGCTGGCCCTCACGAGCCAGCATAAGACGCACACAGAGTCACCAGTGAGTTTTTCAGTGAGTTTTATTTACGGTGAAAAGGTGTTAACACAAGCTGCTGAGATAATGACAGGAGTCTTTACATAACAGGAGGCATAGGGCTATACAGCACACTATAGGTCCAGAGCAGGAGACAGTCACACACAGTCAGGCTTGGTAATAATAGCACACCGGCTGCTAAGGCAGGGACTTACAAATCAATACACGCCGGGAGGAATAAGGCTAATGTAGCACACTTACTGGTACCAGTGAAAGACGGTCTAGCCCAAGGCAGCCGAGGTGTGAATACAGTCCAGGCATCCGCAACGTGACGGTGGGTGAACAGTTAAACGACCAGGTTGGCAATCAGATTAGCGATCAGACACTGCTGCGTCCTAACGACGCCAGTGCTCAGCTTAAATAGACAAGGTACTAATGACAATGATGACACACAGCTGGCCGACCGTTGACAGGCGGAAACCCCACCGAGCACTTTCACAATAAGAGCCCGGAGAGGCCAGAATACCGCCCGAAGCTGTCAAGGCCGGCAGCGAGACATAACTTTAACCCGAGCGCGATCAGAACCGACGCTCGGGTCATAACAATAGAGACAGTATGATAAATGAAAGAATAAATAAATACAGCGAGATACATATGTAGATACAATAAAATAGAAAAATTACATAAGATGCTTCAGATGCACATGTGCTAAAAACCCTAAAATTTTCTTTGGTGGTGCCTTATTAAAAATATTCTTCAGTTACTTTTGAGTATAAAAACGTTGTCTTGCTGTCATGAGAGCAGGACAGTCAAGTAAAATGTGCTTTATTGATAAAAAAAAACCTCCGCAAAACTGACAAGATGGTGGGGCTTCACCTTTTAATAAAAAGCTGTACGTAAGCCTTGAGCGGCCAATACGGCATCTAGTGTACACCACCTCATCATGTCGGTTTTCAAAGTGATGCAAATGTCTATGGCTTATGGCAGGTTTAATATCATGCAGTTTATATGCAGTGCATGTGTCCCATTCGGTCTGCCACTTCCTTAAAATATAGGAGGTTATTAGAGGCCCGAGGTCTGAGGCTGGGATCTGGCATTAAGTGACTTCTTGGGTAAGGGCTCTCTTGGCAGCATTGTCTGCCTGCTCATTCATTACCTGAAAGGCCAACATGGCTGGGGATCCAACAGAAGATGATATTAACATTAAGTTTCTGTAAAAAATCCGGACAACAATGGGGTGATCAGTCTTTAAAAATCCAAGTGCCTGAAGACAGGATCTGGAGTCAGTAAAAATTAAGGAGCTCTGTTGTTTGGTTTTCTCAATGTGTTCCAATGCTAGAAGCAAAGCACGAACCTCTGCTGTAAAAATTGAACATTGTTTGGGAATCTACAAACCATACTGATTGTGCCCGGTGACAATTGCAGCAGAGACTGAGCCATCTACTTTGGAACCATCTGAGTATATGGAAATATGGTGAGGAAAACAGCATTTTATGTCCACGATCTGCTGCTGGTACATATTTGGGTGAGTGTCTTTCTTTTTGTTTTGGCTCAGATCCAGAATGATATTGGGTTTCCTTAAACTCCATGGTGGAATGGGACAAAGCTGCGTCTGTGTTACATTGCTTATATCAGGGTTTAATTTTATCAGGTGAGGTTCTATACGGAGTCCAAAAGGAGTGATGCTCTTAGGTCTGACCTTATACATCTGCAAAAATCGAGGGTGAAAAACTGTAGAGTAGGCTGGATTTCTATGGTCTGATTTAAGTTTAACCACATACTGGAGAGCCAATTTCAGGCACCTGTTTTGAAGTGAAGGCTTGTTTGCTTTAACATACAAACTTTTAACAGGAGAGGTTCTGAAAGCCCCCAAGGCAAGCCTTAGCCCCTGGTGATGGACGGTTCCTAGCGCCCTGATGTATGTTTTCCTTGCTGATCCATAAACTATGCTCCTATACTCTAGCCGAGATCTTACAAGTGCTATAGAGATACAGCAGCACAGTAGAGTCTGCACCCCATTTAGTTTTAGCCAAAACTTTAATAATATCTTTAAAACATCTGATTCATAGAAATTTTATATGTGGAATAAAAGACAGCTTATTATCAAAAATAAGTCCAAGGAATATGGTTTCTTTTACCACCTTGACAGCTTCTCCATCCATGAAAAGCTCAGAGTCGAGGTGAAGAGACCGCAGCAGGCAAAAGTGCATGCACACAGTTTTTGATTTTGAAAATTTGAAACCATTACTGACTGACCACCTATTAATCTTGTTTATGCACAGCTGTAGTTGCTTTTCAATTGTGCTCATGTCTTTCCCCCTGTAGCAAATACAGAGGTCATCTACATAAAGACTACAAAAGGTATTTGGTCTAAGAGCACCAACTACACTATTAATCTTAATGCTAAAAAGAGTAACTGAGAGGATGCTTCCCTGGGGCCTCCTTGTTCTTGCACATAGGGTTCTGAAAGGGTATCTCCTACTCGGACTCTGAAGTGTCTATTGGACAAAAAGTTTGAAATGAAAAAAGGCAAATGTCCCCTAAAACCCATGCCACGTAGGTCTCTTAAAATACCATATTTCCATGTTGTGCCATATGCTTTTTGTAAATCAGAAAATACAGCAACTACATGTTCTTTTCTAATAAAACCATCATGTATATAGGCCTCTAATCTGATAAGGTGGTCTAAAATGCTTTTACCACGTCTGAAGCCACACTGGTAATCAGTTAAAAGGCCTTCAGACTCAAGCACCCACACAAGGCGATTGTTTACCATTCTTTCCATGGTTTTACAGAAGCAACTTGTCAGAGCTATTGGACGGTAGTTGTTGGTATCAATATGATCTTTCCCGGGTTTTGGAACGGGTATAACTACTGCTTCTTTCCAGCTTTCAGGAATACTGCCTGACTTCCAGATATTGTTGAAAACCGTCAAGAGAATGGATAGTGCACTGGGGGGTAAGTGTTTTAAAAACTGATAATGAATTTTATCTGGCCCCACAGCAGTGTCATGAGAGTTCCTTATTGAGAACAAAAGTTCTTCCATAGTGAAATCTTGGTTGTATGGTTCTGAGTTATCTGAAGAAAAGTTGATTTCTTTTTGTTCTTCTTGTGCTGGTATGATTTGGAACGCAGGATGATAGTTTCCAATAGACAAATTTTTCTCAAACAATTTTGCTAAATAATTAGCTACTTCATATTTTGTCATCAGCAGATTGCCCTGATGATTAATATGTTGTATTTGAAGTCCATTCTCCTTACCCTTCATCTTTCTGATTAAATCCCAGATCTTTTTGGTAGATGTGTTGGATGTGAGGCTTGATACAAATTCCCTCCAGCTGTGTCTCTTTGCTTCATTGATCATCCTTCGGGCTTTAGCTTGACAAATTTTCAATCTGGTCAGGTTTTCTGTTGTTGGATGTTCATTGAACACCTTCTCAGCTTTTTTCCTTGCCTCAATGGCCTTTTTGCAGTCATCATTGAACCATGGGTTGGACCTACGGAGTGGCTTTGCTGATGTTTTAGGGACAGTCTTATCTGCAATTGTAATTAAGGTTTGAGCAAAGCTCTGAACAGAGTGACAGTGTGGTTGAGGTTTTTGGCTGAATTTCTCTTTGCACAGAGAAACAAAGGAGGACCAGTTTGCTTTTTTGAGTTGCCATCGCGGGGTTCTTCATTGACCATCCACTTCTGTAGATGTCAATACTATTGGAAAGTGGTCACTTCCACAAAGATCATCCAAGACCCGCCACGATAATTCCAACACTAGCTCAGGATCACATATAGATAGGTCAACTGCAGTATAGGTTCCATGTCATGGGTGGAGGTATGTGTGAGACCCATCATTCCAAAAACACAGATCATTTTTAGCAATAAAATGTCCCAGTATCTTTCCTTTTACATTTGAGCAAATTCGTCCCCACAGAGGATTATGACCATTAAAATCACCCATAAGGATGTATGGGGATGGCAACTGATTATGAAGGTCATCAAGATTTTCTGGTGTCACAGTTATATCTGGTGGTATATAGACAGAGCATAAGGTTATTGCTTTATGCAAAGTTAGACGAACTTTCACTGCTTGTAAGTTGGAGACTAAAGCCAAGTGGCTGTGAATTAGGTTATTCCTTACTAAAATTGTTGAACCACCAGATGGATGATGCACATTTGGACCATATGTATTATACATAGTATAATGTTTCAGAGACATGGGATTGGTTGATGATAGGAGAGTTTCTTGAAGGCAAAAAGCAAGGGGATTAAAACTACCAGCTAAACGCTGCACTTCAGAGAAATTGGCCTTAAAGCCACAACAGTTCCACTGGATAATGTGGCTACCCACCATCAGGTAGGTAAAACAAAAGCACGCTCCTTATGCTTGCTTTGGGGGGAGGGGCTGTGACTACGGCAAGTCGGGACTTCAGACATTTTTGCATCTTCTGGATTCACATTCTTTTGCTATTTATTTTCTTGGCTTGATTTTGCCTGAGTCAAGGAGCTGGATTTTTTCTTTTCTTTTGATAATTGGTTTGGCTCTGTGGGCTTGCTTAGACTTTGACTTAAAGGTTGACTTATTGTAGTCTGGCTTTGAGTGCTTGTTTTACTTTTAACTGGGATTCCAGAATTTTTAATTCTACTTAATAATGAGGGCTTATCTTTAGTTAACCAGGTCAGATCTGTCTGGCACTCAGCAGGCTGCATCTTAGGTTTCACAACAGAGGAGAAAGTCTGCTGGAATTTGTACTTTGGGAAACCTACCAGTTTATGTGCCTCAGGGTAGCTAATTTTCTTAGTACATTTGACAGTTTGAATTTCTTTTTCCTTGATCCAAAAAGGACATTCCTTCGATGATGCTGCATGATTGCCTAAACAGTTATTACATTTGGGAGGCGATGTGCAGGCCAACTCATGCCTTTCCTCTCCACATTTGCAGCAGACTGGTTTATTCCTACATCCTGCAGAGCCATGGCCAAACTTTTGGCAGTTAAAACATTTCAACGGGTTTGGAATTAAGGTATCAACAGTTACACTCAATTATCCTATTTGGATTCTTTCTGGGAGTTGATGCCAGTTGAACGTCAGAATGTAAGTGCCAGTTTTTACTGTTCAGTCTTCTTTTTTAATGGTTATCCTCTTCACCTGTGTTACTCCTTGCTGTTGCAGTTCTGAGGCTATTTCATCCTCTTCCATATCGTGGAGTTCTCGAGTATGAATTACTCCTTTGCAGCTGTTTAGAGAAGGGTGAGGAAAAGCCTTCATTGGAACACCAGCCAGCACATTACACCGCAACAAATTTTCAGAATGGGATTTCTTTAAGCATTCCACAAAAATCTGGCCAGACTTCAGTTTTTTTAACATCCTTAACTGACCCTGCAATACCTGAAATTCCTTTCTGTACAGCAAAAGGGAACAGCTTAGAAAGAGGCATATCTGATGAAAGTGACTCTAAAACAATAAGCCTCGGCCAATTATCACCATTTGAAAAAGCCATCCTGCTAATTCCTGGGTCATTCACATCGTCTTCCAACATTCGTTTTTTAGGGGTTTGTTTAGTAGCCATATTTGATAGAGTGTGATTCATCATCCCTGCTCCCCACCCTCCTTGGAGCCCTACAAGGGGATGCACAGAGCCGCGGACCTCCTGCAGGTTATGCACCAGGGATACAGGGATGGTATACTCAAGCAATAAAGCACAAAAGAGCAAATTACTCAGTTGACCCTCAGCCATAGGCTTCTGGGATTAGGAGATGTTATACTGCCAAAAGACATCCCAGAGTAGACCTTGACAAGTCGATTGATTGGACCGGGCCCTTCCAACCTCCCGTCTAAGTGAAGTAGGAGCCAAAGCACTGTGTTGGACTTGTGAAAGCCGCAGTAAGACACATTCCTCAAGAACCAGGATCTCTTCCTCCACTGACACGAGTCGCAACTCACGGCAAACAAGTTGCCCCATTTGTTACCTCATATGATCAGCAAGGGGGTGCTCGAAACCACTTTAACCCTTGGTCCCCTTAGGGGATTATGACGTACAAAGTTATTGGAGATTTTTACCGTAACCCTGGTAGGGGAAGCTAACAGGTACAAGTCCTTGCCCAAGGGACACCTGGGAGTATCAACGAGGGTTAAAAGGAACTCCGATTATATTGGCATGTTAGCTCTATATGCTTTATTTTTATGTTAGTAACATAACTATAATATAAATTTTTTGAAAATAATTCCCAGTTTTATAGATTTTTTTTTTTTTAAATTTGTTACGATGTAAATCACCATTTTTGTTAACGTCGCAATGCATTCTGGGTAGTGACGTAGAATGGTTGCAGCCGTTTTTTCTGTCTTATACAAGCCAAGAAGCGAAGCTACCAACTACTGCCATTTGTCAGTGAAAATGCCACATTGTGCGGCTTTTGGATGTAATTTCCAATCAAAGGGAAATAAAGAGAGCGGGGTAAGCCTCCATAGCTTTCCTAAAGAGGGAGAGTTGAGGAAAAGGTGGGGCGGCAGCGGCTTAGGAGGTAGAGCAGGTCGTCTAATAACCCGATGGTTGGCGGTTCGCATCACGCTCTCCCCAGATATCCTACCGTTGTGTCCCTGGGCAAGACACTTCACCCACATTCCCTCCAGTGCCCATAACACTGGGTATGAATGTGTAAAAATGTTTAAATGCTCGGTGGTGGCCGGAGAGGCCGTTGGCGCGGATTGGCAGCCACATTTCCATCACTCTGAGTGTCTGTGATCATGCGCTATAGCGCACACTTGATAAAGCTGACATATATATTAATCACGCTGTGATAAAGCACGATATCGCTCAAATGAATTCAATTCAATTCAATTCAACTTTATTTATATAGCACCATTTCACAACAACAGTCATCTCATAGCACTATCAACTGTAGGGGGGACCCCCACAGTTGCAGAAAGACCCCAGCAATCAGGCGATCCCCTGTGAGCAAGCACTTGGCGACGGTGGAGAGGAAAAACTCCCTTTTAACAGGAAGAAACCTCCAGCAGAACCAGGCTCAGGGAGGGGCAGTCATCTGCTGCGACTGGCTGGGGGGTGAGGGGACAGAGAAGAAGAAAAGAACAGACATGTAGAGAGCAAACAGCACGATGGGGACTCAATCTATGGGAGAGAACAAACAAATGTTAATGACCAGCAAAAAAAAAATATTTCATAGAGAGTGAGGAAAGGAGTGAGGCCCAGTGCATTACTGGAGGTCCCCCGGCTGACTAAACCTATTAGCAGCAGAACTAAGGGAGGGTTCAGAAACACATGATCCCTCCCTAATTGTAGGCTATATCAAAAAGGTAGGTTTTAGCCCTATTCTTAAAAACAGAGATCGAGTCTGACTCCCGAATCCAGATTGGCAGCTGATTCCACAGGAGAGGAGCTTGATAACTGAAGGCTCTGCCTCCCATTGTACTTTTGGAGATTCTAGGTATTACAAGTAAACCTGCATTTTGGGAGCGTAGTGCTCTGTTAGGATGATACGGTAGTATCATATCTTTTAAATAAAAAGGAGCCTGATTGTTTAGAGCTTTGTAAGTAAGAAGAAGGATTTTAATCAGAATCAGAATCAGCTTTATTGCCAAGTATATTTACAAGTAAACATACGAGGAATTTGACTTGACATTGGATGCGCACATTAGGCGCATCCAATGACGCGGCGCCATACAAGGCGCCTGTCAAACTTAATTCTTAAGTTTGATAGTTTAATTCTAACTTAATACTTAAACTTAATTCTAAACTCTATGGGAAGCCAATGAAGGGAGGCCAGAACCGGAGAGATATGATCTCTCTTTCTAGTACCTGTTAAAACTCTTGCTGCAGCATTTTGGATCAGCTGAAGACTTTTTAAAGATGTTTTAGGACAGCCTGATAATAAAGAATTACAATAATCTAATCTCGAGCTAACAAAAGCGTGGATCAGCTTCTCAGCATCACTCTGAGACAAGATGCTCCTAATCTTGGCAATATTACGCAAATGATAGAAGGCAGTCTTAGAAACAAATTTAATATGTGAATTGAAGGACAAATCCTGATCAAAAATAACTCCAAGGTTCCTCACAGAGCTATTAAGAGAAAGAGTAACTGCATCCAAACTGAAAGTTTGATTTGGAAAGGAATTTCTAAGGTTTTTTGGACCAACAAGAATGACTTCAGTCTTATCTGAATTTAATAGCAGGAAATTACAAGTCATCCAAGCTTTGATTTCCTTAAGACAGGCTTCTAACTTGGCTAATTGATTAGTATCATCTGGCTTCACTGACAAGTATAATTGTGTGTCATCTGCATAACAGTGAAAATGTATACAGTGCTTTCTAATAATGTTGCCTAACGGAAGCATATATAAACTAAAAAGAGTAGGGCCTAGCACAGATCCCTGTGGAACTCCATGACTAAGCTTTGAGCTGAGAGAAAACTCATCATTTACATGAACAAACTGGAACCTATCAGATAAATAAGATCTAAACCACTGCAACGAAGTTCCATTAAGTCCAACATAGTGTTCTAATCTATCAAGTAGAATATTATGATCAATAGTATCAAAAGCTGCACTAAGATCTAAAAGGACAAGTACAGAAACTAGTCCATTATCAGATGCAATGAGGAGGTCGTTAGTGACCTTCGCTAAGGCTGTTTCAGTACTATGATGGATTCTAAACCCAGATTGAAACTCCTCAAGTAAACCATTTCCCTGCAGGTGGTCAAATAATTGCGTAGCAACAACTCTTTCTAAGATTTTTGAAATGAAAGGGAGATTAGAGATTGGTCTATAGTTAGCTAAAGCTCCTGGATCTAGCGTTGGCTTTTTGAGTAAGGGTTTAATTACAGCCGTTTTAAAAGCCTGCGGTACATGGCCTAAAGTTAATGAAGAATTGATTATATGAAGAATAAAGCTACCAATAAGTGGGAAGACTTCTTTAAATAACCTGGTAGGAATAGGGTCTAAAAAACAAGTTGAAGGTTTGGATGAGGAAACTATTTTGTCTAACTCACAAAGGTCGATTGGAGTAAACTCATCAAGACAGACATCAATAGAAGGAGTTGTAGTAGTTACAGTATTTAAGTTAACTGTGGGAAGAATCTGATTGATTTTATCTCTGATGGATGAAATTTTATTATTGAAAAAGTTCATAAAGTTCTGACTAGTAAGCTCTAAGGGGATGCTAGGATTGACAGAGTCCTGACTCTTTGTCAACCTGGCTACAGTACTGAAAAGAAACCTGGGATTATTCTTGTTCTCTTCTATTAATGCAGAGTAATAACTCGTTCTAGCTTTTCTAAGAGATTTTTTATAAATTAAAAGATGATTTCTCCAAGCTAAATAGATTTCATCTAAATTAGTAGAGCGCCATTTTCTTTCTAATTGACGAGTCTTCTGTTTTAAGCTACGAGTTTCTGTGTTGAACCAAGGAGTTAAAAATCTCTGATTAGACTTTTTCTTTTTTAAGGGGGCCACCAAGTCTAGAGCCTGATGCAGAGAAGCTGAAACACTATCCACCATGTTATCAATTACAGAAGGAGCAAGCTGACTATAGCTTATTTCCGTTGTGTTGACACATGGCATAGAGGAAACAATCTGCATAAATTTGGAAACAGCATCATCTGAGAGGCCTCTACTGTGATAATATTTTTCTTTAGGAGCCAAATAGTCAGAAATAGTAAAATCAAAGGTTAACAGACAATGGTCTGACAGTACAGGGTTATGAGGAGACACTACAAGATTTTCTATTTCTATGCCATATGTCAGAACAAGGTCCAATGTATGGTGGAGGTAATGAGTAGAATTTCCTACTTTCTGAGAAAACCCAATCGAGTCTAATATTGAATTAAAAGCCACATTAAGGCAGTCACTATCTACATCCACATGTATATTAAAGTCCCCTACTATAATTATTCTATCAGATTTCAGCACTAAATCAGCTAAGAAATCAGCAAATTCGGATAAAAATTCTGAATAGGTTGATGGGGGACGATAAACTATGGCAAACAAAATTGGGTTTAACCTGGAATTGCTAAAGTGCCCAACACTGAGGACCAGGCCCTCAAAGGAATTATAACATGTTTTTTGCTTTACATTAACTAGTAATTTGGAATGGTAAATTGATGCTACTCCTCCTCCACGACCAGAACCTCTGGGATTTTGACAGTTTAAATAACCAGAGGGAGTTGATTCATTTAAACCAACATAATCCTCTTGCCCTAACCAAGTCTCTGTTAGGGAAATTAAATCAGCCATATAGCGTGCGCTCGAGTGTCTCTCCGCTCCGCGAGTGTCTCTCTGCTTTGAGTGTCTCAAGCGTGCGCTTGAGGAAGCATTATTTTAAGGTGAAACTTATATATTGTTGATTTACTTACAATAGAATGCTCAAACACATAAAATTTTCTATAAGCATGATGGGCACTGAACTGATAAATATGGACTCTCAGCAACATAAAACAATTTCTCTGTTGCTTTCTCAGACTGCGGGTTGAACATCCATAAGCAGTGCTCCAAAGTCATTCCAAATGACTGCCAGCCAGATCTTCGACATGTCAAGCCAAGCGTGCGCTTTGAGTGATATGGTGCTTTATCACAGCGTGATTAATACATATGTTGTGGCGACCCCCACAGCCTACGGGACAAGCAGAGCGCTCAGCTGGAGCAATTTTTTTTTTTTTTTTGTTACTTATTTGTACCCGTAGGTAGACCTGGTTTGCAGTCTGGTGACAAGCCACCGGCTGCTGGTCGCTGCGTGCGCGAGCGCCCTAAACCTACATGTTTTGGTATGCGGGAGGAAACCGGAGAAATCCCGGAGTAAACCCGCGCAACACGGGGAGAACATGCAAACTCCACACAGCTCACTGTTGGTCGGGGGCTGGGATCGAACCCACGATCTCATGATCCCCGCGATCCCCCGGCCAAGGGTAAAACTGTGCTGCCACAGTGCTAAACCACTGCGCCACCGTGCAGCCAATTAGCAGAACAGTGAGATGTATGGACTGATATCAATAGGCAGCCTCTCTTTGTCTAATCCCGGCGCCAGTAATCCTGCTATTGATATGTGTGACTCCAATGCAAATGTCCATGCTTTACTGCTGTGCATGTATTGTCTGTAGCTGGGTATATAAGTCAACTGCATATCGCTTGCTCTCTCTTTTTTTTTTGACCACTCGCATTACTTGTTGCAGAGGGCTCGCTCCAGCACGCTCCCACTGCGCTGGGGTGAACCCTCGTGATGGAGGATGAATAAAACACCCTTTTAAACTTCAGTTCGCCATGTCCACCTGCACTTATTTCGTGCCTCCACAATGTCAGCTTTATCGGGCGTGCGCTATAGCGCGTGATCACAGACATGTCTCATGCGCGCGTTTTGAGCGATATCGTGATAAAGCACGGGTTATTAGACAGATAGACATCGGGTTATTAGACGACCTTGTGGCCGCACATGGCCAAAGCATAACGAGCAGCATCTTTGATAAGAACAAAGGACAGACTTTCCTTGGAGATAACAGGAAGCTGCGAAATGTGATCTTTTGTATGCAGAGACGATTTGGAGGATGCTTTGTGTGCCAGAGTCTGTGAGGGGGATATTAAAGGATTAAGGAAGTGCATACAAAGTGATCTTTTATGTGAATGCAAGGTGACCTTTTGATATGTAGAAGGGCCTGAGTATATAAGTGAAGAGTTCTGTGTGAGATGCCTTCTTTTCTACTATGCTCATGAGAGAGAATGTGTAATAAACTGTTTGAGACCAACTTGCCTCATCATTTACACATTCTACACTGGTGACCCCAGACGAAGCATGCAACACGAAGAGAATTCCCCGGAGCCAGCCTCGTTGGGAGCCCCCAGCCAAGCGTATGCCGTTACAGTCCAGCTACTGGACTTTTGGCAGCACAACATGCGCTCCTGGTTCCACCTGGTTGAGGCGCAGTTCGCCCTCCGGGCGATATCGGTAGATGACACGAAATTCTACCATGTGATCGCAAAGCTCGACAACCACACGGCTCAACATGTGGAGAGCCTTCTGGAGCAGCCACCAGCCAGCGACAAATACGGCGCGTTGAAGGCTGCACTCATCCAGCACTACACTCTCTCGGTTGAGGAGAGAGCAGAGATCCTGGCGCTGACCGAGTTGGGAGATGGCACGCCCATTGACCTGATGGAGAAGATGCTGAGGTTGAAAGGCACGAACGATGACCACTTCATCTTTACCCACCTCTTCCTCAGGACCCTGCCGTCAGAGGCGAGAGCGGCCCTGGCCAGTTCGCCGTTGTTGGCCCAGCGGGACTACCGTGCGCTGGCACGGGAGGTGCATCGGATTGTCAACGCCAGCAGAGTGCGCGCAGCCACGGCGGCAGCGACGGAGCTCGGCGCGACAGCTGGAGATGGCGGGGAGCCAAGGACAGCGGTACCAGAACCACCGACGACAGCAGCGGCGGTCACCAAGGAACGCGGAGGAGACATCCTTTGTTTCTATCACCGCAGCTTTGCAGAGAAGGCACACAAATGTATACCACCGTGCCAGTTCAAGTGCTCGGGAAAACGCCAAGACCGGGGGTCGGTAGCAGCTGCGACCCTCGGGGAGGAGAACAAGCTGCTCTACTTGACGGACGCACGCTTGGGGAGGCATTTCCTCGTGGACACAGGCGCCCAGTTGAGTTTCATCATGCCATCCTACGCCGACCGGCTGGCAGGTTCCAGCGGCCCCCAGATGGCAGCAGCAAACGGCTCGGACATTAAAACCTTTGGTGAGAGGACTCTGCTTCTGTCTCTACATGGCCGTACTTTTGAGTGGACTTTTGTCATAGCAGCATTGAATTTCAATATATTGGGGGCTGATTTTTTGTGCTCACATGGGTTGTTGGTTGATGTCGCAAACAGGCGCCTGGTGAATGCACTGTCTTTTGATTCTATTCCCTGTACAGCTCGAGCGTCCCGGCCAACAGCACAAGCCAACGTCACAGCTGCAAGCGGTAAGTTCCACACACTGCTCACTCAGTTCCCAGCACTCATGGTCCCCACATTTTCGGCAGCTGTCGCTAAACACGGGGTGGAACATTTTATTACCACAACTGGGCCCCCCGTTTTTGCAAAACCTTGGCGCTTGGACGCAGCTAAACTGGCCATAGCGCGCGAGGAGTTCGCCAACCTGGAGAGGTTGGGCATCATCAGGCGTTCAAACAGCCCATGGGCTTCCCCGCTACACATGGTCCCTAAAGCTAACGGTTCGTAGCGACCTTGTGGGGATTTCCGCAGATTGAACAACGCCACAGCGCACGACCGCTACCCAGTTCCTCACATCCAAGATTTTTCTGTTCATTTGGCAGGAACGCGCGTTTTTTCTAAAATAGACTTGGTCCGCGGTTACCACCAAGTCCCAGTGCGCGCAGAGGACATACCCAAAACAGCGGTGATAACTCCGTTTGGCCTATTTGAGTTTTTGCGCACGCCATTCGGGCTGAAAGGGGCTGCACAGACGTTCCAACGCATGATGGATGCGGTGCTGCACGATCTCCCTTTCGTATTCATCTACCTGGATGATATTTTGGAAGCCAGCGCGCCCGAAGACGAACACGAAACCCACCTCACGGCAGTTTTCCGGAGGTTGGGAGAGCATGGTTTAATAATCAATCCAGCGAAGTGTCAGTTCGGGGTGATGCAGATTGATTTTTTTGGGGCACCGCGTCTCTCCCGAAGGAGCGGTTCCACTGCCTGACAAACTGCGCGCGGTAGCAGATTTTCCTCGACCACAAACGGTCAGGGTGTTACAGGAGTTTTTGGGAATGGTGAATTTTTATAACCGTTTTCTCCCCCGCACAGCGCAGCTCAAGCAACCACTGTACGCCGTGCTCAAAAAGCAGAAACCCGCAAATAAGATCGAATGGTCCCCGGAGCGAGAGCGGGCGTTCTCGGAAGTCAAAGCAGCCCTGGCAAACGCTGCGTTGTTGGCACATCCAGACCCAACGGCCCACATAGCGCTCACGAATGACGCGTCAGAGGTGGCCATAGGGGCGGTCGTGGAGCAGCGTGTAGCCGGGGCTTGGCAATCGCTCGCCTTTTTCAGCAGGACTTTGCGCGATAGTGAACATAAATACAGCTCGTTTGACAGGGAGTTGCTGGCTCTCCACTTGGCTATTCGCCACTTCCAGTTCTGGCTGGAAGGGCGCTGCTTCACCGCATTCGTTGACCACAAGCCACTAACATTCGCGATGGCCAAGATTTCAGAACCTTGGTCGAGCTGGCAGCAGAGACAGCTGGCCGCGATTTCAGAGTTTACTACCGATATTCAGCCTGTCTCGGGTAAACTGAATGTAGTGGCAGACTGCCTCTCACGCGCCGTGGTGGCCCCGGTCCGCGTGGGGATAGATTACGCAGCCATGGCCGTGGAGCAGGTTAGTGATGCGGATGTGCGTGCGCTCCAGTCTGGACCAACAGGGTTAAGGGTGGAATGCAGGGTGCTGCAAGACGGTGTGCAATCCCTAATCTGCGATGTCTCCACGGGGCGACCGCATCCCGTGGTATCGGCCGCGTGGCGCTGCCGCGTTTTTGACTCGGTTCATTCTTTAGTGCACCCGGGAATGCGTGCGTCGGTCAAGATGGTAGGAGAGAAATTTGTGTGGCCGAGTCTTCGCAAACAGGTGAAAGAGTAGGCAGCAGCCTGCATGGCTTGCCAATGAGCCAAAGTACACAGACACACAAGGACTCCCTTGGAGCCGTTTCACATCCCGGCCAAGAGGTTCAACCATGTTCACGTAGACCTCGTGGGCCCCCTCCGGCCATCACAGGGGTGCACGCACCTTCTGACAATGGTGGACCGCACCATGCGATGGCCGGAGGTGGTTCCACTCGCGTCAACCACAGCCGAGGAGGTAGCGCGTGCGTTTTTAACAGCATGGGTGGCGCGTTTTGGAGTCCCGTCGGACATTACGTCCAACAGAGGCTGTGACGATGGGATGTCACCACTATTATGACTTGTTGTGTGTGTGATCATGTATATTTGTAATGGTAAATGTTATTATGATTATCTGTTAAAGTACACACATTTATTTGGAATCTGTCTTTGTTTAATTTGAATGCCCTTAGGAGATAATTGTATGGTTAATTGTTTTGGGTAGAATAATGAATGATAAGTTATTTCGCATACCTTTGCCGACATGCTTCCTGTGGGTGTCCGGGCAAAAGATTCTGTGTGTTCTGTGTGAGATGCCTTCTTTTCTACTATGTTCATGAGAGAGAATGTGTAATAAACTGTTTGAGACCAACTTGCCTCATCATTTACACATTCTACAACCTGCTCTACCTCCTGAGCCGCTGCCGCCCCACTTTTTCCTCAACTCTCCCTCTTTAGGAAAGCTATGGAGGCTTACCCCGCTCTCTTTATTTCCCTTTGATTGGAAATTACACCCAAAAGCCACGCAATGTGGCATTTTCACTGACAAATGGCAATAGTTAGTAGCTTCGCTTCTTGGCTTGTATAAGACAGAAAAAACGGCTGCAACCATTCTACGTCACTACCCAGAATGCATTGCGATGTAAACAAAAAGGGCCATTTATATCGTAATAAAGTTTTTTAAAAATCTATAAAACTGGGAATTATTTTCAAAAAAATTATATTATAGTTATGTTACTAACATAAAAATAAAGCATACAGAGCTAACATACCAATATAATCGGAGTTCCTTTTAAGAGGCGCTCCATTATCCCCCTAGTCCAACAGACCCCCTCGCCCGGATGCAGTTTAGCGTCATACCCAGGGCAGATTAGGCTGAGCAAGATTGTAAATAATGATGAAGGTTTTTGTTTTATCATACCAAGCTGTTCTGTTCAGAATGCCCAAAGTTATAATGACTTAGGATGACCAGGTCACGTAAAGATCATAGCAGAATGTTCAGTGCTGTCCGCCTACTGATTATTGATTCAGTTTCAATCAATTCATTTTTGATCTAGCATCTCCAAAGAAGAGAAAAACAACTAACTTTATATCCTTGAGGCAGCTGGTAGAAAACCAGCGAAGCCAGTGTTCGTGTTGGAACAAGCAAGCTAGCTGATAAAGTTAACCTTTGCGCCAAAGGCTTTTCGAGAACGATGCTGAGATCCAGACTTCACCGACATTCAAGAGTGTCACTCGCTTGGGAAGTCTTAATTCTTCTGAACAACTGAAGAAAATGAACGAGTAGTAACCGAGGTTTGCTGTTCTGATGGCAAAATGTCAGAACACCAGCTAATCAGTCTGTGGCTTTGAGGATTACAAGTAGCTGGGAGTCTACAAATAAACTGCTTATTGTTAACAATGAGGGATAACAATTAGACACCAAGACAACGATGTCTAACTTCATCTGAAAGCACCTGGACAGGTGAGTGTGCTGAATGAAGCCAGCCTTTAGATTTAAGATTCCTTTGTTGGTCCCACAATGGGTAAATTACAGGGCATCCACATGAGTGGATGAGGCAAATTAGGTCACGTGTTTAAAAAAAAAAAAAAACAACTCAGTTCAAAAACAGAGAAAAACAAACAGGAGAAATTAAGTTGAGGGCTCTGAATAATTTATGGGCTGATGTGAATAAACATGGATGATAAGTGTTATGAAGATAAATACAGTATATTTAGCTTTGTACATGTCTGGATAGGTCATGCTAGCCCACTTCTCCATGTCTTTTGGCCAGTTTTGCTTTGGAATGATATCGGGAGCCTGCCTCTCAATTAAATCTAATTTGTCATCATACCACTATCTGTCATTATCAAGAGTTTGATAATAAATTTTGGACATTTTTACATTTTTTCACTGCATTATGTGCCACAATTATTATAATTATCAATTATCCCCCCAAGCATGTCCGCCGATCTCCTTTCACCACACTGGAAGTCACGTGTGATTAAAACTATGTGATTAAAACTAGTGATTAAAACTATGAATAGGTACGGCAGCTGTAGCCCTGTACCAGGGGTCTACAGATAAGGAAGAGTTGACCAATCCAACACAACCTTTCCAGATCAACTCTCATTCACTGTGGTTGTGGTGCAGGGGAAGAGTGTGCTCTACCTCTGATCGGAGGGTTGGTGGTTGGCTTCCCGCTCTCTGATTACAAGTACATAACATTATATATTGCTAGATTGATATAATGACATGCAGTAGGTGATTTGAAGGGGGACTGGGGGGATGCCAAGACTGAAATATGACTGGATGGTACAGCGAGCCGCCCAAGGCGGCGGATGCTGCTGCTAATAAATAATAAGGAATAAATTAGGACACCCCATATTCATTCCCACTTAAAACTGCTAAAATAAATGTTAAAAAAGGCAAATAAAAACAAAAACAAGGCTGGATATATGAACATTTATGAATAAAGAATTGAATATTTAATGGAGTTGTGGCGCATATATTGAATTGTATCAATATATTAGCGAGCAGCAGAATTGTATCTGCTGCTCGCTAATATATTTTAACTGTTGACCAGTATCACTTACTCTTATTCTACACTTTATTGCATGTATAGTTTATTTCTTTTATCTTATCATGTTTAATGTTGCAGCATTGCACCGAGACAAATTCCTAGTTTGTGTACTACATGAACAATGGCAATAAACCTGATTCTGATCTTCTGATCTGAATTCATATTTCCCACGGGCTGCACGGTGGCGCAGTGGTTAGCACTGCGGCAGCACAGTTTACCCTTGGCCGGGGGATTGTGGGGATCGTGGGTTCGATCCCAGCCCCCGACCAACAGTGATCTGTGTGGAGTTTGCATGTTCTCCCCGTGTTGCGTGGGTTTACTCCGGGATTTCTCCGGTTTCCTCCCACATGCCAAAAACATGCATGTTAGGTTAATTGGCTGTTCTAAATTGTCCCTAGATATCTGTTTCCTATAGGCCCTTAGAATAGAGGGTTAGTATTAATGAAAGCGCTTTGAGTGGTCTTTGTGACTAGAAAAGCGCTATATAAGTGCAGGTTAGTTAGTTAGTTAGATATGCATGACTGTATGTGTATTAGGGGCTTCATGTCTCAGAGGACAAAAGAGGTCTGGGCCTACAGAGATCTACAGGAGATGATGAGGAGGTGTGAGTTCGGGCCTTTGTCTTGGAGAGGATGCCCCAGTGGGACTCCTGGAACATCAAGGGATAAGAGACAATAGGAGAAGATCAAAGAGGCATTGTGACTGAGATTATGTACCATGGATTGTATGTTTGCTTAAGAACCATGTGACTTAGGTTGTGTGGCTTCTGCAGGGTATAAGAAGTGTGATATGTGATTGCTCAGCCTCTTCTGTTTTTGAGAGATTGATAGAGGATGTGTTCTTTCAATAAAACTGATCCTGAGAAATAAACTCAGTCTCATCCTTGAACGCATTCTCTACAGAGTGTCCTAATTTTTTCACGACTGTATAGTCATCAACACGTCAATGCATCAGCTGCTGCTCAGCTGATTGCTGATGTCACATAAGCTTGACAAACTTTGCCCAGAAGAACCAAAATTTATACTTGGGAGATTTTAACCACTGTAATTTCAATACTTCATTGAAAATATGAACAGGATGAGACTTGTGCTCCAACACAAAAAGCATCAGGATTGATCTTTGTTATGGGTCTGTAAAAGAGGCTTCTAAATCCCTGCCCACGCCTTCACTGGGAGCCTCCTATCATAATAGTGTGTACTGTGGGGAGCATGAAAAGACGAGGCTGAATTATTCTTTAATTCAGGTTTTATTCTCACGATCACATCCCCAGCAATCTCTCAGGAACAGAAGAGAGATAGCTCAGTCAAAACCTCTTCATTTATACATGCAAGAACAAAAGGGAGAATCACACATCTCTGTCACGCCCCTTGAATGACAATAGCTTCCCCACCAAGTCCTTCTGTCCTCCGCCTGGCCTCCAGGAGGTCGGGAAGTCCATTCAGCTCCTTATCTCCGTGCCTCCACCTTCCAGCTGTTGTCCTCAGGCGGTCCGGACATATTGTCCCATCCAAGACGTGAGGTCAGACCACACATGCAGTCTCAAGCATCCCATTGTACTTAAACATATGTAGGGAAAAATACATGAGCTACATGTACCTAATGCCAGTGTACACACCTTCCTTCAGACGTCTAGGAAGGAAAGAGAGGGAAGTGAAAACCTGAACAGAAGAGAGGATTTCTTCACTGTAGGCATGCTTGGACTGTATGAACTGGGAGTGTTTTCGTGATGCCTGTGATGAAAGACATCATCAGTGTAAAAGTCTGGCGTCACCAGACATTTTACACCAGTGATCCTCAGGAGAAAAAAACTTGTCGCAAGGGAAGTCAGAAACGAGATAAGAAAAGCTAAAATGCACTACAGACAGAAAATAGAGGAGCAGTACAGTAGGGGTGATCTGAGAACAGCCTGGCAGGGACTCAAACGCATGGCTAATGTGACTCAACATTCCTGTAATACCAGGCAGCCCATTTATGTAAATAATGTGGTTGATTTTAATTTGCCAAATGCTTTCAACTCATTTTTTGCACCCTTTGCGAGGTCCCACTTTCTCAAGGATATTTCTTCACTAAATCTCTTGAACCAAAAACAGTTATTTTAGTAACACAAAAACAAGTGACATCCTTGTTCAAAAAGGTGAACATTACAAGGGCTGCTGGCCCACATGCCATATGTGGACACGCACTGCATTACTGTACAGACCAGCTGAGTGAGATTTTCCCCCACTTTTTCAAATGTGTGCAGATAGTGGCCAGATTGCAAAAAAATGGAAAACATCTACTATAATACCAGTCTGTAAAACATCAAAGAAGATCTGAATGAATTCTGACCAGCTGCACTTACATCTCTTGTGATGAAAACCTTTGAGGGGATCCTGAAAGATAATGTGGTTTCCTGAATTAATGACCAGCTAGATCCACTCAGTCTGCATATCAAGTTGACAAAGGGGTGGACAATGCAAAGCTTTTTTTATTTTAGATTGAGCACACAAAAACCTTGAACAGCCTAAATCTCATGTCAGGCTTTTATTTGCAGACTTTTCTTCTGCATTTTATAAGATGCAGCTGTGGAGAGCGTGATATGAAGAGGCTGAATTTCTTTCTCAATTCAGATTTATTGAACATCTCACATCTCCAACGATCTCTCACACAGAAAAGAGGTCAAACAACTCCCAGACCCTCACTTTTATACTTGAGACATCAAAGAACATAATCCCAAATGTCAACAAATCCCCCATGGACAATAACTCTCCCCCTAAGTCCCTTCTTCCTCCACCTGACCCCAGGAGGTCAGGAAGTCCTTTCAGAGTCTTTAACAAAAGCACCTCCTCCTCCTGCTGTTATCTTCAGGAGGGCCAGAAACATTGTTACTTCAAAGATGTGGGTTACAAAATACATACAGTGGGGCAAAAAAGTATTTAGTCAGCCACCAATTGTGCAAGTTCTCCCACTTAAAAGATGAGAGAGATCGCCAATTTTCGTCATAGGTATACCTCAGCTATGAGAGACAAAATGAGAAAAAAAAAAATCCAGAAAATCACATTGAAGGATTTTTAATGAATTAATTGGTAAATTCCTCAGTAAAATAAGTATTTGGTCAATAACAAAAGTTCATCTCAACACTTTGTTAAATACCCTTTGTTGGCAATGACAGAGGTCAAACGTTTTCTGTAAGTCTTCACAAGGTTTTCACACACTGTTGCTGGTATTTTGGCCCATTCCTCCATGCAGATCTCCTCTAGAGCAGTGATGTTTTTCTCCTCTTTCATCTCTCGGCGCCACACCAGTCGGCTGCCTTTTGCAACAGCGGCTCGATTCCGAGTTTTGTTTTTTTTTCCCTTCCTCTCTCTTTTGATCACTTTTTTTTTTTTTCACCCCACTTATATCACGGACACACAGATCGTCCCAAATGTCTCCTGAGCCGGTGGACGGAGCCACTGTTTATAGCAGGATTCGATACAACAGGGGAAGAGCTGCTAGCATTTAACCGCCACCCGGTCCCACTGGAAAAACTCGACATACCGAGAGAACTGAGGCGAAAACGCCGCGGCTGCCGGGCTGGAGTAAGGCGGAGGACAAAAAATATAAGGTACAGACCCTCCCTTCCATCTGTTGTCATGGGAAATGTACGGTCGATACTGGGAAAGTTTAGATGAGCTAGCGGCTATCTCCCGTTATGATAGCACTTACCGGGAGTGCTCTCTCCTTTTGTGTACTGAGACGTGGCTAACTGAACTAGCAGCAGATGCTAACATTGAGCTGGAGGGTTTTCACATGATACGAGCTGACCGAACACCAGAGAGTGGCAAAACTAGGGGCGGTGGAGTGATAATGTATGTTAACAACAACTGGTGCAGACCGGGACATATCACTGTTAAACAACGACACTGCAGCAAAGACATTGAGTTGCTAGCTGTTAGCATGAGGCCTACATATCTCCCGAGAGAACACTCACACGTGATCTGCATTGTTGTTTATGCAAATCCGACGGCGAACGCTGGGACAGCGCGTGACGTCATCCATTCAGTAACCAGCAGGCTGCAGACAGAACACCCAGATGCTCTTCTCCTCATCTCAGGCGATTTCAACCACGTTTCTCACTGTCTCCATTCTGCCCACTTTCTCCCAGTATGTCACATGCCACACTAGAGACAATAAAACACTGGATTTGTTCTACGCAAACACTAAGGAGGCGTACACCTCATCACAACTCCCCCCAACTTGGGAGATCGGATCACAACTTGGTTCATCTCCGACCGGTGTACAAACCCCTAGTGCACAGACAACCTCCGGCCCATGCACACTGTGGAGTTATGGTCTGAGGAGACAATGGACACTCTAAAGGACTGTTTTGAAGCCACTGCCTGGAAGCAGCTCAGCGATCCACATGGTGAGGACATCGATGGCCTCATTCACACCTTCACGGGCTACCTCAGCTTCTGTGTGGACAAATCCGTTCCCACCAAGACCATACGGCGTCACTCAAACAACAAACCCTGGATCAACCTGAGATAAAAACACTTCTGAGAGAGAAGAGAGGATCTTCAGGTCGGGGAACAGGGAGATGCTGAAGTCCGTACAGAGGGAGCTGAGGAGAAAGATCAGAGAAGGCAAGGACAGCTTCAGGAAGAAGATGGAGGACAAGCTGCAACAGAGCGACATCAGCGGGGTCTGGAGAAACCTCAAAACCATCTCGGGGCTCCAGAATACCTCCCCCAGGCCACGGGGGGCAGGGAGTGGGCGAACAACCTGAATCTGTTTTTCAATAGATTTGACCAACCGCCCTCCCCCCTGTCTGCACAACAACCACTGCTGCCTCTAAGAAATCAAGTCCTGCTACCCCACTCCCCACTCCACCGACACCCCCCCCCACTCCCAACACACAGCCCCCCATCCTGACCCTGACCAAGACCCAGGTGAGGACGGAGCTGAGGAAGATCAAGGCGAGGAAGGCGTCGGGACCGGACGGCATCAGCGCAAAGCTCCTCAAGTCCTGTGCAGACCAGCTGTGTGGGATTGTGACATATATCTTCAACATGAGCCTGAAACTGGGGAGGGTACCACAAGCTGTGGAAAACATCTTGTGTGGTACCTGTACAAAAACTTCCCACCCCTAAGACCTGAACAGCTTCAGACCGGTGGCCTTGACGTCCCACTTGATGAAGACCCTGGAGAGACTGCTCCTTGCTCATCTCCGCCCCCCTGGTGGAACCAGCGATGGATCCACTCCAGTTCGCCTACCAGCATGGCATTGGGGTGGAGGATGCGGTGATCTTCCTCCTTCACCGTTCTCTGTCCCACCTGGAGAAGCCCGGGAATATGTGAGGATCATGTTCTTTGACTTCTCCAGTGCTTTCAACACCATCCAACCGATGATCCTGAAGGTCCTAGCTGCTGCGCGCAGGGGTGGGACCAGCACCTGTCATCATGGATCCTGGACTACCTCACGAACCGGCCTCAGTTTGTGAGAACCCGGGACTGTGTTTCCGACACCGATCATCAGTAGCACGGGGCCCCCCAGGGAACGGTGCTGGCTCCCTTCCTGTTCACTCTTTATACTGCGGACTTCTCACACAACACAACACATTGCCATCTACAGAAGTTCTCTGATGACTCTGCGATCGTTGGTCTCATCTCCAGCGGAGATGAAGCTGAGTACAGAGGGCTTATCCAGGACTTTGTGGACTGGTGCCATCGGAACTGCCTCCAGATCAACGCGAGGAAAACTAAGGAGCTGGTGGTGGACTGCCGCAGGCATGGGCAGCCCCTCACAGCACCAGTAAATATACAGGGAACAGACATCGAGATGGTGACATCCTACAAGTACCTGGGTATTCATCTGAACAATAAACTAGACTGGTCACACAATACTGACGCACTCTACAAGAAAGGGACAGCGCAGGCTGTTCCTGCTGAGGAGACCAGGTCTTTTGGTGTACAAGGGGCGCTGCTGAAGTCATTCTATGACACGTGGTGGCATCAGCCATCACTTTTGGAGTGGTCTGCTGGGGCAGTGGCATTACTGCAGCCGATAGGAAGAGACTGAACAAACTGATTAAGAAAGCTAGCTCTGTCCTGGGGCAACGCCTTGATCCGATGGAGGAGATTAGGAGAGAGAAGGACGGTGGCTTAAACTGTCATCTCTGCTGGAGGTCCGAGTTCCACCCTATGCAGGACATACTGGATGCACCTGAGGAGCTCATTTAGCAGCAGACTACATCATCCCAGGTGCACAACCGAGAGGTTCGTAGGTCCTTCCTACCAACGGCTGTCAGACTGTACAACCTAAGCAGGGCTGCTCGCAGAGATAGCAAAAAGACGTAACAAAACTAATAGTTTTTTGAATGCGAAAAGATGCAATAGACTTACACAATGGTCCTCTCCGGCATACAACTAGGAACATACCGGTCGCTATGGAGGGTGAGAATATGTATGGGCACATAATCATACCATGTAGGATAACTAAATAGACGGTTATGCTGTTTCATCCCACCTAGCAACAATGCTCTGCACTGTGTGTGTTTATATATTTACATATTTATTCCATCTAGCTACAATGCTCTGCACTGGGTGTGTTTATATTTATATATCTATATATTTATTCCATCTAGCTACAATGCTCAGCACTGGGTGTGTTTATATTTATATATCTATATATTTATTCCATCTAGCTACAATGCTCCGCACTGTGTTTTTATATATCTACATATTATTCCATCTAGCTACATTGCTCCGCACTGTGTGTGTTTATATACTTGCATATTTATTCCACCTAGCTGCAATGCTCCGTACTGTGGGTGTTTATATATTTACATATTTATTCCATCTAGCTACAATGCTCTGCACTGTGTGTTCATATATTCATATATTTATTCCATCCAGCTACAATGCTCTGCACTGTGTGTCTGTGTGTATATATATATTTTATAGTAATATGTACATATGTATATTAGCTGCTCTTGCTTGCTTGTTTTTTTTCTTGCCTTCTGATTGTTGCTCTGAGTGTTGCTATCCCTGTGCTGTTGCAATCCTGGAATTTCCCCATTGTGGGACTAATAAAGGCTTATCTTATCTTATCTTATCTTATCTTATCTTATCTTGTTTTGGGGCTGTCGCTGGGCAACACAGACTTTCAACTCCCTCCAAAGATTTTCTATGGGGTTGAGATCTGGAGACTGGCAAGGCCACTCCAGGACAATGAAATGCTTCTTACGAAGCCACTCCTTCGTTGCCCGGGCGGTGTGTTTGGGATCATTGTCATGCTGAAAGACCCAGCCACGTTTCATCTTCAGTGCCCTTGCTGATGGAAGAAGGTTTTCACTCAAAATCTCACGATGCATGGCCCCATTCATTCTTTCCTTTACATGGATCAGTTGTCCTGGTCCCTTTGCAGAAAAACAGCCCCAAAGCATGATGTTTCCACCCCCATGCTTCACAGTAGGTATGGTGTTCTTTCTCCTCCAAACACGACAAGTTGAGTTTATACCAAAAAGTTCTATTTTGGTTTCATCTGACCATATGACATTCTCCCAATCCTCTTCTGGATCATCCAAATGCTCTCTAGCAAACTTCAGACAGGCCTGGACATGTACTGGCTTAAGCAGGGGGACACGTCTGGCACTGCAGGATTTGAGTCCCTGGCAGCGTAGTGAGTTACTGATGTAGCCTTTGTTACTTTGGTCCCAGCTCTCTGCAGGTCATTCACTAGGTCCCCCCGTGTGGTTCTGGGATTTTAGCTCACTGTTCTCGTGATCATTTTGACCCCACAGGGTGAGATCTTGCGTGGAGCCCCAGATCAAGGGAGATTATCAGTGGTCTTGTGTGTCTTCCATTTTCTAATAATTGCTCCCACAGTTGATTTCTTCACACCAAGCTGCTTACCTATTGCAGATTCAGTCTTCCCAGCCTGGTGCAGGTCTACAATTTTGTTTCTGGTGTCCTTTGACAGTTCTTTGGTCTTGGCCATAGTGGAGTTTGGAGTCTGACTGTTTGAGGTTGTGGACAGGTATCTTTTATACTGATAACGAGTTCAAACAGGTGCCATTAATACAGGTAACGAGTGGAGGACAGAGGAGCCTCTTAAAGAAGAAGTTACAGGTCTGTGAGAGCCAGAATTCTTGCTTGTTTGTAGGTGACCAAATACTTATTTTACCGAGGAATTTACCAATTAATTCATTAAAAATCCTTCAATGTGATTTTCTGGATTTTTTTTTTCTCATTTTGTCTCTCATAGTTGAGGTATACCTATGATGAAAATTGGAGACCTCTCTCATCTTTTAAGTGGGAGAACTTGCACAATTGGTGGCTGACTAAATATTTTTTTGCCCCACTGTATGTGGTCATCAGCATCCCAATCACTGTGCTATACATATGCAGTTAAAATATGTGTGCCACATAACCCCCCCCCCAAACATCGAAGAATGAAACAATACAACATAGCTCACATATCTGATAATAGAAAAAAACATACCTTCAGTCCATGCCGACCGTCTGGGCTTCTAAAAACGTCTTTCCTAACTTGCTGAAACGGGCTTCATCAGCTCCTGCGGTGCATCATGCAGTGAATCTGCTAACTGAGGATGAGAACTGTTAGTTGATCCCCACGGGAGCTCTGGGGCATTCTCCCTGTGGTGTCTGCCACGTCGAGGAGCCCTCGCCACTCGTACAGACTCGTCGTTCATCACAAAAGCAGGCTTTAATCTGTCTATACTAACTGTTTCCCTCCTGTCCCCCAAATCTAGCACAAAATGCTTATCACCTGTTTCCAGCACCCTATATGGGCCATCGTAAGGTGGGTGTAGGGTTGGGCGCAGAGCTTCATGCTGACAAAACAAACCGCGGCATCTTTAAAGATTTGGGTACAAAAACACGCGGAAAAGTGTGATGAACGGGCCCTCGGAAGCGTGTCGCCCCCGTGCCGATCATGACCATTGAGCAGGGGGACGTCCTGGTGCCGGATGATCTGGCAGAAACTCCCCTGGCAGCCGGAGGGGCTGCGCAAAAACCAACTCCGCTGGGGAGGCTTTTAAGTCTTCTTTCGGTGCAGAACGCAACCCCAATAAAACCCATAGTAGTCTGTTTACCCAATTTGCCTCCGTAAGCGACGCTCTGAGGGCTGCCTTTAATGATCTATGAAAACGCTCGCATAAACCATTAGCCTGGGGGTGGTAAGCGGTAGTGCGATGAATTGTCACACCTAAGCTGTGGGCCATCTCTGACCAAAGCTCATAAACAAATTGAGGTCCCCTGTCGGACGTAATATCTGACGGAACCCCGAAAAGCGCTATCCAAGCTGTCAAAAATGCGCGGGCCACCTCTGCAGCCGTGGTTGATGCCAGTGGGACCACCTCCGGCCAACGCGTGGTTCGATCCACCATTGTCAAAAGATGTGTGAACCCCTGCGACGACGGTAGGAGGCCCACGAGGTCGACATGCACATGATCAAACCTCTTGGCCGGGATGTGAAACGGCTCTAAGGGGGCTTTTGTGTGCTTGTGAATTTTGGCCCGCTGGCAAGCCATACAGGCTCTTGACCATTCTTTCACATGCTTACGCAGGCTCAGCCAAACAAACTTCTCTGCTACCATTTTCACAGACGCGCGCACCCCCGGGTGTGCCAGGGAGTGAATCGAGTCAAAAACGCGGCGGCGCCAAACGACCGGGACTATTGGACGCGGTCGCCCGGTAGAAACATCGCAGACTAGGGGGGTCATACCATTTTGTAGGCTCCAGCTCTCCAGCCTTAACCCTGTTGGTCCAGACTGGAGCGCACACACATCCGCATTGCTACCCTGATCCGCCGCCATGGCTGCATAATCTATCCCCACGTGAAGTGGGGCCGCGTGTGCTTCCGCGCTGCTATTTTGCTCTGCGGCTGAGGTAGTATAATCTACCTCTGCGCGAACTGGTGCTGTTACCGCGTGAGAGAGGCAGTCTGCCACTACATTGAGTTTACCCGCTACGTGTTGAATATCAGTAGTAAATTCCGAAATTGCGGCCAGCTGCCTCTGCTGCCGGCCCTACCAAGGTTCTGGAATTTTGGCCATCGCAAAAGTGAGCGGTTTGTGATCGACAAACGTGGTGAAACGCCGACCTTCTAGCCAGAATTGGAAGTGGTGAATGGCCAAGTGGAGCGCTAACAGCTCCCTGTCAAACACGCTGTATTTTCGCTCTGCCTCGCGGAAGGATCTGCTGAAAAAGGCCAACGGCTGCCAAACCCCGGCAACGTGCTGCTCTACAACCGTCCCTATGGCCAAATCTGATGCATCAGTAGTGAGCGCTATGCGGGCCATTGGGTCTGGGTGAGCTAACAACACAGCGTCTGCCAGGGCTTTTTTACCTCCGCGAATGCGCGCTCCCGCTCCGGGGACCAATCGATTGCATTGGAGGGTTTTTGCTTTTTAAGCGCGGCGTATAATGGTTGCATGAGCTGCGCTGCGTGGGGGAGGAAACGGTTATAAAAATTCACCATTCCCAAAAATTCCTGTAGTGCTTTGACTGTTTGTGGCCGTGGAAAATCTGCCACTGCGCGCACTTTGTCCGGTAGCGGAACTGCCCCTTCTGGGGAGACGCGGTGCCCAAAGAAATCGATCTGCGCCACCCCGAACTGGCACTTAGCTGGATTGATTATTAACCCGTGCTCTCCCAACCTCTGAAAAACTGCAGTGAGGTGTTTTTCGTGTTCCTCTTCGGACGTGCTGGCTACCAAAATGTCGTCCAGGTAGATGAACACAAAAGGGAGACCGCGTAACACAGCATCCATCATGCGTTGGAAGGTTTGTGCGGTGCCTTTAAGGCCAAACGGCATGCTTAAAAACTCAAAAAGTCCAAATGGGGTTATCACCGCTGTTTTGGGAACGTCCTCAGCGCGCACTGGGACTTGATGATAGACGCGAACCAAAGTCTATTTAGAAAAAATGCGTGCCCCCGCTAGATGTACTGAAAAATCCTGAATATGAGGAATTGGGTAGCGGTCATGCGCTGTGGCGTTGTTTAACCTGCGGATGTCACCGCAAGGTCTCCATGAGCCGTCAGCTTTAAGGACCATGTGCAGTGGGGAAGCCCATGGGCTTTTTGAACGGCGAATGATGCCCAACCTTTCCAGGTTGGCAAACTCCTCGCGCGCTATGGACAGTTTAGCTGCATCCAAGCGCCGAGCTTTCGCAAAGACGGGAGGGCCAGAGGTGGTAATGAAGTGCTCCACCCCGTGTTTCGCAACTGTTGCCGAAAAAGTGGGAACTGTGAGTGCTGGAAACCGGGTGAGGAGAGCGTGAAACTTACCGCCTGCTGTGGCGACATTGGTCTGTGCTGGTGGCGGGGACACTCGAGCTGCACAAGGAATGGAATAAAAAGAGGGTGCATTAACGAGGCGTCTATTGGGAAGATCAACTAACAACCCATGTGAGCACAGAAAATCAGCACCTAACATGTTGAAACTCACCGCCGCTACAATAAAAGTCCATTCATATGTGCGGCCATTCAAAGACAGAAGCAGAGTCCTTTCACCGAAGGTCTTAATGCTCGAGCCGTTCGCCGCTGTTGCTCCGTCACCACGGGGACCAGCCAGCCGGTCAGCGTAGGTTGGGGTGATGAAACTCACTTGGGCGCCCGTGTCCACGAGAAAATGTCTCCCGGAGCGCGCGTCTGTCCGGTAGAGCAGCTTGTTCTGCTCGCCGAGTGCCGCCGCTGCTAACGACTCTCGGTCCTGGCGTTTCCCGTGTTCCTGAACTGGCACGGCGGTACACATCTGTGCGCCCTCTCTGCGAAACGACGATGGTAGAAGCAGAAGGCGTCTCCTCTGCTGCGTTGGGAATTCGCTGCCGCCATTGTTGGTGGGCCCGCCTCCGTCGTCTCTGGATCAACGCTGCTCCCGGTCGCCACGCCGAGATCTGCCGCTGCTGCGGTGGCTGCTTGCTCCTCACTGGAGTTGAGGATCCGCTGCGCCTCATGGGCCAGCGCGCGGAAGTCCCGCTGGGTCACAAAATGGGTGCCCGACAGGGTCGTCCTCGTCTGTGATGGCAGGGTTCTCAGGAAGATCTGTGTGAAGAGGAAATCATCGTTGTCTGTGCCTCTCAGCAGCAGCATGTCATCCATCAGGTCGACAGGCTTGCGTCCTCCCAAGTCATGTAGAGCTAGGCGCCTCCTAGCTCTCTCCTCGGCTGAGGGCGTGAAACGCTGCATGAGGGCAGCTTTAAACCCGGTGTATTTGTCGCCAGCGGGCGGGTGTTGCACCAGGCTCCGCACGTGTCGAGCTGTGCAGTTGTCGAGTTTGGCGATGACGTGGTAGAATTTTGTGTCATCTGCCATTATTCCCCCGAGTGCGAACTGTGCCTCGGCCAGGAGGAACCACGAGTCCGGGTCATTTGCCAGAATTCTGGTAGTTTGACTGAGACCGCGCTTGCTCGGGTGGTCTCTGGCGAGCTTGGTTAAGGGGAATCGTCTCCAGCCATTGCACGTCTTAAGGTCACCAATGTGGAGAGCGTGAAATGAAGAGGCTGAATTTCTTTCTCAATTCAGATTTATTGAACATCTTACATCTCCAACGATCTCTCAAACAGAAAAGAGGTCGAACAACTCCCAGACCCTCACTTTTATACTTGAGAAATCAAAGAACATAATCCCAAATGTCAACAAATCCCCCATCGACAATAACTCTCCCCCTAAGTCCCTTCTTCCTCCACCTGACCCCAGGAGGTCAGGAAGTCCTTTCAGAGTCTTTAACAAAAGCACCTCCTCCTCCTGCTGTTATCTTCAGGTGGACCAGAAACATTGTTACTTCAAAGACATGGGTTACAAAATACATATGTGGTCATCAGCATCCCAATCACTGTGATATATACATATGCAGTTAAAATATGTGTGCCACACAGCCACATATTTTAATTGATTGATTGACTTGCCGTTTTAGGTTACCTGATCAAATTTCATTATTGCTTTTAAACTTTTTAACTGACAGGGTTCAGCGGGTCTGTGTTGGCGGTCTTATGTCTGATCTTACCATTTCAAATATGCATTCCCCTCAGGGCTGTGTCCTTTCACCTCTGCTTTTTATCATTTATAGTGACAGCTGCAGATCTTCTAAACAGGACAGCTATCTGGTGAAGTTTTCTGATGACACAGCCCTGCTGTCTCTTCTTCAGGAATCAGACTGATCAAGGCTCTGCCCTGTCTTCATTTGTGGAATGGTGTGACAAGGACTTCTTGGATTTAAAGGTCACTAAAACTAAAGCGATGCTTATTTTCTTTCAGAAAGACAGGAGAGCGTGAACCGTGTATTATACATGGAGAGGAAGTTCACTAGTGGAGACCTACAAATATCTGGGAACAGTGTTTGACTCTCAGATGAAGCTCATGACCAACACAGAGGCAGTTGTTAAGCGTGGACAACTAAATACTTGTTGCAGAAACAACTCTTCATGTTCCTAGGATAATTTTATGTAGTTTTTAATTGCTTCTTTATTGAGAGTCTTAACTTTTTCTTTTATCTGTTGGTATAATAGGCTCTCTGTGAAGGACAAGAACGGCCTTAACACAGTAATAAAGGTCTGCTCCAAGATCACTGAGTCCATCTGGGACGGCAGTGGGCTCAAGAGGTAGAGCAGGTCGTCCAATAACTGGATGGTTGGCGGTTCGAATCTCGCTCTCCCCAGCTATACTGCTGTTGTATCCCTGGGCAAGACACTTTACCCACCTTGCCTCCTGTGTCCATAACACAGGGTATGAATGTGTATAAATGTTTGGTGGTGGCCGGAGAGGCCGTTGGCGCCGATTGGCAGCCACGTTTCCGTCAGCCTGCCCCAGGGCTGCTGTGGCTACAGTAGTAGCTTGCCACTACCGTTGTCTGTCTGGAGTGAATGAATAATGTATCTACTTGTAAAGCATCTTTGAGTGTATATGATAAAGCGCTATATAAATCTGATGCATTATTATTATTATTATTATCTGGATAATTTAAGCTCATTGTGGAGTAGACGTGTTATAGAAGGCTAGTGTAACCCAGTGTTAAAAACGCGAATAAAAATATGAATATTGATACCGCTTTTAAAAAGAAAAACACCTATTTCACAATGGGAGTAAATAATTTAAAGATGAATATTTAAATAAATATATATTCATAAAACAGTAGGGAACATTTTCTGGGGAGTTTTGATAAAGTTCCAAATGTATTTATTTGGTATTTTAAGCAACCAATGGCTGCGCCGTTGTTTGGCAGTGCCAGCCAATGGGTTAAGCGCTCTATCTCCGGGTCTGGGTATGACTCGCATTTTTTGGCTCAGTCACGCCAGACGCCGAAAGACACCGACCAAGAGAGAGAGAGACGGTCCTTGATGATATGGCGACGCTAATGTGCTAATAGCAGTCTTTGTCTCGGATAAAACTTGAGATTGGTAAGCCTGAACAAACACCTGCAATGAGACATTGCTGTATTATCAAATTCTAATGCACTGTTTGTTTAATTTTAAGATTTGGATCCAAAGGCTGTAAACGCACGTTGAGCGTGGGAACCCCATGACGCAGGTGTCACTTAGCTTGGTAAGTGCCATTTAGTGTGTATGGGAAATGCTAATCACTAGCTTGAAATGCTAACCGCCAATGCTAATTTCGGCTAGTTTTTTCATCAGAAAAAGGCATTTTTCAAAGCTGTAACGGGTAGCAAAGGTCCCAGTTCCCTGGCCATTGATTGCTACTTAATGGTGAATGTTGAACCTGTGGTTTATATGTGTTTTAAAGTGCGGATTTGTGGGGACTTCCGGGAAGATGGCGGAGAGACATAACGCTTAAACAGAGAGCTCTCCCTAGCTGGATTAAAAATCATCGGTAAATGGCCAACACGACATAAGCGGATCAATAAACTAAGGGATGAAAACACGAAGGAGCCGGGCACAAGGACAAAAGCAGGGTAAAATTGAAGAATTCCTCTCCAACAACGCAGGAAAAACCGCTGAACGCGAAGCCCAAAAAAACGAGGTGTCTACAGCAGAGAAAATGGAGGACGCCAGACTCAAAAACATGAACACTGGCATCGCCAGTTTGGGTAAAGAGTTAAGAGAATTCAAGCGGCAGCTACAGCAGGATTTAGCGGCTCTTAAGGAGGAGCTGAAAAAAGAGATTAAGGAGGAAATTATGGGCCTCCGAAGAGAAATGGAGCGCAAGCTAACAGAAAACATGGAGGAGCTGCGCTCCCAGCGGGCGTGTATGACAGAAGCGCAGGCCCGAATATCGGAGCTGGAAGATTGGAAAAGCGAGGCAAACGAACAACTACAGACCCTGACGACGCAAACGCAGAGGATGCAGGAGAAAATAAACGACTTGGAGAGCAGATCCAGACGAAGCAATATGCGCATCTTTGGAATTCCGGAGGGCATTGAAGGCAACTCGATGACGAAATACATTTTTTTTTTTTTTTTTTTTTTTTTTTTTTTTTTTTTTTTTTTTTTTTTTTTTGTTACTTATTTGTACCCGTAGGTAGATTTGGTTTGCAGTCTGGTGACAAGCCACTGGCTGCCGGTCGCTGCGTGCGCGAGCGCCCTAAACCTACATGTTTTTGGTATGCGGGAGGAAACCGGAGAAATCCCGGAGTAAACCCACGCAACACGGGGAGAACATGCAAACTCCACACAGCTCACTGTTGGATGGGGGCTGGGATCGAACCCACGATCTCATGATCCCCGCGGTCCCCCGGCCGAGGGTAAACTGTGCTGCCACAGTGTTAAACCACTGCGCCACCGTGCAGCCCACGGTGGCGCATGGATACATGGATCAGTTCTTAAAAAAAGAGCTGGAACTGCCCGAAGAAACGGATCTGCAGATTCAACGAGCGCACAGAACCCCGGCACAGAACCCGAAACCAAACGCTACACCCAGGTCAGTTGTGGTAAACTTTGTGAAATATGACATAAAGGAAAGAATCCTGACGCAAGCATGGAAATAAAAGATACGAATCGGCGACAAACAGGTGTTCTTTGACCATGACTACCCGACAGAAATTGTGCAGCAGCGGAAGAAATATGCCAACATTAAAAAAACGCTGAAAGAGAAAAAAAATTAGATTCCAAACGCCGCTAACGAAAATGAGGATTCATTGGGAGGACGGCGTAAGAACCTACAACACGGCCAGAGAGGCAGCGCGGGATATGATGGAGCGGGGCCTTGAGGTGAGCGTGCCGGAGGAAACGGCTGGAGCAGCGGCGGCCCTGAACGCATCACGACAGCCGGAGTGGAGGCGAGTGAACGGCGGAAGAAGGGGGAGAGACGTGGCGCAGCGGGCCCAGGACAAGCTACAAGGCTTTCAACTGAAAGCCTAGATCATAACAAAGATTAAGAAAGGCACAGAAGAAATGAAGGCCAAGAAGACAAGGTAAAAGAGAAACAGACGGCTAGGAGAGGTTTAAGTGATATTTGTTGGACATTTCTAGACTAATGACTATTACTTGCATAGTAAATATAGGTCTAGGGAGGGCCCTTCACTCTGTGAAGACAATCCCCCCACCCACCAACAGGGACCAGTGGGCAGAAGAAAGGCCCAACGTACGGAGGTCGAGATTTTTTAATGTGTTTTTATATAAATATGTGTTATTTTTGTTGTTAAAGGGGCTAGGAGCACAAGTTAAAAAAATGGAAAAACATGAATATGGGTAAAAATCTTAAGATAATGACACTAAACGTGAATGGTCTGAACTCACCTGTTAAAAGGGAAAGAATAATAAGAAAATTCAAAAAGGAAAAAGCTGAAATTATATTTATGCAAGAGACACATTTGAGCAAGACAGAACATGTGAAACTAAAGAGATTTGGTTGTAAGAACTCCTACTACAGTTCATTTAAGGGAGGAGCTAAAAGGGGGGTTATGATACTAATCTCAAACAAAATACAATTTGAAAGTGAACAGGAAATCCAGGATAAAGAAGGCAGGTATGTAATAATAAAGGGAAGAATAGATGGTATGCAGATTACATTAGTGAACATCTATGCCCCACCAGAAAGTGACAAGGGTTTTTTTCAACATCTGTTTGATCTCATAGCAACACACAGTGAAGGAGTCCTAATTTGTGGAGGAGACTTAAATGCTGTCATGGATCATGAAGTTGATACAACAAGTGTTAAGAAGACAAAAAAACATGTAACAAAGTTCATAAGAACCTCGCTGGCAGAAATGGGTATGGTAGACATATGGAGGGACCTACACCCACTCGAAAAAGACTATACACATTATTCAGCAGTCCATAAAGTACACTCTAGAATAGATTACTTCCTTATGAATGAAGGTGACAGATACAGGGTGAGAAATTGTTGGATTGGAGGGGCAGAAATATCAGATCATAATCCTATATACATGGAAATATACTGTATTTAAACAATAGAAAACGAAAAACAACATGGAAACTTAACGTAGGACTGTTAAACGATGAGAAAATGAAAGAAAGAATAAAAATAAACATAAACGAATATATCCAAGAGAATGACAATCAAGAAGTGGACCCAACAATACTATGGGACGCACTAAAAGCCGTGTTAAGAGGAAAATTAATTGTTGAAACAGGAAAAGCAAATAAGACTAAACTGGAAGCGTATGAACAAAGATGTGAGAGACTGAGGGAATTAGAACGTAAACATCAAAGCACAAATGATCCAAAAATATATCAAGAAATTAAAGAAGAAAAAACAAAGATAAAAGAAACACAAATGGATGAAATTGAAAGGAAAAATAGATATCTAAAGCAAAAATATTATGAAACGGGACCAAAAGCCACAAAACTGCTGGCAAAACGGTTAAGAAAACAACAAACAATGAATAATGTATACAAGATTAAAGACCCCACCACAAATAAAACCACAGTTAACCCAGAAAACATCAAAGAAATATTCCATAATTTCTACCAAGAACTATACTCGCAACCTGAAGAAACAAATACTAAAGATATTAAAAAATTTCTAGGCACATTGGACTTGCCATCAATAGGAAATCAACAAAATGAAAAGCTAACAGCAGAAATAACAACACAAGAGATCAGAGATGTGATTAAGTCACTTAAAAAACGGTAAATCACCAGGTAGTGATGGATACCCATCTGAGTTTTATAAACTGTTTATAGAAGAACTCACGCCACAGCTCCTAAAGTCATTTAATTGGACGTTGAACAACAACAAAATACCTCCATCTTGGAACGAAGCTATCATTTCAGTTATTTTAAAGCCAGGGAAAGATAAAGAACAATGCGGAAACTATAGACCAATCTCTTTATTAAATGTGGATTATAAAATATATAGAACAATTATATGTAAACGAATAAAGACATTCTTGACGGAATTGATAGAAGATGATCAAACTGGTTTCATAGAGGGACGCCAAACACATGACAATATCAGGAGAACAATACATATAATTAACCAAATACATAAAGAAAAGAAAAATGCAGTAATAATGAGTTTAGACGCAGAAAAAGCATTTGACAGGGTTAACTGGAAATTCCTATATAGTGTACTGGAGCGCTTTGGATTTAACGAAAAATCAGTACAATGCATAAGGACGCTATATCAAGAACCTGTGGCAAGAATCAAGATAAACGGTAGCTTAACAGACAAAGTAAATATACAAAAATCAACTAGGCAGGGATGCTGCTTATCGCCCACCTTGTTTGCTCTGTTCATAGAACCATTGGCTCAAGCGATACGACAAAATAAGAAATTAAAAGGTGTAACAATAAAGGGGGCGGAACACAAAATTGGGCTATTTGCGGACGATATTATAGTTTACCTTGAACAACCAGATGAGTCAATAATGGAAATGATGAACTTGATAGAAAACTTTGGAAAATTATCAGGATACAAGATAAACATAACAAAAACACAAATACTGACATTCCACTATAACCCTCTAAACCAGATAACTAATAAGATCAAACTAAACTGGAAACAAAAAGAAATAAAATACCTTGGAGTGAACATACCTAAAGACCTAAGCAAAATATATAAAGCAAACTATGATAGGTTGGAACAAGAAATAAAAAAAGATATTGATAGATGGTCAATCTTAAATATGGATCTGAATTCAAAAATTGAGACAGTCAAAATCAGCATACAACCTAGATTACTTTACCTCTTCCAGGCTATACCAACAGAGATTCCAGATGCCCAATTCTCAAAGTGGGACAGGATGATATCGAGATTTGTTTGGGGAGGTAAAAAACCAAGAGTGAAATATAAAACTCTCCAATTACCAAAAGAGAAAGGAGGCATGGGCCTACCGAGTCTAAAGGAATATTACTACTCAGCACAAATAAGATATATCATATGTTGGTGCGACGAGGGATATGAGGCAAAATGGAAAGAAATGGAAAAGGAAATTGAGGGACTCCCAGTACAAAGCATAATAGGAGATAAAGATGCATATAAGCAAATCAAACAAATAGACCCAATCACTAAATTTACTTTAGAACTGTGGTATAAAATAGTACAAAAATATAATATAAAGGAAGACATAAAACTATTGAAATGGGTAGCATTTGACAGTCAGTTTGAACCGGCAAAACAAGATAGGGGATACAAAAATCTGGTGAACAAGGGAATCACAGCATGGGGCAATATCGGAAAAAAAGATCTCGGGAGCTTTGTAAACATCAGGAGAAAATTTAAACTAGAAAGATCGGAATTTTTCAGATATCTGCAGATGAGAGATTATTATATGAAGAAGATTAGGCATAACCTCCAAACAGATGTGAGCGAAATTATACAACTCATTTTAAGCTCATATACAGGAAATAAAATAAGAATTATTTCAAAGCTATATCAGAAACTTATGACAAACAATCATACAAGTAACTATATAAAGGAGAAATGGGAGAAAGAGCTCAATTTAAACATAACAGAAGAAAGCTGGCAGGAAATATGGAAAACACAACACACATCAACAAATTCAAGGACATGGAGGGAATTTGGATGGAAAAACCTGATTCGCTTTTTCATTACACCACAGATTCAAGGAAAATATACAAATACCCAATATTTATGCTGGAGGGGATGTGGGGCTCAAAATGCAGACCACTCACATATGTTTTGGAAATGCTGCAAAATATCATCATTCTGGAAATCTATACATGTGACAATACAGAGGATATTAGGATATAATATACCAATGAACTGTAACTTGATGTACTTATGTGATCTTAAAAGAGACAATGTTATACAGGCTGAGGACAGATATCTAGTTAAAATCTTGTTGATTGCATGTAAAAAAACTATCACAAAAAAATGGCGATCAGAAGTTCTTCCTGACCAAGAACAATGGACTGACATTGTTGAGGACATACGTATGATGGAAAAACTAACATATCGACAAAGAATGCAAGAAGGACTATGGGGAAAAAAATGGCGGAAATGGACACACTACAAAGTGCAACAACGAGGCAGAAATTGAAAGAATAACCAAAGACACTGAAAAAACCAGAAGAATTAAGAGATGGAAACTAAAAACTTGATGCTCCAACATTTGTCCCCCCCCCTTTTTTTTCCTTCTTTTTTTTTTCTCTTTTTCCCTACCCTAGCCCCTTTGTTTTTTAAATGTAGAATGTGATCTGAATGCATTATATATGATGAAAAATGAATAAAAATCTAAGTTACAAAAAAAAAAGTGCAGATTTGTGATAAATTGTTGTGCTAGCTTAACATGTTAACCCTCCGATGCTAATTCTGGCTAGGTTTTACACAGGAGGAGGTTGTTTTTCAGAGCTGCAATGGTTAGAAAAAGGTTCATTTCACTACTACTGACTGTTATTTAAGAGTGAATGTTACATCTACGGTTCAAAGATGTTTAAAAATATTATTGTTGTACAATTGGAAATATTATGTGATAAGCTTTAGAGCATAGCTTATTTGTTGTGTCTGGCCTATTCTGTAAGTCAGGTTTTTTCTTTGGACTGGTTTGACCAGCACGTGGATTCTCCAGATCTGGATGGCGAGCCAAAGCCTGAACCCGATTAACTGGTAGAGGTGATCCAATTGGTCACCTGGGACGGATACAAAAGGACTGAACATCTTGTAAATATATTTGGAGTATTTTATTTTATTTTATTTTTTATTATTGTGACAAGTGCTGTGTTTTTTGATTTAGTGTACACATCTGTAAATAATACACATTTGTAAAAAAAAAAAATATACATAGTTGCAAGTTCCTATACTGCTGTGTATGAGTCATCTGCTGTTACGCCCTCCAGGCACCTACGAACCTAGGGTCTACCTGATCTGGCCCAATTGTCCCTTCCATCCAGGTAGTAGAGTTAAAGGTAACTGCACTGCCATAACCCAATACTACCACAAGGGTACAAGATTGTACACCTAAAGTAGTGTTACACACAGTATACACCTAAAGTGCTACACAAGTGGGTGTTACAAAAAAATCTGGCGAGCGCAGCCAGGAGCCTGGAGCGTTGCACAACAGTAGTGGACTCTGTTTTGACCCCTGACCAAACAGTTCATATACTGTCAAAATGGATTTTGTTGCAAAATATGGTGTCAAAGTTCCAAATGCAGTCATTGTCAGTGGTGTACATGACAAAGAAAAAGACAAAGACGTTTTTAAGTTCCTAGAGCAACATGGCACTATTCGCAGGGTGCTTAGCATTGATGATAACTCGTCTGAATTTGACAAAAGTCACCTTGTGGAGTTCGAGTCTGGATTAGCTATTGAAACTTTAGCACCTGCGTTGCCGTACTTTTTTGCATCCACTGACAATCCTGATGTTAAGTACTGCATTCAAGCCTTAACTGATGTGTACACTAAAACTGAGGAGGGCAGTGTTATTGAGGCTTATCTTAGCAACCCGAGGGGTTTAGCTAAGTTAAGTGGAAAAGGTTTTGAAGAGGTGTTGCGGGAGGTTATGTTCACAATAGGGAAGTCTATTGAAGCTGCTGAGACAGCTAAAACAGTCTCTGTCGATGTTGATCCTGCTTCCCTTACTGTAGAACCCACACAAAGTGGAGTCTCTCCTCCACTCCAAGTTGAAGTGCCTCGCACCCCTAAAACCACTCAAGCACTCTTCCAAAGCCCTCTTAGACCAACCTTGATACCAAACTTGATACCAGCTGGACTCAAATGTTGAGTCCAGCTGATTTTAACCCACCCGAGGTTCAGAAAATCGTAGTCGAGCATGTCATTAAACATGCAGAGAAGCCATCAAACGCCCATTCCTCTTTGAGAGTCAGAGCTTTCTCTGGCAAAACGCCAAGAACGTATGCTGAAGCTGACTATGAAACATGGCATTCACATGTTGACTTGATGATGGAAGATAACTTCTTTGTCTGACTTGGAAAAATCTCGCAAGATCCTTGAAAGTCTTCTTGCTCCTGCGGCTGATGTTATTCGCCCTCTTGGGCCTGAAGCCACCTCTGCCGACTATCTTAAGCTTTTGGACTCAGTTTTTGGGACTGGTGAAGACGGTGAGGAACTGCTTGTGTGATTCATGAACACTTTCCAAGATTATGGAGAAAAACCCACTGCATATCTGCATCGTTTGCAGGTGGCACTAAATCTCACAGTGCGTAGAGGCGGTCTAGAGCCACAAGAAGTGAACAAACAGCTTCTCAAGCAGTTTAACAGAGGCTTGTGGGATGATAATCTGCTAAGAGAGCTACAGCTGTAACTAAAGGATAAACATCCACCTGCGTATGCAGAGTTATTGCTTCACCTTCGCACTGCTGAAAACAGACAAGAAGTTAAAACACATGCATGAAAAGACACTTGGGCGCCACAAAACCAAAAGCAGCTTCCTATGAAGACTTCCGCGTGCTGGCCCACGAAGCTCAACGGCTCGTCAACGCCTGCAAGGAGCAGACACCCACAGCAGCATCCGCAGACCTCAACGCTGATGCCCGGAGCCACGAGGAGCCACAAACCACCGAGCAGAACCAGCCCGCGGTGACAGCGACACGGCCAAAACGTAACAGACGGAGCGACGTTTGTTATTACCACCACCGCTTCGCCGAGAAGGCTCACAAATGCGTTCCCCCCTGCAAATTTACGATTTCGGGAAACGCCAAAGCCGAGAGCCGTTAACGGCAGCGGTTCTCGGCGAAAAAAGTAAGCTGTTATATGTGACGGACGGTCACACTGGCAAGCAGTTCCTTATTGACACAGGAGCTCAACTAAGTTTTGTCATGCCCTCCCAAGCAGATCGAGCCATGGGCACCCGGGGCAACGGAGCGGTGGCAGCCAACGGCTCCAGCATTGACACTTTTGGCGAAAAGAGCCTGCACCTCCGCATCCACGGCCGCAACTACAGATGGACATTTGTTGTAGCGGCGGTGAATTTTAACTTGATGGGCGCAGACTTTTTGTGTGCACATGGGTTATTAGTTGATCTAGCGAACAGACGCTTGGTTAATGCACTGTCCTTTGCTTCTATTCCCTACTCAGCTCGTATTTCTCCACCACCTGTGCAGGCCAGCGTCACCACAGCAGGAGGTAAGTTTGATCAACTCCTCACCCAATTTCCAGCACTCACAATTCCCAAATTCTCAGCCACAGTGGCTAAACACGGGGTTGAACACTTTATTCCCACAACGGGCCCACCCGTATTTGCCAAAGCTCGGCGCTTAGACGCAGCCAAGCTCGCCATAGCTCGGGACGAGTTTACTTCCCTCGAAAAATTAGGCATTGTCAGACGCTCGAAAAGCCCCTGGGCCTCACCACTTCACATGGTTCCGAAATCCGACGGTTCTTGGAGACCGTGCGGCGATTACCGCAGATTAAACAATGCGACAGCGCATGACCGCTACCCAATTCCTCACATTCAAGATTTTTCACTACATCTGGCGGGTGTGCGCATTTTTTCAAAAATAGACCTGGTCCGCGGTTATCATCAAGTCCCAGTTCGAGCAGAGGACATTCCTAAAACAGCTGTAATAACCCCTTTCGGCCTTTTTGAATTTTTGCGAATGCCTTTCGGCCTCAAAGGCGCTGCTCAAACCTTTCAGCGGATGATGGACGCAGTATTACGCGACCTCCCTTTTGTTTTCGTCTACCTCGACGATATGCTGGTAGCCAGCCCGTCTGAGGAAGAACACGAGCGGCATCTCACTATGGTTTTTCAGAGGCTAGAAGAGCATGGGTTAATAATCAATCCAGCCAAATGCAAATTCGGCGTGTCACAAATTGATTTTTTAGGACACAGAGTTTCTCCGAAGGGGGCAGTACCACTTCCAGACAAAGTTCATGCGATAAAAAGTTTCCCACGGCCACAAACGGTCAAATCGCTGCAAGAATTTTTAGGAATGGTTAATTTTTACAACCGTTTCCTCCCCCACGCAGCTCAGCTCATGCAGCCCTTATATGATGCGCTCAGAAAACAAAAAGCTTCCAACGCGGTCGAATGGACCCCGGAGCGCGAACACGCCTTCGCGGAAGTAAAAAGCGCCCTAGCTAATGCCAAATTGTTGGTTCACCCCGATCCCTCGGCCCGCATTGCGCTAACCACAGACGCTTCGGACCTGGCTATAGGGGCAGTTGTAGAACAACATGTCAGCGGAATCTGGCAACCTTAGGCATTCTTCAGCAAATCGCTAAACCAAACTGAGCGTAAATACAGCACTTCTGACAGGGAGCTGCTAGCGTTTCATTTATCCATCCGCCACTTCCAGTTCTGGTTAGAAGGGCGGAGTTTCACGGCTTTTGTAGACCACAAACCGCTCACCTTTGCCATGGCTAAAATTTCCGAACCGTGGTCAGGCAGGCAACAAAGACAGCTGGCTGCGATTTCAGAGTTCACCACAGACATTCGACATGTGGCAGGCAAACTTAACGTGGTAGCAGACTGCCTCTCTCGCGCTGTGACATCGCCAGAGTGCGAGGAGACAGATTACACTACTGCAGCCGCGGAGCTTTTCACCAACACGGACACATACGCAGCACCAATCCATGCAGGGATAGATTATGCAGCCATGGCAGAAGAGCAAAGCAGTGACGCGGACGTGCGCGCACTCTTGTCTGGACCAACAGGGTTAAGGCTGGAGGAAAGGGGTTTACGCGACGGCGTGCCCCCCCAATATGCGATATCTCAACCGGCCGACCGCGCCCGTTAGTCCCAGCTACATGGCACCGCCGTATTTTCGACTTAATTCACTCCCTCGCGCACCCAGGTGTTCGCGCCTCGGTTAAAATGGTTGCCGAAAAGTTTGTGTGGCCTGGCCTGCGCAAAAACGTAAAAGAATGGGCAAAAACTTGCATTTCTTGTCAGCGCGCCAAAATACACAAACACACAAAAGCCCCTCTGGAGCCTTTTCCAATCCCTGCTAGAAGGTTCGACCACGTTCATGTCGACCTCGTGGGGCCACTACCTTCCTCCCAAGGTTTCACACACCTGTTAACAATGATAGACCGCACCACGCGCTGGCCAGAGGCAGTCCCTCTGGCGTCAACCACAGCGGAGGAAGTCGCTCGCGTTTTTTTGACAAACTGGGTGGTGCGTTTCGGCATCCCATCGGACATCACGTCCGATAGGGGGCCTCAATTTGTCTCGGAGCTTTGGTCAGCCATGGCCAGCAGCTTAGGGGCGACAATTCACCGCACCACCGCTTATCACCCTCAGGCTAATGGGTTATGCGAGCGTTTTCACAGATCTTTAAATGCCGCCCTCGGAGCCTCACTAACAGATACAAATTGGGTAAATAAACTTCCCTGGGTTTTATTGGGGTTGCGTGCTGCACCTAAAGAGGATCTAGACGCCTCCCCAGCAGAATTAGTTTTTGCACAACCTCTCAGGCTCCCAGGTGAATTTTTACCACCATCAGTGCCACCATCAGTGTGTGAATGTGTGTGTGAATGGGTGGATTGCAGGATCTGTAAAGCGCTTTGGTCATCAAGAGATGAGAATAAAAGCGCTATATAAGTGAATGCCATTTACCATTTACCATTTACCAGAGAACTCAGAGCCAGGGCATCTTCCAGCCCCAAGGTTTTTAGGCAGCAACGGACCGGACTCTCTCCCCGGACCGGCCCATCACTCTTATCCACGGGTTTTTGTCCCACAAGCTTTAAAGAACGCTGAATTCGTTTTTGTTAGGCATGAAGCTTTAAAACCAACTTTCCGCCCACCATACGATGGACCATTCAGAGTGCTGGAACCTGGTGATAAACACGTTGTGCTTGATTTTGGGGATAGAAAAGAAACAGTCAGCATTGACAGACTTAAACCTGCCTTCTTGTTGAGAGACGAGCCTGCACGGTTGGCGAGAGCACCTCAGCGGGGTAGACCCCCGAAGAGAAAAGACTCAGCCCCCCTGCAGGGAACAAATAATCACTCTCCTTCCCAGGCTGCAGATTCCTTGCAGGAAGGTCCCAGCAGGACGCCCAAGCGGACCCACAGCAGATTCGGGAGAAGATTAAAACCCAGACGGCACAGGGACTGATACAAACTACTCAACAGTTGTTCACTAATTGTGCTGTAACAGTTTAGGACTGACTTGTGATTTTACTATGCTGTTATGATTACCACTGAACTCTCTTAGGAGCATGGCTGCTGGAAAGTTTCTTCTGTGGCAAGAGGTGTAGCAGTTAGTATGTCATAATAATTATCTTAAACTGTGAATTTTTCTATTGTCCTTTTCTTAGTCGTTTGGGGGGGGGGATGTGGTCTATATTAATCATATATTCCATAACCTACATCTGTTGAAACATGTGAGAATGTTTGGTGATTACATATGTAAGGCGACTTCACACCTCAGAACAGGACAAAGAGTCTCAACCGCCAGTGAAGATCAAAGAGCTTCCCAGGCACTGCGGTGGAGACCGGAGGAGCTGCCCTGACCCCCCCCAGGGCCATGAGGAGGAGTACGAAGACAATGGGGGGATTAAGATAATGAGGGATGTCAGCTTTTGATATGCATGTCTTTTGTTATGTGCAAGTATAAGTTCATAGAGCCGAAGGTGTTCGGTCTCTTTTTCCTTCTTCTGCTGCTGCACTTAGATGAGACTTGTTAGAGAAGCTGATAATAAACTTTGGTTTATATATCACATCGCCTCGTTCTTCCAAGCTCTTCTACATATTCCCTATTATTTATGTCTCATAAAAAATGCAATTTTGTTTGTCATTGTTTATTAACGGTTTTAGTCTTGTATCAACTGGCATGTGATTTTCAACAATAAGAAAATAGAAACAACTGACAGTCCTCATTTTTTCTAGAGTTTGGTCACAAGAAAAACAATACTCATAACTGGTATAACACACATGTAGTGGAACTATCAAAAATATTAAATTAATTATAACAGGAAAAAGTCCAAATTAGTGGCAATGAATACAATATAGTCAGTTGATGTCACGAACCGAGCCCGTGTTATCCTGTAGGCTCGGTTCTGATCGCTCTCTGTGGCTCAGGCATCAGGTTTATTATGTATTATCTTTTGAGTTCTTGTTGTTTTCATGTCTGTGTTCCTCTTCTTTTCCATGCCTGTAGACGCCGCTCTGGCCAGCGGTTGTTGGGCAGCCGTTTTGACCCACTTTCAGGTGGGCACTGTCCAACATTCGCCGGTCCGACCACGCGCCCTCTCCATTTGACAGTCAGCTGTTTTGCCCCGGTAATTATCTTTCCTGCACCTCACACAGGTGTGCCCAATTTGTCACGCCAGCAGTGTTTGTACTTAGGCGGCTCTTGCCAGTCAAAAACTGCTGGACCATTGTGTATGTGGTGAATCCTGCGCGTAAATCCATTCACCCTTCTCCGCCTCGTGCACTCCTCCTGCGTAAAAGCGCACGAGGAGGCTTAGGACAATTGGACCTGAAGCATGTGATGTGGTTTTGCTGTTTATCTAAGCCTGCAACACAACGCGAAGGCATAGCCGTAAAACTAAAACAAGAAACCTGAGAAACTGTGAGCTACAAAGCTGCTGGCATTCCAGTCAACAACACCGGCATCCGTTCGGTCACTTACGTCATTTAAGCCTCCTCTTTCATTCGGTGGGCAACACAGTCCAGTCAGTGGCTGCGATTTTTTGATGGTAACTATGTTGTGCAGGCACGGCCATAAATATTATATTGATCATTGACATTGACTTTTGGGTTTACACAACATGCTAAAAAAAAAAAAAAAAGATGGCGGCGCGCCTAGACGCAGCGGCCCCTCTTGGTATCAGCGAGTGTGAGAGTTTTAATCATCCCAGACGTACATTCTGTAAAACTTACAACCGTGAGACCTTATTAAACATCAAGGTACTGCACGCTGCAAGAATCGCAGCGATCGGTTGTGATTTGGACATTCTACGCCAGCATGGAATTTTGGCGGAGTCCCCGCTGGAAGCTACCCGGGAGAGGAGGAAGCGGAAGCGGAGCGAGCGCAAGCAAAAGCGAGGAAAAGGGGCCGGGATCCATGCTAGGCTAAAGGCTAACCCCTCCAGACCAGCGGTACCGTCGCTTCTTCTATCAAACGTCCGCGCCCTCGAAAACAAGGTAGACGAGCTGCGTTTGCTGAAAGAAACCCGGAGAGAATGGAGGGACTGCTGTGTGTTTGTTTTCACCGAGACATGGCTCCACGACAACATTCCTGACGAGGCCATTCAGCTGGAAGATATGGCGATGTTCCGGGCCGACAGGGAAACGGCGAGCTCCGGTAAGAGCCGGGGGGGTGGGCTATGCATCTATGTTAACAAGAACTGGTGCGTTAATACCACGTTAGTGACTAAACACTGCTCTCCGTTGGCGGAGTTCCTTGTTGTTAATTGTCGGCCTTTTTATCTGCCGAGGGAATTCAGCAACGTGTTTGTAGTTGGTGTTTACATAGCGCCGAGCGCTGACGCTAAAGCTAATGCTAAGAAGGCACTCGGGGTACTGCACAATGCAATCAGTGAAATCCAAACGTCACACCCGGACAGTTTTGTGGTGGTTGCGGGGATTTTAACCACACCAGCTTAAAGACTGTGCTCCCCAAGTTTAAACAATGTGTAGACTTTAAGACCAGAGGAGAGAATATGTTGGACTTAGTGTACACAAACACAGATGCATATAAAGCGTTACCCCGCCCCCATCTCGGCCGTTCTGATCACATGTCCGTGATGCTGGTTCCTGCCTACAAACCTTTATTGAAGCGCAGCAGGCCAGCAGTGAAACAAATCAGGATTTTGCCTGAGAGTGCAACCTCTGCACTGCAAGACTGTTTTCATCACACAGACTGGAAGATCTTCAAAACAGCAGCCTCCCAGGAAGACAGGACAGATGTGGAGGAGTATGCTGATTCGGTCACCAGCTACATCGCGAAGTGCACAGAGGATTTCACTACAGTGAAGACCATCACTATGCGGGGTAATCATAAGCCCTGGATGACTGCAGAGGTGCGCTCGCTGCTTAAAGCCAGAGATGCAGCGTTCAGAGCGAAGGACAGGATTGCCCTCCGCTCAGCCAGGTCTGCGCTTTCAAAGGGAATTAAGGCGGCAAAGCGCGCCTATGCGGAGAAAATCCAGGGACACCTCTGTGACACTAGGAACACCAAGCAGATGTGGCAGGGAGTTCGGACACTGACGGGCTTTAAGTCTAGGCAGGGGGTCGATGATGACGACGCTTCGCTTCCAGACAGGCTTAACGACTTCTTTGCACGTTTTGAAGCATCAAACTCGACAATCAGAGGGAGGGCCGGCCCACTCCCACCATCGGTCGGACCAGCTTTTACCATTAACACAGCGGACACACGGAGGACCCTATCCAGAATCAACCCACGCAAAGCTGCAGGTCCAGACAACATTCCGGGACGTGTGCTCCGAGACTGCGCGAGCGAGTTGGCGGATGTCCTGACTGACATTTATAACATCTCCCTGAGTCAGGCCATCGTTCCCAGATGCTTCAAGACCTCTATCATTGTACCGGTGGCAAAGAAACCAGTGGTGTCCTGTTTGAATGACTATCGTCCTGTTGCACTTACACCAATTGTGATGAAGTGTTTTGAACGGCTTGTCAAACCACACATCACAGCCTGCCTCCCTGCATCACACGACCCGCTCCAGTTTGCATATCGTTCAAACCGCTCCACGGAGGATGCTATAGTCACCACCCTACACTCTGTCATCACCCACCTGGACCAGAAAGACACCTACGCCAGACTCCTGTACATTGATTTCAGTTCAGCATTCAACACCATTATTCCCCAGAGACTGATAGAGAAATTACTCCTTCTCGGTCTGAACACCGCCACATGTCTCTGGATCCTGGATTTCCTGACTGAGAGACCTCAGTCTGTCCGGGTTGGAAACAACATCTCCAACTCTGTCACGCTGAGTACCGGAACCCCTCAAGGCTGTGTACTCAGTCCACTGTTGTTTACACTTCTAACACATGACTGTGTATCCAAACACGAGGGGAACCAGATTATTAAGTTTGCAGATGACACCACGGTGGTGGGACTTATTCAGAGGGATGAGGAATCAATGTACAGGGAAGAAGTGAGAGACCTGGAGGGCTGGTGCAGGGAGAACAATCTGGTGCTCAACGTGGACAAAACAAAGGAGATGATTATCGACTTCCGGCGGTCACAGCCTGAGCACGTCCCCCTCAGCATCGGCGGCCGTTTAGTGGAGAGAGTAAAGAACATCAAGTTCCTCGGAGTGCAGATCTCGCAGGACCTGACCTGGAGCAAGAATTCCTTGGAGATCAGGAAGCGAGCTCAGCAGAGACTACACTTCTTGAGGAAACTCAAACAGGCCTCTCTCCCCATCTGCATCCTCAGGACCTTCTACAGAGGTGTGGTGGAGAGTGTTCTGATGTACTGCATTGCTACATGGTACTCCAGCTGCAGTATGTCAGACAAAAAAGCCCTGCAGAGGATAGTCAAGGGGGCGAAGAGGGTAATTGGAGTCTCCCTCCCCTCTGTCCAAGAACTTTTTCAGAACCGTTGTAGGAGCAGGGCACTGAACATTGTCAAGGACCATTCTCACCCTCTGCATAAACACTTTGAACTTCTTCCATCTGGTAAACGATTCCGGAGCATCAGAGGCAGAACCACCAGACTGATAAACAGCTTCCTCCCACAAGCTGTCAGGATGCTGAACAGCTGACCCGGAATCTCACATACACACTACTGCACCTATGGACATTTTGTATATTATAGTGAGTTATTCTTTTTCCCCAAGTATGTCTCAGGGATGTGTGAATGGATGGGGGGGGGTGGGGAGCTATGTGGGAGTGTGTCTTAATCATGCTGCTTCTTATATGGATGCCGAGAGAAATGCAATTTCATCTTGCCTGCACTACAGTTGTATGTACAGCAATATGACAATAAAGTTTGATTTGATTTGATTTGATTTGATTTGAAATGTCAAAATCATGTCATCAGCACTTTAAGGTACACTGTAACTGAATGGAAAAACATGAATAAAGCATTAGTAATCATGATTAACTCAACATTCCAAAACATTAACCTCTGGTTTTTCTCTCATCTCTTTGTCTTTATACCCTGATTGATGGGAGCCTTGAGTATTTTTTATCATGTTTATAGTCAGCTTCATGTGTGCCTGTGTTTGTGTCTATGTTGAATGTAATTGTGGCTTGTAAATATGGATGTCACCAGACTGCAAAACAAATCTACCTACGGGTACCGGTACAAATAAAGTAACCTGAACCTGAACATTAATCAGGATTAAAAAAGCTGATCATCCAACACCACTAATAATAATGTAACAAGGCACAAAAGTGCTTTGATTAAATGTTTTTTTATTTTTCCTTCAGAAGGTCCACTCAGCAAGACAAAGCAAATGGGCTGTTGCCCGGGCAACAAAAGCCTGAATGTGTACACTTCCTTGTTAAAGACTGAAAATCAATGCTACTGTGGAGCTGTTACTCTTCCACACAGTGGGCTATTAGCTGCTTTTCTTATTAAACATCACAAAGAGGAGAAAATGTAAAGCTCCCTGATTGGCTGAGCTGCCCTCAATTAAAGTCAATTTTCTAATATTCTGGCAGAGGAAATACTTAATGTTTTTTATTTTATCCATATCATTTCGATGATATTAGAAAATACATGTAGATCACTGATATTTGATTTGACTTGTAACAATCAGGTACTGTGCTGCAGGAATTTTGAGTTTTTTTGGTCATCTTCAGTATTTTATGCAATTTAATGTCCGTGTAATGAAACAGTTTTACAGATCCTGACGTCAGAAACTCCCACACAACTCTGTTTTATTTGGTGTCCCCAACAAATGTAGCCACGCCATGCCACTGTTCACGCCATGATGGTGCAATGACTACACCTGTGTGTCTTTGTGGGGGGTGAGATCACACCTGAAAACTGACTGACGACAGTCACACAGAAGCCAACTGAGGAACTGGCTTAGCAGCTGGAATTTTAGGTTCTCCAATTTAATTTATTTCTCCATAGAACAAGTGAACTATTGGTAGCTATTTATTCAGACAGACATTTATTGAGAAAGAAACATTCTTACAATTTTAAGTTTTTTCAGGAACTTTTGTAAAATTCAATCACTTTTAAAACCCATAAAGTACAATATTAAAATGGATGCATTTTTTTTAATTTAAGTTTTTGTAAAAGGTATACACATCATTACAGCATTGCATTGGTTACATTTTCATCTCATGTTCCCTTTTTTTTGATTTTTGACAACATTGGAAGAATAATTATTACAACATCCCTTTTTTTAAGTGAAAGAAAAAGAGAAATTAAAGAAAGAACAACAACAAAAAAAAAAGAAAAAAAAACAAAAAAAAAAACAAAAAAAAACAAAAGAGCAAAAAACAAAACAAAACAGAAAAAAAAAATAAAAATAAAAGAGCATCTGAGTAGCGTTGGAACAAAGAGCGGAACCATTATTGAAATGGTATTTGTCAAAGATTAGATCTAATGGAAGACACATATGCGATCCAGGGTTGCCAAAAGTTCAAGAACCCATCCATGTCCTGTCTCAGTGCGAATGTCAACTTTTCCATCGAGTAAATGTCTTGGATCACGTTAATCCAATGTTCAGGTGTAGGATAGTCCTTCAACATCCATTTTTTAGTTAGGGCTTTTTTACTTGCCAATATTAAAACAGTGTATAAGTATTTTTCTCCTCGTCTTTCCAGTGAATCCAGTAGTAAACCCAAATACAAAGTTACAAAAGAAAAGGGGACTATAAATTTTAAATCCTTTATAGGGGACTATAAAGGATTTTGAATATTTTCCCCAATATTGTCTGTACATTGGTCCAATATTGGTGGATAACTGGGCATGACCAAAGCACATGAAAATGATTTGTAGTCTCTTCACCACACAAGCGCCAACAATTCAACCCCTTACGAGTAAATTTGTTTTGTGCAGGTGTTCTGAAAAATCTTACCAAATTTTTCAATCCAAATTCTCTCCACTGCAGGGATGAGGTACTTTTCCATTGTTGTTTATTTAGCTTTTCCCATATTTCCAGTTGTAAAGTGAAATTCCCTTCTTTTTCCCATCTCTCTTTTATATATGATGTGTTGTCTCCTTTTAAGTCTTGAAGACCTTGGAATATTTTAGAAATGTATCTGATCCCTGGAATCCCTTTATAAGCCATTAAGAAGACCTTCAGAACACCTGACTGGGCCCTTTCCAAATCCTCCTTTTTAAGTATATTGTTTATGTGGTGTTTAAGCTGAAAGAACCTGTAAAGGTCTTGATTTATTAGACCTTGTTTTTTCAATTCTTCAAAACTTCTTAAAATTTGCCCTTTAAAAAAATCGTAATATTTTATCAGTCCGTTCTCTTTCCACTTTTTAAATCTAGTGTCTGTTTTATTGGGGTAAAGTCTTGATCATAGGCAATCCAGAGCAGAAATCGATAGGGTTCTTTAGTTTGATTCTCTCTGACTATCTTAAACCAAATTTTTAGCGGGGTCTCTATCCACGGGTTAGTGTTATTCAAAAGTTTAGGTAAGGCATTGTTCCCTATTATCGCCTATAGGGGGATGTCACTTGTTATTTGGCATTCCATCTCCTTCCATTGTGCAGTGTAGACTGAGTTACATATCTCTACTAAAGTTTTAATTTGTGCGGCTTTAAAATAGTCCCTGATATTTGGAAGCGCGAGCTCACCTTTGTCTTTGTTTAGCTGTAGGGTTCTATATCTGATTCTAGGTCTCTTGCCCTGCCATATGAATCTTGAGATCCTTCTGTCCAGTTCTTGCCATGTTTTTTTGGGAAGTTCTACCGGTATTGTTTGGAAAAGGTATAGAAGACGTGGAAGTATATTCATTTTGACTGCTTCAATTCTTTGTGCAGTACCCAAGAATGGTATCATATTCCATCTTGCTAGATCAGATTTTATTTGTGCCACCAGTGGATCATAGTTTAGTGTTATAATTTTGTTGAGTTGTTTCGTGATATTGACCCCCAGATATTTCATAGATTCCATCTCCCAGTTAGTTTTGAGTTTGCTTAGTAAATATTGAATTGGGTCATAGTTGAATGTTAAAACTTGGGTTTTATGCATGTTTAGTTCGTACCCCGATAAATCTCGAAACTCTGAAAAAAAAGATTAGTTCTGGAAAAGAGGTGTCCGGCTGCCCCAGGTATATTAAAATGTCATCAGCAAAGAGTGCTATTTTATGTTCCTTCTGACCAAGTGTAATACCTTGAATTTTTTGATTCTGTCTTATCCATTGGCTCAGAGTTCTATGAAGATTGCAAAGAGCAGTGGAGACAAGGGGCAGCCCTGACGGCATCCTCTTTCCAGCTCAAAAGATGATGATAATTTACCGTTAATCCTTATTTTAGCTGTTGGTTTTTTATATAATGCCTGGATAGTTCTAATGAAGTTGTTATGAAAATTGAAACTGGATAAGATTCTATATAGAAAAGACCAGTCAACCGAATCAAATGCTTTTTCAGCATCTAATTCCAATATGGCTGCATTTAAGTTATATTTTTTTATATGATGAATTATGTGTAAAGTGCGTCTAATGTTGTCTTGTGTCTGTCTTTGTCTTATAAAACCTTTTTGGTCTAAATTAATTAAGTCTGTCAGTATATTTTCTAACCTTTTGGCAAGGATAGTGGTAAAAAGCTTATAGTCCTGATTTAACACACTGATTGGTCTGTAGTTGGAGCAGTCTAGTTTATCCTTTTCAGGTTTAGGTATGACTGCAATGACCCCTTCTCTCCAGGAGGGGGGATTTCCCCTGTGTGGAGGACACAGTTAAATGTTCTCAGGAGGAGAGGAGAGAGTTGCTGTTTAAAGGTTTTGTACCACTCTGCTGTATAGCCATCTGCTCCTGGGGATTTGTTAGCTTTAAGTTTCATAATTGCATTTTCTAATTCTTTAGGTTGTATTTCTGACAGTAGTGTTTTATTTTGTGACTCAGTAAGTTGGGGAAGGTTTAATGTGTTTAGGAATGCTTTGGATGCGTTTTTATGTTTTTTGAGGGAGTACAAGTTCTTATAGTAGTTCTCGAAGCTTTTAAGAATATCCTGAATTCTAAATTTTATTTCCTTTGATAACTGGGTCTCTGATTTTGTAGATTGCTCTTTCTGTTTGTTGTTTCCTCAATTTATAGGCTAGTAATTTTGCCGATTTGCTGCCTGCTTCATAGTATTTTTGTTTCAGAAATGTAAGTTTCTTCTGGATTTCTATTGTGTACATCTCATTTATTTGTTTTTTAATTTCCTTAATTTTGAGCGAGTCATTAGTATGAGTGTTGTCTTTGTGCTCTTTTTCTAGGTTCTTAAGTTCTGACTCTAATGTAATTAGTTTTTCTTGTCTCAGTTTCTTTTGGATTGCCAGTTTTGCAATAATCTTTCCCCTTATTACAGCTTTGCATGCGTCCAACAGTATTAAAGGGGCTACTTCTCCATTATCATTTTCTTCCAAATATCTGAGAATATCTGATTCCAATTCATCTTTTAGTGGTCCTTTTAGCACATTTGAATTTAACCTCCAAGAAAATGTATTATTTGTGTATTTTTGGATACTTAAGTCCATATAGATCGGACTGTGGTCAGAGAGATCCATCAGTCCTATTTCACATGTATTTACTCTTCCAATGTCACTATTAAACATAAAAAAATAGTCAATCCTTGAGTATGATGAATGTGGTGCTGAGTAAAATGTATAATCTTTTACACTGGGGTTGAATTCCCTCCACACATCACAGATTCCCATTTCTTTGAGTAGCATCCAAGTTTTCCTACTTTGAGTGTTATTTTGATGTGGAGAATTACCTGATGCATCCCAGTATGAATTCAGTCTTAGATTGAAGTCTCCACCACATATCACTAAACCTTGGGCTTTAGTTATCATTAGGTCAAATACATTTTTATAAAATTTCCAGTTAGCCCCTGGAGGTGCATATACATTCAGCAGAGTGATATCTTCTCCCTCTAGCCGCCCAAGTACCAAACTGTATCTCCCTTCTTTATCTTTGTGTTCTAATTTTTTTTTTCAAATATAATTTTGGTTGAGATCAATGTCGCTACTCTCCATTGTGTTGTCTTATTTAGTATAACAGTGTGGTGGCCCTCTTTTGTGCTACTCAGAAACTGAAAGAACATTAAGAACATAAAAAACATTAAGAACATAGTGTATAAAACTTTAAAACAAAAAACTGACAAAAGAACTTCCTGAGCTGAGGTCTTTTTAGTGACCCTAGAAGAGCCAAGATGGTGTGTTGGCTCTGAGGGAAATTCCTCAGATTCCGTTACGTGCTGAGGGCCCTCTCTTACCCCTGTAAGTTGTCCCATGTTTTTAATGTGAATTTCAGATCCCAATCCGAACTTGTAATGATTTTTTTTTCTTTTATGCCTATACCCTATGAAATTGTGCGCACCCTCCCACCACCATCACAGCAAACATTCACGTTAATACAGTATTTGTTAGTGTGGAGAGAACATGTGGTTCATTGTCACATTTCTATTTTAACAAGTTTATTTTTTTTATAAAGACTTATTTGTTTCTAATATTATGACTGTTCCATGAAATGTTTTACCACTTGCAGATTCTGCATCTCCTTTAATGTTTGTTACCTTGTAGGAGGGGGGCTGGATGTGCAGATTGACTAAAAATATCGTTATTCCCTCCTGTAAACGGCCAGTTTTTCCTTGTAGCTCTGGAGCTGGGTTTCCCGCTGTTGGCCCGTGGATTTTGAGGGTCTCTGTGTGGACCACATTTGAGCCTTGATTCTTTTGATCGGATCTGCTGCGGGTTTAAACACCGTTACCAGGAGCCCTCTTCTCGCCATATCCAAGGTTGCTTCTTCCGCTGAGTTGCAGAGACACGTCTCGTCTCCGTAGAAAACCCGCAGCTTCGCCGGAAATGGTGTCTGGAAGCGCAGTTTTTTCTCTCGTAATACCTTTTTGGCATCATCGTATTCCCGACGCTTTTTAAGGACCTCTGGGGCGTAATCGTGTTCCACGAAAACTTCTCTCTCTTGGTGCATAAATCCTTTTTTCTGCCAAGCCAGTCTTACAACCTCTTCTTTTATTTTGGAGTTGGAAAACTTCACCACCACAGATCGTGGAGGCGCTTCCGCCGCCGGCCTAGGGGCTAATGTACGGTGCGCCCTTTCTATCTTCAAGTCGGTGGTTTGGGGAATATCCAACTTTTCTCTCAATAAGGATTCCACGCATGCCGCCATTGTGGTGAAACCATCCTCGACTTCTTCTTTCAGACCATCAATTCTTAATGTTGTCTCTTCTTAGTCTGCCTTCTTGGTCGGTTAGCTTAGCCTCCAGTCTTGACTGTCTATTGTGCAGATCCAGCACGGTATCTTCCAGCCCGTTTATTCTTTCCTCTGCTTCCAAGATTCGGTCCTCGGCCTGGTCCACTCTGCTGTTTGTCCTTTTTATTTCTTCTTTGATTTCACGAAATTCGGCCCAACACTGTCGGCAAAATCGTCTTAATTCCTTAAGTACCATTTTTAAGCTAACCTTTTTGCTAGCTTCATTCAGCTCCTCGTCTTCTGAATGGAAATCCTCCAGATCAGATTCTCCGGCCGATGCGTGTCCTGGCCTGGTAAATATCGATTTCTTCTGTTTTCCTTTAGGCATGATGACTTTGTCTTTTGATTGTCACTCTTCCAAAAATCCGTTAAATCTGATTTTCAAGGTATTTTCCTGGATTGGGTCTGGGAGCTTCAGCGTTAAGCTGCTATCACCATGGTGTCCAGACCGAAAGTCAAAATTGATGCATTTTTAAGGATTTCCAGCACCCGTGGCAACTCTGGTTGTGATCTGGCACTATGCAAATGAAGCTGATTTGAAAATAAATGAAGTGAACTGAGTTGATGGAGCAACAACAACAGAGAAGGAAAAATCAGACATACAATCAAAACATGGAGCATCTCTGCTTTCTAAATGAAATGTTGGTTCAGACATTTAAGGGATCTGAATCCAGTACAGCCTGATCTCAGGGCAGAGGTTGCATGAAATGAAAATTGTCCTTCACCGACACATTTTTCAGCAATGACAGGAAACTCTGAAAGCTGTCTGTCGTTTGCCAGATTACACTGAAGGTGATCTCATTAAAATGAGGTAACATCATAACAGAACTTTTACAACCATGTCTGTAAAGATGACAGATAAAGTCTAGTGCAACCCGTGTCTCAGGGTTTCTAAACTTGAACCTGTAACCACAGGAGGAGCTTCCTGTCTCACAAGAGATCAAAGTCTATGTGAAAGGTGTCTTACTTTTAACTCTACTGTGGATCATTCCCTGTGATTTTAAGAGATTCACTCCAGTAAAAGCGTTTCAAAATTTAGCACATAGGTTTATTTTAACTGGAGGAGCTTCCTGTCTCACAAGAGATCAAAGTCTATGTGAAAGGTGTCTTACTTTTAACTCTACTGTGGATCATTCCCTGTGATTTTAAGAGATTCACTCCAGTAAAAGCATTTCAAAATTTAGCACATAGGTTTATTTAACTTTACTGTGGAAAGTTGATGTTATAGCAAGTTACTTTTCTTCACAAAGGTCCTAAAACATTGAAAACACTCAAATGGATTACCTCCACTATGGATGACTTCATGTTTTCTTAAAGTACTTGTCTGAGCAAAGGCTTTTCCACACTGTTAACATACAAAATGCTAAACTCCAGTGTGGATAACTTCATGTCTTCTTGAGGTACTCACATCAGTAAAGGCCTTTCCACACCGACCACACACAAACTGCTTAACTCCACTGTGGATGAGTTCATGTGTTCTGAAGTCGCTCATCCGAGTAAAGGCCTTTCCACACAGACCACACACAAACTGTTTAACTCCAGTGTGGATGAGTTCATGTCTTCTTAAGCTACCCTCTTCAGTAAAGGCCTTTCCACACTGACCACACACAAACTGCTTAACTCCAGTGTGGATGAGTTCATGTGTTCTTAAGTGGCTCATCCGAGTAAAGGCCTTTCCACACAGACCACACACAAACTGCTTAACTCCAGTGTGGATGAGTTCATGTCTTCTTAAGCTACCCCCTTCAGTAAAGGCCTTTCCACACTGACCACACACAAACTGCTTAAACTCCAGTGTGGATGAGTTCATGTCTTCTTAAGCTACCCCCTTCAGTAAAGGCCTTTCCACACTGACCACACACAAACTGCTTAACCTCTTGCACTCGGGCGGGCAAGTCTCTGCGTCCTAGGGCGCACGAGGGCGCACGAGAGCTCGTGCGCTCTCGGACACATGACGCATGATAGCAATACTGATGGTGGTGATGTAGTTGGTGTTGGCGTCCAAGCGGCACTGAAAAAAAAGCTGCAGACACAGCCGCGAACAGATTAGTTCATCTGATTGACCTCTCATTCGACTAATGGACTTTGAATTGGGTTTTGAATCGGGTTTCTGAAACCTTGAAGAACCAATGAATGAAAACCTAGGAAGGAGGACCCGCCTCCCAACGCTTTGAATGCAGTGAGCCAATTGAAGCAGAGAAGTTCGCGAGCTGTTTTTTTTTTTTAAGGCTGGGTGAAGACTGGCTGCTGGAGCGGATCAAAAAAGGACGCAGGAAGAGCCCCACAAACCCAGCAGCATGGAGACCATCCACAAATGCAACCTGTGTGACAGGGAGTGCCATTCGTGGATCAGCATGTTCGGCCACAGGCGGTGCTTATTTTGTATTGGTTCCAGCAGAGTAGACGTTATGATTTCTTCCATCGTCATCATAGACCGATGGAGACTGACGACGAAGGCTGAGTGACACACACGCCTTCGCCAGTCTTTTTTTAATTACTACTGTTATTTGTTTTGAAAAATTGTTCGCCAAAAACCGCAATCATGGAAGCACAAAACCGCAATAATGGAATTATGTTTTGATCGGGTCGTGAGACCAGAACCAGAGCGGACCAGCGTCGTGTTCGTCTGACAATGAGGAAAAGAAGTTGGCCAGGACACTGCTGCTGTGAAGAGGTAAGGTGTTACAAGCTAAATTATTTTTTATCCCTGAAAATTGTAATCCAAAATGACTTTTGACCGATCGGTAAATTACAGCTGTGCGGTGCACGAAGTCTGAAGTTCCAGCGCCGCGGTACAAGAGGTTGCTCGCTGCGTACAGGCTGTGAACGCCCCCCCACCCCCACCCCCGCTATTCTTCTGCAGCGAGGGGGGGGGAGCTGCGGTGATTGCGCTGCTGTCCACATCACCACATGAGGCTAATCCGTTGTGTAGCGATGGCCGAAGTCCATCCTCTGTAGCGAGAGGGGAGGGGGGACACCCCCCCCCCCACACACACACACAGACAGCCCTGAGTGTAACCTTTCATTAGAGCCTAAAATGAAGCTTCTCTATTGAATTATTCAGAAGTTACAGACGTTTTTCCAAACTGTGCCATTTGGCACAATTTGGCACAGTTCCAAAACGCCTGGGAACAGCCTGAGAACAAAGCTGTGTAAAATATTCATTGTTTGTGGTATTGTTACAAAATTTGGACCTCAGCTTGATAAAACTTGGTTCTACATTTCTGTTGCATTTTCCAGCCGGATCGTACAGCTGTGTGTTATTTGCAAGCATTTGTATCCAAAAAAACACCGTGGCTAAATTTATTTTCTTCAAGTTCAGTATGTTTAGATGACTGTAACTCAGTGGCCGGAGTACGTAGAGAGATTATGTTTTTTTTGCCCAAAAATTCAAAGTGTTTTCTTTTAAATGAGACCAACCCCATGAAGATGCTACAAAGGGTTGAAGAACAGCTTTCGATTTACTTTGGGCACGTTATTTTTTGGCGTTTTTAGGAAAATTGCCCGGAGTGCAAGGGGTTAACTCCAGTGTGTATGAGTTCATGTTTCCTGAAGCTAGCCCTTTCAGTAAAGGCCTTTCCACACTGACCACACACAAACTGCTTAACTCCAGTGTGGATGAGTTCATGTTTCCTGAAGCTAGCCCTTTCAGTAAAGGCCTTTCCACACTGACCACACACAAACTGCTCAACTCCACTGTGGATGAGTTCATGTCTTCTTAAGCTACCCCTTTCAGTAAAGGCCTTTCCACACTGACCACACACAAACTGCTTAACTCCAGTGTGGATGAGTTCATGTTTCCTGAAGCTAGCCCTTTCAGTAAAGGCCTTTCCACACTGACCACACACAAACTGCTTAACTTCACTGTGGATGAGTTCATGTCTTCTTAAGCTACCCCTTTCAGTAAAGGCCTTTCCACACTGACCACACACAAACTGCTTAACTCCAGTGTGGATGAGTTCATGTTTCCTTAAGCTACCCCTTTCAGTAAAGGCCTTTCCACACTGACCACACACAAACTGCTTAACTCCAGTGTGGATGCGTTCATGTTTCCTGAAGCTAGCCCTTTCAGTAAAGGCCTTTCCACACTGACCACACACAAACTGCTTAACTCCACTGTGGATGAGTTCATGTTTCCTGAAGCTAGCCCTTTGAGTAAAGGCCTTTCCACACTGACCACACACAAACTGTTTAACTCCACTGTGGATGAGTTCATGTCTTCTTAAGCTACCCCTTTCAGTAAAGGCCCTTCCACACTGACCACACACAAACTGCTTAACTCCAGTGTGGATGAGTTCATGTTTCTTGAAGCTAGCCCTTAGAGTAAAGGCCTTTCCACACTGACCACACACAAACTGCTTAACTCCACTGTGGATGAGTTCATGTGTTCTTAAGCCACCCCTTTCAGTAAAGGCCTTTCCACACTGACCACACACAAACTGCTTAACTCCACTGTGGATGAGTTCATGTCTTCTTAAATTACCCCTTTCAGTAAAGGCCTTTCCACACTGACCACACACAAACTGCTTAACTCTGGTGTGGATGAGTTCATGTGTTCTTAAGTGACTCATCAGAGTAAAGGCCTTTCCACACTGACCACACACAAACTGCTTAACTCCACTGTGGATGAGTTCATGTCTTCTTAAGCTACCCCTTTCAGTAAAGGCCTTTCCACACTGACCACACACAAACTGCTTAACTCCAGTGTGGATGAGTTCATGTTTCCTGAAGCTTGCCCTTAGAGTATAGGCCTTTCCACACTGACCACACACAAACTGCTTAATTCCAGTGTGGATGAGTTCATGTTTCCTTAAGCTACCCCTTTCAGTAAAGGCCTTTCCACACTGACCACACACAAACTGCTTAACTCCACTGTGGATGAGTTCATGTCTTCTTAAGCTACCCCTTTCAGTAAAGGCCTTTCCACACTGACCACACACAAACTGCTTAATTCCAGTGTGGATGAGTTCATGTTTCCTTAAGTTACCCCTTTCAGTAAAGGCCTTTCCACACTGACCACACACAAACTGCTTAAGTCCAGTATGGATCAGTTTATGTGTTAAGTGACCCAACTGTGTGAAACCTCTCCCACATTCTTCCTTAAAGTATTGTTTATGCCTAGTGTGGCATTTTCTCTGTATTCTTTTTCTACTCTTGTCATTGTGTGACTTTGCTTCATTTGCTGCTGTTGGAGGATCTTCATCTTCCTGAAGCTGCTGAGGTTTCACTCTATTTTTCCTTTCATGTTCCTGTAGCAACAAGGACGGAGAAAAAAAAAACAGGCTGTGAACATACAGTGCTGTGAAAAAGTATTTCAAAAAAGTATTCCACACATTCATTGATGTGGAAACCAACTTGTGTATCAACTTCATAGACACTGAAAACATTAAATGTTTGATGGAAATATTCATCGTTCAAATATACCAAAACGAAATGAAAAGTACAATTACTTTTCAGAAGCAATCGATTACATTTACAATTATTTTCCAGGATTTCACAAAGTAACTGATGAGTATTTGGACCCAAATCTGCTATTTATATACAGTGGTGCTTGAAAGTTTGTGAACCCTTTAAAATTTTCTGCATAAATATGACCTAAAACCTCACCACATGTTCACACAAGTCCTAAAAGTAGATAAGGAAAATCCAGTTAAATGGAAAAAAAAAAAAACTTTTTCATTTACTTATTGAGGAAAATGATCCAATATTAAGTACAGTGGATCCAGAAAGTCTTCATGGCGCTGAGCACATTTTCCACATTTTGTTATGTTACAGTCTTATTCCAAAAGGGATTAATTTTTCCCTTAAAATTGTACACACAATACTCCATAATGACAATGTGAAAAAAGTTTTTGAGATTTTTGTAAATTTATAAAAAAAAAATAAAAACTAAGAACTCACATCTACATCAGTATTCACAGCATTTGCTCACAACTTTATTGATGCATCTTTGGCAGCAATTAAAGCCTCAAGTCTTTTTGAAAATGATGCCACAAGAATGGCACACCTACAGTGGTGTGAAAAAGTGTTTGCCCCCTTCCTCATTTTTTTGTGTTTGTCATCAAATAAATTTGAATATTAGACAAACATGAAATGCAGTTTTTAAATGAAGGTGTTTATTATTAAGGGTAAAAAAAAATCCAAACTTGCATGGTCCTGTGTGGAAAAAGTGCCCCCCCCCCAAAAAAAACCAAACAAACCATAAATCAACTGTGGTTTATCACATCTTTGGAAAACTGTGTTCAATTTCTCTAGCCACATCAAGGCCTGATTACTGCCATACTTGTTCTCAATAGAGAAATCACTTACATAGGACCTGCCTGACAAAGTGAAGGAGACCAAAAGATCCTCAAAAGCTAGACACCATGCTGCAATCCAAAGAAATTCAGCAACAAATGAGGAACAAAGTAATTGAGATCTATCAGTCTGGAAAAGGTTATGAAGCCGTTTCTGAAGTTTTGGGACTCCAGTGAACCACAATGAGAGCCATTATCCACAAATGGTGAAGGAGTGGCCAGCCGAGCAAAATTACCCAAAGAGTGCAGAGATGACTCATCCAAGAGGTCACAAAAGACCCCACAAAAATATCCAAACAACTGCAGGCCTCACTTGCCTCAGTTAAGGTCAGTGTTCATGACTCCACCATAAGAAAGACACTGGGCATAAATGGCCTGCATGGCAGAGTTTGAAGACAAAAACCACTGCTGAGCAAAAACAACATAAAAGTTCATCTCAATTTTGCCAGAAAACACCTTGATGATCCCCAAGACTTTTGGGAAAATACTCTGTGGACTGATGAGACAAAAGTTGAACTTTTTGGAAGGTGTGTGTCCCATTACATCCGGCATACAAGTAACACAGCATTTGAGAAAAGGAACATCATACCAACAATAAAATATGGTGGTGGTAGTGTGATGGTCTGGGGCTGTTTTGCTGCTTCAGGACCTGAGAAACTTGCTGTGGTAAATGGACCTATGAATTCTGCTCTCTACCAAAAAATCCTGAAGGAGAATATCCAAAAATATGCCATAAAATAATCCACACATTTATAATAAAGTTTAAAATGTACAAGAAAAGTCAATTTTACAAGAGCAAATTAAAAATTTGAGGAAAATGGTTTCAAATTTAGATAACTTCACAGGGAAAAGTAGACAACTTTAAGAAAATTGTTATAAATTTTTGAGGAAAACCTCAAACCTTCAAGACTGAAGTCATTACTCAAGTTTTTAAGTGGGTGCTCTTTGTACCCTTAACTCAACTAGAAATTTTTGGTTGACTACTTTTAATTATTAATTTCAAAGCACTGCTTTTTCATGAGTAGAATTTCTGGTTATGATACCCACCTGATCAGATAATTTAAGTATGCATGAGTACATTACTATTGTGAATGCTTTTTCCCTTCCGTACTGTCTCAATTGAAAAATAAGAAACACTAGAATAAAAACACAAAAAATACACATATTTTTGTCATTTATGTAAACCATGAAAAAAAAATCCAGCAAGACAAAATGGGACACTTGATATTTTTGAACCCGTTTCTATACCACCATAGACAGAGAGAGAACCTGAATTTGACAGAGCTCAAAGAGGGAAAGATGAGACAGAAAAGAAGAGCCAAGGACAGCAAAGTGTTCAGGCAGAGGGTCCAGGAGAGGTGAGAGCAGAGGAAGGAGAGAAGGATAACACCACTAAAAAGTCTCAACACAGGACGTCTGGGTGGGACCCCAACTGGCCCAATATTCCAGTATTCAAGCCTCAGTTGCACCATACTTCAAATGGTAAGTTCCATACGCAAAGTTCATTCATTCATTCATTCATTCATCTTCTTCTGCTTAATCCTTTTTGGGTCGCAGGGGGGCTGGAGCCTATCCCAGCGTCTTTGGGCCAGCGTCTTTGGGTGAGAGGCAGGTTACTTTGCAAAATTTTAAAAAAATACATTGTATAAAATTAACATATTCCGGTAACAATTGTGTCATATGTTTACTGCCCCCCTGGAAAAATACGTTGTGACCGCGCCAATGTCTTTCAGCCAGAAGAAAAATTGCAGCATCATGGTTTATTTATAGTTTGAGTTGGTCTCTTTATCATCACTAGCTGATATTGTAAGGTCTCTGAAGCCGACAAATTGCTCACTGGATGTTGTTCCCGCTGGAATCCTGAAAAGGGTTTTTAATACTGTAGGGCCTGGTCTTTTGGTTTTTATTAATTCCTGCCTTAGTTCAGGATTTGTCCCACCTGCTTTTAAACATGCTGTGGTTAGGCCCCTTCTTAAAAAACCTCACCTTGACCCTTCAGTTTTATCTAATTTTAGACCTATTTCTCATTTGCCCTTTTTATCTAAAGTTTTAGAAAAAGTTGTTTTTATACAGTTGCAGTTTTTTTTAGAAGACCATTCTATTTTTGAGAAGTTTCAATCTGGGTTTAGGTCTCGTCACAGCACTGAGTCTGCCCTGCTTAAGGTGCACAATGACATTATGATGTCTGTTGATGCCAAATGTCCTGTGGTCTTAGTGCTGCTAGATCTTACAGCAGCCTTTGACACTGTGGACCACACTATCCTTCTGTCGCGCCTGAATCACTATGTTGGCATCCATGGCACTGCACTTAAGTGGTTTGAATCCTACCTTTCTAATAGAACTTTTTCTGTAATGATTGGTGACATGTCCTCTTCTAGTGCCTCTCTCTCCTGTGGGGTTCCACAGGGCTCTATTCTTGGCCCTATTCTGTTTTCATTATATATGCTGCCACTCGGGTCAATAATAGCCAGGCATAACATGTCTTTCCACTGTTATGCAGACGATTTGCAGCTTTATTTACCTTTGAACCCAGAACAAACAAACTCACAAAGTGTTCTATTGGATTGCATCATTGATATTAAGTTGTGGTTAAGCCAAAATTTTCTCCACTTAAATGAAGAAAAAACAGAATGTATTGTGTTTGGGGATACTGTAACGGCTGGCTTTGGTACCCTCTCTTTAAGGCTCAGTTCAGCTGTCAGAAATTTGGGGGTGATTTTTGACAGCCATTTAAAATTTGATAAACAGATTGACAATGTAGTCAAAATGAGCTTTTATCAATTACGTTTGTTATCCAAAGCCAAACCTTTCCTGAGCCGTCATGATCTTGAGATAGCCATCCATGCTTTAGTCACGTCTCGACTTGATTACTGCAATGCACTTTATGTTGGCATCTCTCAGTCTTCTCTTGGCCGCCTTCAACTTGTGCAAAATGCAGCGGCCCGTCTTTTGACCAACACACCTAGGCGAGAGCACATTACTCCGATCCTTTTTTCACTTCATTGGCTTCCAGTCCATTTTAGAATTAATTTTAAACTTTTGCTTTTTGTTTTTAAAGCTCTTAATGGCCTTGCTCCGGTTTATATGTCTGAGGTTTTGACTGTCCGTGACCAAGGCAGAGCTTTGAGGTCATCCAATCAGCTTTTGCTGGATGTGCCTAGGTCAAGGTATAAACATTGGGGTGACCGAGCCTTTTCTGTTGCTGCCCCCAGGCTCTGGAATAATCTCCCCCCTGACCTACGTGCTATCTCTGACCTGACCCTTTTTAAATCTGAACTTAAGACATATTTGTTTAGGATGGCTTTTAATACCCAGTAGTGGTGATATTTGTCTTGGCATTTGTTTTTATTTTATTTTTAGGTTGTTTTTGTTTATGTTATTTGTTTTTAATGCTCTGTGTGTTTTTAATGCTGTTTATTTTTTGTAAAGCACTTTGGTCACCTACGGGTTGTTTTAAAGGCCTATATAAATAAAGTACATTACATTACATTACATTTATTGAATCTTTCAAGTCAGTTTTTGAGATTTTTTTCCCTCGTCTCTTCTACCTTATAGTTTACTGACGAGGTTCATAATTATTGAGCAATATAACCAACAGTGCAGTATCATATCACTGCAGTGTGTAGTAAACAAGCATAACAGAACAGGCCTATTGTGATTTCACAAACAAAGCTAGAAAAGCACTCAGAGAGCGCATACCTCCGCCAAGGCTCCTTCTGTCCGTCACTGATCACCTCCAAAATGTAATGGGTTCATGTGTAGGCAACAAGACAGTTCTGGTGAAAAGTGCATCAGAGTCTATCCAGTAGTTTTGGAAGATTCATGCTAACACACTGTGAGAAGATAGGAGCCTTGGCTATCACGATGTGAGCATGGGGGGGATTGCACCGTGCTGTCTTTGCCTTTTGTTCTTATATTTGTACCCTGCCTCTCGCCCAAATCCACCCCCCCCACCCCCCGGATGTATGGTGTTGTATTTTTGAGTTCTTATCCCTGTTATTTTATCTTTAGTTGATTTTCAAATGTTCTGTATTGTTTCTTAGTCTGATTTATTTTCCTGTTTACAGTCATTATAGTTTTGCTAGTTATATATTTGAGGTACTTGTCTTTACTTGCCTTCATATCATAATTGTATCCTGTTGTGTTTTTTCTCTCCCTCTCCAGGGCTGCTGCTGTCAGTGGCACTTCTGGGTTTTTTGTTCTGTTGTGGGCGGTGCTCCTGTCAGCTGTCAGTCCCGTCTTCCCCTCTCATTACTCCCAGCTGATCTCTATAATAATCTTTGTTACCCCTTGCCCGTTCATCTGATCCACACCTGCATCCAGTTGTGTTCATTGACACCATGTCCTATTTAAATTCCTTGTTTCTGTCATTCATTGTTGGAGCCTCTGTTTTCTGTCACTGTGCATCAGAACCATTCCCTGTTCAGGTACAATTTCCTGATTAATCCTTCCTTCTCCGTTACCTTCTCTGTATGCAAGTTATTTTGTGCACTATTGGGATTTTTGTGTTTTGCGAACTGGATTTTTTGTTCCCTTCAATAAATATCACAACTACAGTTCAGCGTGTGGGTCTTCATTCCTGCCTCGAGGGGCAATTCATGACAGAAGGGTCCAACCAGTTGAAGATCCAGCTACTATAGGTTGTGGTATTTCTGTTTTTTTCTCACTCACCTATTTGTGGAACCATCATGTCCTCAGTACACTGACCTCCACCAAGCAAAGTGAGATCGGCAGCGGACAACCCAAGTGTTGAGGAGCAGTGGGCTGCTGAGTTCGTCCAGGGATTCATGGATGAAGCTCTCACCTCCCACAGCCCAAAGAAGATCTGGGAGAGTGTGAATTCGGTGACTGTTATTGTCAAGGCGCACCCAGGGTTGTGGAGGTTTTCCCAGATCGCGGAGTTGCTGGCCACGCTCTCCATCCTCCAACAATCTTTCCCCGGGCTGATGTGGGGGCCGTCTCCAGCGAGCCCGAAGCCGACGCAGAACGCACTCTGTGACAGATGCCCTGCCCCACCTCCAGTTTGCCCAATCCTGCTCCATCGGCTACAAGATGCCACCACCCAGCTCCAGACCACCGGAGGGATACCCCCGCCTCTCAGGCAGCAGTTTCCCCTTTGCCGAGGTTGAAAACTCCAACAGCAGTCCCTTTATCATTCAGTGTGGGACCTTCCTGTGGTAATGTCTCGTCACTTCCTGTGTTGCTGGATGTCTGCGGTTTGCTCTCCTCAGTCTCCCAAGGATTTTACCTTTAACTGTATTTTAATCACTTTTTTCCCATCTAACGTTAGCTCTCACTTCTGTTTATCAAGCCTCTTGCACCTGTGTACGCACTCAGTGCCATCTAATAACCCTCTTATTCTTCTGTTCACCTTTCATCAGTGTTTTTGTGAGCTTCGGGTTAGCCACTAGCTATGGCTACAAGTTCTCCTTCCCCTTCCCCTCTGGTGTGCACTCTATGTCAGATGCTTAGCTACACCTCTGCCTCTTTTAGTGGTCACGGTAAATGTAATAAATGTTGTCTTTTTGAGGCGCTCAAGGGGAGGTTGTCTGATTTGGAATCCCGGCTCTGCTGAATTGAAACACCGTCTGCGCCAGTTAATAACGACGGACGTCCCCTAGCTGCAGCGGAGCTCCCTAGCTTAGGGCGGCCTGCCAGCGGTCCTCCGGTCCTCCTCAGCAGTGAGGAGACACCCTTGGGTGGGTGACGGTGAGAAGGAAACCTAGCCGCAAAGCCCCGGTTAATCACCATCCTGTTCATGTTTCTAATCGCTTTTCCCCGCTCAGCGACACACTCGCTGAGGAAAAAACTGATCATTGGCGACTCTGTAGTCAGAAACGTGAACCTAGAGACTCCAGCGGCCATAGTCGAATGCGTTCCTGGGGCCAGAGCAGGCGACATCGAGTCATATTTGGAAATGCTGTCTACAAGTAACTGTAAATACTCCACAATTGTTATCCACGCCGGCATTAATGACGTCCGACTCCGGCAGTCAGAAGTCTCAAAACTTAACGTGGAATCGGTGTGTGACTTTGCCAAAACAATGTCTGCCTCTGTAGTATTCTCTGGGCCCCTCCCCAATCTGACCAGTGATGACATGTTTAGCCGCTTGTCATCCTTCAACAGCTGGCTGTCTGTGTGGTGTCCTGCAAATAATGTGGGCTACATAGACAATTGGAGCTCATTTTGGGGAAAACCTGGTCTTATTAGACAAGATGGCATCCATCCCACTTTGGATGGTGCTTCTCATTTATCTAACAATCTGGCATCATTTTTATCCAAATTTCCAAAACCTTGACAACTCAGAGTTTGGACCAGGAAGAGGAGTCGCAGTCTTACACGCCTCTCTGCAGCTCCTCTTCATCCGCCACCCCTCAACTTAGCTCCTGTCTTTCCCATCAGTGAATCATTGTCTGTTCCCTCCAAAGTAAAAAAAAATAAAAATATATATATATATATATACAGTATATATATATAATGTATAAGCATCCATCCTAAAGTGATTAAACAAAAAGTTGGTAAAACTCAAATTAAACATAAAGCCTCTAAATTGAATGATTTGGCCTCTGTTCCTCCTCAAAATTTAAAAATTAAGTGTGGTTTGTTAAATATTCGATCTCTAACTCCCAAGTCTCTGCTAGTCCATGATTTGTTTATTGATCATCAGATTGATTTAATATCCCTTACAGAGACTTGGTTAGGGCAAGAGGATTATATTGGTTTGAATGAATCAACTCCCTCTGGTTATTTAAACTGTCAAAATCCCAGTAGTTCTGGTCGTGGAGGAGGAGTAGCAACAATTTACCATTCCAAATTACTAGTTAATGCAAAGCAAAAAGCACATTATAATTCCTTTGAGGGCCTGGTCCTCAGTATTGGGCATTTTAGCAGTATTAGGCTAAACCCAATTTTATTTGCCGTAGTTTATGTCCTCCATCAACCTACTCAAGAGTTTTTATCCGAATTTGCCGAATTCTTAGCCAATTAAGTGCTGAAATCGGATACAGTAATTATAGTAGGGGACTTTAATATACATGTAGACAGTGACTGCCTTAAATTGGCATTCAATTCGATATTAGACTCGATGGGGTTTTCTCAGAAAGTAGCAAATTCTACCCATTATTTCCACCATACGTTGGACCTTGTTCTGACATATGACATAGAAACAGAAAATCTGGTAGTTTCTCCTCATAACCCTGTACTGTCAGACCATTGTCTGTTAACCCCTTGCACTCTGGTCAATTTCCCTAAAAATGCCTAAAAATAACGTACCCAAAGTAAATCAAAAGCTGTTCTTCAACCCTTGGCAGCATCTTCACGGGGTTGGTCTCGTTTAAAAGAAAACACTTTGAATTTTTTGGCAAAACAGTCATAATCTCTCTACGTGTGTGTGTGTGGGGGGGGGGGGGGGGTTGTTTATTCATTCATGAATGAATGAATGAACAAACAAGCCCCCACACACAAAGAAGCATGCCACGTAAAAAATGTGTGGCTTTTTTTTACATAAAAAAATAACCTACAGTGCACTAAAAATTATACTAAAATATCTGTAATGTACAGGATAACAACTCCCACCGCCCCCCCCCCTCGCTACAGAGGACGGATATCGTCCATCGCTACATGACGGAAAGCGGGGACTGTGCGCCGCGGTCTACTATGCACAGTTGTACTAAAATACACTACCGTTCAAACGTTTGGGGTCACCCAGACAATTATTTTGTGTTTTCCATGAAAAGTCACACTTATTTACCACCATGAGTTGTAAAATGAATAGAAAATATAGTCAAGACATTGACAAGGTTAGAAATAATGATTTGCATTTGAAAAAATAATTTTTTCCTTCAAACTTTGCTTTCGTCAAAGAATCCTCCATTTGCAGCAATTACAGCATTGCAGACCTAACATGAATGCACAAGAGTTTCTAATCATCCATTAGCCTTCAGACGCAATGAGCAAACACATTGTACCATTAGAACACTGGAGTGATAGCTGCTGGAAATGGGCCTCTATACACCTATGTAGATATTGCACCAAAATCCAGACATTTGCAGCTAGAATATTCATTTACCACATTAGCAATGTATAGAGTGTATTTCTGATTAGTTTAAAGTTTATCTTCATTGAAAAAAAGTGCTTTTCTTTCAAAAATAAGGAAATTTCTAAGTGACCCCAAACTTTTGAACAGTAGTGTATCTGCAATATATCTGCAATCCGCTACAGAAGAGTAGCGGGGGTGGGGGTGGGGGGGCGTTCACGGTCCGGACGTGGCGTACGGACCGGTCCGTCACATGGTGATGACGCACAGTTAAATTAAATAAGAACAGTAGTCAGAAAAAAAGACTGGCGAATGCGTGTGTGTCACCCAGCGGCTTACACAAAACAGATTTTACACACGGGACGCACGCTTTCGAACTTGTCTGCTTCAATTGGCTCGCTGTATTCGCAGCCGTTGGTAGGCGGGTCCTTCTTGCTAGGTTTTCAGTCATTGGTTCTTCAAGGTTTCAGAAACCCAATTCAAGGCTCTTATTAGTCGAATGAGAGGTCAATCAAATCTAAACCAATCAAAGCACTCCTTTGGCTTTCTGTTCGTGGCTGTGTCTGTAGTGGAAGAATGGAAATGCAGCTTTTTTTTTCAGTGCGCCCTTGAGATGTGACCGCCCGCGGTATCCCGGAGTGCAAGAGGTTAACCTTTGATTTTACTATTTCTGAGTATTTGGCTCCCAAGAGAAAATATGACTACAGTAGGTGCCTCTCAGATGATATTGTTACCAAATTTATGCACATTGTTTCCTCTATGCAGGGATGGCAAGAGGAAATTCTGATTTCAGCTAAAATCTAATTTGGTCAATTTGGTCGATTGACTTATGGGGGGGGGGGGGCGGGGGGCGCAGGCCCCCTGAAGCTGAGAGGTTTTCAGTAAAACAGAAGTAATTTAGACTGAAAAAAATGATTAAAAAAATGAAACGCTAGACTTAGATAAATCATTAAATTTAATGAAAAGTTAACTTACTTTTTCTTCAATGTTGTCTCACTGTCTTTAGTCCAACATATTTAACAGTTCTATAAGAGTTTATTACACTATTTACACTGGTCACCAAGTCCCTTCTAATGTGAAACTTTGTTCTTTTTGGCAGCAAGCTGTGTCAGTCTCTGAACTTTGAACTTCATCTCCTTTTCTGGTTTCCTCAGAAATTGTCCGAGTGTTTCTGTTACCTCGTCGAACTTTGAGCCCATTTTCACCTTTACCGTCACTTTTCTCTCCAGCCAATTCCATTGGAACTTATTTTTGACACTTTTGTCTATTTCTAGCACTGATGACTCCTGATCCTTTGATAAAAATCTCATAATTCCGCTGAAAAAAATACTGAAAGCTCAGAATTCCAACACGAACCAGGGATGTGATTTGGGGTTGGAGAAATTATCTCAAAATTTAGCAGGGGGTCTGGGGGACCAGAACTGTGCTTAAATGACATAAAACAAACAGCTGAATGCCACTTATTACTGTATAATATTGACTTGTGTTCCAAGAAGTTAGCATTCCTAAAATATTCCAACAAGCATTATCCATCACATGCTTTAACACTTGATCAAATCAAAATCAGTTAATTTTATCTATTCCATAATAGAAATAAAATTCCAACATAACATTACCTTTTATAATTTCAGCATTCATTTCAGATCACCAGTTTCAATCTCCAATGAGTCTTGAGCAGTTCATTTTGCACAATCACTGATGTAGCCAAGTCTTAGAAATATTCAAAAGTTATGAGTTATTGTCCACTGTGCACTGTCAATTTCAAACTGTTTGGAATCATAAAAGTAATGTCACTAAATTGTTTTGCTATTTTTTCCTCCTCAACATCAATGTCAGGGTGCTGCAGGAGTTTTGGGGGATGGTTAACTTTTATAACCGTTTCCTCCCCCGTGCAGCCCAGCTCATATAGCTGTTGTACGCCGCACTCTAGAAATGGAAACCGGCGGACAGAGTCGACTGGACTCCTGAGCGGGAGCAGGCGTTCTGCGGTTAAAACAGCTCTGGCAAACGCTGCACTACTGGCGGCTCAGATAGCGCTCACTACCGACGCCTCAGACATGGGCATAGCGGCCGTCGTGGAGCAATGCGCTGCCGGTTCTTGGCAGCCGCTCACCTTTTTTAGCAGGTCTTTGCACGACAGTCAGCGTAAATACAGCGTGTTCGACAGAGAGTTAATGGCTCTCCACCTGGCCATACGCCACTTCCAGTTCTGGCTGAAAGGGAGCACCTTCACTGCGTTTGTGGACCACAAGCCGCTAACGTACTTAACGTACTTTATCTTCCTGGTAGATAAAATAAAGCGGAATTCGACGAATTAGAGGAAAATCACATCCCTGAGAACACGCCGCCATGAATTTTTGACAAAGCATACAACGAGCCATTTGATTGGTCCAATCGTTTGCAACTATCCAATCGCAGGGCTGTTTACAATACAGCAGTAGCTTGAAGACAACACATCCGGGTTATCGCGGGAGACTTGACCCGGGGAAGCGCCGAGCGCTTATGTAATCGTGTTGATTTTTGCTGAAATCGGTAACAATAAGGTGCCTTACTCCCCCTAAAATTTTCTCAATGGATTTAGACGATTCACAGAAATGATCAATTTGAAAATAAATCAGCGGAAATCCGCAGATCGGCGGAAAATTGCCATCCCTGTCTATGCCATGTGTCAACACAACGGAAACAAAAGCTATATAAAGCTTGTTCGTTCTGTAATTGATAGCATGTGTCGCGTGAATTGCCTCTAAAAATATTTGTCATAAGGTATAGGAATTATTTATTTTATTTAATAGTGGGTGTGAAAGGGGGCGGAGTTAAACCATCACTTCTACACCCGCTAAATTAAATAAAAGCACTCGTAAAAGGGGCACCAGTCCTAACGGACAATAATATTAACTTTAATTTTAATTAATTTTGTACCTTAAATTACTTAATGAATCAGTCTCAAAGTTTCAGTGAGTTCTTTTCCTGCCATGATTAGGAAACATGTATATGCAAAAGGAAAACGCTTCAACTTCTCTCATTCACCCTTTTATTAAACTCATTCAGTTTACATGGCATAGCGTTCAAACGATTAATAAACAGATTCAGATGATAACAGCGTAATATATCACATCAACTGATATTGGGTTCCTGAACATAAAATCCAGCGTTACACCTCTGTAGAACCAAGGAGGAACTAGACTTATGTTTCAATGGTAAATGAGGCTGGAATGTTTTAACAAAACAACGCAATTTTATGGGGAAAATTCATAAGCTAATTATCTAAAAATGAATTCTGAATTAATCTACAAAAATTTAAGGGCAGTTACTTAAAAATGACTAAGAGTTTTCTTTCAGTTGATAGCTCTATCCTGTGGCTGAGAGACTAATTGAGCCCTGAAATACGGGCCATATTCAATTGTAATTTAATTGTTAGGACACCACGTTTTAACCCAGCAGATAGGAGAAATAAGAGTTTCACTCACACAACAGCCGTAGGTCCACGTTTCCGCGGGTCGGTACCGCTGGGTTTTGAAGTTAGGACGTCGGAGGAAGCGGCTGCTGTCCTCACAGCCGTGGAGGTGATAACTCAGCTGGGGGCCCTTCAAGGAGACCGTTGCAGCCGTGGATGGTTTGTCTCAGGGCGGCATGAAAAGTCCTTGGAAAAGAGTCCAAATTTGAGGTCTCTTGTAGCGGGATCGACCCAAAAATTGAAGGAGAAACTTCTCACTCTCTGTTCACTTTAAATTAGGCAAATTAAAGGTCCACTTTAATGGCGTGAAAAGTCATGAAAAAAAATGAGAAAAACATTTACTAGGATAAGAATGGCTTCTGAGGTGAAGGAAAAAGTTTGAGAATTTGATTCTCTAAAAGGACGAGCTCTAAAGAAAAAGGTGGTTTCTCCTCAGTAACCAGAAAGACTTGACAAACTTCACAGAGAATAAAATAAAACTTCACAGGGCCTTGAAACGGTGGAATAAAATCTTCTTCTGAGATCTAGATTACTATTCTGCTTCCTTAATCTTAATTTAGTTCCTAATCTTTCTCAAAATCTCTTTCTTTCTTCTTTCTGTGTTTCTAATTCTTAATTCTATCACCGTTCTCTATCTTGCTACTTGTTACATTGTTACTTTACTTCTTGCTAATCTTCCTGCCTGTTCTTTGTCTGATCTTATTTCTTACTCTGCTTACTCGCTAACGCTAGTTAGCTTAATGCTGGCGCCAGCCATTCCACCTAACACCAGCCTGAATCAAAGCCCAGCTGCGAGGCCCAGCGGGGATACTACCAGGCAGGCGGCTATTTGTTTGACGGGGCTCAGCAGAGATTTCACCCAGGCAGACGGCGGTAGGCGGCGGTGCCCAGCGGAGGACTTACCGTGACTGCAGCGGCGGTGTGCGACGAGACTACCCGAAGCGATTGCTAAGCTAACGCTAGTTAGCTTAATGCTGGCGCCAGTCATTCCACCTTACACCAGCCTGAATCGAAGCCCAGCTGCGAGGCCCAGCGGAGATACTACCAGGCAAGCGGCTATTTGTTGACGGGGCTCAGCAGAGATTTCACCCAGGCAGACGACGGTAGGTGGCGGTGCCTAGCGGAGGATTTACCGTGACCTCAGCGGAGCTCGGTGGCAGCGGCGGTGTGTGACGAGACTCGGTTGGAGGAGCGGGACGGGAGACCAGTTACGGCGACTATGAGCAACGAGACCAGCAACGGAAGGGGCTAGTTGGCTAGCTGAGGCCCAGCTGGATCCGAGGACGATCGGATCAGATTCTGGCGATATAAGCAGAATTTATTTTACTATCCACAGATTTTCCTTTTCCTTCTTTCCAAGAAGGACTGAAGATGGCTGCCACCGGATTAAAAAGTGGGCTGATGGGCACCACTAATAAGCCTTCTCTACTTCTCTACTTCCTCTTCGTTTTGTCTTTGTGTGTCTGGACCTGCAACAAGAAGGATTTTCCGACAAACTCAACCAAAGGTGAAGTTAAAAAGTTTTATCTGTATGGATTTGGGCATGGACATCTCACCCTACACTCTATGTGGTCTTTAAAAGCCCTGAGCAAAAACTTCCAAATTAAGGCAAACATGGCTGTTAAGCAAAAATCACAATATGGCAGAGGATATACAGTTAAAGTTCTGTTAGTTCTGCTACTTCTGGCAGGAGATATTCACCTTAACCCTGGACCTGCCACTACTAAACAGCAGACCACTGGGTTAGCACAAAACCGAGCTGTACAAAAGCAAAAACAACATTTATTTTTCCAAACTGTTAATCATGCACGAGTTCTTTGGGACACCAAGGCTAAACCAAAGGGGATCCTCGGCGGTCATTTAAACATACGGAGCATAATCCCCAAAAGAGATGAGATTTCGGTGTTGCTGTTGGACTCAAATCTGGACTACCTTTGTCTCTCAGAAAGCTGGCTACACAGTAACATAGACACTAATATGATCGATATTGTGGGCTACCAGTGTTTTAGAAAAGACAGGCAGGTAGGGAGGGGAGGAGGTGTTTTAATTTACATCAAAGAGAAATATAAATGTCAACTGGTTGATTTGAATACTTCACTTGAATGTTTAGCTGTTAATGTATGTCTCTCTCCGGTAATGAATTTCAACATTGCAGTAGTGTACAACCCACCGTCACACAACTCTTCCTTTTATAATGAATTAAGTGATCTGGTTAAACAACTTGAGAAGAACAGAGAAACAATAATTCATGGCGACTTTAATATCAACTGGTCTGATAAAAAAGACAAACAAAAACTGAAAAGCCTCATGACTAAATTTAATTACCAGCAAATCATCAAAGGACCCACCAGGATAACCAAACAATCCAGAACACTTATTGACATGGTATTTACTAATAAACCAGAACGAATAACCAGAACCTATAATCTTGTAACTGGTCTCTCAGATCATAACATGGTTCTTGCTGTCAGGAAACTTACTAAAAAGCGACTACAGTATTTTGGGGGAGTCGATATTGACAAATCAAATTTTATTATCCCCAAATCAAAAAATGAGGAGTTTGAACATTACTTAGAGAATCAAAATTGGGAGCAGCTCATGGCAACATGTGAAGTAGATGATTGTTGTAATTTTATAACTGCAACAATCACAAAGTCTATAGAAAAATTTTCAAAGCAAATTAAAAGTAGACAACAGAAGATTAGCCTACCATGGTTAAATAATGAAATAAGAAAACTTATGAAGAGGCGAGACTATGCACTGAAAACATCACTAACCTCCAAACTACAAAATGATCACCTTGTGTACAAAAGTTTAAGAAATAAAGTGGTACATGAGCTGCGAAAATCAAAAATATCTTATTACAATAAACTGATAGATCATGCAAAGGGTAACAACAGTTCCCTATGGAGGCATTTAAATAACTTAACTAATAAAAAAAACGATCAGAAGGGGGTAAAGGAACTTAGAATCAATGGCAAGACCGTCAGTGACAAGGCTACTTTGGCAAATGAATTTAATTCACACTTTGTGGGCTCTGTGGAAGACTTAACAAAAATTTTTGTGCTGCCAAATGTGCTCAACAACACAAATTCCATACTCCCAACAGATACTTTTCACATCGATGAGGTAAATGAGAAGTTAATTGCTGGTATTGTTAAAACACTGTCAAACTCAAAAACTAGTGATATCTACAATATGAGCACCTCCTTTCTCAAAATGCACAGCAAAATATTAATCAAACCACTGACTCATCTCATTAATCTCTCCATTAGGTCTAGTACATTTCCATCTGGCTGGAAAAAAGCTGTCGTCATACCAGTTCATAAATCAGGCAGTAAAGACGATATATGCAATTACCGCCCAATCTCTATCTTACCAGTCCTATCTAAGGTTCTTGAAAAAGTTGTAGCTACACAGCTGATAGACTACTTACAAGACAGTCAACTTCTTCATCCACATCAATTTGGTTTTAGACCAGGATACTCAACAGAAACAGCAAATTGTTGCCTTATTGAAAACGTCAAACAGTCCTTGGACAGGGGTAATGTGGTAGGAGCTGTTTTTCTAGATCTCAAAAAGGCTTTCGATACTGTAAACCACAGTTTGCTTTTATCCAAAATGGTATCTTTTAACTTCTCCCCAAATACATTAGAATGGTTTGCATCTTATCTCCAGAATAGAGAACAGTGTGTAAAAGTTCACCAGGATAAATCCTCATTTTTAAACAACCGCATGGGTATCCCACAAGGGTCCATTCTTGGTCCTTTACTTTTCAGCATTTTTATTAATGACTTGCCGTTACACTGCTCAGCTGCAACATGCCAACTTTATGCAGATGATGCAGTTATTTACACAGCTGCCAAGACTCCAGCACAGGCTGCAGATGTACTGTCTACAAGTATGGTTGATGTCCAAGAGTGGCTCCTCAAGAACCATCTATTGCTGAACCTTCAGAAAACAGTCTCAATGTGCTTTTCAATCAAAAAATGTAACCTGCAACATTTTAAAGTTAATATACATGATCATGACATCAGTTTAGCTACAGAATTCAAATACCTTGGCATTGTACTAGATCCTCAACTCAAATTTAATCTTCATATAAAGAAAATTTCAAAAACAGTAAAAAAAAAATCTGAACTGCTCTAAATTAATTAGATATTACATACCTTACGAAGCAGCTGCACTGTATATGCATTCTATGGTTTTTTCTCATATATCATACTGTTTGACAGTCTGGGCTCAAGCAGCCCCTTCCACAATAAGACATATAGGTTCATTATATAATCAAACCCTAAAAATCTTGGACAAAAAGCCCATTAGGTGGCATCACTGTAATGTTTTAAAAAAATACAACCTATTGAGTTTTGAGAGCTTCATTGACCTCTGTCTTCTGAAATTAACGTTCAAATGTTTCCATAAATCAGCACCCGAGCCACTTGCTGGTTTGGTCCAAAGACAGGACAGCAGCAGAGCCACCAGGAGTTCTGTTAACAATAACTGTAAAATATTCCACCGCAGAACCACATTTGGACAAACAGCTTTCTCTATAAAGGGCAGTCACATCTGGAACACAATGCCAAATGAAATTAAAATAATAACGGACTTTAAAACATTCACTAAAAATGTTAAAAACTGGCTGAAAAATAAACAAGAATGTACTCATGTATGAATTATTTGTCTGCAAAGTGAGAGTGAATGAAGGGAAGGAATAAATGTGTTTGTTTATAGTGAGTGACGGAGGGAGGAAGGCCTGAAACAGGCAAATGTGAGTTATGTTATATGTGTTAAATGTGAGTCAGGCTGTTATATTTGTGTATTTATAATATTTATGTTAAAGGTGAGTCAGGCTGTTATATTTGTGTATTTATAATATTTATAATATTTATAATTGTGTATTTATAATTTTTCTGCATTGATGTATGTGGTTATTGTGTATATTTTTATCTTGATTCTTTTTTCTAAAGCCCATCCAGGGACAAGAGTTGCAAATTAGCTAATAGCTATACACTCTATGTGCAACACATCAGATTGATTGTCTTTGATTAATTGTCTATGTTTATTGCACTGTCCCTGTCAAATAAACTAATCTACTACTACTACTACTCTGCTGATCTCTGATCTTCTCTGTTCTTTTCTCTTTCTAAACTCAAATCTAACTTCTCTCTTTTAAAGTTACCTCGCCGGGTCGTAAAACTGATGATGTCGATCGCAAGACTGACCAATCGACTTTTTCAGAAGCAGTTTGAAATGGCTGCTATCCAATGTGAGAACATTTCTTTGTTTGAGAGCAGCCAATCAAATGAAGACACCATCCCATGAAATTTCAGAGGGAAAATCAACACTCAGTCAGTTCTTATGAAATTAAATGCTCAATATAAAATTTAACTAAATTAAATGACTTGGCTAATATTTGGTGATCATGCATTTATACCATTACTCCAATAACACTCATGAATATAACATTTCTTATACATAATTATAATACATGCATTCACATTTAGATCAAAATGCAGCAAAACATGGTTGGTGATAAAAGAGGGATGATTTTCAGTGTCCTTAGGATCCAGAGGATAAGCTGAAAGAAACTTATTGTTTAGAACAAATTAAAAGTCATCCTACATACTGAAAACACATTCCATAGGTATCCGCTAGGAGGTACTGTTGAGCTGTAGATGATTTCCTTTAGTATCTGGGCGAAGACCTGGATAGTATTGTGCTATAAACCCGTCAGATTAAGCGGTTTATGACTCTTTTAAGAACATTGGTTTCCTGTGAAAAGGTACGTTATCAAATGCAGTGTTCACGTTGAGAGGTCTGGTCTCCTGAGTTTTATGTTCCTTTGAGCCTTTAAAAGCAAATTCTGATCCTTACAATCTCTGCAAGAGGCGACTGTTTACATTGGGGTCCTGGGAAAGCAAGCATCTTTGGTCAGGCCCGGAAGAGGCCTGCATGAATCGACATAAAAGCCAGTGATATTCCTGAAAAGGCAGAAAAGTGGTATTCCTGTGTAATGAAGATAAGATAAGATAAGATAAGATAAGCCTTTATTAGTCCCACAACGGGGAAATTCCAGGATTGCAACAGCACAGGGATAGCAACACTCAGAGCAACAATCAGAAGGCAAGAAAAAAAAAAAAAAAAAAAAAACAAGCAAGCAAGAGCAGCTAATATACATATGTACATATTACTATAAAATATATATATACACACACACACACAGACACACAGTGCAGAGCATTGTAGCTGGATGGAATAAATATATGAATATATGAACACAGTGCAGAGCATTGTAGCTAGATGGAATAAATATGTAAATATATAAACACCCACAGTACGGAGCATTGCAGAATGAATAAAGTGAAATTCCTGTAAACTGGAGAGAAGTGATCTTCTGTCTTGGTTTGAGGAGACGATGATGCTATACATGGTAGATAGTGTTACAGCGTCTCTGCATTAGACTCTAGACTTGGTGGCCCCTTTTAAAAAAGAAAAATCTAATTAGAGATTTCCAACTCCTTGGTTCAACACAGAAACTTGTAGCTTAAAACAGAAGACTCATCAATTAGAAAGAAAATGGCGCTCCACTAATTTAGATGAAATCTATTTAGCCTGGAAAAATCATCTTTTAATTTATAAAAAAATCTGAGAAAAGCTAGAACCAGTTATTATTCTGCATTAATAGAAGAGAACAAGAATAATCTGAGAAAAGCTAGAACCAGTTATTATTCTGCATTAATAGAAGAGAACAAGAATAATCCCAGGTTTCTTTTCAGCACTGTAGCCAGGCTGACAAAGAGTCAGGACTCTGTCAATCCTAGCATCCCCTTTGAGCTTACTAGTCAGGAATTTATGAACTTTTTCAATCATAAAATTTCATCTATCAGAGATAAAATCAGTCAGATTCTTCCCACCGTTAACTTAAACACAGTAACTACTACAACTTCTTCAACTGACATCTATTGGGATCAGGTTATTCCAATTGACCGTTTAGAGTTAGACAAAATAGTTTCCTCATCCAAGCCTTCAACTTGTATGTTAGACCCTATTCCTACCAGGTTATTTGAAGAAGTCTTCCCATTAATTGGTAACTTTATTCTTCAAATAATCAATTCTTCATTAACTTTAGGCCATGTACCGCAGGCTTTGAAAACTATTGTAATTAAACCCTTACTCAAAAAGCCAACGCTGGATCCAGGAGTTTTAGCTAACTATAGACCAATCTCTAATCTCCCTTTCATTTCAAAAATCTTAGAAAGAGTTGCTGCTACACAATTATTTGACCACTTGCATTGTAATGGTTGATTTGAAGAGTTTCAATCTGGGTTTAGAATCCATCATAGTACTGAAACAGCCTTAGTGAAGGTCACTAATGACCTCCTGATCGCATCTGATAATGGACTGGTTTCTGTACTTGTCCTTTTAGACCTTAGTGCAGCTTTTGATACTATCGATCATAATATTCTACTTGATAGATTAGAACACTATGTTGGACTTAATGGAACTTCGTTGCAGTGGTTTAGATCTTATTTATCAGATAGGTTCCAGTTTGTTCATGTCAATAATTAGTTTTATTCCAACTCAAAAGCTCAGTCATGGAGTTCCACAGGGATCTGTGCTAGGCCCCACTCTTAGTTTATATATGCTTCTGTTAGGCAACATTTTAAGAAAGCACTGTATACATCTTCATTGTTATGCAGATGACAGACAACTATACCTGGCAATAGCTATGTTTACATGGACACAAGTAACCAGATTAAAAGCCTGATCGGAATAAAAATGTTTCATGTAAACAGGCCAGTCTGAATATTTTAACCCAATCACACTCATTCGGATCAAAATTTCATTCCGATTGAGAGGGGTGGGTTATGCCGATTGTTAATCCGAATGGTGCACATAAAAAACACTTATTCCAAACATTAGGGCAGAAAATACGTTTACTGCGCATGTCTGTACACCAGCCCAACGTCGACATGACATATTTCCGCCTTAGCAGCAGCCAGCAGAAGACATAGCAAGAGTAAAACAAAACCAGTCTGTATCGTCCTGCTGTCTCCCTCTGTTCATCATATGTAGAAGTATGTACTTGTAGCTTCATTACGGAGACCAGCAGAAGCAACAGTACAGTCTGAATAACACAATACAGGTCAATTTCGACATGAAGCGGGGCTTGCTAACACTGGAAGTTGTTTCTTCTTCTACTATTTTCAGAATGGCGAAATGTCGACACGGGCATGTCAAAATGATTTATTCCGTTCAAACGTTTGACACATGGAAACGCACGTCCTAATCAGATCAACTTTTTCAGGATCCAAGTAGACAGTAAAATTCTGATCTGAATTGTAATCAGACTGATGAAATTTTGCCCAAGTACAGTGGGGAAAAAAGTATTTAGTCAGCCACCAATTGTGCATGTTCTCCCACTTAAATGATGAGAGAGGTCTCCAATTTTCATCATAGGTATACCTCAACTATGAGAGACAAAATGAGAAAAAAAATCCAGAAAAATCACATTGTCTGATTTTTAAAGAATTTATTTGCAAATTATGGTGGAAAAAAAATATTTGGTCAATAACAAAAGTTCATCTCAATACTTTGCTATATACCCTTTGTTGGCAATGACAGCAGTCAAACGTTTTCTGTAAGTCTTCACAAGGTTTTCACACACTGTTGCTGGTATTTTGGCCCATTCCTCCATGCAGATCTCCTCTAGAGCAGTGATGTTTTGGGGCTGTCGCTGGGCAACACGGACTTTCAACTCCCTCCAAAGATTTTCTATGGGGTTGAGATCTGGAGACGGGCTAGGCCACTCCAGGACCTTGAAATGCTTCTTACGAAGCCACTCCTTCATTGCCTGGGCGGTGTGTTTGGAATTACTGTCACGCTGAAAGACCCAGCCACATTTCATCTTCAATGCCCTTGTTGATGGAAGGAGGTTTTCACTCAAAATCTCACGATACATGGCCCCATTCATTCTTTTCTTTACACCACATGTGTCAAAGTCAAGGCCCGGCCCGCGAATAAATTATCTATGGCCCCCAGAATGATATTTGATTAGTATTAGTACCGGCCCGCAGGCCGCAGCCGACTGCTGGCGTTTTGAATGCATCAATACTTCATTTCCCACAATGCAACAATAGCCCGCGAACTCACTGCAGTGCTGCGAGTGGGCCTCGGCTTCATTATTCATCAGAATTCAGAGCAGATGTCAACTTTTAGCAACCCCTCACAAAAAATGGCTAAACGGAAGGTGGACGGTGAGAACAGGGGGTTTAAAGCCAGGTGGGAGGCAGAGTACATGTTCACGGAGGTAAAAGGCAAACCTGTGTGTCTTCTGCCCATCCAGGGACAAGAGTTGCAAATTAGCTAATAGCTATACACTCTATGTGCAACACATCAGATTGATTGTCTTTGATTAATTGTCTATGTTTATTGCACTGTCCCTGTCAAATAAACTAATCTATTCTGTGTGGAGAAAGTGTGGCTGTAATGAAAGAATATAATCTAAGAAGGCGCTATGAAACGTCTAAGAAACACAAAGACAAAGACAAGAATATGGACACAGAACAAAGGCTACAGAAGGTGGAGGAATTAAAACAAGGTCTTAAGTCCCAGCAGGCTCTGTTCACAAAAGCCAAATCACAAAGCGAGGCTGCGGTGAAGGCTAGTTTTATTGTGGCAGAAGAAGTCGCAAAATCAGCCTGACCATTTACAGAGAGCGAGTTTATCAAAAACTGCATGCTTTAAGTTTGTGACGCAGTGTGCCCAGACAAAAGGCAGCTATTTTCAAACGTGAGCCTGAGCAGAAATACCATTGCTGAACGTGTAGACCAGCTTTCTACCAATCTAAAAGAACAGCTGGTGAAAAAGGGGAAAGAGTTCATCGCATATTCCCTTGCTGTGGATGAGAGCACCGACGCAAGTGACATTGCCCAGCTGTCAATTTTCATTCGTGGAGTGGACTCCAGCCTGAGAATGACAGAAGAGTTTTTGGCATTGCGTCCTATGCATGGCACATCTACAGGACAAGATCTGTATCAGGAGGTATCCAGATGTGTAAATGAGATGGGGCTGCCTTGGGAAAAAACTCGTGGGATTGACAACAGACGGAGCACCCGCGATGTGTGGACACAGGAGTGGATTGGTGGCAAGAATGCGTGAGAGGATGCGGGACGAAAAGGTCTCAGGTGAGCGGACAGCTTATCACTGCATAATACACCAGGAGTCATTGTGTGGTAAAGCCTTGAAAATGGAGCATGTAATGAGCGTCATAACGCGTGCAGTTAACTTCATCAGAGCCAAAGGTTTAAATCACCGCCAGTTCAAGGCATTTCTGGGCGAGTTAGACACAGAGTATGGTGATGTGCCCTATCACAAAGATGCGCGATGGCTAAGCCAGGGAAAGGTGTTAAAAAGATGTTTCGAGCTGCGTGAGGAGATCTGTCTGTTCATGGAAAGCAAAGGAAAAGACACAACAGAGCTCCGACATGAAACATTTATGTGTGAAATGGCGTTTCTGTGCGACATCACAAGCCATTTGAATGTGTTGAACCTGCAGCTGCAGGGACGGGGGCGTGTCATCTCTGATATGTACAGTACGGTGAAGGCGTTTAAAACTAAGCTGAGTCTGTGGGAGACGCAGATGCAGAAAGAAAACTTGAGCCACTTTTCCAGCTGTAAGATCATGAAAGAGAAGCTGTCTACCGCTGTGTTTCCGAGTGCACAGTTTGCTGATAAACTCAACATACTCGCCGCCAACTTTCGGCGCCGATTTGCTGACTTTGAAGCCCCAAAAAGCAGGTTTGAACTGCTCTCCAATCCTTTTGGAGTTGACGTGGAAAGCGCACCACCAAACCTACAAATGGAGTTGATTGAGCTCCAGTGCAATGACACACTGAGGGAAAAGTATTAGAGTGTGGGTGCTGCTGAGTTTGCACGTTTCATCCCTGACACAATGCCTTAGCTGCACATTCAAGTTGCTCAGACGCGGTCTATGTTTGGCAGCACATACCTGTGTGAACAACTGTTCTCTTTGATGAAGCTAAACAAAACATCACACAGGAGCCATCTTACTGATGAACACCTTCATTCAATCCTGAGGATTTCCTTAGCTCAGAGCCTGACCCCGAACATTAATGAACTTGTACAAAAGATGAGACACTACTAAGTATCAGGCTTAGCCTCAGACAAATGAACATCACAGAACATTAACATCTTTCTAGTTTTTAATTCAGTTAAATTTTTACATTTGTTTCTACAAGACGTGATTTTTCTTTGAAGGAAGTATTATTTTGTCTGTGTGCCATAGATTTTGTATTTTTTCTTATTGTATTTTATTTATTTATATTCATTTTTCAGTTAATGGACTCAGAAAATTGCAGATAGGAGCCAAGAGAAAGAATGGAACTGATTTATTTTTTTTTTATTTTTGCATTTTACTATTTGAAAGCAGTAATTGCTAGGATCAGAGAAGCACAATATTGCATTTTCAGTTTTTAATCCTGCAATTTAATTTCTGCATTAATCTTGATATTAAGAAACATTTTATTTTTGAAGGACATTTACTTTTTTGCTGTTTGCCTGTTGAAAATGTTTTCCCTTGAAATAACAGACAGAACCATAAGAAAATATTTCCTTATTCATTTAATGTACAGGACATGCAATTTTTCTTTGAGTAAAGTTTGTTTTTGTCTGTGAGCCTGTTAAAAAATGTTTTCAATTGAAACTACTGACAGAGCCATAAAAATATTGGATTATTCATTCAGTCATTAAATAATATACAGTACACTGTGTTAGGTCTTGGTTCAAAAGGCTATCTGTAATCATTTCAATATGTTTTAATAAACATTCAACCATTTCGGCCCTCGGCTTGTAACAGATTTGGGTTTTTGGCCCTCTGTGTATTTGATTTTGACATCCCTGCTTTACACGGATCAGTCGTCCTGGTCCCTTTGCAGAAAAATAGCCCCAAAGCATGATGTTTCCACCCCCCATGATTCACAGTAGGTATGGTGTTCTTTGGATGCAACTCAGCATTCTTTCTCCTCCGAAAACGACAAGTTGAGTTTTTACCAAAAAGTTCTATTTTGGTTTCATCTGACCATATGACATTCACCCAGTCCTCTTCTGGATCAGCCAAATGCTCTCTAGCAAACTTCAGACGGGCCTGGACATGTACTGGCTTAAGCAGGGGGACACATCTGGCACTGCAGGATTGGAGTCCCTGGGGGCGTAGTGTGTTACTGATGGTAGCCTTTGTTACTTGGGTCCCAGCTCTCTGCAAGTCATTCACAAGGTCCCCCCGTGTGGTTCTGAGATTTTTGCTCACCATTCTTGTGATAATTTTGACCCCACGGGGTGAGATCTTGAGTGGAGCCCCAGAATGAGGGAGATTATCAGTGGTCTTGTATGTCTTCCATTTTCTAATAATTGCTCCCACAGTTGATTTCTTCACACCAAGCTGCTTACCTATTGCAGATTCAGTCTTCCCAGTCTGGTGCAGGTCTACAATTTTGTTTCTGGTGTCCTTTGACAGCTCTTTGGTCTTGGCCACAGTGGAGTTTGGAGTCTTGACTGTTTGAGGTTGTGGACCTGTCTTTTATACTGATAACGAGTTCCAACAGGTGCCATTAATACAGGTAACGAGTGGAGGACAGAGGAGCCTCTTAAAGAAGACGTTACAGGTCTGTGAGAGCCAGAAATCTTGCTTGTTTGTAGGTGACCAAATACTTATTTTCCACCATAATTTAACAATTAATTCTTTAAAAATCAGACAATGTGATTTTCTGGATTTTTTTTTCCTCATTTGGTCTCTCATAGTTGAGGTATACCTATGATGAAAATTGGAGACCTCTCTCATCTTTTAAGTGGGAGAACTTGCACAATTGGTGGCTGACTAAATACTTTTTTGCCACACTGTAACTGTGGCTAATGAAGCCAGATGATAATAATCAATTAGCCAAGCTGGATGCCTGTCTTAAGGAAATCAAAGCTTGGATGACTTGTAATTTCCTGCTATTAAATTCAGATAAAACTGAAGTCATTCTTGTTGGTCCAAAAACCATAGAAATACCTTTCCAAATCAAACTTTTAGTTTGGATGTGGTTACTCTTTCTCTTAATAGCTCTGTGAGGAACCTTGGAGTCATTTTTGATCAAGATCTGTCTTTCAAGTCACATATTAAATTTGTTTCTAAGACTGCCTTTTATCATTTGCGTAATATTGCCAAGATTAGGAGCATCTTGTCTAAGAGTGATGCTGAGAAACTGATCCACGCTTTTGTTAGCTCTAGATTAGATTGTTGTAATTCTCTATTATCAGGTTGTCATAAAACATCTCTTAAAAGTCTTCAGTTGATCCAGAATGCTGCAGCAAGAGTTTTAACAGGTACTAGAAAGAGAGATCATATCTCTCCGGCTCTGGCCTCCCTTCGTTGGCTTCCAATAGAGTTTAGAATTAAGTTTAAAATCCTTCTTCTCCCTTTCAAAGCTCTTAACAATCAGGCCCCTTTTTATTTAAAAGATAAGATAAGATAAGCCTTTATTAGTCCCACAATGGGGAAATTCCCGGTTTGCAACAGCACAGGGATAGCAACACTCAGACCAATAATTAAGAAGATACGAAAAATATAAATAAGAGCAGTGGATATACATAAGTACACATAAATATATAAATACAAATACAAAGTGCGGAGCATTGTAGCAAGATGGAATTAACAGCATAATCGTCTACTTAGTTATTCTACATAGTATGAATATGTACCCATACATATTGTCACCCTCCGTAGTGACTGATATTGTCCTAGTTGTATACTGGAGGGGACCATTTGTGTAAGTCTGTTGCGTCTTTTGCATTCAATACTACTAGGTCGTCACTTTTTTTGCTATCTCTGCGAGCAGCCCTTCTTAGGTTATACAGTCTGACAGCCGTAGGTAGGAAGGACCTGCGAAACCTCTCAGTTGCGCACCTAGGATGATGTAGTCTGCTGCTAAAAAGGCTCCGCAGTGCGTTCAATATGTCCTGCATAGGGTGGGACTCGGCCTCCAGCAGAGATGACAGTTTAGCCACCATCCTTCTCTCTCCTATCTCCTCCACTGGGTCAAGGCGCTGCACCAGGACAGAGCTAGCTTTCTTGATCAGTTTGTTTAGTCTCTTCCTATCGGCTGCTGTAATGCCGTTGCCCCAGCAGACCACTCCAAAAGTGATGGCTGATGCCACCACTGTGTCGCAGAATGTCTTCAGCAGCGCCCCTTGTACGCCAAAAGACCTGAGCCTCCTCAGTAGGAACAGCCTGCGCTGTCCCTTCTTGTAGAGTGCGTCGGTATTGTGTGACCAGTCTAGTTTATTGTTCAGATAAACACCAAAGTACTTGTAGGATGTCACCATCTCAATGTCTGTTCCCTGTATGTTTACTGGAGCAAACAATGGAACACATCATAGAGGCTTGCCCGCTCCAAAGACTGGAAGGAGGATTACACACCCTCCATACAGCAAACCAGGAGGCAACTGCTTGGCTTAAGGACTTTGCATTCGCTAAATAAATAACTGGTGCTGTGAGGGGTTGTCCTTGCCTGCGGCAGTCCACCACCAGCTCCTTAGTTTTCCTCGCGTTGATCTGGAGGCAGTTCCTATGGCACCAGTCCACGAAGTCCTGGATAAGTCCTCTGTACTCAGCTTCATCTCCGTTGGCGATGAGGCCGACGATCGCAGAGTTGTCAGAGAACTTCTGTAGATGGCAGTGTGTTGTGTTGTGTTGTGTGAGAAGTCCGCAGTATAAAGGGTGAACAGGAAGGGAGCCAAAACCGTTCCCTGGGGGGCCCCTGTGCTACCAATGATCGTGTCAGACACACAATCTCGGGTTCTCACAAACTGTGGCCGGTTAGTGAGGTAGTCCAGGATCCATGATGACAGGTGCTGGTCCACCCCTGCGCACAGCAGCCTGTCCTTCAGGATCATCGGTTGGATAGTGTAGAAAGCACTGGAGAAGTCAAAGAACATGATCCTCACCGCATTCCCGGGCTTCTCCAGGTGGGACAGAGAACGGTGAAGGACGAAGATCACTACATCCTCCACCCCAATGCCATGCTGGTGGGCGAACTGGAGTGGATCCATCACTGGTCCCACCAGGGGGCGGAGGTGAGCAAGGAGCAGTCTCTCCAGGGTCTTCTTCATGTGAGACGTCAGGGCCACTAGTCTGTAGCTGTTCAGATCTTTGGGGTGGGAAGTCTTTGGTACAAGTACCACACAAGATGTCTTCCACAACTGTGGTACCCTCACCAGCTTCAGGCTCAGGTTGAAGATATGATCCACAATCCCACACAGCTGGTCTGCACAGGACTTGAGGAGCTTCGCGCTGATGCCGTATGGTCCCGCGGCCTTCCTCGCCTTGATCTTCCTCAGCTCCATCCTCACCTGGGTCTTAGTGAGGGTCAAGTTGTGGGGCTGTGTGCTAGGAGTGGGGGGGTGTTGGTGGAGTGGGGTGTGGACAGCAGGTCTCGATGACTTTGGAGGCAGCAGTGGTTGTTGTGCAGTTGGGGGGGAGGGCGACTGGTCAAACCTATTAAAAAAACAGGATCAGATTGTTCGCCCACTCCCTGCCCCCTGTGGCCTGGGGGGAGGTATTCTGCAGCCCAGAGATGGTGTTAAGGTTTCTCCAGACGACGCCAATGTTGCTCTGTTGCAGCTTGTCCTCCATCTTCTTCCTGAAGCTGTCCTTACCTTCTCTGATCTTCCTCCTCAGCTCCCTCTGAATGGATTTCAGCATCTCCCTGTTCCCCGACCTGAAGATCCTCTTCTGCTCTCTCAGAAGTGTTTTTATCTCTGGGTTGATCCAGGGTTTGTTGTTCGAGCAACACCGTATGGTCTTGGTGGGTACGGTGTTGTCCACACAGAAGCCCATGTAGTCCGTGATGGTTTGAGTGAGGCCATCGATGTCCTCACCATGTGGATCGCAGAGCTGCTCCCAGGCAGTAATTTCAAAACAGTCCTTTAGCGCGTCCATTGCCTTCTCAGACCATAACTTCACCGTGCGCATGACCGGAGGTTGTCTGTGTACTAAGGGTTTGTACACCGGCAGAAGATAAACCAAGTTGTGATCCAATCTCCCGAGTGGGGGGAGTGGTGATGAGGTGTACGCCTCCTTAGTATTTGCATAGAATAAGTCTAGTGTTTTATTGTCTCTTGTGTGGCATGTGACAAACTGGGTGAACGTGGGTAGAATGGGGGACAGTGAAATATGGTTGAAATCACCTGAGATGAGGAGAAGAGCATCTGGGTGTTCTGTCTGCAGCCTGCCAGTTACTGAGTGGATGACGTCACACGCTGTCCCAGCGTTCGCCGTCAGATTTGCATAAATAACAATGCAGATCACGTGTGCGTATTCCCTCAGGAGATATGGAGGCCGCATGCTAACAGCTAGCAACTCAATGTCTTTGCTACAGTGCTGTTCCTTAACCATGATATGTCCCGGTCCGCACCAGTTGTTATTGACATACATTATCACTCCTCCGCTCCTTGTCTTCCCACTGTCTGGTGTCCGGTCTGCCCGTACTGCGTGGAAACCCTTCAGTTCGATGTTAGCATCTGTTGCTAGTTCTGTTAGCCACGTCCCAGTATATAGCATCAAACAACTCTCCCTGAAGACACTCTCGTAGCGGGAGATAGCCTCTAGCTCATCAGTCTTACTGAGTAGAGCTCGAACATTCCCCATAATAACGGATGGGAGGACGGGTCTGTACCTTATATTCCTCGCCCGCCGTCTTACTCCAGCTCGACACCCACGCCGTTTCTGTCTCATCTCTCCCAGTATGTCAAGTTTTTGCGTTAGCATCGTGGGCCGGTTAAGTGCTAAAAGCTGGTCTCTATTGTACTGCCGCCTCCTGCTAGAAAAAGTGGCTCCGTCCGCTGGCTTAGGAGACATTTGGGCGATCTACGTGTTCGGATGGAATAAAGGTGACGCTGGATCAGAAAGATTGGCAAGAGAGCCAGATAGTAAATAGAAATAGCCAGAAATTGATCCGCTGTTGTAAAAAGGCAGTCTACTCGTGTGGCGCCGGAAGTACAAGATCTGATCAAGATCAAGATCTTGCCCAATTATCCTAACAGACCACTACGCTCCCAAAATGCTGGATTACTTGTCATACCTAGAATCTCTATACAGTGGAGTAAAAAAGTATTTAGTCAGCCACCAACTGTGCAAGTTCTCCCACTTAAAAGATTAGAGAGGTCTCCAATTTTCATCATAGGTATACCTCAACTATGAGAGACAAAATAAGAAAAAAAAAATCAAGAAATTCACATTGAAGGATTTTTAATGAATTAATTGGTAAATTCCTCAGTAAAATAAGTATTTGGTCAACAACAAAAGTTCATCTCAATACTTTGTTATATACCCTTTGTTGGCAATGACAGAGGTCAAATGTTTTCTGTAAGTTTCCACAAGGTTTACACACACTGTTGCTGGTATTTTGGCCCATTCCTCCTTGCAGATCTTCTCTAGAGCAGTGATGTTTTGGGGCTGTCGCTGGGCAACACAGACTTTCAACTCCCTCCAAAGATTTTCTATGGGGTTGAGATCTGGAGACTAGGTGGCTAGGCCACTCCAGGACCTTGAAATGTCTCTTACGAAGCCACTCCTTCGTTGCCCGGGCGGTGTGTTTGGGATCATTGTCATGCTGAAAGACCCAGCCACGTTTCATCTTCAGTGCCCTTGCTGGTGGAATGAGGTTTTCACTCAAAATCTCACGATACATGGCCCCTTTCATTCTTTCCTTTACACGGATCATGCGTCCTGGTCCCTTTGCAGAAAAACAGCCCCAAAGCATGATGTTTCCACCCCCATGCTTCACAGTAGGTATGGTGTTCTTTCTCCTCCAAACACAAGTTGAGTTTTTACCAAAAAGTTCTATTTTGGTTTCATCTGACCATATGACATTCTCCCAATCCTCTTCTGGATCATGCAAATGCTCTCTACCAAACTTCAGACAGGACTGGACATGTACTGGCTTAAGCAGGGGGACACGTCTGACACTGCAGGATTTGAGTCCCTGGTGGTGTAGTGTGTTTCTGACGTAGCCTGTGTTACTTTGGTCCCAGCTCTCTGCAGGCCATTCACTAGGTCCCCCATGTGGTTCTGGGATTTTCGCTCACCATTCTTGTGATAATTTTGACCCCACGGGTGATATCTTGCGTTGAGCCCCAGGTTGAGGGAGATTATCAGTGGTCTTGTATGTCTTCCATTTTCTAATAATTGCTCCCACAGTTGATTTCTTCACACCAAGCTGCTTACCTATTGCAGATTCAGTCTTCCCAGCCTGGTGCAGGTCTACAATTTTGTTTCTGGTGTCCTTTGACAGCTCTTTGGTCTTGGCCATAGTGGAGTTTGGAGTCTGACTGACATTGTGGACAGGTGTCTTTTATACTGATAACGAGTTCAAACAGGTGATATTAATACAGGTAACGAGTGGAGGAAAGAGGAGCCTCTTAAAGAAGAAGTTACAGGTCTGTGAGAGCCAGAAATCTTGCTTGTTTGTAGGTGACCAAATACTTATTTGACTGCGGAATTTACCAATTAATTCATTAAAAATCCTTCAATGTAATTTTCTGGATTTTTTTTTTCTCATTTTGTCTCTCATAGTTGAGGTATACCTATGATGAAAATTGGAGACCTCTCTCATCTTTTAAGTGGGAGAACTTGCACAATTGGTGGTTGACTAAATACTTTTTTGCCCCACTGTATGGACAATGGGGGGCAAAGCTTTAAGTTATCAAGCTCCTCTCTTGTGGAACCAGCTGCCAATCTGGATTCGGGAGTCAGACTTGATCTCCGTTTTTAAGAATAGGGTTAAAACCTTCCTTTTTGACATAGCCTACAATTAGGGAGGGATCACATGTTTCTGAACCCTCCCTTAGTTATGCTGCTATTAGGTTTAGAAAGCCGGGGGACCTCCAATAATTGCACTGGGCTTCACCCTTTTCTTCACTCTCAATGAATTTTTTTTTTTTTTTTTTTTGCTGGTCATTAACATCTGTTTGTTCTCTCCGATAGATTGAGTTCCCATTGTGCTGTTTGCTCTCTACATGCCTATTCTTTTCATCTTCTCTATCCCCTCACCCCCCAGCCAGTCGCAGCAGATGACTGCCCCTCCCTGAACCTGGTTCTGCTGGAGGTTTCTTCCTGTTAAAAGGGAGGTTTTCCTCTCCACCATTACAAAGCGCTTGCTCACAGGGGATCATCTGATTGCTGGGGTCTTTCTGCAATTGTGAGGGTTTCCCCTAAAGTTGAAAGTGCTATGAGATTACTGTTGTTGTGAAATGGCGCTATATCAATAAAGTTGAATTGAATTATCCAGTTTTTCCTTCTCCAGCTGTCCCGTTAGCCTTTTACTCTGCTGCTGCTGCTTCTCCTTCCTCCTCGGCGAGTCCTTCCACTGCTGAGGGTCCGGCTGTTTCATCTCCGGCTCCCCCCGGCTTCGTGTCCACAGGGGTGGCTCCACCACGATCCTCTGAGGGGCCCATGACCACCATAGCCACGGAGAGGGATGACTGTAGACCAGCTGCAGCAGAAAAAAAAATCATGCCCTGGGAACACAGTCAAGTGTTTTTTCATTCTCCATCATTGACTCATGAATTATCTTGCCTGGTTCCCGATGGTGAGGTGAGGCCTGTGCAGTCCTCTGAGTCCTCACCGCCTGCTGCAGCCATAAACCTTTAACCTGCTCTCTCCGTGTCTCCTCCGATGCCTCCAGTGTCTGCGGGCCCCAGGACTGAGCTGCCGGACGTTCAAGGGGCCTGCAGTCCTGATGGACCTGGAACTAGCCCCGCAGCCATGGTCCGGACGGAGGGTGAGCGCTGCCAGTGATCTGGAGCCTGTGCTGACGACTGAGAATCATCGGGCTTCAGCTGAAAAGGATCCAGCGCCAGCAGGGAGCCAACCTCCTGTCACCATGAAGGGCGAGCCACCTACATGGGTCACTTCGCTGGGGGAAGGGGGGCGGGGGTCCCAGGACTACATCGACCACCATGCCTGCTACTGGGGCCGCCACAGCAGAGTCAGAGCTGGACCTCCAGAGGGCCGGGCCCAAGACGTCGTTGCTTGGGTCGACGGAGTACGGACGGTGGTGGAGCTTGAGCGAAGGCAAGTGCTTTCCTTTGTTTTTGTTTTCTCTATGTTGGAGAGATCTTGTCTGGCTCTTGGCGGGGAGAGCCAAGTACAGTCGTCAGCTGCCACTGAGCTCACCTTGCTGGACTCCACTGCCGCCTGTGACCCTGACTCTGTGTCTGTCCATCTTATCTGAGCCTTTCCCCAGGGTCACGAGACTCATCCAACTTTGCCTGAGGTCTTCATGGGTCCAGCTCCTCCAACAGAGGTCATTGCAGGTGCTCCGTCCCAGCCGGGGGCATCTGTGGGTACTGCTCCCCCTCCGGACGAGGTCTTCGTGGATGCTCTGTTGAAGGCTGGGGCCTCAGAGGGTGCTGCTTCCCCGCTAGTTGAGGTCGTCACGTGTGCTCCGTCACAGCCCGGGACCTCGGTGGATGCAGCTCCTCCTCAGTCCGGGTCTTTATGGGTGTTCTGCTCCAGTCGGGGGCTGTCGTGAGTGGTGCACCCAAGCCTTAAACCAACGTGGGTGATGTGCTCCAGCTTAGGTCCGCCGTGGGCAATACGCTCTGGCCCAGCCTGGAGCCACTGCGGGTGCCGCCTTGCTCCAGCCCGGAGCCACCACAGGTGTTGTGATGTCCCAGTCCGGGACCAGTGAGGGTGCTGTTGGCCAGTCCGAGGGCATCGTGGTTCCCTCTCCTCTGCCCAAGGCTGTGGTGGTTCCCTCTCCTCTGCCCAAGGCCGTGGTGGTTCCCTCTCCTCTGCCCGGGGCTGTCGTGGTACCTCCTCCTCCGCCTGACGTTGTCGTGGGTTCCTCTGCTCCTCCCTCCTCTTTGTTGCTGGTTGTCCCTGTTGGGCAGCCACCCCCTGGACCCCCTTTCTTGTTCAGGTGGTTAAAGAACTCTGGGCCAACAAACCCAATGGCACAGTCTGTCAGGTGGTCTGTCACAGTCTCCAGGAGGCCGCCTGACTCTTACCATTACGCCATTTGCCAGGAGTGGGACTTCAGTCAGCCTGCTGAACTGTCTAGCTCTCTGGCCAGGGGTTCTTATGCCTTGGTTCTGCGTGGGTGTGGATCCTGAGCAGGGTTTTTGTATTTGTTTCCTCTTAGTCTGGGTTTTGCTGGGGTTTGAGTTCTGAGTTTTTCTTATTTTCTGGTTTGTTTCAGTCCCTCCGTGCCCGGGTCCCTCTCCTACTGCCCAGGGTGGGGTTGTTTTCTTATTCCTGTTATTTTATCTTTGGTTGATTTTCACATATTTTGGATTGTTTCTTAGTATGATTTAGATTCCTGTTTACGTTCATTATCGTTTTGTTACTTACATATTTCAGGTACTTGTCTTTATTTGCCATCATATCATAATTGTATCCTGTTGTGTTTTTTTCTCTCCCTCTCCGGGACTGCTGCTGTCAGTGGCACTTCCGGGTTTGTTGCTCTGTTGTGGGCGGTGCTCCTGTCAGCTGTCAGTCCCGTCTTCCCCTCTCATTACTCCCAGCTGATCTCTATTGTAATCTTTGTTACCCCTTGCCTGCTCATGTGATCCACACCTGCATCCAGTTATGTTCATCGACTCCATGTCCTATTTAAGCTCTTCGTTTCTATCATTCATTGTTGGAGCTTCTGATTTCTGTCACTGTGCATCAGAACCCATTCCCCGTTCTGGTGCAATTTCCTGATTAGTCACACCTTCTCTGCCTGTAAGTTATTTTGGGCACTATTGGAATTTTTGTGTTTTGCACACTGTTTGGAATTTTTGTTCCCTTCAACAAATCTCGCAACTACAGTTCAGCGTGTGGATCTTCATTCCTGCCTTGAGGGGCAATTCATGACACTGGCGGAGGTATACATTCTTGGATCGTGACTAAAATGGAATGGGCTCCTCTCTAGGCCAAGAACCACCTCTGGTGAAAATTTCATCAAAATCTTCTTCTTCTTTTAGTATTGATTGGCGGTTGACAACCAGCTTATGGGTGCATTACCGCCACGTACTTCACTCTATATCATCACTCCTTGTCAAAAGATCGTGTCATCACTCTATGCAAAAACTACTGGACAGATTTATATAATCATATTAACAAGCAGACAACCCCAATTACATTAGCTCCTTGGCGGAGGTAATTATAATTACAAAAGATACAACTAAAAGAATTGATTCAAATATTGCTCACAGAACTAGAGATGTACAGAAATTGTTGAATCACTGGCTTAACAAGAAACCTCTCTCTACTGGGCCGAATTCTTCTGTCTAAAGCTGAAGGTTTCTCTAGACCTTTGTATCCATGTCACTCTTTATACACATCTTCCAAAGTAATCGAGACATCCAACTCCCTTATCAGGGTTTCCTCTGGTAATATTTGTGTGGCAGCCCGCCTCCCTAAGGAAGTATGCCGCCGTGCCTGTAATATATTAATTTAAGAAAAATTAAATATGAAAGAAACGTTCCGCAAACGCGCACATGAACACCCGTGCCTGACTGTCATCCACGTGGAAGCGCCCCGCCCACCCGGCGCCCGCGTGACCGTTTCTGCAGGCAAAGCGTGTCTCTCTAGCGTTGCTGTCCAAGAGAAGCATGAGCTTATTAAAGTACTTTAATCACGGAAAAAAGTCCAAGACACAAGCAGTGGAGGCATTTATGGTGATTTTAATCCACTGGAAACCAGAACAACAATGAGGACTCGCTTGGCTAACAGGTCTGGTTAGGCTTCATTGCAGGGAAAGGCAAGAGTGACTGATGAATCGCTGAGGATTTACTTTACCAGCTAATGCAATATTAACTCATAATTGATGTTCATTATTATGTACCTGGCAAGTTAAGATGACTGAAATTAACGAAGTCAATGACTTTAACCCGTCAGCAGCCTTCAGACAAACTAAACGTGGCAACATTTGGATTTCCAAATAAGGGAGGTTTTTCCTGCTGTCTGGTTGGTGAGAAGATTTCTAAAAAAATGACAAAAACATAAAAATATTAGAAATAACTGCATATTTGTTCATTTAAGTTAATTTATTTCTTTAAATATAATTTTAATAATTATATTTCTTTGAATTCAGAGTTATTGTTCTGTTCTGGCTCTAAAAAAATTATGGTCAAAAGTTTAAATTGTCTGAGGAAAAAAGTAAAAAATTTGCCACATTCTGTTTAAAATTTATTTTTAAAAAAAACCCAACAATTTTATAATATCTGCCTTTGTCCATCAGACAGGTCTCTTCACTGTCCAGTTTTAAAACACCTCTTAAAACCCATTTTTATTCTCTGGCTTTTGACCAAGTTTGAGACATTGATTTTATTTGTTCTTATTGTCTCTACTGTATGATGATTGTTTTGTTTGTGCTGTTTTGTACTTTAACTGTATTTTATTGTTTTTATATTTTATTTATCATTAATATTCAGCATGTTGTGTCAACTGTTGTTTTTAAAGAGCTTTATAAATAAAGTTCAATTGGATAAAAAAAAGAAACATTAGCCACAAAATATTCCACAAATTTATAATAGTCTCAAATGGACAAGAAAAGTCAATGTTACAAGAGAAAATTACAAATTTGAGGAAAATGGTTGCAAATTTAGATAAATTTACAGAGAAAATTAGAAAACTACAAGAAAATGGTTATAAATTTTGGAGGAAAACCTCAAACCTTCAAGACTGAAGTCATTTCTATAGTTTTTAAGAAGGTGCTCTTTGGACCCTTAACTAGAAATTTTTGGTTGTCTACTTTTAATTAATTTCAAAGCACCGCTTTTACATGAGTAGAATTTCTATTTACTATACCCACCTCTGATCATATAATTTAAGTATGCATTTTTTTTTCACCCTTATTGTCATTCAACCGTACAACCAATCATGTACAGTAGAACGACTTGTAGAATGACTACATTACTATGTTTTTCCCCTTCCCTCTCCTACTCTTTGTCAATGGAAAAAAGAAACACTAGAAAAAACACAAAAAATACACATTTTGGTTATTTATGTAAACCATGAAAAAAAAAAATCCTGCAGGACAAAACATGACACTTGGTATTTTCTAGCCTGTTTCTATACCACCTTAGGCAGAGAGAGAACTTGAATTAGACAGAGCTCAGAGAGGGAAAGATGAGACAGAAGAGAGGAGCCAAGGAGAGGAAAGTGTTCAGGCAGAGGGTCCAGGAGAGGTGAGAGCAGAGGGAGGAAGGAAGGATGACACCAGTAAAAAGTCCAAACACAGGACATCTGGGTGGGACCCCAACTGGCCCAATATGCCAACATTCAAGCCTTGGTAGTACAATACTTCAAATGGTAAGTTCCATTATGCAATATTTCCGTGCAAAATTTAAAAAAAAATAAAAAGCAATAGTGTAAAATTAAAATTTCCATTTACAATCGTGTCATGTGTTTTCTGCACCCCCCGCCCCTGGAAAAATATGTTGCCACCGTGCCAAGGTCTTTAAGCCAGAGGAAACATTGAATAATGAATATAATTTAGTTAATATTAACTAAGGTAAAGGTTAAAAACAGCTCCTTTTTATTCTTGACTGAAATAAGAAAAACAAAAATAACAATAGGTAAACAAAATGAACCAACTCAAGCTCTTAACCCCACCTGTTAGCTAAGCAACTCTTCCATTATTGCTCCCGTTACCAGCAGGTTAAAACCATGATAAATGCCTCCAGTGCTTATATACCTCTTCTGATTGTTTTCCGCTTTTCAAGCACTTCAATATGTTCGTGTTTCTCTCGGACAGTCACACTAGTAGCGAGACACTCTGCCTGGCTGGTGACTAGCACACGCGGGCGGGGTGCTTCTCTCTGCGCGGATCACGGTCACACGCGTTGTTCATGTGTGCGCTTGCGGATCATCATTCCTTCATAAATTTTTCTTAAATTTACATGTCCTGATAGAGCCACAGAAAATCTTCTGACATGGCAGGCCGCCACCGGGAAATGTTACCAGAGGAAACCCTGCTTCCACCAACAGTAGGCCAATTTACACCGACACCCTGTCGATTAACAGCTGTGGTGGTAGTCGTTAACACAGGCCTCAACTGATCTGGAATACAACTCTCATTCGTCATGATCTGCATGTTAGATTTGGCAAAGGTTTTATGTTGGATGCCCTTCCTGACACAACCCTCTCCATTTACATGGGCTTGGGACAGGCACTAGGAGTACACTGGCTTGTACACCCCCTGCGACTGTTTTTTTGCACAATAAGTTAATAGTTAATCTTTCTACAATAAAAAGCCTATAAAAACCTTTTCAAACTGTGACTTTGAATCCTTTGGTTTTATGTGCTTTCAGAAAAAAACACTCTTAAAAGGAGCATGAAACAATAATTCTGATTCTACTCCAGTACTCAGCAGCTTCTATGAAAGAAAAAAAAAACTGAGTAATTTTTGAAAAAAAAAAAAAAAATTGCAAGGAGCCGCTAAAAATATTTGAGCCTTCAAATGAAGCTATAACAGAAGAGTTAGAAAAACAAACTGGCCTTCCAAAACTAGAATCGTTTCCACCAAAGGAACTATAGGTACAACTTAAAATTCTGATGACACGATTTTGACATTTTTTAGGATGTTGTGTAAACCCCAAAGTCATTGGCGATGATCAATATAATATTTACAACCGCACCTGAATAAACTAGTTCTCATCAAAAAAACAGCAGCCGCTGACTGGACTGTGGTGCTGCCCACTGAATGAAGGGCAGCACCACCATGACGTCAGCAACGGAATGGACACCGGTGTTGCTGACTGGAATGACAGCAGCTTTGTAGCTCACAGTTTCTCTGGTTTCTTGTTTTAATTTTACGGCTATGCCTTCGCGTTGTGTCGCAGGCTTAGATAAACAGCAAACCGTGAAAGACCACATCACACGCTTCAGCTCCAACTGTCAAAAGCCTCCTCGTGCGCTCCTCGTGGGCTTTTATGCAGGAGGAGTGGAGAGGGGAAGGATTAATGGATTTACACACAGCTTTGACCTACTTTCTGTGATCCCATTCTGACATCTCACCGGTCTGGTCACGTCCCCTCTCTCATTATCACCAGCTGATTAAAACTCCCCCGATCATCTTTCCCGGTCCTCGTCCAGGTGCTTCTCATCACACCATCACCAGCAGCAGCGTGTGTACTTCGCGGCCATTTGCCAGTCATGCACTGCTGGTCCATAGTACTGTCATCTGTACTGTTTGTCTGCCAGTATTATCAGCACTCTCACGATGCGCTAGTCACTCCATGTTCGCCGTGGCTCTCATGCGTCCTTGAAGCGATATCGGCTCTGGGGCGCACCTGTGGCAAACACGTCTCCTCTCATTTGTTCGCTGGGCGATGGCAGACCCCGAACGCCATCAGCAAGTGTGTGTGTTTCTTGAACGTCAGGGAATTGTCTGTCTTTCTGTATTAAATGTGCTGTGGTGAACCCTGCACGCAAATCCTCATTATTTCATCCTCCCTCTCTCTGCCCTGCGTACGAGTGCACAGACAGTCATGATGAATGGATTTAGATAGACAGAAAGATAGATACTTTATTTCGAACAAAAAAGTATAACAAAAACAAAACAAATGACAAATGCAATAAAGTAACAGTACACAGCGTTCGAAAGGGAGAAGGAAGAAGTGAACACTTATTAATTCCAACTCCTCTTTTCCATAAATACACCCATGTGAATTATATACAAATTACCACATTTAAGACCCCAAGTAAATAATTAACTGTTTACGCTCAGAATTCACCACAGCACATATATTGAACATAAGAATGATGACAACAGTTCCTAAAAAAGTGAAGACCCACAAAAATAAGCAAACACCCACAGTTGGCATTTGGGGCCGACATCGCCCAGCGAACACAGAGAGGAGACGGGTGAACCACGGTTGCGTCCCAGGGCCGACATCGCTTCAAGGGGTGCAACAGAACCACGGCTGTGTGGAGTAGCTAACACGTCATGATAGTGTTGGCAACACTGCCTGGCTGACAACACGGCAGCTGATGCACACAAACCATCAACAGCTGACTGTCAAAGAGAGAGGGCGCGCGTGTTCGGATTGGTGAATCTTGGACAGTGCCCACCTGAAAGTGGCTCAAAACGCACATAAACCACATGTACAAAACAAAAGCAACAAGAACTCAAAATATACAGCTGTGGACAAAATTGTTGGTATCCCTCTGTTAATGAAAGAAAAACCCACAATGGTCACAGAAATAACTTGAATCTGACAAAAGTGGTAAGAAATAAAAGTCTCTGAAAATTAACCAATGAAAATCAGACAATGTTTTTGAATTGTGGTTCAACAGAATTATTTTCAAAAAGAAACTCATGAAACAGGCCTGGACAAAAATGATGGTACCCTTAGCTTAATATTTTGTTGCACAACCTTTTGAAGCAATCACTGCAATCAAACAATTTCTGTAACTGTCATTGAGACTTCTGCACCTCTCAGCAGGTATTTTGGCCCACTCCTCATCAGCAAACTGCTCCAGTTGTCTCAGGTTTGAAGGGTGCCTTCTCCAGACGGCATGTTTCAGCCCCTTCCGCAGATGTTCAATAGGATTGAGATCAGGGCTCACAGAAGGCCACTTTAGAATAGTCCAATGTTTTGCTCTTAGCCATTCTTGGGTGTTTTTAGCTGTGTGTTTTGGGTCATTACCCTGTTGCAAGACCCATGACCTACGACTGAGACCAAGCTGTCTGACACTGGGCAGCACATTTCTCTCTAGAATACCTTGATAGTCTTGACTCAAGACAAATAAAGTACAATGAAATCTCAAGACTCTTGAGATTTCATTGTACCCTGCAAAGATTCAAGACACCCTGTGCCAGATGCAGCAAAGCGGCCCCAGAACATAACAGAATCTCCTCCATGTTTCACAGTAGGGACAGTGTTCTTTTCTTGCTATGCTTCATTTTTGCGTCTGTGAACATAGCACTAATGTACCTTGCCAGAAAGTTCCAGTTTTGTCTCGCCTGTCCATAGGACATTCTCCCAGAAGCTTTGTGGCTTGTTAACATGCAGTTTGGCAAATTCCAGTCTGGCTTTTTTATGATTTGTTTTCAACAGTGGTGTCCTCCTTGGTCGTCTCCCATCAAGTCCTCTTTGGCTCAAACAATGACGGATGGTGCGATCTGACACTGATGTATCTTGACCTTGGAGTTCACCATGAATGTGTTTAGAGGTTGTTCTGGGCTCTTTTGTTACCATTCTTCATCAAGTTTCCTCCTGTGGCCACGTCCAAGGAGGTTGGCTACAGTCCCGTGGATCTTAAATTTCTGAATAATATGTACAACTGTAGTCACAGGAACATCAAGCTGCTTGGAGATGGTCTTATAGCCTTTACCTTTAACATGCTTGTCTATAATTTTCTGTCACTATGGTCACATTATTTTCAATCTTTTCTAGGGGTACCATGATTTTTGTCCAGGCCTTTTTCATGAGTTTGTTTTTTAAAATAATTCTGTTGAACCACAATTCAAAAGCATTGTCCAATTTTCATTGGTTAATTTTCATAGAATTTTTATTTATTACCACTTTTGTCAGATTCAAGTTATTTCTGTGACCATTCTGGGTTTTTCTTTCATTAACAGAGGGGTACCAACAATTTTGTCCACGTGTTCTGAGCCACAGAGAATACACTGCTATGATTTTATTGAAAAATCAAGTTTAAATAAATTATATCTATTGTGGGCACATATGTTGATTATATATGCTCCACAAATATATTGCTGTGTATTTATTGTGTGCTGTACGTCTCAGGGAACAAAAGGACTGAGTCTCCAAGAGACAATGGGAGAGTGTGAGATTTGGCCTTTGTTGCAGGGAGATGACCTGGAGAGATTTCCGGACCACCAGAGACTGAAGGACAATGGTGTGAGGGGGGTTACATTGTGACTGGGATTAAGTACCATGTGACTGTATGTTTGCTTAAACACCCTGTGACTTGAGTTTTGATGTCCGGGGTATAAAAGAGATGTGAGATGATTCTTCCTCTTTTCCTGCTTTGAGATTGATGGAGTATGTGATCTGTGAATAAAGCTGAACCTGAGGAATAAACTCAGTCTCATCCTTCCGCACATTCTCCACACTATGAACAAATAATTTGTTGCAATATCTGTAACAAAAGAATAACATTGGTGTTCCCCTACCGTGTGTTTGTCGCTGCTGCTGCGGTGGGCATGTGTGCCTGTCCACCGTCACTCTTTAAGTCTTACTCGCTAGGCACGATGCCCGCTTGGCACGGCTCAAACCTATAAGGTCTGATGCCCCCAGATTCTTCATTATCATCCCATTCTCCTGAACTATAATTGTCTGAAGATTGGGCAACACAAACCAATTCCAGACTACAAGTGCTGGAACCATCATCAATGTTTTCAACCGCTTCCATCCTGTGTGTACAATGAGTAGCCAAGCGCTGTGTTGTCCCGATGATGTGACTACATGGCAGCGGGGTTTTCAAGCCACTGACGTAATTGGTGACATGGCGCTCATGAAAACGTGGGGTATTCACGTGAAAAAAAGCCTGTTTGACTTAGAACTGCACAGACCAACCTATTTTGTCATATTGTATTATGTGTTGAAAAATTACAAAAAGTCAAAAACATGTCATTAGCACTTTAAAGGTCTCAGTTGTGTTTTCAGTCCACTAGATGGTGCAAAGCAAGCACACAGTCAGGTGAAGTCATAGTTTGTTGCTGAGAATCGTAGCCAGATGTTGCAAAAGCCCCCATCCTCGAGTGACGCTATAGCTTGTCTAGCAAGATTTGCAGCCAGGTGTGAAAGTTAGGGAGCAGTTGGATGTGACAAAAAGTTTGCTCAGATGTCGGGTCTTTTGGGGATCTGATGACAAAGATGGAAGGAAAGACTTGGACATGACACAAAACCCACAAGGACTGCCATACGAAATGAAAAGAAAAAAGAAAAACATTCAGAGCATGCGGGCCCGCACTCATCTAAGAGCCAACCAGCAACAGCACTGTTAGCAATGGCTAAGGCTAAATACTGCAGCACGAGCAGCACTGACCAGCCCACTCCGGACATCTCCTGCACAACAAGGTGGCTACCTTCAAGTCAGCACCAAGACGATAGCAAACTCCACTCGGCAGTTTTACTGAAGTTCCTTTCCTGAGGCCGGGACTTCTTTTGGCCCGTGTGAGTTCTCGCAAATTTTCCTAGAGAGCACGGCTCATTTGATTGAACTTAAACCTAAACTTCAGTTGATCTTTTCATCTGCATTTTTCTGTTGTACATTGAAGACAGCATATTCAATGATCAAAATGTTGACAAGATCACCTTAACCTTAATTTATTTTACAGGATTACAGTTTAATAAGATCAACGGAATCCCCAAAAAGGAGATTTAATCAATCTACGCAATTTAGCCTAGCTTGAAACAAAATAATCATAAAGAAGAATCAAGATAATTTTAGTGAGGCGAAATCTTTAAAGAATTAAACTGGTACCTCCTCTGGTGAAGTCATGCTTCTTCTTCACGAGCTCCTCACTGAATGCGTCTCGTCCACCACTGAACTCACCAGCTGTGACATCAACAAACACACAACAACATCATAATTATTGATGAGACAGAGATCTGGACCAGTTCTACGTTCCAAATGGCCCCACCTTACTATCCAAGAGTTTTACAGGAGTGAGCAGCCTCTACTGTAGAAAGAGACATTTGGAGCAACTAAATATGTGTGAATCTTAAAAAAGGAGCAAAAACAGCCAAGTTGGACAAATAAACTGGTCTGTAACATTGGGAATAGGAACATTCCTAATGGGTGAACAGATGAAGTCAGACCCAGGATCCAATTTGTACATTCATAATCCAATGATTTACAAATGGATTCGAAGCTTTCTAAAGCCTGATTCAGAGCACTGTAGTCCCATAGACCTGGTGTGGATTTTCATCTGGAGTCAGGCAGCCGTGATGAAGGAAAGTTGTTTGACAGCGGAAACAGCCAAAACCTTCTCCAGGTCAGCTTACAAATATTCCTTACATTTGTTGGTGACCGAGAAAAGTCTTTTTAACAGTTTTACAGAAATTGTTCTTCTCCTTTGTGGTTTAAACACCCGCTGTTACAGTGTACTACCGCCGCCTGCTGGGGTGGTGAAATAATTCATTCATTAAAAAAAAATAATAGGACCATAGAGGGCAAACTCTGAAGTACTGGGCAAGTACAGTGGTGTGAAAAAGTGTTTGCCCCCTTCCTGATTTTTCATTTTTTTTGTATGTTTATCACACTTAAATGTTTCAGATCATCAAATTTTAAACATCAGACAAAGATAACACAAGTAAACACAAAATTCAGTTTTTGAATGGTTTTCATTATTAAGGGTAAAAAAAAATCCAAACTTACATGGTCCTGTGTGAAAAAGTGACTGTGCCCCTGTTAAAACATAAACTGTGGTTTATCACATCTTTGGAAAGCGGAGTTCAATTTCTCTAGCCACACCCAGGCCTGATTACTGCCACACCTGTTCTTCAATAGGACCTGCCTGAAAAGTGAAGGAGACAAAAAGTTCTTCAAAAGCAAGACATCATGCATCATGCATCATTTGCATCATCCAAAGAAATTCAGGAACAAATGAGAAGCAAAGTAACACAGCTCTATCAGCCTGGAAAAGGTTATAAATCCATTTCTAAAGCTTTGGGACTCCAATGAACCACAATAGAGCCATTATCCACCAATGGTGAAAACATGGAACAGTGGTTAACCTTGCCAGGAGTGGCTGGCCGATCAAAAATATGCCAAGAGTGCAGCAACGACTCATCCAAGAGGTCACAAAAGACCCCACAACAACATCCAAAGAACTGCAGACCTCACTTGCCTCAGTTAAGGTCAGTGTTCATGACTCCACCAGAAGAAAGACACTGGGCAAAAATGGCCTGCATGGCAGAGATTCAAGACAAAAACCACTGCTGAGAAAAAAACAACATAAAGGCTCATCTCAGTTTGGCCAGAAAACATCTTGATGATCCCCCAGACTTTTGGGAAAATGTGGACTGACGAGACACAAGTTAAACTTTTTGGAAGGTGTGTGTCCCATTACATCTGGCATAAAAGTATTCAATTCAATTCAGCTACAATAGCGCCACATCACAAAAGAAGTCATCTCATAGCGGTACAAAATGCAGAGAAAACCCCACACACACACACACACAAAAAAAAAAAAAACAATTTCAGAAAGACCCAGCAATCAGACGATCCCCTGTGAGCAAGCACTTAGCGACGGTGGAGAGGAAAAACTCCCATTTAACAGGAAGAAACCTCTAGCAGAACCAGGCTCAGGGAGGGGCAGTCATCTGCTGCGACTGGCTGGGGGTGAGGGGATAGAGAGGATGAAGAGGACAGACATAAAAAACATAACAGTGAGAAGCCAAATACATTATTGGAGGTCACCTAGCAGTATGGATCTATTAACAGCAGAACAGAAGCGGGGTTAAGAGACACAAAATCTTTCCCTAATCGTAGGATATATTAAAAAGGAAGGATTTTACCCTGTTCTTAAAGTAGAACTGAACTCACCTTTTTGCCAAAAAAGTAGAATAGCAGATTAATTCCTTATTACCTATTGTATTTTTCAACACATAAAAGAAATTTTTAGGCCGTGTGATGGCCAAGCTATAAGCCGATAAACTTTTGCCTCTGGCTGGCAGTGCCAAACAAACCGGAAGTAGTGCAGACGACGCTGCGTGACGTCACGAGTGTGACCCTTATCAAAACAACAATGGCAGATGATAGCAGTTCCAGCAGTCAAGAACACCAGAGTTTTCAGAGTGAAGAGGCATTCAGGATTGGGAACAAGACAGAGGAGGATGCAGGAGTGTCAAGTGAACAGGAAGACAGCGAGGGAGGCATCGAACCGTACAGATTAGAGCCAGAATTTTCGGGGGATTCCAGCACCGACTCAGACCGCAGCAGTGATGGGGAGGAGAGTCGCTTATTGAATACAGAATGGTGAGTCTTTACTTTGGCATGTCTGGGGTGTCAGGATAAGGAAAATTAACAATAAAAAAGAAAGGGAAAAAAAAAACATCAGCATTTTTCCAACTTATTACAGTTATCCCTCACTTATCGCGTTTAATGCGGTCTTCCTTCGCTGGGTATAGGCGCTCGGCAGGGAGCGAAGCTGGGTAAAACGTCTCCGCCAATCAGCTTGCGAGATAAAACGTCTCGGCCAATCAGCTTGCGAGGTAAAACGTCTCGGCCAATCAGCTTGCGAGATTCCTGAGCGGGCTGGGGAGCCGGGGAGAGCGGGCTCTCCGTGTTGATACCTGATGTTCTAATGTAGTCTCCCTGCCTTCTCATTAGAACATCAGGTATCAACACGGAGAGCCCGCACAGCTCAAAATCTACCTCTCTGACCACCGCTCCACTCCTCTCCGCCCACCTCTTCACCGCTCGGGAATCTCGCAAGCTGATTGGCCGAGACGTTTTACCTCGCAAGCTGATTGGCCGAGACGTTTTACCCAGCGAAGGAAGACCGCATTCATTGTTCTTTATCGCTTGTGTTGCTTAGTGGCACTTTTCGCTGTTCTCTTGTGCCTTTTTGTGCAAAATAGTGCTTGTGACGCCCTTGGGGGGGGGGTGACGCTACTTCGCGGTTTTTCCCTTTTCGCGGTCGGTTCTGGTCCCCATTAAACGCGATAAGTGAGTGATCACTGTATATCTAGAAACGCATCGCTTCCCGGTCGCTTTTCTTCCCCCTTTCTTTTCTTTCGTCGCCATGATAGCTTTCCTTGGCCACTGAACAGATCTTCCCAGGTGTTGGAAGTGTTTTGTAGTCGACTATCACGACAAAATGCACCAAAAACAACCAGTGTCGACGTGCTCGCAATGGTAGACATGAGGACTGGGTCACACTTGTGACGTCACGCGGAACTCCGGCTGCGCTTCGGCGGATTTGTCTGATTTTTCAGGGCGGGAAATTCAAAATCGCGATTTTCTCCAAGATTCCGGGATTTGTGGAGGGGGTGCCAATGATAAATTATCTTTATAATTGTATGTACTATCACCCAGTGCCGTTCAATGCCGTTCAGTTCAGTTCTACTTTAAAAACAGAGACCGAGTCTGACTCCCGGACCCAGAGTGGTAACTGGTTCCACAGAGAAGGAGCTTGATAGCAGAAGGCTCTGCCTCCCAATGTACTTTTGGAGATTCTGGGGATTTTTTTTTTTTTTTTTTGTTACTTATCTGTACCCGTAGGTAGACTTGGTTTGCAGTCTGGTGACAAGCCACTGGCTGCTGGTCGCTGCGTGCGCGAGCGCCCTAAACCTACATGTTTTTGGTGTGCGGGAGGAAACCGGAGAAATCCCGGAGGAAACCCGCGCAACACGGGGAGAACATGCAAACTCCACACAGCTCACTGTTGGTCGGGGGCTGGGATCGAACCCACGATCTCATGATCCCCGCGGTCCCCCGGCCGAGGGTAAAACTGTGCTGCCACAGTGCTAAACCACTGCGCCACCGTGCAGCCGTATGATAAGTAATCCAGCATTTTGGGAGCGTAGTGCTCTTTTAGGATGGTAAGGTGATATCAGATCGTTTATATATAAGGGGGCCTGATTATTAAGCGTTTTGAAAGTGAGAAGAAGGATTTCAAACTTAATTCTAAACTCTATGGTTAGCCAATGAAGGCAGGACAGAACCAAGGAGATATGGTCCCTTTTTCTAGAACCAGTTAAAACTCTTGCAGCAGCATTTCGGATCAACTGAAGATTTTTTAAGGATATTTTAGGACAACCTGATAATAACGAGTTACAATAATCTAATCGAGAGCTGACAAAGGCGTGGATCAGTTTCTCAGCATCATTAAGAGACAAGATGCTCCTAATCTTGGCAATATTGTGCAGATGATAGAAGGCAGTCTTAGAAATAAATTTAATATGTGAATTAAAGGACAGATATTGATCAAAAATAACTCCAAGGTTCCTCACAGAACTATTCAGAGTGAGAGTGGCGGCATCTAAATTAAGAGCATGATTTGGAAAGGAATTTCTAAGGTGTTTTGGGCCAACAAGAATGACGTCAGTCTTATCTAAGTTTAATAGCAGAAAATTAAAAGCCATCCAGGCTTTGATTTCCTTAAGACAGGCATCTAACTTGGCTAATTGATGACAATCATTGGGCTTCATCAACAGGTATAGTTGTGTGTCGTCTGCGTAACAATGAAAACGTATACAGTACTTTCTAATGATATTGCCTAACGGAAGCATATATAAACTAAATGTAGTTACTTCAAGAATAGATATCAGTATGTATGTGTTGGTAACAAAAACTCTGTTACTGAAGGTTACTTGTGGAGTCCTACAGGGTTCAGTTTTGGGGCCACTGTTATTCAATATGTATATAAATGATATATGTAAAGTTTCGGAAAAAATGGATTTAATATTGTTTGCCGATGACCCTAATTTATTATGCAGTGGAAGCAATTTGGAAAAACTTTTGGATACACTCGGAAAGGAATTAGGAAATCTTCAACTGTGGTTTGATTGAAACAAATTAACGCTCAAATTAAGTAAGACCAAACTGATAGTTTTTAACAACCATCACAGCAACTTCGTATCTAAACTCAGTGTAAATGGTGTAGAGATTGAAAAGGTATCCAAAAATAAATTTCTTGGAGTAATAATTGATAATAAACTGTGTTGGAAGTCACATACTAATTATATTAAAGGTAAAATACCTAAATCAATTGCAATACTACACAGAGTGAAATATTTGCTGAATCAACACACATTATATACTTTGTATCATTCATTAATACTCCCATACATGACATATTGAACCTAAGTATGGGGAAATGCATATGAAACAAACATATATCCGGACTTCCGGTCTGGACACCATGGTGACAGCAGCTTAACGCTGAAGCTCCCAGACCCGATCCAGGAAAATACCTTGAAAATCAGATTTAACAGATTTTTGGAAGAGTGAAAATCAAAAGACAGTCATAATGCCTAAAGGAAAACAGAAGAAATCGACATTTACCAGGCCAGCACACGCATCGGCCGGAGAATCTGATCCGGAGGATTTCCATTCAGAAGACGAGGAGCTGAATGAAGTTAGCAACAAGGTTAGCTTAAAAATGGTACTTAAGGAATTAAGACGATTTCGCCGAGAGTGTTGGGACGAATTTCGTGAAAACAAAGACGAAATAAAAAGGACAAACAGCAGAGTGGACCAGGCCGAGGACCGAATCTTGGAAGCAGAGGAAAGAATAAAAGGGCTGGAAGATACCGTGCTGGAACTACACAAACGGCAGTCAAGATTGGAGGCTAAGCTAACTGACCAACAAGGAAGACTAAGAAGAGAAAACATAAGAATTCATGGTCTGAAAGAAGGAGGCAAGGATGGTTTCACCACAATGGCGGCATGCGTGGAGTCCTTACTGAGAGAAAAGTTGGATATTCCCCAAACCACCGACTTGAAGAGAGAAAGGGTGCACCGTACATTAGCCCCTAGGCCGGCGGCGGAAGCACCCCCACGATCGGTGGTGGTGAAGTTCTCCAACTCCAAAATAAAAGAAGAGGTTGTAAGACTGGCTTGGCAGAAAAAAGGATATGCACCAAGAGAGAAAAGTTTTCATGGAACAGGACTACGCTCCGGAGGTCCTTAAAAAGCGTCGGGAATACAACGACGCTAAAAAGATACTACGAGAGAAGAAACTGCGCTTTCAGACTCCATTTCCGGCGAAGCTGAGGGTTTTTTATGGGGATGAGACGTGTCTCTACAACTCGGCGGAAGAAGCAACCACGGATATGGCGAGAAGAGGACTCCCAGTAACGGTGTATAAACCCACAGCAAACCCGATCGAAAGAATCAAGGCTCAAACGTGGTCCACACAGAGACCCTCAAAATTCACGGGCCAGCAGCGGGAAACCCAGTGCCAGAGCTACAAGGAAAAACTGGCTGTTTACAGGAGGGAATAACAATATTTTTAGTCAATCTGCGCATCCAACCCTCCTCCTACAAGGTAACAAACATTAAAGGAGATGAAGAATCAGCAAGTGGTAAAGCATTTTATGGAACAGACATAATATTAGAAACAAATAAGTCTTCAAAAAAAAACAAAACTTGTTAAAATAGAAATGTGACAATGAACCACATGATCTCTCCACACTAACAAATACTGTATTAACGTGACTGCTGTGATGGTAGTGGGAGGGTGCGCACAATTTCATAGGGAAAAGGCATAAAAAAAAAAAAATCATTACAAGTTTGGATTGGGATCTGAAATTCATGTTAAAAACATAGGACAACTTACAGGGGTAAGAGAGGGCCCTCAGCACGTAACGGAATCTGAAGAATTTCCCTCAGAGTCAATACACCATCATGGCTCTTCTAAGGTCACTAAAAAGACCTCAGCTCAGGAAGCTCTTTTGTCAGTCTTTTGTTTTAAAGTTTTATATACTATGTTCTTAATGTTTTTTTATGTTCTTAATGTTCTTTCAGTTTCTGAGTAGCATAATAGAGGGCCACCACACTGTTATACTAAATAAGACAACACAATGGAGAAACAGGGTGTAACCAAAATAATCTCATATAATGTAAAAGGGATCCCGAATCCAGTTAAAAGATCCAAGATTCTAGGCAAAATGAAAAAAGACAAAGCAGGAATAATCTTTATACAGGAAACCCACCTAACAGAAGTGGAGCACACTAAACTCAATAGACAAGGGTTTAAAATGATCTCTTCATCTTCATATAAGTCAGGGAGGAGGAGGGGGGTAGCGACATTGATCTCAACCAAAATTATATTTGAAAAAAAATCAGAAAACAAAGATAAAGAAGGGAGATAGAGTATGGTACTTGGGCAGCTAGAGGGAGAAGATATCACCCTGCTGAATGTATATGCACCTCCAGGGGCTAACTGGAAATTTTATAAAAATGTATTTGACCTAATGATAACTAAAGCCCAAGGTTTAGTGATATGTGGTGGAGACTTCAATCTAAGACTGAATCCATACTGGGATGCATCAGGTAATTCTCCACATCAAAAAAACATTCAAAGTCGAAAAACTCGGATGCTACTAAAAGAAATGGGAATCTGTGACGTGTGGAGGGAATTCAACCCCAGTGTAAAAGATTATACATTTTACTCAGCACCACATTCATCATACTCAAGGATTGACTATTTTTTATGTTTAATAGAGACATTGGAAGAGTAAATACATGTAAAATAGGACTGATGGATCTCTCTGACCACAGTCCAATCTATATGGACTTAAGTATCCAAAAATACACAAATAATATATTTTCTTGGAGGTTAAATTCAAATGTGCTGGAAGGACCACTGAAAGATGAATTGGAATCAGATATTCTGAGATATTTGGAAGAAAATGATAATGGAGAAGTATCCCCTTTAATACTGTGGGACGCATGCAAAGCTCAGAACTCAGAAAAGATTTATTGCCAAGTACATTAACAGATTCTGATAACATACGAGGGATTTGACTTGACACAGAAAATGAACCTGCATTTCCGGTGACGCGGCGGCATCTGAAACGCGCCTGCCAACAGAAGGGTACAGGTGGCATAAGAATAATACAATAGGAAGGAGCAAAAAAATCATTGATTTCAGAAGAGTGGTCACATATGATCAATATTATGATTACAAAGGGAAAAAAAAGCCCTCAATGCACAATCAGCAGACCAAAAGTTCACAAGACACAGAGAGAGCAGTGTGTGAGTCATCTTTATCGTCAGTTGTGTGGATCAGTATGAGTGTAATGTTGAAGTGTGAGTGTTGTATCAGTTAAGAACAACAAGGACTCTTTGGCAGGAGATGTTGTGTCTAACTGCTGGCAGTTTTTGTCCTTGGCCATGCAGCTGCCTGTCCGAAGGCCATGAGCTCAATGTTTTGAAAAACAAAGACTGCAGATGATCAGGAGGATTTTTGTGAGGGAGCCGGATTAAAGCCGAATGGTACTGAACACAGAGAAAAACTTTATATTCTCTTACAGATTCAGTACATAATCCTTCATTGCTGGGTGTTGAATCTATCTTGGATGTCCTTAAGCGTAATCATGATGTAATCCACCTTCCGAGACAGTTCTCCATTTGTCGCTATCAGGGTCCTCTCCATTTTTTCAATTTGATGGATGCACCTCGCCTGGCCAGCATTTTGATAGGTTGTATCCATCTTCAGCAATCTGCGGTACACCAGGACGATTCCAGATCCAATCAGAACGGTCCCAATCACCATTACAACGAAGACGTAAAGATCTTCTACATCTTCGATAAAAAGATCATTCAGGCACAAGAGCTTCCAATTACTTGTCTCCCGTAAATAGCCCGCTGGAGCCGTTCCTGCTGGGCAAACAACCTCCCCCGGGGCACTTTTCCTCGTTGAAAAGATAGTGTCAATTGCGTTCAAAGCCAAGCTTATAAATTCCATAATTTCTTTCGATAATCAGCAGTAAAGACGCAGACAGACGACAGCAAGCTGGGATCCAGTTAGTTGGAGGGAAGGAAATAAGTCAGAAGCAAGAGAGAAGCAAAAAGCGTCTGCTCTCTTTGGAGGCGGAAGTGACAGAGCTGTAATAAGGGGAAAGATTATCGCAAAACTGGCAATCCAAAAGAAACTGAGACAAGAAAAACTAATCACACTAGAGTCAGAACTTAAGAACCTAGAAAAAGAGCACAAAGATAACACTCATTCTAATGACTCGCTCAAAATTAAGGAAATTAAAAAACAAATAAAGGAGATCTACACAATAGAAATCCAGAAGAAACTTACATTTCTGAAACAAAAATACTATGAAACAGGCAGCAAAACGGCAAAATTGCTAGCCTATAAATTGAGGAAACAAAAAAACGGAGAGAGCAATCTACAAAATCAGAGACCCAGTATCAAAGGAAATAAAATTTGGAATTCAGGATATTCTTAAAAGCTTCGAGAACTACTATAAGAACTTGTACTCCCTCAAAAAACATAAAAACTCATCCGAAACATTTCTAAACACATTAAACCTTCCGCAACTTACTGAGTCACAAAAAAAAAACACTACTGTCAGAAATACAACCTAAAGAATTAGAAAAAGCAATTATGAAACTTAAAGCTAACAAATCCCCAGGAGCAGATGGCTATACAGCAGAGTGGTACAAAACCTTTAAACAGCAACTATCTCATCTCCTCCTGAAAACATTTAACTATGTCCTCCACACAGGGGAAATCCCCCCCTCCTGGAAAGAAGGGGTCATTGCAGTCATACCTAAACCTGAAAAGGATAAACTAGACTGCTTCAACTACAGACCAATCAGTGTGTTAAATCGGGACTATAAGCTTTTTACCACTATCCTTGCCAAAAGGTTAGAAAATATACTGACAGACTTAATTCATTTAGACCAAACAGGTTTTATAAGACAAAGACAGACACAAGACAACATTAGACGCACTTAATTCATCATATAAAAAAATATAACTTAAATGCAGCCATATTGGGATTAGATGCTGAAAAAGCATTTGATTCGGTTGACTGGTCTTTCCTATATAGAATCTTATCCAGTTTCAATTTTCATAACAACTTCATTAGAACTATCCAGGCATTATATAAAAAAAAAAAAAACAGCTAAAATAAGGATTAATGGTAAATTATCATCATCTTTTGAACTGGAAAAAGGATGTCGTCAGGGCTGCCCCTTATCTCCACTGCTCTTTGCAATCTTCATAGAACCTCTGAGCCAATGTATAAGAAAGAATCAAAAAATTCGAGGTATTACACTTGGTCAGAAGGAACACAAAATAGCACTCTTTGCTGATGACATTTTAATATACCTGGGGCAGCCGGACACCTCTTTTCCAGAACTAATTTCAGTTTTTTCAGAGTATGGAGATCTATCGAGGTACGAATTAAACATGCATAAAACCCAAGTTTTAACATTTAACTATGACCCAAATCAATATTTACTAAGCAAACTCAAAACTAACTGGGAGATGGAATCTATGAAATATCTGGGAGTCAATATCCCGAAACAACTCAACAAAATTATAACACTGAACTATGATCCACTGATGGCAAAAATAAAATCTGATCTAGAAAGATAGAATATGATACCATTCTTGGGTACCGCACAAAGAATTGAAGCAGTCAAAATGAATATACTTCCACGTCTTCTATACCTTTTCCAAACAATACCGGTAGAACCTCTCAAAAAAAACATGGCAAGAACTGGACAGAAGGATCTCAAGATTCATATGGCAGGACAAGAGACCTAGAATCAGATATAGAACCCTACAGCTAAACAAAGATAAAGGTGGGTTCGCGCTGCCAAATTTCAGAGACTATTTTAAAGCCACACAAATTAAAACTTTAGTAGAGATATGTAACCCAGTCTACACTGCACAATGGAAGGAGATGGAATGCCAAATAAGTGACATCCCCCTACAGGCGATAATAGGGAACAATGCCTTACCTAAACTTTTGAATAACACTAACCCGTGGATAGAGACCCCGCTAAAAATTTGGTTTAAGATAGTCAGAGAGAATCAAACTAAAGAACCCTATCGATTACTGTAATGGATTGCCTAGGATCAAGACTTTACTCCTAATAAAACAGATACTAGATTTAAAAAGTGGAAAGAGAACAGACTGATAAAATATTACGATTTTTTTAGAGGGCAAATTTTAAGAAGTTTTGAAGATTTGAAAAAACAAGGTCTAATAAATCAAGACCTTTACAGGTTCTTTCAGCTTAGACACCACATAAACAAAATACTTAAAAAGGAGGATTTGGAAAGGGACTAGTCAGGTGTTCTGAAGGTCTTCTTAATGGCATATAAAGGGATCCCAGGGATCAGATACATCTCTAAAATATACCAAGGTCTTCAAGACTTAAAAGGAGACAACACATCATATATTGTTGATACATACATACATTTATACTAAATGTCTGCTAAATATGCATTGAGGGTTTTTTTGCCTGCAATCAAAATTTCGCTTACTCATTAAGCGTCATTTTGATAAAACATGTTTTTTTCTCTCGCCTACTGTGTCATATCCTTTCTCTTTTCTTTTTTTCCTTTCTTCTTTATGACTGGCGCCTAGCGGCTGCCCCGGCCTTGGATGCGCTCTGCAGAGCGTGCCCAAATCCCAAGTCACGTTTCGTTACCTTGTATTCATACATGTGTAATGACAATAAAGTTGAATCTCAATCTCATCTCATATATAAAAGAGATGGGAAAAAGAGGGGAATTTCACTTTACAACTGGAAATATGGGAAAAGCTAAATAAACAACAATGGAAAAGTACCTCATCCCTGCAATGGAGAGAATTTGGATGGAAAAATTTGGTAAGATTTTTCAGAACACCTGCACAAAACAAATTTACTCGTAATTGGTTGAATTGTTGACGCTTGTGTGGTGAAGAGACTGCAAATCATTTTCATGTGTTTTGGTCATGCCCAGTTATCCACCAATATTGGACCAATGTACAGACAATATTGGGGAAAATATTCAAAATAACAGTCCCCTTTTCTTTTGCAACTTTGTATTTGGGTTTACTACCGGAATCACTGGAAAGACGAGGAGAAAAATACTTATTCACTGTTTTAATATTGGCAAGTAAAAAAGCTCTAACTAAAAAATGGATGTTGAAGGATTGTCCTACACCTGAAGATTGGATTAATGTGATTCAAGACATTTACTCGATGGAAAAGTTGACATTCGCGCTGAGACAGGACATGGATGGGTTCTTGAACTTTTGGCAACCCTGGATCGCATAAGTGTCTTCCATCAGATCTAATCTTTGACAAATACCATTTCAATAATGGCACCTCTCTTTGTTCCAAAGCTACTCAGATGCTCTTTTATTTTTTTTTGTTCTTTTGTTTTTTCTTGTTTTGTTTTTTGTTTGTTTTTTGTTCTTTCTTTAATTCTCTTTTTCTTTCACTTAAAAAAGGGTGTTGTAATAATTATTCTTCCAATGTTGTCAAAAAACAAAAAAAAGGGAACATGTGATGAAAATGTAAACAATGCAATGCTGTAATGACATGTATACCCTTTACAAAAACTTAAATTAAAAAAACAAATAAAACAAACATATATCCAATCATTATGCTTCAGAAGAGAGCTATTAGAATAATAAACAAAGCTGCTTACGGGAACCAACAAACCGACTTTTTCTTAAATTAAAAGCTCTCAAGTTGAAAGATCTGGTTGACTTTCAAACTGCAGTAATAATGTTTAAAGTAAAGAATTTATCGCTGCCCGCAAATATCCAAAAGTTGTTTCAAATAAGGGAGAAACAATATCAATTCAGAGGAACATGTATATTTCAAAAACCTTCAGTGAGAACAACCACTAAGCAACACTGTGTTTCAGTGCAAGGAGTCAGATTGTGGAATGCTTTTGGACCTGAATTAAAATCTTGTACAACGCTTGGACAATTTAAAACAAAAACTAAAGGAAGAAATAGTCCAAACATATATACAAGATGACATGTAAAATCACGTAAGGATTGTCATATCCAGTCTGTTGCTTAGTTTTTGTCACGTTTTGTCTAAGCTTTGTTCTGAATTGTAATTGCTCTTGTTTTGTTTTTCTTTTGAATTCTTGGATGAAATATGGGTGGGCAATATAAGCTGCGGCTTCAGCCATCACCCATTTCGGATAACATGTTGAACTGTATAATCAGAGGAGTTATTTTTTGATTTGATCTTTTAAGATTTTTTTCCCCCTTTGTTATAGGGGGCTGTTATATTGGGCTGCACGGTGGCACAGTGGTTAGCACTGCGGCAGCACAGTTTACCCTTGGCCGGGGGATTGTGGGGATCGTGGGATCGTGGGTTCGATCCCAGCCCCCGACCAACAGTGATCTGTGTGGAGTTTGCATGTTCTCCCCGTGTTGCGTGGGTTTACTCCGGGATTTCTCCGGTTTCCTCCCACATGCCAAAAACATGCATGTTAGGTTAATTGGCTGTTCTAAATTGTCCCTAGATATCTGTTTCCTATAGGCCCTTAGAATAGAGGGTTAGTATTAATGAAAGCGCTTTGAGTGGTCTTTGTGACTAGAAAAGCGCTATATAAGTGCAGGTTAGTTAGTTAGTTAGTAGTAGTTATATTATTCTGTTTTTTTTTTTTGTTTTTTTTTTAATCTTGACCTTTAATCTATCCGAAATAAAGACTCATTCATTCAAAAAGAGTAGGGCCTAACACAGATCCCTGTGGAACTCCGTGACTGAGCTTATAGTTGGAAGAAAATTCATCATTGATGTGAACAAAATGAAATCTATCGGACAAATAAGATCTAAACCACTGCAGCGGAGTTCCATTTAGTCCAACATAGTGTTCTAATCTATCAAGTAGAATGGCATGATCAATAGTGTCAAAGGCTGCACTAAGATCAAAAAGGACAAGAACAGAAGCAAGTCCATTATCAGATGCGATAAGGAGGTCATTAGTGACCTTAACGAAGGCAGTTTCAGTGCTGTGATGAACTCTGAACCCAGTTTGAAACTCCTCAAACAAACCAACTCCCTGCAAGTGGTCAAACAATTGTGCAGCAACAACTCTTTGCAAGATTTTTGAAATGAAAGGCAGGTTAGAGATTGGTCGATAGTTAGCCAAAACTCCTGGATCGAGCGTCGGCTTTTTGAGTAAGGGTTTAATTACAGCAATTTTAAAAGCCAGCGGTACATAACCCAGAGTTAAAGAAGAATTAATTATATGAAGAATACGGCTACCAATAATTGGGCAGACAATTTTAAATAACCTAGTAGGAATAGGGTCCAAAAGGCAAGATGAAGGCTTTGATGAGGAGATTATTTGATCCAACTCTAAGAGGTCAATTGGAGTAAACTTATCTAAACAGATATCAATTGAGGCAGTTGTAGTAGTTAATGAACTTGAGTTTACAGTAGGAAGAATCTGATTAACTTTATCTCTAATAGATAAAATTTTATGATTGAAAAAGTTCAGAAAGTCCCGACTAGAAAGCTCAGGGGGCATGCGAAGATTGACCGAGTCCTGAATCTTTGTCAGCCTGGCTATATTGTTGAAAAGAAACCTGGGGTTATTCTTATTCGCTTCTATTAACTGATGGGATAAAGTGATCAATATAACCATATAACAGTTATTTGTGTGACTCAAAATATTTGTACTCTGCTTATGTCTAGGTAATATAACCAATATACCATAATGGAATATATATTGCCAAGTGTGTAGTTCACTCGCTGCAAAATAGTGGCTCTTTGTCTCAGCACAGAGGATAACAAACGCCTGGGATTTATGTGAAGGAGGCACAGTTGTGATAAGGAATGGCTGAGCTTGGTCTACTCTGACCTGGGAGGTGAAGTGGCCTTCATGTGGATACACTCGGTGCCAGGAACGAATTGTGACTCCCTGCCATGGACCATGCACCTGGACTGTCATTTGATAATGCATGCTTTCACTCTTGTTCATTTTGTGCATAAATATTCTGGGTCAGGGCCAGCATAGCCAGTCAGACTTCATGAACTGACACAGCCTGTTGCTGTCAGGGAGAAAAGGGTTCACCCAGTGCTGTAACCTAATATATTCAACTTGCTTCAATAAATATGTGTTCCAAGTAAACTAATCTCTTCCTTGAAAACGAATCTGGGTAAACCATCGACACACACAGACAATCTTTGAAGAGTAGACTTAGATGGTTTTTACTGAGTTTTATCTTAACATAACGCAGAGTAATAACTTGATCTAGCTTTTCTAAGAGATTTTTTATAAATTAAGAGATGATTTCTCCACGCTAAATAGAATTCATCTAAATTAGTAGAACACCATTTCCTTTCCAACTGACGAGTCTTCGGTTTTAAGCTACAAGTTTCTGAGTTAAACTAAGGGGTTAGAAATCTCTGGTTAGAGTTTTCTTTTTTAAAGGGGCTACCAAATCGAGAGTCCGATGTAGAGAGGCTGTAACAATATCTACCATGCTATCAATTATGAGAGGAGCAGGCTCTCTATCTTTTATTTCTGTTGTGCTGACCCATGGTATAGAGGAGACAATCTGCAAAAATTTGTTAACGTCATCTGAAAGACATCTGCTGTAGTAGTATTTTTCTTTAGGAGTCAAATAATCAGAAATAGTGAAATCAAAGGTTAACAGACAATGATCTGACAGTACAGGATTATGAGGAGACACTACCAGATTTTCTATATCTATACCATAAGTCAAAACAAGGTCCAATGTATGGTGGAGATAATGGGTAGAATTTTCTACTTTCTGGGAAAACCCCATTGAGTCTAAAATTGAATTGAATGCCTTATTAAGACAGTCACTCTCTACATCAACATGTATATTAAAGTTCCCTACAATAATTATTCTGATTTCAGCACTAAATCAGCTAAAAATTTAGCAAATTTGAATAGAAACTCTGAGTAGGCCGAGGGAGGACGGTAAACAATGGCAAAGAGAATTGGGTTCAAGCCAAGATAGCCAACATGCCCCATACTGAGGACCAGACCCTCAAAGAAATTAAAACATGATTTTTGCTTGACATTAACTGGTAATTTAGAATGGAAAATTGCTGCCACTCCACTTCCACGACCAGAACCTCGGGGTTATGACAGTTTAAATAACCAGAGGGAGTTGATTCATTCAAACCAACATAATCATCTTGCCCATGCCAAGTCTCTGTGAGGGATAATAAATTGATCTCATGATTGATTAATAGATCATGGACGAGAAGTGACTTGGGAGTTAGAGAAGGAATATTTAATAAACCACATTTAATTTTTAAATTTTGGGGAGGAACAGAGGCCAAATTATTAAATTTAGAGACTTGAGGTTTGATTTGAATTTTACCAACATTTTGTTTAATCACTTTGGAATGTTTATGCATTCTATTTTTATTAACTTTTATTAACACAGCATTTCAGAAAAGGAACATCATACCAACAGCAAAATATGGTGGTGGTAGTGTGATGGTTTGGGGCTGTTTTGTTGCTTCAGGACCCGGAGACTTGCTGTGATAAATGGAACCATGAATTCTGCTGTCTACTAAAAATTCCTGAAGGAGAATGTCTAGCCATCTGTTTGTGACTTCAAGTTGAAGCACACTTGGGTTCTGCAGAAGGACAATGATCCAAAATACACCAGCAAGTCCACCTCTGAATGGCTTAATAAAAACAAAATGAAGACTTTGGAGTGGCCAAGTCAAAGTCCTGACCTGAATCCGATTGAGATGCTGCGGCATGACCTTAAAAAGGCTGTTCATGCTCCAAAACCCTCCAATGTGGTTGAATTACAACAATTATGCAAAGATGAGTGTGCCAAAATTTCTCCACAGCGCTGTAAAACACTCATTGCCAGTTATTGCAAATGCTTGATTGCAGTTATTGCTGCTAAGGGTGACCTAACCAGTTATTAGGTTTAGCGGCAATCACTTTTTTTCACACAGGGCCATCGAGGTTTGGATTTTTTCCACCCTTAATAATGAACACCTTGATTTAAAAACTGCATTTTGTGTTTACTTGTGTTATCTTTGTCTAGTATTTAAATTAGTTTGATGATCTGAAACATTTAAGTGTGACAAACATACAAAAAAATGAGAAATCAGGAACAGGAGATCAGCACATCGTCCCTGATCAGAAAGTGCAAGTTTGATGGCCCATAGCATGCAATCAGATTACACAGAGTAAACAGCTAATAATGGCTGGTTTATCAGAAGTAAAACATAAATTTGTACTTTTATGTTTAATAGTTTAATTTAATAGTTGGAATGCACCAGCAGGAGGCATGGACCAGGTGGGAGGAGGCAATGGAACAAAGTCTCCTGGTCAGAGCTCTGGAGAGCGGAGCCACACAGGATCAAATTCTTGATCCAGTCAGTGTACAATGTTCTTCCAAGCCCAGCCAACCTCTTCTCTTGGGGCCTGATAGAAGCCCCTTCATGCTCTCTATGCCAGCACAGAGGTTCCCTGAACACATCCTAAGTAGCTGCCCGAGAGCTCTCAGTGAGGGGCGCTATCGGTGGAGGCATGACTAGGTACTGAAGGCTGTAGCAGAGTCAATCAGTGCAGGGATCTCTTTCAGCAGGCAGCAACACCCAGCAAAGCATGCCATACCCTTCATCAAACCTGGTGAGAAGCCACAGCATTGCATAAACCCATCGGGGGGGGGGGGGGCTTCTGGCAACTTCACGAGACTGGCAACTGAAGGCTGACCTGGGAAGACAGTTGAGATTCCCTGACAACATCATAATGACCACACTCAGACCAGACATGGTACTTGTGTCAGAATCTTCCAAGCAGGTGATCTTGTTGAAACTGACTGTGCCCTGGGAAGACTGGATGGAAGAGGCCTTTGAAAGGAAGAGGGCCAAGTATGGGGAGCTTGTTGGTGATTGCCGTAGTTGGGGATGGAAGACCTGGCTCTACCCTATAGAGGTTGGCTGTCGAGGTTTTGCCGGTCAGTCACTCTGCAGGGCCCTCAAGCAGTTGGGGATCAGAGGGAGACTCAACAAGAAAGCCATCAAGAACATCACTGATGCTGCTGAAAGAGCATCATGATGGCTGTGGGTCAGAAGGAGTGATCCGTCGACATCTCGAGCCACCTAGACACAAGTCGGGGTTTGATCAACTGTGGCTGGGTCGCCTGCAAGAGGGTGTATGATGTATAATGACCCGAAACACCCGATGACCGCAAGTTACATCACTGATGACGTGTCTAGGCAGCACCGTAAGGTGTTAGAATCAATGCTGGATGACAATTTTAATATTGTGCTTCTGCTTCTTCTTGTAAAACTATTTTTGTAGGTTTAGACCTAAAAATCTCACTTTTGATGCCTCTGGTTTTAACACGTTGTGCTTTTTTTTTTTTTTTTTTTTTTTTTTTGCCTTGCTGTAAATTTTTTAAACTGATTTGATTTTTTGTACTTTTTCCGTTTTTTAAATTAAGTTATATCAACTCTGCGTAACCAGGTAGGCAGTGGTCGTACACAGCAATTTTCATTTCAATTCAATTTTATTTATATAGTGCCATTTCACAACAGCAGTCATCTCATAACACTTTCAAACTGCAGGGGAAAACCTCACAATTGCAGAAAGATCCCAGAAATCAGGCGATCCCCTCTGAGCAGCACTTTGAGACAGTGGAGAGGAAAAACTCCCTTTTAGCAGGAAGAAAACTCCAGCAGAACTAGGCTAGGGAGGGGCAGTCATCTGCTGTGACTGGCTGGGGGGTGAGGGGATAGAGAAGAAGAGGAAAAGAACAGACATGTAGAGACCAAACAGCATGACGGGGACTCAATCTGTGGGAGAAACCAAACAGATGTTCATGACCGGCAAAAATACTGCATTGAGAGTGAAGAAAGAAGTGAAGCCCCGTGCATTGTTGGAGGTCGCCAGGGTGTCTAAACCTATTAGAAGCATAACTAAGGGAGGGTTCAGGGTCACCTAATCCCATCCTAACTATAGGCTATATCAAAAAGTAAGGTTTTAGCCCAGTTCTTAAAAACAGACATTGAGTCTGACTCCCAAATCCAGATTGGAAGCTGGTTCCAAAGGAGAGGAGCCTGATAACTGAAGGCTCTGCCTCCCTTTGTACTTTTAGAGATTCTACGTATTACAGTAATTCTGCATTTTGGGAGTGTAGTGCTCTGTTAGAATGAGAAGATACTATCAGATCTTTTAAATAACAAGGGGCCTGATTATTTAGAGCTTTGTAAGTGAGAAGGATTTTAAATTTAATTCTAGATTCTATGGGAAGCCAATGAAGGAAGACCAGAACCGGAGAGATGTGCTCTCTCTTTGTAGTACCAGTTAAAACTCTAGCTGCAGCATTTTGGGTCAAGTGAAGGCCCACAAGAAGAAGAATTTCTGTAGAAGTGTTAAGATTTTTTTTTTTTTGGCCACTAACAAATGCAAGATCAGCTGACCCAGAGAAGATTTTGGCTCGGTTTCTGTTTTCAAACAACTTTTTTTTCATCACCACTGGCCCCCCAGATGAAAATCCAAATACCCCCCCCCCCCCGTGTTCTCCATGCCAAATCATCAATCACAGCAACATTATGGTATATATTTTGACAGAGCAACTCCATACTCGGGGGTGCACACAGCAGCAAAGCACTTATAAAATCTTTTGTTTGCCAAGTGCTGTGGTGACCGACAGGTTGTGATGGTGTGTGTTATCCAATCAGTGTGGTCGTGATGTCACAGACACATGACATGAAGACACAGAGAGCAGTCGCAGAGCAGTGGCTAAAACACTGATTGATAAAAACTACATATTTTGACTGAGCGACTCCATATTCGGGGATGCACACCCTCGTAACCTCAGGAAACAATGTTTAAAATCTGAAGCCAGTCTGACCAACAGTTTGAGAGCTATGCGTGGAACAGACACACAAACCCACAGACAGAGATTTTGTGAATTTATAGATAGATTTGCACATGCTTAGCCTGCCAACAAACAGATTCATGTTTTGGAAAACATGCGTTAGCATATCTGTGAAAATCAGCTACTCCCTGGATGGGGATCGATCAACTCAAAAACTACAGCAGATAGAGCCACTCGGCCCTCAATCTAATACTAGCATACTGTACAATACAATAATCTTTAACCTGCCATAAGAATTTACAGACTAAAATTTTTAAAATTATATAAATATATAGCCAGTGCACTGTTGCGGCCCAGCTTTGTCCTCCAACAATCTCTGGATACTTTGCCCAACGCGTCACGAGCAGCTGCCATCATGCATTTGTGAAAAGGTCCATGGAAGCTGGTACTCTGCATACTGCTCTGATTGACTACTCTGGGTTTGTTTTGTGTGGGTTTTAATGCAAAACCCCTAATGCTGCCACTCATTTTTGCCACCCAGCATTTTTTAACGGTCCTAAGTTGTGATTGATGACGTCATCTGCATCCCCTCTAACTAGAACATCAGGCAGTGAAACCAAACGAAAACTCCGCTAGTGTTGGCGCTCCAGTCACTGATGCAGCTGTCATGAAGGACTGTTTAAGTAACACAATTCCTCATCAACTCACACTCACACTCACACACTTGAATTTCACAGAACGTGGAAAAGCCTGTTAGCCTTGTGGCTAACTAGCACCGAGCTAACGGTCTTCAGGAGCTGCTACCTCCACATCCAGACAGTTTCAAGGTTTAGCTGCAGCTCAAAACCTCCTTAAATCCACAAATATCTGAACTCACATGAGCAGGATTCCTGACAGCAGTTCAGCAGTAAACCGCCTCTTCCTCCGTTTTCCCAGCAGTGCCTGTCGCCATGGAGGGCAATGAGAGACTACCGTAAAGCAGATTCTGCCGTAAATCTTAAAGATACAGTACCCGACTGAACTACACAAAAATACAGAACTGCAAGCACCTAGAAAACCATCATAGCTACATTTTTAACAGTATTTTTTTTGAAAGTTAAGTTATGACAAAAATATAAATTAGTTAAAAGCAAATGTTTTAAATTTTTTTTTATTGAAAATGTAAATATCTCCCTGTGGAGAGCGTGAAAAGATGAGGCTGAGTGGTGAAAAGGTGGGTGAAGATAAAGCTGTCATCCTCGGAGTCTCTCAACCTCAACATCTTCCCCATCAGGTCTGCGGGTCTGTCGTTCTCAAACTCCGTCAACGCCAGGAGCCCCTCTGCTCGCTGTTGCACCGAGGGGGTGAAGTGGCTGATAAGTGCAGCCTTCAATGTGCTGTACTTGTCGCTGTCCGGTGGGTGGTTGACCAGACTCTCCACCCTCTGGACTTTGTGGTTGTCCAGCTTCGCAACCACATGGTAGAACTCTGTGTCGTCTCTCGAGATCCTCCAGAGGTTGAACTGCGCCTCGACCACGTTAAACCAGGAGCGCGGACTGTTCTGCCAGAAGTCCAGAAGCTGGAACGTGGCGGCATTCGTCAGGCTGGCTTCTGACGAGTCCGGCTCGGGAGAATTACTTCTGCTCATGATACGTCGTAAGGTCACCAGTGTGGAGAGCGTGAAAAGACCAGGCTGCACGGTGGCGCAGTGGTTTAGCACTGTGGCAGCACAGTTTTACCCTTGGCCGGGGGATCGCGGGGATCATGAGATCGTGGGTTCGATTCCAGCCCCCGACCAACAGTGAGCTGTGTGGAGTTTGCATGTTCTCCCCATGTTGCGTGGGTTTACTCCGGGATTTCTTCGGTTTCCTCCCGCATACCAAAAACATGTAGGTTTAGGGCGCTCGCGCACACAGCGACCAGCAGCCGGTGGCTTGTCACCAGACTGCAAACCAAATCTACCTATGGGTACAAATAAGTAACAAAAAAAAAAAAAAAAAAAAAAAAGATGAGGCTGAGTTTATTTCTCAAAGCGGGTTTATTCACGTATCTCCAACATCCTCCAAACAAGAAACAGAGAGAATATTCCCACATCTGTCCTTCTTATACCCAAGACATCAAACATACAGTCACATGGTACTTAATCAAACATACAGTCACATGGTACTTAATCCCAGTCACAATGTAACTTCCTCCGATCTTAACATCATCCACCCCCTAGTCTCCGGTGGTCAGGAAATCCCTCAAGGCCATCTCCCTGAAACAAAAGGCCAGATCTCAAAACTCCTTGTTACCCCTAGGAGGCTCAGTCCCTTTGTTCCCCTGAGACGTGAAGCAAACAATAAGCATACAGCAATATATCTGTGGAGCATATGAAACCAACATATGTGCCTCACATGACCCCCCCCCCCCAAACGTCTAAGATGGAACAATCATAACTAAAGATGCATGTCATAATAAAATCACTACATATCAGTCCACATGCCGCTTAGGCCTTAGTCTTCTGCCGTATTTGCTGTAAGCCGGCTTTACTGCCTCCGCAGTGTCCTCCTGCTGTGGCGCTGCTGTCTGTGGGTGAGAACTGTTAGTCAATCTCTGTGGGTGTTCTGGGGAATGCTCCTTAGGGGGTCTGCTGCGCCGAGGAGCCTTTGCCAACTGCACAGCTTCGTCAGCTAACACAAAAGTGGGTTTGAGCCTGTTTATGCCAATCATTTCTTTTCTGCCCCCTAAATCTAGCAAAAAATGCTTATCCCCTGTTTCCGGACCGCTTCTCCCAGGCATGCAAGGACTTCGGGCTTACCATCAGCCTGAAGAAGACTAACGTCTTGGCGCAAGGCACGGAAGCACCACCAACCATCACCATTGATGACTACAAGCTGGAGGTCGTGAATCAGTTCACGTACCTGGGGTCCACGATCAGCAACAACCTCTCCCTTGATACAGAGATCAACAAGAGGATTGGAAAATCAGCCTTCACACTCGCTCGCCTCACCACACGAGTGTGGGAGAATCCCAAACTCTCTGTCAAGACGAAGATGGCAGTGTACAACGCCTGCGTCATCAGCACACTGCTCTATGGGAGTGAGACATGGACAACATACGCCCAGCAGGAAAATAGACTGAACTCCTTCCACTTGCGCTGCATTCGCCACATCCTGGACATATCCTGGCAGGACAAAGTGCCCAACACAGAAGTTCTGTCCCGCGCCGGCCTTCCCTCCATGTTCACTCTACTCAGGCAGCGCAGGCTCCGCTGGCTAGGCCACGTTCACCGTATGGAGGATGGCAGAATCCCCAAAGACGTCCTCTATGGAGAACTGGCAACTGGCAGGAGAGACGTTGGCCGCCCACAGCTGCGCTTTAGAGATGTCTGCAAGAGAGACATGAAGGCCCTGGATATCAACACAGAGCGCTGGGGGGACCTTGCAACGGACCGCTCCAAATGGAGAGGCACCCTGACCAGACAGCTCAAGGCGGGTGAAGAGAGACTGACTGCTGCAGCAGATGAAAAAAGGACCCGCAGGAAGAACCGCCACAGACCCAGCAGCACGGAGACCACCCACAAGTGTGACCTGTGTGACAGGGACTGTCATTCGCGCATCGGCCTGTTCAGCCACAGGCGGTGCTGTTCCAGCAGAGTAGACGTTTAGGATTCTCTTCCATGGTCATCATAGACCGACGGAGGCCGACGACGAAGGTGGGCGATGGGCATCATGTCTGACAAAAACAAACTCTGCATTTTTTAAAGCCTTAGGCACAAAAACACGCGGAAAACTGTGGTGAACGGGGCCCGGTAGTGTGCTCGGGCCCGTGCTACTCCGTAATCGCTGAGCTGGGGAGCACTCCGGCGCCGGATTATCTGGGAAAAATTCCCCAGGCAGCCGAAGTGGCTGTGCGAAAACTAGCTCAGCTGGGGAGGCTTCTAAATCCTCTTTAGGTGCAGAGCGCAACCCCAATAAAACCCATGGTAGTTTTTCCACCCAATTTGCATCCGTAAGCGACACTCTGAGAGCCGCCTTCAATGGCCTGTGAAAACGTTCGCATAACCCATTAGCCTGCGGGTTGTATGTGGTCGTGCGGTGGATCGTTGCCCCCAGGCTGCAGGCCATCGCTGACCAAAGCTCGGAAACAAATTGAGGGCCTCTGTTGAACGTAATGTCTGACGGAACTCCAAAACGCGCTACCCATGCCGTTAAAAACACGCGCGCCACCTCCTCGGCTGTGGTTGATGACAGCGGGACCACTTCAGGCCAGCGCGTGGTGCGGTCCACCATGGTAGAAGATGTGTGCACCCTTGCGAGGGCGTGAGGGGGCCTACGAGGTCCACGTGGACATGATCAAACCTTTTAGCTGGAATGTGAAACGGCTCCAAGGGAGCCCTCGTGTATCTGTGAACTTTGGCGCGCTGGCAAGCCATGCAGGCTGTTGCCCACTCTCTTACCTGTTTGCGCAGGCTCTGCCATACAAATTTCTCTCCTACCATTTTGACCGACGCGCACACTCCCGGGAGCGCCAGAGAATGAATCAAGTCAAAAACGCGGCGGCGCCATGCGGCTGGTACCACCAGACGCGGTCGTCCAGTGGAGACATCGCAGATTGGGGGGGGGGGCATACCGTCTTGCAGCACCCTTTTCTCCAGCCTTAACCCTGTTGGTCCAGACTGGAGCGCGCGCACATCCGCGTCGCTAACATGCTCTGCGGCCATGGCTGCATAATCTATACCTATGCGGACCGGGGCCGCACGTGCTTCCGCGTCGCTACCCTGGTCCGCGGCCATGGCTGCAGAGTCTGCCCCCACGGGGCCTGGATCCGCCACAGCATGTGAGAGGCAGTCTGCCACTACATTATATTTACCCGCCACATGCTGGATATCGGTAGTAAACTCCGATATCGCCGCCAGCTGTCTCTGCTGCCGGCCCGACCAAGGTTCTTAAATCTTGGCCATCGCGAAAGTCAGCAGTTTGTGGTCCACGAACGCGGTGAAACGGCGTCCTTCCAGCCAGAACTGGAAGTGGCCAAGTGTAGAGCTAACCACTCCCTGTCGAACGCGCTGTATTTTTGCTCGCTATCGCGCAAGGTCTTGCTGAAAAACACGAGCGGTTGCCAGGCTCCAGCCACATACTGTTCAACGACCGCCCCTATGGCTACATCTGACACGTCAGTAGTGAGCGCCATGCGGGCCGTTGGGACTGGGTGTGCCAACAACGCAGCGTTTGCCAGTGCTGATTTGACTTGAGAGAATGTGCGCTCCCGCTCGGGAGACCATTCGATTTTATTTGTGGGTTTTTGCTTTTTTAGTGCAGCATACAATGGTTGCATGAGCTGCTCTGCGCGGGGAAGGAAACGGTTATAAAAATTAACCATTCCCAAAAACTCCTGTAATTCTTTGACCGTTTGTGGTTGGGGAAAATTTGTTATTGCGCGCATCTTATCGGGCAGAGGGACCGCTCCTTCTGGCGAGACGCGATGCCCCAAAAAAAGTCAATCTTCACCACCCCGAACTGACACTTTGCTGGGTTGATTATTAACCCGTGCTCTGCCAACCTCTGGAAAACTGCTGTGAGGTGGCTTTCGTGTTCGTCTTTGGACGCGCTGGCTACCAATATGTCGTCCAGGTAGACGAACACGAAAGGGAGATCGTGCAGGACCGCGTCCATCATGCGTTGGAATGTCTGCGCCGCGCCCTTAAGCCCAAACGGCATGCGCAAAAACTCAAAAAGCCCGAAGGGAGTTATTACCGCTGTTTTGGGTATGTCCTCAGCGCGCACTGGAACCTGGTGGTAACAGCATACCAAGTCTATTTTAGAAAAAATGCGCACCCCCACCAAATGAACCGAAAAATCTTGGATGTGCGGGATCGGGTAGCAGTCGTGCGCTGTAGCGTTATTCAACCTGTGGAAATCACCGCAAGGTCGCCACGAGCCATCAGCTTTTTGGACCATGTGAAGCGGTGAAGCCCATGGGCTCTTCGAACACCTGATGATGCCCAGTCTTTCCAGGTTGGTGAACTCCTCGCGCGCTATAGTCAGTTTAGCTGAGTCCAAGCGCCGAGCTTTTGTGAAAACGGGTGGGTCGGTGGTAGTAATAAAATGTTCCACCCCATGTTAGCCACTGTTGTCGAAAACGTTGGGACCGTGAGTGCTGGGAACTGAGTGAGGAGTGTGTGGAACTTACCACCTGCAGCTGTGACGTTGGCTTGTGCAGTTGGCGGGGCCACTCGAGCTGTACAGGGAATAGAATAAAAGGAGAGTGCATTAACCAGGCATCTGTTAGCAAGATCAACCAATAAACCATGTGAGCACAAAAAATCAGCCCCTAACATGTTGAAATTGACTGCAGCTATGACAAAAGTCCATTCGAATGAACGGCCCTGCAAAGACAGAAGCAGAGTCCTCTCACCGAAGGTCTTAATCACTGAGCTGTTCGCTGCTGTCACCCGGGGACCACTGGAAGGCGCCAGCCGGTCGGCGTAGGAAGGCGTGATGAAGCTCAGCTGGGAGCCTGTGTCCACGAGGAAATGCCTCCCCGAGGGTGCATCCTTCATGTAGATCAGCTTGTTCTCCTCCCCGAGGGCCGCAGCTACTACCGACCCCCGGTCTTGGCGTTTCCCGAGCGCTTTAAGTGGCACGGTGGAATGCACTTGCGCACCCTCTCTGTGAAGCGGCGATGGTAGAAGCAAAGGACGTTGTCCGCTCCGTGTCACCTGGCCCTTGCTGCTGCCGTCGTCGGTGAGTCTGGAACTGCAGCCTCTGGCCCCATGCCGTCTCCGGACGTTGTGCCTAGCTCTGCTGCCGCGGCCGAAACCGTGCTCCGTTCGTGGGCGTCGACGAGTCGTTGCACCTCCTGGCCCAGCTCGTGGTAGTCTCGTCGGGCCAACAGAGGTGAACCAGCCAGGGTCACTCTCACCGCTGACGGTAGGGTCCTGAGGAAAAGGTGGGTGAAGATAAAGCTGTCATCCTCGGAGTCTCTCAACCTCAACATCTTCCCCATCAGGTCTGCGGGTCTGTCGTTCTCAAACTCCGTCAACGCCAGGAGCCCCTCTGCTGGCTGTTGCACCGAGGGGGTGAAGTGGCTGATAAGTGCAGCCTTTAATGTGCTGTACTTGTCGCTGTCCGGTGGGTGGTTGACCAGACTCTCCACCCTCTGGACTGTGTGGTTGTCCAGCTTCGCAACCACATGGTAGAACTCTGTGTCGTCTCTCAAGATCCTCAGGAGGTTGAACTGCTCCTCGACCGCGTTAAACCAGGAGCGTGGACTGTTCTGCCAGAAGTCCAGCAGCTGGAACGTGGCGGCATTCGTCAGGCTGGCTTCTGACGAGTCCGGCTTGGGAGAATTACTTCTGCTCATGATACGTCGTAAGGTCACCAGTGTGGAGAGCGTGAAAAGATGAGGCTGAGTTTATTTCTCAAAGCGGGTTTATTCACGTATCTCCAACATCCTCCAAACAAGAAACAGAGAGAATATTCCCACATCTGTCCTTCTTATACCCAGGACATCAAACATACAGTCACATGGTACTTAATCAGACATACAGTCACATGGTACTTAATCCCAGTCACAATGTAACTTCCTCCAATCTTAACATCATCCACCCCCTAGTCTCCGGTGGTCAGGAAATCCCTCAAGGCCATCTCCCTGAAACAAAAGGCCAGATCTCACACCTCCTTGTTACCCCTTGGAGGCTCAGTCCCTTTGTTCCCCTGAGACGTGAAGCAAACAATAAGCATACAGCAATATATCTGTGGAGCATATGAAACCAACATATGTGCCCCACATCCCCACAAATTATTAGACATTTTCATTTCACCTCTAATTACAGCTAGAATATGACTGTATATGCACAAGATACAAAGCAATTAAAATAAAAAAATACAAAAAACTGAAGTTAAAACACTCAGCATTAAAAGAAAGGAGTATCTATTCATAGTTTCAAGATGATGTCACATGGCTGCCAATTACTATATGGACAGTGTTGTGTATGTAAATTGGCTGTATTACTAAGATGGCGGTTGGGGTGGACATGGGCTAGACTGGGGTGGCTAACTACCGGTTTCTGGTGGTGATGCCACTTTGGGTATAAAGGAAGTGGGCGGAAGAGGCTCTGCCTCTTTCCTCGCGGGAGCCACCTGGCAAGCAGGTGAGTGCCGTAAGCCTCTTTATGTAAATAACTATCATTGTAATAAAACTCCGTAAACTACATTAGTTGTGCATTTGCTTTTACCCAATTATGGACACAACATTTGGCGACAAGGTAAAAGCGGTAATGGATAGGTCTGTTGCTGAGTTTCGGCCATTTCTGGAGGTCCCGGGCAGACTGCCCGTGCCGTGACCCCATTGGTTCCCTACTTTTACCAACTACCTCGTGGTTTTGAACCTTGGCGAGCATGAGAGGCTTCGCGCAAGGGCTGCGTTAGTCCATAATTTGGGTACTGAAGGGCAGAGAGTATTCAAGAGCCTGGGAGGAGCTGATAGCTTTGATGGCTTTGTGGAGTTGATGGCGCGGAGAGCGCCACGGTCCTGCACATCCAGTTTCGACAGCACTGCCAGTGGTTGGGAGAACCAGTGATGAGGTTCACTGAAGATCTCCAAAGGCTGGTGAGGGGATGTGATTTTGGACGCCCTGAAGATCAAATGATTCGGGACCAACTAGCGGAGCATGTTCGCTGTACAGCGGTCCAGTCCAGATTGTTGGACTATCAAGGGAGGTTGACATTGACCACGGCTATCAAGCTTGCCCAACAGTTCAAGGCAGCAGAGACCATCGGGAGAGGCCTTCCTGAAGGGGCTTTTCTGGGTGAAGAGGAGTCTTGTGCTGAGGCACTATTTTGGGACCCTGGTGTTGGTGATGTTGGAGAGGATACGTACACCACCATTGTTAAAATACAGTCCGCCCAAAGTACAGTACACCACGTTGTTATGGTTCTGGGTCCCCTGTTCACCGCTATAAGGCCAGTGTGTGCCCAGTGAAAGGAAAGCGTTGTGGCAAGTGTGGTTTGTGTGACCACTTTGTCAGTGCATGCGCTAACTTCAAACGCAGGAGCCATAGGAAGGAACCAGGTGCTGTGCACGAGACTCCAACTATCGTACACACGGTCTCCCCGGACACAACGGGAAGGATCGGGTGTGACGTTATGCTTGACGGTGTCATGGTTCCACTGTTGGTGGACACTGGAGCAATTATCTCAGTGTTGAACCTGGTGACAGTGAACAGGTTGTTTGCCCACCGACAAATTAAACAACAAGGAAGAGAATGTTATGGCTATGGATGGAACAGACTGGCAGTTTTGGGGTTTGTGGAAATGGAACCCCGCTATAAGTCTGTTGTTGTGCTCCGAGCCTGCATTCATGTCACTGCTGGGGGGGTTAACATCATGGGGTGTAATCTCTTTTACAGCCTGGGTTTTTCAATTGGCAACGTGTCGGGTGAGGAGTGGTCGGGCTGCGGACTGTGAAGCCGTCCGACTCCGTTGGTGGATGGCATGGCAGTGAGGGAATCGGACTGGCTGGACATGTGTCATGAGGGAGAGCACGTTCGGTGCTGCACAACGCTGCCTCGGGTTGGACCCAATGCCGGGTTTTCTGGTTCCCTGGATGAGGGTGTGGGATGGCACGATGGGACCCTAGAGGTGGCCTGTAATTATGAGGTCCCATGCCAGATCCCGAAGGGGCGAGATCAGACAGCGTGTTGATAAATCGCTCGGGAAGATGGTCTACCATGGACATGGCATGGACCGGGCCTACAAGTTGACCGGATTGGTGGTGGAGACCAGTCAGACCCAAAATCACCAGAGGAAAAAGACACAGGCTTCCCTGTGGGTCAGAGACATGGCGTGGCCCAGGGTTGAGGCCCAGATGAGAGGAGATCATGGTTCGCGCGAGCAGCGCAATGAGTGGACAAAGTTCTGGGTGGAGGCTGCTCGGAGTGATGGGTATCTGCACTTGTCTGACCAGACGTGGAGGCAACCGAACGAGTTATGTTGAGTGGAGAAGAGAAGAAGCGACGCATTGGGAGCCCTGAGGTCAAGAGACAGAAGCAGTTGGAGAAGGACCCGTTAACGGACTGAGAGCGCTGTTCTGTCTTTATTTTCTGTTTGTTGTTTAAATGTGCTTTTGCTCTAGTCCTGATGTGTTTGTTTTAGTGCTGGTGTGGTACCCCGATTTAATAAAAAAAAAAAAGAGAGAGAAAACGATAAAGTGTGAAATGTAAGAAATGGGGTGTTTAATGACACCTCAACATCATCATCATCATAGCAGTCTGTCGGGGGCGACAATGACTGTTTCACCCAGGTCTTATCAGATTCCTCCTAACAGCTCCGTCCTTCTCCCTCCGCCACCAGGAACTCCCGACCTTGTCAACCTGGGTGACGTCCGAGCTGGTATGAGTTGCTTTCTGACTGACCATTTCATGAAACTGCTTGCAAAGTATTTGAGTACTGCTAGCTTTTGCTGGACTAGCAGCACATTTTTGGCAGATAGAGGTATTATCAGTGACAAGGACAGGCCAAGACAACTGACTCTAGTATCTGTTGAAGTGACTGACCAGATGATCGGTTTGTTTATCCCTGCTCTTTGTGTAGTGTATGTCATGATGCACCAACTGGCAAAAGTACACCACAGACCTTGCGACAGATGTGTTATCTGCCAGGAAGACCAGTCTCACCCCGTGTAACTGGGAGTGGTCCACCACAGACCTGTGACAGATTTTGTTTTTAGTTCTGCCAGGATGCCCAGTTTCACCCTCCACGCCCTCGGAAGGGCGGGGTTGCTAGTTGAGTCGCCGACAGCCCGACCCATGAGACAGGTAGTTCCGGGTTTCATGGTTATCCGGTAGCAAGCAAAGAAGTGCCTGACCTGACAAAATGACACCTAGAAGTTAAATTTTAATATTAAGGGGCCTGAATTGTAGATGTGGGATTTTATTGGCTCGATGACTGTAGTTGAATGGATATGCTGAAATTGGATTTTACTAATGTGTTAGTTTTATGCCTAAGTTTGGGGTGGTGGGGTGTGTTTACTCCATTTAAGATGTCTATTTGCGCAGATTTAAATACCCAACGTTTAAAATGTAGTATGATGTACCCATTGTGGGGGTGAATGTTGGGGGAGCAGTAGTCGTTGTGTGTTTTGTAATTTTGTATGTCTTCTACGTGGAGTTGCTCTGGGATTGTTTTAATTGAGAGACACAGCTTTGTTTGAATGTTTGGCGGCAGAATAATCTGCCCTGCCGTGTGGGGGTGCTGGTAGTCTACCTGGCCCCCTAGCCTTAGTTGTATGCATGGATAGGAAGTTTATTTGTTTCTCTAACAGAGTGTGAGTCGGGAAGCAAATTTGGGTGGGCTATCTGGGAGCTTGGTATTTTTGAAGGGGGGGAATTGTTGTGTATGTAAATTGGCTGTATTACTAAGATGGCGGCCAGGTTGGACATGGGCTAGACTGGGGTGGCTAACTACCGGTTTCCGGTGGTGATGCCACTCGAGGCATAAAGGAAGTGGGCGGAAGAGGCTCTGCCTCTTTCATGGCGGGAGCCACCTGGCAAGCAGGCGAGTGCCGTAAACCTCTTTATGTAAATAACTATCGTTGTAATAAAGCTCCGTAAACTACATCAGTTATGAATTTGCTTTTACCAAATTATGGAAACAACATACAGCCATGTTGGCAGGAAGCTGCCGAGGGAATTCTATTTCAATAAAGCCGAAAATTATATAAAACTGATTCAAAACTGATGTAACTTTATTTCCATATTCTGTATTGAAAGACCTTTAAAATGATATTTAATTTGTACAAAGTGCACAAAAACTGCCCCAGAAAAAGACGATTTTGGCTAGGTTGAAAACTCGCGTTTATAGATATTTTTTAGAAAGTATGATTTCTAAGCTTTCCATTGACACCAGACACTCATGGAGCTTTTTTCCGGGACTTGCAACTAGCAAACAAACAGTCATGATTGATGACTTCTCGTGCCTAATGACGTGGTGCACATTAAGCAAATGGTAAATGGCATTCACTTATAAAGCGCTTTTATTCATAAAGCGCTTTATTCATAAAGCGCTTTATTTTATAAAGCGCTTTTATCCTGTTCACTCTTTATACTGCGGACTTCTCACACAACACAACACACTGCCATCTACAGAAGTTCTCTGATGACTCTGCGATCGTTGGCCTCATCTCCAATGGAGATGAAGCTGAGTACAGAGGGCTTATCCAGGACTTCGTGGACTGGTGCCATCGGAACTGCCTCCAGATCAACGCGAGGAAAACTAAGGAGCTGGTGGTGGACTGCCGCAGGCATGGGCAGCCCCTCACAGTACCAGTAAATATACAGGGAACAGACATCGAGATGGTGACATCCTATAAGTACCTGGGTGTTCATCTGAACAATAAACTAGACTGGTCACACAATACTGATGCACTCTACAAGAAGGGACAGCGCAGGCTGTTCCTGCTGAGGAGACTCAGGTCTTTTGGTGTACAAGGGGCGCTGCTGAAGTCATTCTATGACACGGTGGTGGCATCAGCCATCACTTTTGGAGTGGTCTGCTGGGGCAGTGGCATTACTGCAGCCGATAGGAAGAGACTGAACAAACTGATTAAGAAAGCTAGCTCTGTCCTGGGGCAGCGCCTTGATCCGATGGAGGAGATAGGAGAGAGAAGGACGGTGGCTAAACTGTCATCTCTGCTGGAGTCCGAGTTCCACCCTATGCAGGACATACTGAATGCACTGAGGAGCTCATTTAGCAGCAGACTACATCATCCCAGGTGCACAACCGAGAGGTTTCGTAGGTCCTTCCTACCAACGGCTGTCAGACTGTACAACCTAAGCAGGGCTGCTCGCAGAGATAGCAAAAAGACGTAACAAACTAATAGTTTTTTGAATGCAAAAGATGCAATAGACTTACACAATGGTCCCCTCCGGCATACAACTAGGAACATACCGGTCGCTATGGAGGGTGAGAATATGTATGGGCACATAATCATACCATGTAGGATAACTAAGTAGACGGTTATGCTGTTTCATTCCATCTAGCAACAATGCTCTGCACTGTGTGTGTTTATATATTTACATATTTATTCCATCTAGCTACAATGCTCAGCACTGGGTGTGTTTATATATTTATATATCTACATATTATTCCATCTAGCTACATTGCTCCGCACTGTGTGTGTTTATATACTTGCATATTTATTCCACCTAGCTGCAATGCTCCGTACTGTGGGTGTTTATATATTTACATATTTATTCCATCTAGCTACAATGCTCTGCACTGTGTGTTCATATATTCATATATTTATTCCATCCAGCTACAATGCTCTGCACTGTGTGTCTGTGTGTGTGTGTATATATTTATTTTATAGTAATACGTACATATGTATATTAGCTGCTCTTGCTTGCTTGTTTTTTTCTTGCCTTCTGATTGTTGCTCTGAGTGTTGCTATCCCTGTGCTGTTGCAATCCTGGAATTTCCCCGTTGTGGGACTAATAAAGGCTTATCTTATCTTATCTTATCTTATTCTCATCTCTTGATGACCAAAATGCTTTACAGATCCTGCTATCCACCCATTCACACACACATTCACACACTTTCAAGCTACAGCATAATATGAAGATTCAAATTACTATTTAGCCCTCTTTGCCAACTTCTTACCTGTGAACACAGCTGTGTCCACACAGGTGAGACAGAAAATGTTTCATGCTCAGTGACGCAGATGCTTCTAATCATTCCGGCTGATTAGGTCTCCGTACGGACCACACTTGGATCTTGCTCACTATTATATATGTAAATCGTGAACCAGTTATGAGACCGAGCGGTGAACTAGATAGGACTTTATTGTAGACTCACATGTAAAACAGAGGTGCTCCCTCTGGGCTGAGAGGTAGTCCGAGAGACTGCCCCCATAGATATAAAATGCTAGATTGGCAGTAGGTCACTGGAGCGCGAGATTTCCGGCCGCCATATTGGTACAGGAATCACAACAAATCCACAGCTCAGCTTAACACACAACACTTGACATAATGTACGGCTCAGGAGACACACACGCAGGCTCAGGGTAGATTTAATAGCTTTATTAACAACAAGTGTGTATGAATGTGTGTATGCGAGATGTGAATGTGTTGGTGGTGGCGTCTGCGTCAGGCACGGAGGCAGGAGGCCGTACAGCCGGACAACCCTATGGGAGAAGCAAAGGGAGAAGGGTAACGGGCACCACACCAACACGGGAGAAATGACAATGATCACAGGCTTACTTGGTTCTGGCAGGTGGCTGGCACAGCAAGGGCGTAGCCCGGTAGACAGCGACCTGGAGCACCCGATGCAGCAGCGAGGAGGCGGTGGCAGGAGGAAATAGTCCGCCGCCGGGAAATCCACCTGTGCACAGGGGAGGTGACTGGAAGGAGAAGGTAAGAGATTCTTACGTGTATTCTTGCTCGACGAAAGGGATTCCTTGCAGCAAGGGAAGCCAACGAAGACAGATGGCCTCAGGCCGAAGCCCAGGGCGAGACGGCTTAAATCCCTCGCTGCTGACGAGGCGCAGGTGTGCGTGCAGCTGGCGCCGCTGATGGGCGGCGAGGCGTGACAGTACTACCCCCTCTAGCAGCGCCTCCTGGGGATGGTTTCTCCGGGTGCGCTCGGTGGAACTCAGTAATGAGGGATGGATCCAACACAAACGACGAGGGTACCCATTGCCGATGTTCAGGTCCATAGCCCTCCCAGTCCACCAAGTACTGCAACCCACGACCCCGGCGCCAGGAGTCCAGGATGGAAGAGACTGGCCAGGCCGGATGACCACCAATCATCTGGGGCGCGGGCTGCGCAGCAGGGGGAGGGCACAGGGGGTCGGAGACTGCCAGCTTCACCTTGGAAACGTGGAAGGTGGGATGGATGCGGAGGGAGGGGGGAATAGCCACACGCACAGCCACCGGGTTAATAATCCTGGTAATGGGGTATGGGCCCATGAAACGCTGTGCCAACTTCCTCCTCTCACCCTTTAACACGACGTCCTGGGTTGACACGTAGACACGCTGGCCTACCTGGTAGGCTGGGGCAGGTCTTCTGTGCTGGTCCGCCGTAGACTTGTTGCGCTCCGCCGTGCGTAAAAGCGCATTGCGCGCCGATGCCCAAATGGAGCGGCACCGCCTGAGGTGCGCCCCAACTGAGGGGACAGTTACCTCACTCTCCTGCGCAGGGAACAGAGGGGGGTCTTAGCCCAGGGACGCCTTAAATGGAGACATCCCAGTGGCAGAAGAGCGGGCGGTGTTATGGGCGTACTCAACCCAGGCGAGATGGTTACTCCAGGACGCAGGCTTGGATGTAGTGACGCAGCGGAGCGCAGCCTCCAGGTCCTGATTGGTCCGCTCACACTGCCCATTGGTTTGGGGGTGATGGCCGGAGGAGAGGCTTACCTTGGCTCCCAGGGCGTTGCAGAAGGACCTCCAAACCTCTGAGGAAAACTGGGGGCCCCGGTCCGAGACCACGTCCACCGGAATCCCGTGCAGCCTGACCACGTGCTGGATTAGGAGGTCCGCCGTCTCCAAGGCAGATGGAAGCCCTCGCAATGGGATGAAGTGCGCGGCCTTGGAGAAACGGTCAACGATGGTCAGGACAGTGTCGAAGGTGTTAGAGGCTGGGAGACCGGTGACGAAATCCAGGGCGATATGTGACCAGGGCCTGCCAGGGACGGGCAGAGGCTGGAGCAAACCCGCTGGAGGGGCATTACCTGATTTGCTGGTGGCGCAGACGGGGCAGGCCCGGGTGTAGCAGGCAGCGTCCTTCCGCAGGCCCGGCCACCAGAAGGATCGTTGAAGTAGGTCGATCATCCGGGAGGAACCAGGGTGGCAGGTGAGCTTAGAATTGTGTAGCCAATGGATGACCTCCCCCCGGACAGTGGATGGCACAAAAAGCCTCCCTTCCGGTCCGTCGCCAGGGTCAGGTTCCGATTCCTGCGCCTTCCGGATCTTACTTTCGATGTCCCAAGTGACGGCTCCCACGATGCACGACCTGGGCAAGATGGTGTGGACTGCATCCTCAGACGCCTCAGGGGCAAATTGCCTAGAGAGGGCGTCAGGCAGGCCGTTCTTGGAGCCAGGCCTGAAGGTGATGTTAAAGTGGAACCTGGCGAAGAACAAGGACCAACGCGCCTGGCGGGCATTCAGACGCTTGGCAGATCTTAAATACTCCAAGTTCTTGTGGTCAGTTAGAACCACGAACGGCAGGTCCACCCCCTCTAGCCAGTGATGCCACTCCTGCAGCGCGAGGTTGATGGCGAGGAGCTCTCTGTCCCCCACGTCATAGTTTTGTTCCGCCGGGGACAAGCGCCGGGAGAAGGTGCAGGGCCATTTGACTCCGTCGTCAGGTGACCGCTGAGATAGAACCGCCCCCGCCCTCGTGTCCGAAGCGTCCACCTCCACGTTGCATTGCAGCGAGGGATTGACTTGGCTGAGGACCCGGGGGGAGGAGAATTCCACCTTCAGCGCCTGGAAAGCAGCTGTGGCCTCTTCAGTCCACCGGAACGAGACCTTAGGGGACGTGAGGCGGGTCAGAGGGCCGACGACGGTACCAAAGTTCGGGACGAGGCGGCGGTAGAAGTTGGCAAACCCAATAAACTGTTGCACCTGTTTTCTTGATGTAGGAGTGGGCCATTCCACCACCGCTTTCGCCTTTGCTGGATCCGGAAGCACCTGGTCGTGGGAGATGACGAACCTGAGGAAGGACGTGGTCTTAGCGTAAAATTCACATTTTTCAGCCTTGACATATAACCGGTTCTCCAGCAACCTTTGGAGGACCCGCCTCACATGGACCCGGTGCTCGTCCCTGGATCTGGAGAAGATGAGGATGTCATCCAGGTAGACGAACACAAACAGGCTGATGAAATCCCGGAGGACGTCATTTATAAGGCGCTGAAAGACGGCTGGAGCATTGGTCAACCCGAACGGCATCACCAGGTACTTGAAATGACCGTTTGGGGTACGGAAGGCTGTCTTCCACTCGTCTCCCTCCCGGATCCAGACGAGGTGGTATGCGCTGCGAAGATCCAGCTTGGTGAACCAAGTCGCCCCCTGGAGGGAGTGGAAGGCAGTGTCCATTAGGGGCAAGGTGTAGCGATCCTTCTCCGTGATGTCATTCAGGGTGCGGTAGTCAACACAAGGACGGAGGGAGCCATCCTTCTTGCCCACGAAGAAGAATCCAGCGCCTAATGGTGATGACAAGGGACGGATGATTCCAGCACTCAGCGATTCCTTGAGATAGGAGTTCATGGCCTCCTTCTCCAGCGCAGACAGGCTGTAGAGTCGCCCTGAGGGTAAGGGTGCCCCCTGGCGGACGTTTATCGCACAGTCGTAAGGCCTGTGCGGAGGAAGAGACATCGCCTTGGACTTGCTGAATACCATACCCAGGTCGTGAAACTCCGAAGGCACCAGGGTGAGATCCGGAAGCGCGGCGTCCTTGGGAGTAGGAGGAGAGGACGGGGAGCAGGCAGCGGATTGAAGGCAGGTGCTCATGCAAAAGGAACTCCACGCTGACACCCTGGCGGACTTCCAGTCCAAGACAGGGTTGTGGAGGCGGAGCCATGGGTATCCCAGAATGATGGGTGACACAGAGCTGGGTAGGACGTAGAAGGAGGTTTCCTCCCGGTGGTTCCCAGAGATGATCACAGGGACAGGGACGGTCTGGTGTGTAACTCTCCCCAGGGAGACATGGGAGAGGTTGACCAGGGCGAGAGGAGATTTGAGGGCTTGGCAACGGATGCCCAATCGGGTTGCCAGGCTTTGTGAAATAAAGCTGCCCTCCACGCCCGAATCCACCAGTGCGTGGGTGAGGTGCCCTGTGGGGTTGTGACAAAACCGGATGGGCAGCTTCAATTGAGAGAGGGGATTTAACCGATTGGCGTCCGCGAGGCCCCCTACAGTGACTCGCAGACCTCCCCGTTTGGCTTTCTGTGGACAAAGCTCCACCGTGTGTTGGCTGTCTCCGCAATACATGCAGAGACCCAACTCACGGCGGCGTTGTTTCTCCGCTGGGGGGAGCTTTGTCCAGCCTGTCACCATCGGCTCCGACTCCTCGGAGTACCCCGGTGACGGCAACGCCAGGGGGCGAGCTTGGGACAGGCGAGACGAGGCACCTCGAGGGCGAGAAGAAGATGACTTCCGCTCCGAGGCACGCTCGCGCAACCTGTTATCCAGGCTGATGGCTAGGGAAGTTAGCTCCGCTAAAGTCTCCGGGATGTCCCGTCCAGCCAATTCGTCCCTCAGACCAGCACTGAGACTGCGTAGGAAGATGCCGCAGAGAGAACGTTCTCCCCAGCCAACCTCCTCCGCCGCTACCCGGAAGTCGATCACGTAGTCAGCTGCCGACCGGCCTCCCTGCTGAAGGCTGAGAAGCCGGTCGACTTGAACGCTCTCTGTTCGAGAATGATTAAAGACTTCCAGAAACAGTCTCACGAATTGGCCATAGGTGAGGGTGGCGTAACTGGGCTTCGCCATAACGGCATAAGCCCAGGTAAGCGCTCGCCCCTCCCAGAGGTTCCCTATGTAGCCAATTCGGCTATGGTCTGAGGGAAAGTCTCCGGGCACACGGTGAAACACGGACTCACACTACATGATAACCCCCCGCGCTCCACCGAGCTTACCGCTAAAGCGGGCGGGGGTCGGAATGGGTGTGAGCCGAGTCGGTGCTGCCGGAGCAGGCTGGACGGCCGCTGGAGCAGCAGGAGCCGCGCTGCCCTGACGAGCCGGGGGGAACGGCTGTTGGGGGTCCAAGCGGTCCAATCGGTTAGTGATTATGGATAACTGATTTAAAATCACCTGTTGTTGGTGGGCTATTAAGTCCACCCGAGCCTCGAGAGTGGAAAGTCGGCGTGCGAGCCCGCTGTCTGCCGAGCCGCTCTGCTGAAGCCGTACTGACATAATGCACGGCTCAGGAGACACACACGCAGGCTCAGGGTAGATTTAATAGCTTTATTAACAACAAGTGTGTATGAATGTGTGTATGCGAGATGTGAATGTGTTGGTGGTGGCGTCTGCGTCAGGCACGGAGGCAGGAGGCCGTACAGCCGGACAACCCTATGGGAGAAGCAAAGGCAGAAGGGTAACGGGCACCACACCAACACGGGAGAAATGACAATGATAACAGGCTTACTTGGTTCTGGCAGGTGGCTGGCACAGCAAGGGCGTAGCCCGGTAGACAGCGACCTGGAGCACCCGATGCAGCAGCGAGGAGGCGGTGGCAGGAGGAAATAGTCCGCCGCTGGGAAATCCACCTGTGCACAGGGGAGGTGACTGGAAGGAGAAGGTAAGAGATTCTTACGTGTATTCTTGCTCGATGAAAGGGATTCCTTGCAGCAAGGGAAGCCAACGAAGACAGACGGCTTCAGGCCGAAGCCCAGGGCGAGACGGCTTAAATCCCTCGCCGCTGACGAGGCGCAGGTGTGCGTGCAGCTGGCGCAGCTGATGGGCGGCGAGGCGTGACAACACTCTGATTAAGTCTTCATTTCTGTCACCATGGGATGAGACGCCGGGTTTTCCGGCGCTCAGACCATGTCCCTTCTCATCCCTGTCTGTCATTGGGCAGCGTCTCTGCGGGCTCCCAGCTGTCAGTGTTACAGGACGGCTGGGGCCCAATTGATCCTCATCAGCTGAGGCGCTGCTAATGAGGATAAAAAGGAGCAGCTTCGATCACTCGGGGCTGCGACTTAAGCACTGTTATGCTGGAACCCTTACGGTAAGTGTCGAGTATTTGTTTTTAAATAATTTAATGGCGTGTTGTCAAAAATAAAGGTAAAAACTCTGATTGTCATTTGGGAGGTCACTGATTTCTTTACATGCATGACTGCCATGAGTGTAATATACTGTATATAGTAATTCAGTATCGATAGTTATGGCAATATTTCTCATGTAATATTAGTATACAGTGTTACATTGTGTTCTTTGTTACTGGGTCAGTATTGGTAGCCAATATTATCAACAATGAACTTTGGGTTCTTGTAACTAGTTTGGTAGTTACTCAAAAAGCGTGAGGATAGTTTTTCTTTTTCCTGTATACACTTGGCCTAATGAAAGATTTAGGTTTATCAAACCGTCTTTACACAATAATTACACATATATGTGTACAAACATCTACCTCCTGTATCAGACCAACATCATGAAGGTTTGCAGATAGTAATTTACAGATATGTTAATTTGAAATTGAAACTTTACAGATAGAATTTTACATTACCTATTTTGCATTTGTCTATTACAGGGAGGGGGTACAAGAAGATCTGGTGATGATTAATGCAGTCATATCTCATAGACATTACTATTTCTGTCTTATATTACATTTTGCCTGACATTACTATAAATATTTGCTATGATGGATAGGAGGGGACAGGGTGGATATTACGTATGATGAAGATGATGATGATGGTGATGATGATGATGATGATGGTGATGACGATGGGCTGGGCTCTGGGTTAAATTAATAAAGCCTACATCTACTGCTTTAAACTGTGTTTTGATTCAATTAACACTTCACCTCACTTTGCAATTGATTAATATGAGCTTGCTGCTTTCATGTTGAGTGCATTATTCTATGCAATAAATTTAATAAATTTGTAATGAACATTGGTGTATTGTATAAATTTGTTATGTGGGCCTAAAATCAATAAGAATTTCAAATTGATTTTAAACAACTGCTATACAGATCCAGGTAGATGGGAGGGGGGGGGGGTGAGTGTATAATGTCTGTCTAGTTAAATGAAGAAACTTGAATAATTGATTTGTAATTTTTTGTTCTCTTTATTTATTTCAAAGTTTACATATCTAGGCCAATTTGTATAGCACAGGCTGAAATATTTCTTTGATAAACATTTTTGACAATTGGGGGGTGGGGGGCAATAAGCTGGTTGCCTGGGGTGGCAAATATAACAAATACAGCCCCAGGACAAAGTAGGAATTAATCAATTTCGGCCATATATTTATGCATTAATGGCCACAATGAAAGAGGTAGGCTTAATTATTAATCAGGGGGTATGGTAACTTCTTTTTCAGCTCATTTGACAGTTCTTGATTGAGACACTGCAAAATGCCATAATTTAATAATTATGAAGCTCTTAAACACCTAATATTTATGCAGATTATGCTGAAAGTAAACCACTATGCGCTGTGTTGTACTGTGTTGTAAACATGTTCACTGAAGCCTGTCAAACGTTTAACAAAGGAGAATGACCCAAGCAGGTGTCTGCACTGGACCACAGGGATGTGCTACACATATCCTGTACCAAGATGCGGACGCGCGTCACGCCACCGCAAGCACGGACTGGCCAGCACTGCCAATCTAGCCTTTTATATCTATGACTGCCCCTCTTCCACACAGCCCACTTATACGACGTCACCACCCGTGTTACACCATAATATGTCCTACGAACAGCACTACATTCCTCCCCTTTCAAAATGGTCCAAAACACACATACAGTTGAAACCATCCCCAATGTGGAACCTGAATCACGCACTAATATAAACATAAGTATATCAAAACCTATAACAGTCACACAAAACAACTAAAACTTGGGGGAAACAGGTGGACTACTGTTCCACCCCTACACAGCTAGATGGATTATTCTGCTGTCGTTGCTAAAACACAGTCTTTTAAACCTAAAATCGAGATGCTCCTAAAATAAATAACATAAAACAATCCCCATAACAGAACATATATACAAACAGGTTGAACCATCATCAAGAGATCCCATAAACAACTTTAATAATTCTTATTCAAGAGATCCCATAAACAACTTTAATAATTCTTATTCCACATCATGTATAACTACCATAACCCAGGAATTTTACATACTGACAACATGCAGTAAACACATTGCCCCCCAAACTACCAGTCAGTCCCAGTAGAGAAACCACCCCCCCAGAGACCCGTCAGGCGGTTCTCGTCAGGAGCATCTTCTTCTCTTTGCGCCCGGAGATGACCCACGCCAAAACCCAGAAACCTCCTTCTCATCATTTGCACACCGCAGCTCGTTGGGATGTCTCCATGAACCGTCAGACAGATGAAGGTAACAGTCCACCTGAGCAGCCATCGCCTGCAGCCGTCCCTGTTCTTCCCGTTGTTTGTGCTTGCCACGAACTCCTCTCGAAGGTGCCCTGGGTCCCTGGGTCGGCCCACATCAATGACCCCCTGAGGAGCCCAACTCAGCTTCCAGTGTCCCTGTGTGGCGTGTCATTTTATCGTGCCAGCTGGTTCTGCCCTGCTCGCTTTCATTTCAGATGCCGGCAAAGCCGTTGTGACCCCTTGCTTCTTAGTACCACGCAGCCAAACTCCAGAAGCACAGTGGGTAAGCCACTCAACATCACCTACCGTCACGGGCGTCCCACCGCGTTGCTCAGTTCCCTCAACTAGGGTTACTTGGGCGCTGACACCGGAACCCTCCTGCAATGGGCCTGAGTAGAATTGGTCCTGCTCATTGTCCAGATTGCTAGGCAAAGGTTCGTCCCACACAGCTCCATCCATCATTTGAGGAACCAGCCAGTCCCACAGACCACAGCCTGACCGCTCTTCTCCAACCTGAGACTGTGAGAAGGAACTCCACATGATTTCCCAATCAAACACCGATCTCACCGCTCCCGTGTAAACCAGCAACGGCACCGTCACTCAATCCAGTGCCACCATACAGAAAGAACAGCTGTTGCTGTTGATACACTGCAAACAACTGTGGGAGGTGAAATGGGGAGATCCTCTATGTGTCTCAGATCTCCTCGCTCAAACCCGTAACAGGCCCTGGCAAAATGATACAAGAATCCACTCGTGCCACAGTATCATCTTCTCTCTCTCTCTAGCCTTATAGCAGAGCTTAGTGGACCCACAATCCAAACACCTGGGCGATTCTGCGGCGGGCCTTAGCTTCACAGCCTCGCTTTCCTGTTCGCTATCATCGCTGTCCGGGTCCACAGTCTGCGCTGTTAATTGTGATTCAGAGCGATGCAACGTAGCTCTCTTACCGAGGTCACGTGATAGACTGTCCACTGCTTCACACTGCTGAGCTAACTTGATATACTTGAGTAATGTCAGCTCGCCCGAGTACGTAAGGAGCTTTGACCTCGTATTGTAGCCAGGCAAACAGCATGTTACGCCAACTGGTCGCGGACCATCTCTTCCTCCAATGCTCCAATCTGAAAGTCTCTGACAAGCTGACGTAGGTCTGTTACAAACCACTGCACAGACTCGCCAGTCTGCTGGCGGCACTGTTGAAACTGGATCCTCCGGACGATGATGTTTTCCGGGGTGCGAAAATGTCGCGCCATTAGCTCAACGTCTTCAAAGCTATCACTAGCACCAAAGGTAATAATGATACGCTGTCCTTCCATACCCAAACTATGAACCAATATCACCCGAGCCCGTATCTTCTTCAGTTCACCAAGTTTCAGAGCCACCAAGTAATTTTGGAATGTGGCGAACCATCTCACCCAAGAGGCCCATGGCTTGCTGGGAAGCTCCAGAAATGGCCGGATGATAGTGACTCCCACATCCATGTTCTTCTTTCTTTTACCCTCATCACCAAATGTTATGCATGTAAATCATGACCTAATGACGAGACTGAGTGGTGAACTCGATAGGACTTTATTATAGACTCACAAATAATACAGAGGCACTGAGGTGGTCAAAGAGACTGCCCCTCTTCCGCACAGCCCTCTTATACTCTGGGTGATGTCACCACCCTTGTTACACCATAATATGTCCTTCGAACAACACTACACTCACCTCCTGTTTCCTTTCCGATGAAAGAAGTCTCCTGATAGGATATTTTCAGGTTTCTTTGATTATTCTATATGATTTTAATTCAATTCAACTTTATTTATATAGCACTATTTCACAACAACAGTCATCTCATAGCACTTTCAACTGCAGGGGAACCTCCACAGTTGCAGAAGGACCCCAGCAATCAGGCGATCCCCTGTGAGCAAGCACTTGGCGACAGTGAAGAGGAAAAACTCCCTTTTTACAGGAAGAAACCTCCAGCAGAACCAGGCTCAGGGAGCGGCAGTCATCTGCTGCGACTGGCTGGGGGGTGAGGGGACAGAGAAGATGAAAAGAACAGACATGTAGAGAGCAAACAGCACGATGGGGACTCAGTCTTTGAGAGAGAACAAACAGATGTGAAGATAAGATAAGATAAGCATTTATTAGTCCCACAATGGGGAAATTCCAGGATTGCAACAGCACAGCGATAGCAACACTCAGACCTGTAGATGAGCTTGAAATGATGAAGCGATGTGATTTTGTAAATCAAAGTTTAATAACAGCTTCACTCTTCTAACATGTCTCATCTCGGTGCAGAAGCAGAATAAGAGGTCGAACACATTCAGACCTTCATACTTATACCTACACACAACAAAAGACATTGCATATCAAAGCTGACATCCCGCATTAACTTAATCCCCCCTCCTTTGTCTTCCGTCTCCTCCACCTGACCCTGGGTGGTCAGGGAGATCGATCTCCTCCATTGTCCTCTGTCTCCTTCACCTGACCCTGGGAAGTCAGGGCGATCGATCTGGTCTCCACCGCTGCGACTCCGTATGCTCTTTGATCTTCGCTGGCGGTCGAGACCTCTTGTCCTGTTCTGAGGCGTGAGGTCATTGCACATATGTAATCACTAAACATTCTAATATGCCTATACATATGTAGGTATGGAATATATGATTAATATAAACCACAGCCCCCCCCCCCCAAACGACTAAGAAAAGGACAATCAAAGTAAGTCTACAGTTTAAGATAATTTCTATGACATACTATATTGTTAAACCTCTTGACAGGGAAAACAAGGAAGAATCTTTCCATCAGTCATGCTCCTGTAGAGAATTCAGTGGTAACCATAACAGTGTAGTAATATCACAAATCAGCCTTAAAACTGTCACGGCACAGTCTGATAAAATAGTTAACAACTCTTGTTTAATTTGCATCAGTCCCTGTGCCGTCTGGGTTTTAATCTTCTCCCGAATCTGCTGTAGGTCCGCTTTGGCGTCCTGGTGGGACCTTCCTGTAAGGAATCTGCAGCTTGGGGAGGAGAGTGGTTATTTGTTCCCTGCAGGGGGGTTGAGTCTTTTTTCTTGGGGGGTCTACCCCGCCGAGGTGCTCTCGCCACCCGTGCAGGTTCGTCTCTCAACAAGAAAGCAGGTTTAAGTCTGTCAATGCTGACTGTTTCTTTTGTGTCCCCTAAATCAAGCACAAAATGCTTATCACCAGGTTCCAGCACTCTGAATGGTCCGTCATATCGTGGACGGAGGGTTGATTTTAAAGCTTCATGCCTAACAAAAACAAACTCGGCGTTTTTTAAAGCTTGGGGGACAAAAACCCGTGGGAAAGAGTGATGTGCCGGACCGGGGAGAGTGTCTGGTCCATTACTGCCTAAAGGCCTCAGAGTTGGAAGATGCCCAGGCTCTGGGTTCTCTGGTAAAAACTCACCTGGGAGTCTGAGAGGTTGTGCAAAAACTAACTCTGCTGGGGAGGCGTCTAGATCCTCTTTAGGCGCAGCACGCAACCCCAATAAAACCCAGGGAAGTTTATTTACCCAATTTGTATCCGTTAGTGAGGCCCTGAGGACGGCCTTTAAAGATCTGTGAAAACGCTCGCATAACCCATTAGCCTGAGGGTGATAAGCGGTGGTGCGGTGAATTGTCGCCCCTAAGCTGCTGGCCATGGCTGACCAGAGCTCTGAGACAAATTGAGGCCCCCTATCGGACGTGATGTCCGATGGGACGCCGAAACGTGTCACCCAGTTTGTCAAAAAAACGCGAGCGACTTCCGCCGCTGTGGTTGACGCCAGAGGGACCGCCTCAGGCCAGCGCGTAGTACAGTCTATCATTGTTAACAGGTGTGTGAAGCCTTGAGATGAAGGTAGTGGTCCCACGAGGTCGACATGAACGTGGTCGAACCTTCTAGCTGGGATTCGAAAAGGCTCTAGAGGGGCTTTTGTGTGGTTGTGTATTTTGGCGCGCTGACAAGACATGCAAGTTTTTGCCCATTCCTTTACATTTTTGCGCAGGCCCGGCCACACAAACTTTTCGGCGACCATTTTAACCGAGGCGCGCACGCCTGGGTGCGCGAGGGAGTGAATTGAGTCGAAAATACGGCGGCGCCACGCAGCTGGAACTATCGGGCGAGGTCGGCCAGTTGAGATGTCGCAGATTAGGGGGGGTACACCGTCACGTAAACCCCTTTCCTCCAGTCTTAACCCTGTTGGTCCAGACAGGAGTGCGCGCACGTCCGCGTCGCTGCTTTGTTCCTCTGCCATGGCTGCGTAATCTATCCCTACGTGAATTGGGGCCGCGTACGCGTCTGCGTTGGCGAAGAGTTCTGCGGCTGAGGTAGTATAATCTGTCTCCTCGTGCTCTGGCGATGTCACAGCGCGAGAGAGGCAGTCTGCTACCACGTTAAGTTTGCCTGCCACATGTCGAATGTCTGTGGTGAACTCTGAAATTGCAGCTAGCTGTCTTTGTTGCCTGCCTGACCATGGTTCTGAAATTGTAGCCATCGCAAAAGTGAGTGGTTTGTGGTCTACAAAAGCCATGAAAAGCTGCCCTTCTAACCAGAACTGGAAGTGGCGGATGGATAAATGAAGCGCTAGCAGCTCCCTGTCAAAAGTGCTGTATTTACGCTCGGTTTGGTTTAAAGATTTGCTAAAAAATGCTAAAGGTTGCCAGGTTCCGCCAACATGTTGTTCCACGACTGCCCCTATGGCCAGGTCTGAAGCGTCTGTGGTTAACGCTATGCGGGCCGAGGGATCGGGATGAACCAACAATGTGGCATTCGCTAGAGCACTTTTTACTTCCGCGAAGGCGCGTTCACGCTCCAGGGTCCATTCGACCACGTTGGAAGGCTTTTGTTTTCTGAGTGCGGCATACAGGGGCTGCATGAGTTGAGCTGCGCGGGGGAGGAAACGGTTGTAAAAATTCACCATTCCCAAAAATTCTTGCAGCGATTTGACCATTTGTGGTTGTGGAAAATTTTTTACCGCGTGGACTTTGTCTGGCAATGGGACTGCCCCCTTCGGTGAAACTCTGTGCCCCAAAAAATCAATTTGTGACACGCCGAATTTGCATTTGGCTGGGTTGATTATTAACCCGTGCTCTTCTAGTCTCTGAAAAACTGTAGTTAGGTGTTGTTCGTGTTCTTCCTCTGACGGGCTGGCTACCAGCATATCGTCGAGGTAGACGAACACGAAGGGGAGGTCACGTAATACCGCGTCCATCATGCGCTGAAAGGTTTGAACAGCACCTTTGAGGCCAAACGGCATCCGCAAAAATTCAAAAAGACCGAAAGGGGTTATTACAGCCGTTTTAGGAATGTCTTCCGCTCGAACGGGGACTTGGTGATAGCCGCGGACCAGGTCTATTTTAGAAAAAATCCGCGCACTCGCCAGATGTAGTGAGAAATCTTGGATGTGAGGAATCGGGTAGCGGTCATGCGCTGTCGCATTGTTTAATCTGCGGTAATCGCCGCACGGTCTCCAAGAACTGTCGGTTTTCGGGACCATGTGGAGTGGCGATGCCCAGGGGCTTTTCGAGCGTCTAATAATGCCTAATTTTTCCAGGGTGGTAAACTCGTCCCGTGCTATGGCGAGCTTGGTCGCGTCTAAGCGCCGAGCTTTGGTGAACATGGGTGGGCCCGTTGTGGGAATGAAGTGTTCAACCCCGTGTTTCGCTACTGTTGCTGAAAATTTGGGAACTGTGAGTGCTGGAAATTGGGTGACGAGTTGGTCAAACTTACCTCCTGCTGTAGTGACACTGGCCTGCACGGGTGGTGGAGAAACTCAAGCGGAGCAGGGGATAGAAGAAAATGACAGTGCATTAACCAAGCGCCTATTTGCTAGATCGACTAACAACCCATATGCACACAAAAAAATCAGCGCCCAACAAGTTAAAACTCACCGCCGCTACAATAAATGTCCATCTATAGTTGCGGCCGTGAATGCAAAGAGGCAGGCTCCTTTCACCGTAAGTGTCGATGATCGAGCCGTTGGCTGCCATTGCCCCATTACCCCGGGGACCCATGGCCCGATCTGCGTGGGAAGGGGTGATAAAACTCAGTTGAGCTCCGGTATCGATCAGGAACTGTCTCCCAGTGTGTCCGTCAGTCACATAAAGAAGCTTATTTTTTTCGCCGAGAACCGCAGCCGTTAACGGTTCTCGGCATCGGCATTTTCCCGAACTTTTGAACTTGCAGGGGGGGGACGCATCTGTACGCCCCTTCGGCGAAACGGTGGTGGTAATAGCAGATGTCGTTCCGCCTGCTGCGTCTTGGTCGTGTTGCCAACATGGTGGGCGGGCTCTGCTCGGTTGTCTGTGGTTCTCCGCTGCTCTGGGCTTTCGCGCTGAGATCTGGGGATGCTGCTGTGGCCACCTGTTCCCCGCAGGCATTGATGAGCCGCTGCACTTCTCGGGCCAGCGCGCGGAAGTCCTGCTGGGTGCTGCACCGCATGTTGACCAGCGTCCCTCTCATGTGTGGCGGCAGAGTGCTGAGGAAGATGTGTTGGAAGAGGAAGTTGTCGTTGTCCTCTTCCTTGAGCTGCAGCATGTCCTCCATGAGGGCCTTGGGTCTGCATCCTCTGTGGCCGTACATCGCCAGGATCTTCTCTGCTCTCTCCTCGGCTGAGGGGACGAAGTTCTCGACGATGGTTGCCTTCAGCTCTCTGTATTTGTCATGTGCGGGTGGCTGTCGGATTATGCTCCGCGCACATCTTGACGTGGCAGCGTCGAGTTTGGCGACGATGTGATAAAACTTAGTTTCATCCGCCGTTATGCCCGGTAGTGCAAACTGAGCCTCAGCTTGCTGGAACCACGAGCTCGGGTCTTCTTGCCAGAATTCTGGCAGCTTGACGGTGACGGCGCTTGTGTGGGCCGTCCCTGATGTGTCCGCCGGGTGAGAGCGCCTTTCTTCTGCTCTCACGGCAGGGCTGGGGATGGTGCTTGGTTGAGCCCTCTCTTCTGCCGTGGGGGAACGTCTTCCATCCGTTCCCCTGTCTGCATGGGCGCCGGCGCTTGCCTGGGTCGCCTCCGATGAGTCAATCGCGGGAGAACGTCTCTGTTCCATCCTCACGTCTGGTCACCAGTGTACATGAGCTTGAAATGATGAAGCGATGTGATTTTGTAAATCAAAGTTTAATAACAGCTTCACTCCTCTAACATGTCTCATCTCGGTGCAGAAGCAGAATAAGAGGTCGAACATATTCAGACCTTCATATTTATACCTACACACAACAAAAGACATTGCATATCAAAGCTGACATCCCGCATTAACTTAATCCCCCCTCCTTTGTCTTCCGTCTCCTCCACCTGACCCTGGGTGGTCAGGGAGATCGATCTCCTCCATTGTCCTCTGTCTCCTCCACCTGACCCTGGGAAGTCAGGGCGATCGATCTGGTCTCCACTGCTGCGACTCCGTATGCTCTTTGTTCTTCGCTGGCGGTCGAGACCTCTTGTCCTGTTCTGAGGCGTGAGGTCCTTGCACATATGCAATCACTAAACATTCTAATATGCCTATACATATGTAGGTATGGAATATATGATTAATATAAACCACAAGACCAATAATTAAGAAGATACTGTGGGGGTTTGGGATAACCCCCACAACAGACTGGGATAGGCACAGTAATGTGTGTATTAATGTCTACAGACAGCCCGCTTCTTCTGGCTTTTTCCGGCTCACTACTGTGATGTTAATGTGCCATTCATGCATTGTGTTCATGCTTCCTGTCCTTACTGTGTCTATACACTGATGACAATATGTAGATGTGCCTTGTAACCTCTTTTGTCCTGCAGTTCTGGAGTAGAGGCGAATCCTGGCTAGCAATTTCCTTATTGTTATGTGTCTCTCTCAAATGCAAATGCCCATACCTACTGCTGTGAATGCCTTTCATGTATTGTCTGTAGTTGGGTATATAAGCTGCATTATTCTGTAACCCTGTCTCTCATTCTCTGCTACTGCTCATCTGCACACTTTGCTGGAGAGTCCAAGGGCTTGCTCATGGAGCGAGCCCTGTGACGGCGGTATGATAGTAAACCTATTTAAAACCTCACTTCGCTGATTATTTTTTATCATCCGCTGCACTCTTACTGTGTCTATACACTGATGAAAATATGTAGATGTGCCTTGTAACCTCTTTTGTCCTGCAGTTCTGGAGTAGAGGCGAATCCTGGCTAGCAATTTCCTTATTGTTATGTGTCTCTCTCAAATGCAAATGCCCATACCTACTGCTGTGAATGCCTTTCATGTATTGTCTGTAGTTGGGTATATAAGCTGCATTATTCTGTAACCCTGTCTCTCATTCTCTGCTACTGCTCATCTGCACACTTTGCTGGAGAGCCCGAGGGCTCGCTCAAGGAGCGAGCCCCGTGACGGCAGTATGATAATAAACCTATTTAAAACCTCACTTCGCTGCTTATTTTTTATCATCCGCTGCACTGGGCTTGCACAGATACGAAAAATATAAATAAGAGCAGTGGATATACATACGTACACATAAATATATATACAAAGTGCGGAGCATTGTAGCAAGATGGAATAAACAGCATAACCGTCTACTTAGTTATCCTACATAGTATGAATATGTACCCATACATATTGTCACCCTCCGTAGCGAATGATGTTGTCCTAGTTGTATACTGGAGGGGACCATTTGTTTAAGTCTGTTGTGTCTTTTGCATTCAATACTAGAAGGTCGTCACTTTTTTTGCTATCTCTGCGAGCAGCCCTGCTTAGGTTATACAGTCTGACAGCCGTAGGCAGGAAGGACCTGCGAAACCTCTCGGTTGCGCACCTAGGATGATGTAGTCTACTGCTAAATGAGCTCCTCAGTGCGTTCAATATGTCCTGCATAGGGTGGGACTCGGACTCCAGCAGAGATGACAGTTTAGCCACCATCCTTCTCTCTCCTATCTCCTCCACTGGGTCAAGGCGTTGCCCCAGGACAGAACTAGCTTTCTTGATCAGTTTGTTTAGTTTCTTCCTATCAGCTGCTGTAATGTCGTTGCCCTAGCAGGGGCAACAGCAACGGTTAATGACCAGCAAAAAAAAAAAAAATAAAAAAAAAATATTTCATTGAGAGTGAAGAAAGGAGTGAGGCCCAGTGCATTACTGGAGGTCCCCCAGCTGACTAAACCTATTAGCAGCATAACTAAGTGAGGGTTCAGAAACACATGATCCCTCCCTAATTGTAGGCTATATCAAAAAGGAAGCTTTTAACCCTATTCTTAAAAACAGAGATCCAGTCTGACTCCCGAATCCAGATTGGCAGCTGGTTCCATAGGAGAGGAGCTTGATAACTGAGGGCTCTGCCTCCCATTGTACTTTTAGAGATTCTAGTTATTACAAGTAATCCTGCATTTTGGGATCGTCGTGCTCTTTTAGGATAATACAGTAGTATCAGATCTGTTAAATAAAAAGGGGCCTGACTGTTTAGAGCTTTGTAAGTAAAAAGAAGGATTTTAAACTTAATTCTAAACTCTATGGGAAGCCAATGAAGGGAGGACAGAACCGGAGAGATATGATCTCTCTTTCTAGTACCGGTTAAAAACTCTTGCTGCAGCATTTTGGATCAGCTGAAGACTTTTAAAAGATGTTTTAGGACAACCTGATAATAAAGAATTACAATAATCTAATCTCGAGCTAACAAAAATGGGATGGGATGGGATGGGACTGAGGATCGTCACTTCCTTGTGGTAACGTAACGTATCGTCACTTCCTGTTTTGCTGTCTGCCTGTGTGGTTGCTCTCCAGCTATTAGCTATGGCTACTAGCTCTCTTTCCTCTCCTCTGGTGTGCTCTCTCTGTCAGATGTTTAGCTACACCTCTGCCTCTTTTAGTGATAACGGTAAATGTAATAAATGTTGTCTTTTTGAGGCGCTCGAGGCGAGGTTGTCTGATTTGGAATCCCGGCTCCGCTGCATTGAAACACCGTCTGCGCCAGTTAATCTCGACGGACGCCCATTAGCTGCAGCGGAGCTAGCTAGCTTAGGCCCCACTGTCAGCGGTTCCCCGGCTCTCCTCAGCAGCGAGGAGACTGGGTGGGTGACGGTGAGAAGGAAGCCTAGTCGCAAAGCCCCGGTTCACCACCAACCTGTTCACGTTTCTAATCGTTTTTTCCCGCTCAGCGACACACCCGCTGAGGAAAAAACTCTGATCATTGGCGACTCTGTAGTCAGAAACGTGAACCTAGAGACTCCAGCGGTCATAGTCAAATGCATTCCTGGGGCCAGAGCAGGCGACATCGAGTCAAATCTGAAAATGCTGGCTAAAAGTAACTGTAAATACTCCACAATTGTTATTCACGCCGGCATTAATGACATCCGTCTCCGGCAGTCGGAAGTCACCAAACTTGATGTAGAATCGGTGTGTGACTTTGCAAAAACGATGTCTGCCACTGTAGTATTCTCTGGGCCCCTCCCCAATCTGACCAGTGATGACATGTTTAGTCGCTCGTCATCCTTGAACCGCTGGCTGTCTGTGTGGTGTCCTAAAAATGACGTGGGCTACATTGACAATTGGAGCTCTTTTTGGGGAAAACCTGGTCTTATGAGACGAGACAGCATTCATCCCACTTTGGATGGTGCTTCTCATTTATCTAACAATCTGGCATCTTTTTTATCCAAATTTCCAAAACCATGACTACTCAGAGTTAGGACCAGGAAGCAGAGTCGCAGTCTTACACGCCTCTCTGCAGCTCCTCTTCATCCGCCACCCCTCAGCTTAGCCCCTGACTTCCCCATCAGAGAATCGTTGTCTGCTCCCTCCAAAGTAAATAAAAATATAATGCATAAGCATCCCAAAGTGATAAAGCAAAACATTGGTAAAACTCAAATTAAACATAAAGCCTCTAAATTGAATGATTTGGCCTCTGTTCCTCCTCATAATTTAAAAATTAAATGTGGTTTACTAAATATTAGGTCTCTAACTCCCAAGTCTCTGTTAGTCCATGATCTGTTAATTGATCATCAGATTGATTTAATTTCCCTTACAGAGACTTGGTTAGGGCAAGAGGATTATGTTGGTTTAAATGAATCAACTCCCTCTGGTTATTTAAACTGTCAAAATCCCAGAAGTTCTGGTCTTGGAGGAGGAGTAGCAACAATTTACCATTCCAAATTACTAGTTAATGTAAAGCAAAAAACATGTTATAATTCCTTTGAGGGCCTGGTCCTCAGTATTGGGCACTTTAGCAATTTTAGGTTAAACCCAATTTTATTTGCCATAGTTTATCGTCCCCCATCAACCTACCCAGAATTTTTATCCGAATTTGCTGATTTCTTAGCTGATTTAGTGCTGAAATCTGATAGAATAATTATAGTAGGGGACTTTAATATACATGTGGATGCAGATAGTGACTGCCTTAATGTGGCATTTAATTCAATATTAGACTCGATTGGGTTTTCTCAGAAAGTAGGAAATTCTACTCATTACCTCCACCATACATTGGACCTTGTTCTGACATATGGCATAGAAATAGAAAATCTTGTAGTGTCTCCTCATAACCCTGTACTGTCAGACCATTGTCTGTTAACCTTTGATTTTACCATTTCTGACTATTTGGCTCCTAAAGAAAAATATTATTACAGTAGATGCCTCTCAGATGATGCTGTTTCCAAATTTATGCAGATTGTTTCCTCTATGCCATGTGTCAACACAACGGAAATAAGCTATAGACAGCTTGCTCCTTCTGTAATTGATAACATGGTGGATAGTGTTTCAGCTTCTCTGCATCAGGCTCTAGACTTGGTGGCCCCCTTAAAAAAGAAAAAGTCTAATCAGAGATTTCTAACTCCTTGGTTCAACACAGAAACTCGTAGCTTAAAACAGAAGACTCGTCAATTAGAAAGAAAATGGCGCTCTACTAATTTAGATGAAATCTATTTAGCTTGGAGAAATCATCTTTTAATTTATAAAAAATCTCTTAGAAAAGCTAGAACAAGTTATTACTCTGCATTAATAGAAGAGAACAAGAATAATCCCAGGTTTCTTTTCAGTACTGTAGCCAGGTTGACAAAGAGTCAGGACTCTATCAATCCTAGCATTCCCTTAGAGCTTACTAGTCAGGACTTTATGAACTTTTTCAATAATAAAATTTCATCCATCAGAGATAAAATCAATCAGATTCTTCCCACAGTTAACTTAAATACTGTAACTACTACAACTCCTTCTTTTGATGTCTGTCTTGATGAGTTTACTCCAATCGACCTTTGTGAGTTAAACAAAATAGTTTCCTCATCCAAACCTTCAACTTGTCTTTTAGACCCTATTCCTACTAGGTTATTTAAAGAAGTCTTCCCACTTATTGGTAGCTTTATTCTTCATATAATCAATTCTTCATTAACTTTAGGCCATGTACCGCAGGCTTTTAAAACAGCTGTAATTAAACCCTTACTCAAAAAGCCAGCGCTAGATCCAGGAGCTTTAGCTAACTATAGACCAATCTCTAATCTCCCTTTCATTTCAAAAATCTTAGAAAGAGTTGTTGCTACGCAATTATTCGACCACCTGCAGGGAAATGGTTTACTTGAAGAGTTTCAATCTGGGTTTAGAATCCATCATAGTACTGAAACAGCCTTAGCGAAGGTCACTAACGACCTCCTCATTGCATCTGATAATGGACTAGTTTCTGTACTTGTCCTTTTAGACCTTAGTGCAGCTTTTGATACTATCGATCATAATATTCTACTTGATAGATTAGAACACTATGTTGGACTTAATGGAACTTCGTTGCAGTGGTTTAGATCTTATTTATCTGATAGGTTCCAGTTTGTTCATGTAAATAATGAGTTTTCTTTCAACTCAAAGCTTAGTCGTGGAGTTCCACAGGGATCTGTGCTAGGCCCTACTCTTTTTAGTTTATATATGCTTCCGTTAGGCAACATTATTAGAAAGCACTGTATACATTTTCATTGTTATGCAGATGACACACAATTATACCTGTCAATGAAGCCAGATGATAGTAATCAATTAGCCAAGTTAGAAGCCTGTCTTAAGGAAATCAAAGCTTGGATGACTTGTAATTTCCTGCTATTAAATTCAGATAAGACTGAAGTCATTCTTGTTGGTCCAAAAAACCTTAGAAATTCCTTTCCAAATCAAACTTTCAGTTTGGATGCAGTTACTCTTTCTCTTAATAGCTCTGTGAGGAACCTTGGAGTTATTTTTGATCAGGATTTGTCCTTCAATTCACATATTAAATTTGTTTCTAAGACTGCCTTCTATCATTTGCGTAATATTGCCAAGATTAGGAGCATCTTGTCTCAGAGTGATGCTGAGAAACTGATCCACGCTTTTGTTAGCTCGAGATTATATTATTGTAATTCTTTATTATCAGGTTGTCCTAAAACATCTTTAAAAAGTCTTCAGCTGATCCAAAATGCTGCAGCAAGAGTTTTAACAGGTACTAGAAAGAGAGATCATATCTCTCCGGTTCTGGCCTCCCTTCATTGGCTTCCCATAGAGTTTAGAATTAAGTTTAAAATCCTTCTTCTTACTTACAAAGCTCTAAACAATCAGGCTCCTTTTTATTTAAAAGATCTGATACTACCGTACTATCCTAACAGAGCACTACGCTCCCAAAATGCAGGACTACTTGTAATACCTAGAATCTCCAAAAGTACAATGGGAGGCAGAGCCTTCAGTTATCAAGCTCCTCTCCTGTGGAATCAGCTGCCAATCTGGATTTGGGAGTCAGACTCGATCTCTGTTTTTAAGATTAGGGTTAAAACCTACCTTTTTGATATAGCCTACAATTAGGGAGGGATCATGTGTTTCTGAACCCTCCCTTAGTTATGCTGCTAATAGGTTTAGTCAGCCGGGAGACCTCCAGTAATGCACTGGGCCTCACTCCTTTCCTCACTCTCTATGAAATATTTTTTTTTTGCTGGTCATTAACATTTGTTTGTTCTCTCCCATAGATTGAGTCCCCATCGTGCTGTTTGCTCTCTACATGTCTGTTCTTTTCATCTTCTCTGTCCCCTCACCCCCCAGCCAGTCGCAGCAGATGACTGCCCCTCCCTGAGCCTGGTTCTGCTGGAGGTTTCTTCCTGTTAAAAGGGAGTTTTTCCTCTCCACCGTCGCCAAGTGCTTGCTCACAGGGGATCACCTGATTGCTGGGGTCTTTCTGCAACTGTGGGGGTTCCCCCCTACAGTTGATAGTGCTATGAGATGACTGTTGTTGTGAAATGGTGCTATATAAATAAAGTTGAATTGAATTGAATTGAATTGAAAAACGTGGATTAGTGTCTCAGCATCACTCTGAGACAAGATGCTCCTAATCTTGGCAATATTACGCAAATGATAGAAGGCAGTCTTAGAAACAAATTTAATATGTGAATTGAAAGACAGATCTTGATCAAAAATAATTCCAAGGTTCCTCACAGAGCTATTAAGAGAAACAGTTAACCACATCCAAACTGAAAGTTTGATTTGGACAGGTATTTCTAAGGTTTTTTTTTGACCAACAAGAATGACTTCAGTCTTATCTGAATTTAATAGCAGGAAATTACAAGTCATCCGAGCTTTGACTTCCTTAAGACAGACTTCCAACTTGGCTAATTTTTTTTACTATCATCTGGCTTCAGTGAAAGGTATAATTGTGTGTCATCTGCAAAATAATGAAAATGTATAAAGTGCTTTCTAATAATGTTGTCTAACGGAAGCATATATAAACTAAAAAGAGAAGAGCCTAGCACAGATCCCTGTGGAACTCCATGACTGAGCTTTGAGTTGAAAGAAAACTCATTATTGATATGAACAAACTGGAACCTATCAGATAAATAGGATCTTAACCACTGCAACAAAGTTCCATTAAGTCCAACATAGTGTTCTAATCTATCAAGTAGAATATTATGATCCATAGTATCAAAAGCTGAACTAAGATCTAAAAGGACAAGTATAGAAACAAGTCCATTATCAGATGCGATGAGGAGGTCGTTAGTGACCTTCGCTAAGGCTGTTTCAGTACTATGATGGATTCTAAACCCAGATTGAAACTCTTCAAGTAAACCATTTCCCTGCAGGTGGTCAAATAATTGCGTAGCAACAACTCTTTCTAAGATTTTTGAAATGAAAGGGAGATTAGAGATTGGTCTATAGTTAGCTAAAGCTCCTGGATCTAGCGATGGCTTTTTGAGTAAGGGTTTAATTACAGCCGTTTTAAAAGCCTGCGGTACATGGCCTAAAGTTAATGAAGAATTGCTTATATAAAGAATAAAGCTACCAATAAGTGGGAAGACTTCTTTAAATAACCTAGTAGGAATAGGGTCTAAAAGACAAGTTGAAGGTTTGGATGAGGAAACTATTTTGTTTAACTCTAAAAGGTCAGTAGGAGTAAACTCATCAAGACAGATATCAGTTGAAGGAGTTGTAGTAGTTACTGTATTTAAGTTAACGGTGGGAAGAATCTGATTGATTTTATCTCTAATGGATGAAATTTTATTGTTGAAAAAGTTCATAAAGTCCTGACTAGTAAGCTCGAAGGGAATGCTAGGATTGATAGAGTCCTGACTCTTTGTCTGCCTGGCTGCAGTACTGAAAAGAAACCTGGGATTATTCTTGTTCTCTTCTATTAATGTAGAATAACTCATTCTAGCTTTTCTAAGAGATTTTTTTATAAATTAAAAGATGATTTCTCCACGCTAAATAGATTTCATCTAAATTAGTGGAGCGCCATTTTCTTTCTAATTGTCGAGTCTTCTGTTTTAAGCTACGAGTTTCTGTGTTGAACTAAGGAGTTAGAAATCTCTGATTAGACTTTTTCTTTTTTAACCCCTTGCACTCCGATCAATTTCCCTAAAAACGCCAAAAAATAACGTGTCCAAAGTAACTCGAAAGCTGTTCTTCAACCCTTTGCAGCATCTTCATGGGGTTGGTCTCATTTAAAAGAAAACACTTTGAATTTTTTGACAAAATAGTCATAATCTCTCTAAGTGCTCCGGCCACTGAGTTACAGTCATCTAAACATACTGAACTTGAAGAAAATAAATTTGGCCTGGGTGTTTTTTTGGATACAAATGCTTGCAAATACATAGCTTCAGATCCGGGCTGGAAAATGCAACAGAAATGTAGAACCAAGTGTTATCCAGCTGGTCAAAATTTTGTAACAATACCACAAAAAATGAATATATTACACAGCTTTTTCCTCAGGTAGTTCCCAGGCGTTTTTGAACTGTGCCAAATTGCGCCAAATGGCACAGTTTGGAAAAACGTCTGTAACTTTTGAATGATTCAATATAGAAGCTTCATGTTGGGCTCTAATGAAAGTTGACACTCAGGGCTGTGTGTGTGTGTGGGGGGGGTTGCCCCCCCCTCGCTACAGAGTACGGACATCGGTCATCGCTACATGACGGAATAGACTCATGTGACGATGTGGCGACCGTGGTGCAGTCACTGCGGCTCCCCCCCGCTACAGAAGAGTAGCGAGGGGGCGGGGGTGTTCACGGTCCGGACGCGGCGCACAAACCGTGTACCGCGGCGCATGGACTTCGGACTTCGTGCGCCGTACAGTTGTAATTTACCGATCGGTCAAAAGTCATTTTTGGTTACAATTTTCAGGGATAAAGAATAATTTAGCTTATAACACTTACCTCTTCACAGCAGCAGTGTCCTGGCGAACTTCTCTTCCTCATTGTCAGACGAACGCGACGCTGGTCCGCTCGTGGTTCTGGTCTTGCGACCCGGTCAAAACATAATTCCATTATTGCGGTTTTGCGCTTCCATGATTGCGGTTTTGGCGAATGATTTACGACCTTCGTCGTCGGCCTCTGTCGGTCTATGATGACCATGGAAGAGAATCCTAAACGTCTATTCTGCTGAAATAAAAAAAAAAAAAAAGCACCGCCTGTGGCTGAACAGGCCGATGTGCGAATGGCAGTCCCTGTCACACAGGTCGCACTTGTGGGTGGTCTCCGTGCTGCTGGGTCTGTGGCAGGTTCTTCCTGCGGGTCCTTTTTTTCATCTGCTGCAGCAGTCTGTCTTCACCCATCCTTACACAAAACAGCTTGCGAACTTCTGTGCTTCAATTGGCTTGCTGCATTCACTGGGTTGGTAGGCGGGTCCTTCTTGCTAGGTTTTCAGTCATTGGTTCTTCAAGGTTTCAGAAACCCAATTCAAGGCTCTTATTAGTCGAATGAGAGGTCAATCATATCTGATCTGTTTGCGGCTGTGTCTGTAGTGGAAGAACGGAAAAGCAGATTTTTTTTTTTCAATGCGCGCTTGGACGCAGCGCCCTAGTGTGTCCTAGAGCGCACAAGGGCGCTCTCGTGCGCTCTGGGACGCAGAGATGTGCCCGTCCACGGTACACCGGTGTGCAAGAGGTTAAGGGGGCCACCAAGTCTAGAGTCTAATGCAGAGAAGCTGTAACACTATCCACCATGCTATCAATTACAGAAGGAGCAAGCTGTCTATAGCTTATTTCCGTTGTGTTGACACATGGCATAGAGGAAACAATCTGCATAAATTTGGTAACAGCATCATCTGAGAGGCATCTACTGTAGTAATATTTTTCTTTAGGAGCCAAATAGTCAGAAATAGTAAAATCAAAGGTTAACAGAAAATGGTCTGACAGTACAGGGTTATGAGGAGACACTACCAGATTTTCTATTTCTATGTCATATGTCAGAACAAGGTCTAACGTATGGTGGAGATAATGAGTAGAATTTCCTACTTTCTGAGAAAACCCAAATGAGTCTAATATTGAATTAAATGCCAAATTAACGCAATCACTATCTACATGTACATGTACATTAAAGTCCCCTATGTAGAGGATGTGTTCCAATGATGAGGCTGAGTTTTATTTCTCAGGTTCAGCTTTATTGACAGAACACATACTCTAACATTCTCAAAGCAGGAAGAAGAGAAAGAACCATATCACATCACCCTTTTATATGTTTCCAGCATCAGAACTTAAGTCACATGGTGCTTCAGTAAACATACAGTCACAAAGCATCCCTTTGAACCTTCACCATTGTCTCTCATTCATTGATGAACCGGAAATCTCTCTGGGGCATCTTCTCTGGGACAAAAAGCCAAATCTCACACCTCCTCGTTATCTTCCTTCCAGACGTGAAGCATCCAATACACATGCAGTCCTACCTCTGTGGAAAATGTGAGCCCAACATATGTGTTACCCACATAACCCCCCCCCCCCAAACGTCTATTAAGGGCAAAACATGCATGGCATAAAAAAAAAAGGAAAAACACAAAACACTCCACATGTCACCAATCAATCCACCAGCTGCCTGGGTCTTAACCTTCTGCCGAATCTGCTGTAACCTGGCTTTGCTACCCCTGCAGCGTCTCTCTGCATCTGTGGATTAAAGCTGTTAGCACGTCTCTGTGAAGATTCTGGAGAATGTCTTTTCGGCGGCCTGCCACGGCGGGGGGGGCCTCGCTAGCTGCACTTGCTCATCAGCCAAAACAAAAGCGGGTTTGAGCCTGTTTATGCAAATCAACTCCCTTCTGCCCCCTAATTCTAGCAGAAAATGCTTCTCCCTGGTCTCCAGCACTCTGAAAGATCCGTCATAAAACGGTCGCAAACTTGGACACTGAGCATCATGTCTAACAAAAACAAACCCCGCATTTTTTAAAGCCTTTGGCACAAAAACGCATGGGAAACTGTGATGAACCGGGCCAGAGAGTGTGTTTGCTCCTGTGTCGCTCTGCCACGGCTGAGCGGGGGGGGGGCAATTTGGTGCGGGGTTATTGGGGAGAAATTCCCCGGCAAGCGGAGAGGTTGTGCAAAAACTAACTCAGCTGGGGAAGCATGCAAATCTTCCTTAGGTGCAGAACGCAACCCCAATAAAACCCATGGAAGTTTGTCCACCCAATTTGTATCCGTCAGCGACGCTCTGAGGGCTGCTTTTAACGACCTGTGAAAGCGTTCGCATAAACCATTAGCCTGGGGGTTATACGCGGTAGTGCGATGAATCTTCACCCCCAAGCTGCGGGCCATCGATGACCATAGTTCGGAAATAAATTGGGGACCCCTGTCGGACGTTATGTCCGACGGGACTCCGAAACGCACAACCCACGCTGTTAAAAATGCTCGCGCAACTTCTTCTGCTGTGGTTGATGTCAGAGGGATCACCTCTGGCCAACGCGTGGTGCGGTCCACCATCGTCAAAAGATGTGTGTGCCCATGTGATGGCGGAAGCGGGCCCACCAAGTCAACATGCACGTGATCAAAACGCTTAGCAGGGATGTGAAAAGGTTCCAACAGAGCCTTAGCGTGTCTGTGTATTTTGGCTCGCTGACACGCTACACAGCCACCCATTCCTTGACCTGCTTGCGCAACCCGGGCCAAAATAAATTTCTCCCCCACCAACTTAATCGATGCGTGCACCCCCGGGTGCGCCAGAGAATGGACCGAGTCAAAAACGCGGCGACGCCACGCAGCTGGAACCACAGGGCGGGGCCGTCCCGTGGAGACATCGCAGATTGGGGGGGCATACCAATTTGCTGCACCCTGTGCTCCAGCCTTAACCCTGTTGGTCCAGACTGGAGCGCGCGCACGTCCGCATCATTACCCTGCTCCGCGGCCATCGCTGCATAATCTAACCCTACACAGACCGGGGCTGAGCGCGCTCCCGCGTCGCTGCCTGGGCCCGCGGCCACGGCTACAGAGTCCGCCCCCATGGGGCCTGGTGTTGCTACCGCGCACGAGAGACAGTCTGCCACTACATTGTGTTTACCCGCGACATGCTGGATATCAGTGGTGAACTCCGATATCGCGGCTAGTTGTCTTTGTTGCCGGCCTGACCAAGGTTCCGAAATCTTGGCCATCGCAAACGTTAGCGGTTTGTGATCCACAAACGCGGTGAAACGTCGCTCTTCCAACCAGAACTGGAAATGGCGGATGGCCAAGTGTAGGGCCAAAAGTTCCCTGTCGAACGCACTGTATTTACGCTCACTATTGCGCAGGGTTCTGCTGAAAAACGCGAGGGGTTGCCAGGTACCTGCCACAAACTGTTCAACAACCGCCCCCACTGCTAAATCGGAAGTGTCAGTGGTGAACGCCATGCGGGCCGTTGGAACTGGGTGCGCTAAAAAAACTGCATTTGCCAGAGCTGATTTGACCTGGGCAAAAGCGAGCTCCTGCTCCAGAGACGATTCAAATTTATTTGCGGGCTTTTGTTTTTTTAACGCAGTGTATAAAGGCTGCATGAGCCGCGCTGTGCTTGGGAGGAACCGGTTGCAAAAATTAACCATTCCCAGTAACTCCTGTAGCGCCTTGACCGTTTGAGGTTGCAGAAAATCTGTTATTGCGCGCACCTTATCGGGCAGAAGAACCGCTCCTTCTGCCGAAACGCGATGCCCCAAAAAATCGATCTACGCCACCCCAACTGGCACTTCGCTGGGTTAATTATTAACCCGTGCTCTGCCAGCCTCCGAAAAACTGCTGTGAGGTGGCTTTCGTGTTCGCCTTCGGACGTGCTGGCTACTAAAATGTCATCCAAATAAACGAACACGAAAGGAAGGTCACGTAAAACTGCATCCATCATACGTTGGAAAGTCTGCGCAGCCCCCTTGAGGCCAAATGGCATGCGCAAAAACTCAAAAAGGCGGAAAGGAGTTATAACCGCTGTTTTGGGTATATCCTGCGCATGCACTGAAACTTGGTGGTAACCGCGCACCAAATCTATTTTAGAAAAAATGCGCGCCCCCGCCAAATGAACAGAAAAATCCTGAATGTGCGGAATCGGGTAGCGGTCATGTGCTGAAACGTTGTTCAACCTGCGGAAATCGCCGCAAGGTCGCCACGAGCCATCAGCTTTCGGGACCATGTGTAACGGCGAAGCCCAGGGGCTTTTGGAGCGTCTAATAATGCCCAGTTTCTCTAGGTTAGCGAACTACTCATGCGCGATGGCCAGTTTAGCTGGGTCCAAGCGCCGAGCTTTTGCAAAAACGGGGGGCCCGGTGGTGGTGATAAAATGCTCCACCCCATGTTTAGCCACTGTCGCCGAAAACGTGGGGACTGTGAGTGCTAGGAACTGAGTGAGCAATGTGTGAAACTTACCACCCGCAGCTGAGATGCTGGCATGTGCAGTCGGCGAGGCCACCCGAGCTGTGCAGGGGATAGAATGGAAAGACGGTGCATTAATAAGACGTCTATTAGCAAGGTCAACCAATAAACCATGTGAGCACAAAACATCAGCCCCTAACATGTTGAAACTGACTGCTGCTACAATAAAAGTCCACTCAAATGAACGGCCCTGTAAGGACAGAAGCATAGTCCTCTCAACGAAAGTTTTAATCGTTGAGCCGTTCGCTGCTGATACTGACACCCAGGGAGCTTTAGACGGCATCAGCCGTTCCGCGTAGGAGGGTGTGACGAAACTCAGCTGGGAGCCTGTGTCCACGAGGAACTGTTTCCCCGAGTGTGCATCCGTCAGGTAAAGCAGCTTGTTCTGTTCGCCGAGGGTCGCAGCTGCTACCGGCCCTCGGTCTTGGTGTTTCCCGGGCGCTTGAAGTGGCACGGTGGGACGCACTTGTGTGCTCTCTCTGCAAAACAGCGGTGGTAGAAACACAGGCCGTCCTCCGCTCCGCGCCGCCTGGTCCCCGTTGACACCGTCGTCGGTGCGCTTGGCGCCGCGGCCACTGGCTCTGAGCCATCTCCAGGCGTCGTTCCTGGGCTAGCTGCCGTGGCCGAAACCGCGTTCCGCTTGTGGGCGTCGACAAGCCGCTGCGCCTCCTTGCTCAGCCCATGGTAGTCTCGCCTGGCCAATCGGGGCGACTCTGCCAGGGCTACTCTCACTGCTGGCAGCAGGGTCCAGAGGAAAAGGTGGGCAAAAATAAATTCGCCATCCTCGGAGTCTTTCAACCTCAGCATCTTCACCATCAGGTCTGCAGGTCTATCGTTCTCCGACTCCATCAACGTTAGGAGCCCCTCTGCTCGCTGTTGGACCGAAGGGGTGAAATGGCTGATCAGCGCGTCCTTCAATGCGCTGTACTTGTCGCTGTCCGGTGGATGATTAACCAGATCTTCCACCCTCTGGACCGTGTGGCTGTCCAGCTTCGCTACCACATGGTAGAATCTTGTGTCATCGTTAGAGATTCTCCGGAGTTTGAACTGCGCCTCGACAGCGCTAAACCATGAGCGCGGGCTGTGCTGCCAGAAATTGGGATGCCGAATTGTGGAGGCGGCCATCAGGCTGGCTTCCGGCGAGCCCTGCTCGGGAGAATTCTGTCTGCTCATTCTTTGTTGTAGGTCACCAGTGTAGAGGATGCGTTCCAATGATGAGGCTGTTTTATTTCTCAGGTTCAGCTTTATTGACAGAACACATACTCTAGCATTCTCAAAGCAGGAAGAAGAGAAAGAACCATATCACATCACCCTTTTATAGGTTTCCAGCATCAGAACTCAAGTCACATGGTGCTTCAGTAAACATACAGTCACAAAGCATCCCTTTGAACCTTCACCATTGTCTCTCATTCATTGATGAACCAGAAATCTCTCTGGGGCATCTTCTCTGGGACAAAAAGCCAAATCTCACACCTCCTCGTTATCTTCTGCAGATTCGAGTCTTTTGTCCTTCCAGACGTGAAGCCTCCAATACACATGCAGTCCTACCTCTGTGGAAAATGTGAGCCCAACATATATGTCACCCACACCTACTATAATTTTCTGATAATAATCTGAACTGATAAATAATCTGATTTCAGCACTAAATCAGCTAAGAATTCAGCAAATTCGGATAAAAACTCTGAGTGGGTTGATGGAGGACGATAAACTATGGCAAATAAAATTGGGTTTAGCCTAAAACTGCTAAAATGCCCAATACTGAGGACCAGGCCCTCAAAGGAGTTATAACATGTTTTTTGCTTTACATTAACTAGTAATTTGGAATGGTAAATTGTTGCTTCTCCTCCTTCACGACCAGAACTTCTGGGATTTTGAAAGTTTAAATAACCAGAAGGAGTTGATTCATTTAAAACAACATAATCCTCTTGTCCTAAACCAAGTCTCTGTAAGGGATATTAAATCAATCTGATGATCAATTAACAGATCATAGACTAACAGAGATTTGGGAGGTAGAGACCTAATATTTAACAAACCACATTTAATTTTTAAATTATGAGGAGGAACAGAGGCCAAATCATTTAATTTAGAGGCTTCATGTTTAATTTGAGTTTTACCAACTTTTTGTTTAATCACCTTGGAATACTTACACATTATATTTTTATTTGCTTTGGAGGGAGCAGACAATGATTCTCTGATGGGGAAGACAGGGGCTAAGTTGAGGGGTGGCGGATGAAGAGGAGCTGCAGAGAGGCGTGTAAGACTGCGACTCTGCTTCCTGGTCCTAACTCTGAGTTGTCAAGATTTTGGAAATTTGGATAAAAAAGATGCCAGATTGTTAGATAAATGAGAAGCACCATCCAAAATGGGATGGACGCTGTCTCGTCTCATAAGACAGGGTTTTTCCCAAAATGAGCTCCAATTGTCTATGTAGCTTACGTTGTTTGCAGGACACCACACAGACAGCCAGTGGTTGAAGGATGACAAGTGGCTAAGCATGTCATCACTGTTCAGATTGGGGAGGGGCCCAGAGAATACTACAGAGGCAGACATTGTTTTGGCAAAGTCACACACCGATTCTACATTTAGTTTTGTGACTTCCGACTGCCTGAGACGGATGTCATTAATGCCAGAGTGAATAACAATTGTGGTGTAGAGGATGCCTTTCACAGACGAGACTGAGTTTATTTCTCAGGATTGGTTTATTGAGAGGCTACATCCTCTAACAAGCACAGAATCTCAGGAAAGAGACAGAACAATCATCCTTCACAGTTCTTATACTCTCCAAAGACACAAAACCCCAACATCAAATAACACCCCCCCAACCCACAGTCCTTTAGTAAACATACAGCCCCCGAGGCTCCTTGGCGTCTCCATTGTCTCTCATCCTTCTAGCCTCCGGGGCTCCTGCTGGGACATTCTCTCCAACTTCCCATCTCCTAAAAGACCAACTTCACACCTCCCGTAGGTCTCTGCAGGGTCAGGTCCTCTTTGGCCATTAAGACGTGAAGCTTCCAGAATATGCACCATCATGCCTACTAGGTATATGTGGGTGAATATGAATACCATATATGCGCCCTAAATATGCGCCATAGTGGAGTATTTACAGTTACTTTTAGCCAGTGTTTTCAAATTTGACTCGATGTTGCCTGCTCTGGCCCCAGGAATGCATTTGACTATGGTCGCTGGAGTCTCTAGGGTCAGGTTTCTGACTACAGAGTCGGCAATGATCAGAGTTTTTTTCCTCAGCGGGTGTGTTGCTGAGCGGGGAAAAATGATTAGAAACGTGAACAGGTTGGTGGTGAACCGGGGCTTTGCGGCTAGGCTTCCTTCTCACCGTCACCCACCCAGTCTCCTCGCTGCTGTGGAGGACCAGAGGACCGCTAACGGGACCCATCCTAGCGAGCTCCGCTGCAGCTAGGGGTCGTCCGTCAAGACTAACTGGTGCAGACGGTGTTTCAATCCAGCGGAGCCGGGATTCCAAATCAGACAACCTCGCCTCGAGTGCCTCAAAAAGACAACATTTATTACATTTACCGTTATCACTAAAAGAGGCAGAGGTGTAGCTGGACATCTGACAGAGAAAGCACACCAGAGGAGGAGAGGAAGGAGAGCTAGTAGCCATAGCTAGTGGCTAACCCGAAGCTAACAAAAACACTGATGAAAGGTGAACAGAAGGCTAAAGAGGATGATTAGGTGACACTGAGTGCGCACACAGGTGCAAGAGGCTTGATAAGCAAACTAACGGTAGATGGAAAAAAGTAGTTAAAATACAATTAAAAGCAAAATCCTCAGGAGAGTGAAGAAAGCTAACCACACAGACAGACAGCAATACAGGAAGTGACAATACGTTACCACAAGTGACGTTCACCAATCACCTACCACCAGATGGGTAGGTGATTGGTGAACTGTATACTGAATAATAACTGAATAATGCTGTATTATTCTGTTTTATAATTGTATCTGGTGGAGCCAATGTCTGAGTCACTGTGTTTTTCCATTGTCTCAGAGCTTGAAAAGAATGTCTGTTTCTCAGAGTAAGATTAGGCTGAGCAGAGTGAGTGAGTGTTCTTGTTTAGTGCCATGTCAGCATCTATGGCTATTTCATGGCAAAATTAGAACTAATAAGAAAAATTGAGTTAAAAATTATATAGAGGGAATTCCGGTCTGGACACCATGGTGGTAGCAGCTTAACGCTGAAGCTCCCAGATCCCATCCATGAAAATACCATGAAAATCAGATTTAACGGATTTATGGAAGAGTGAAAATCAAAAGACAAAGTCATTATGCCTCAAGGAAAACAGAAGAGATCGACATTTACCAGGCCGAGACACGCATTGGCCGGAGAAACTGACCTCGAAGACAATAACCACTCAAAAATGGAGGAGCAAAATGAAGCTAGCAACATGGCTAGCTTAAAAATGATACTTCAAGAATTAAGAGAATTTCGCCGACAGTGTTGGGTCGAATTTCGTGAAATTAAAGATGAAATAAAAAGAACAAACAACAGAGTGGACCAGGCTGAGGACCGAATCATGGAAGCAGAGGAAAAAATAAAAGGGCTGGAAGAAACCACGCTGGAATTACTTAAACAACAGACAAGACTGGAGGCTAAGCTAACCGACCTGGAAGGAAGACTAAGAAGGGACAAGATAAGAATTCATGGTCTGAAAGGAGGAGTCAAGGAGGGTTTCACCACAATGGCTGCATGGATGGAAACCATACTGAGAGAAAAGTTGGAAATTCCCCAATCCACCGACTTGAAGATAGAAAGGGTGCACCGCTCATTAGCCCCAAGGCCGTCGGAGGAAGCTCCCCGCGATCGGTGGTGGTGAAGTTTTCCAACTTCAGAACAAAAGAAGAGGTTTTGAGACTGGCTTGGCAGAAAAAAGGATTTATGCACCAAGAAAGAAAAGTTTTTGTGGCGCATGACTACGCCCCGGAGGTCCTTAAAAAACGTTGGGAATACAATGACGCTATAAAGGTACTAAGAGAGAAGAAACTGCACTTTTAAACTCCATTTCTGGCGAAGCTGAGGGTTTTTTACGGGGAAGAGACATGTCTCTACAACTCGGCAAAAGAAGCAACCAGGGATATGGTGAGAAGAGGGCTCCCAGTAACGGTGTATAAACCTGCAGCAGACCCAATCGAAAGAATCAAGGCTCAAACGTGGTGCACACAGAGACCCTCAAAATCCAAGGGCCAGCAGCGGGAAACCCAGCGCCAGGGCTATAAGGAAAAACTGGACACTTTCAGGAGGGATTAACGATATTTTTAGTCAATCTGCGCATCCAACCTTCCTCCTGCAAGGTAACAAACATTAAAGGAGATGCAGATTCAGCAAATATGAAGTGGTAAAATATTTCATGGAACAGTCATAATATTAAAAACAAAAAAGTCTTTAAAAAAATTGTTAAAATAGAAATGTGACAATGAACCATATGAACTCTCCACACTAACAAATACTGTATTACCGTGATTGTTTGCTGTGATGGTTGGTGGTGGGAGGTTGCGCATAATTTAATAGGGTATAGGCATTAAAAAATATATATATATATATATATAATCAAGATAAGTTCGGATTGGGATCTGAAAATCACGTTAAAAACATGGGACAACTTACAGGGGTAAGAGAGGGCCCTCAACACGAAACAAAGTTTGAGGAATTTCCCTCAGAGCCAACACACCATCAAGACTCCTCTAAGGTCGCTAAAAAGACCTCAGTTCAGGAAGATCTTTTGACAGTTTTTTGTTTTAAAGTTTTATATATTATGTTCTTAATGTTCTTTCAGTTTTTGAGTAGCATAAAAGAGGGCCACTATACTATTATACTAAATAAGACAATACAATGGAGAAACGGGGTTCAACCAAAATAATCTCATATAATGTAAAAGGGATCCTGAATCCAGTTAAAAGATCCAAGATTCTAGGCAAAATGAAAAAAGACAAAGCAGGAATAATATTTTTACTGGAGACCCACCTAACAGACTTGGAACACACTAAACTAAATAGACAAGGGTTTAAACTGATCTCTTCATCTTCATATAAGTCAGGGAGGAGGAGGGGGGTAACGACATTGATCTCAACCAAAATTATATTTGAAAAAAATCAGAACACTAAAATAAAGAAGGGAGATTTAGCATGGTACTTGGTCGACTAGAGGGAGAAGATATCACCCTGCTGAATGTATATGCACCTCCAGGGGCTAACTGGAAATTTTATGAAGATGTATTTGACCTAATGATAACTAAAGCCCAAGGTTTAGTGATATGTGGTGGAGACTTCAGTCTAAGACTGAATCCGTACTGGGATGCATCAGGTAATTCTCCACATCAAAATAACACTCAAAGCAGAAAAACTAGGATGCTATTAAATGAAATGGGAATCTGTGACATGTGGAGGGAATTCAACCCCAGTGTAAAAGAGGATACATTTTACTCAGCACCACATTCATCATACTCAAGGATTGACTATTTTTTATGTTTAATAGAGACACTGGAAGAGTAAAAACATGTAAAATAGGACTGATGGATCTCTCTGACCACAGTCCAATCCACATGGACTTAAAAATCCAAAAATACACATATAATACATTTTCTTGGAGGTTAAATTCAAATGTGCTGAATGGACCACTGAAAGATGAATTGGAGTCAGATATCCTCAGATATTTGGAAGAAAATGATAATGGAGAAGTATCCCCTTTAATACTGTGGGACACATGCAAAGCTGTAATAAGGGGAAAGATTATTGCAAAACTGGCAATCCATAAGAAATTGAGACAAGAAAAACTCATCACATTAGAGTCAGAACTTAAGAACCTAGAAAAAGAGCACAAAGACAACACTCATTCTAATGACTCGCTAAAAATTAAGGAGATAAAAAAACAAATAAACAAGACCTACACAACAGAAATCAAGAAGAAACTTACATTTCTGAAACAAAAATATTATGAAACAGGTAGCAAATCGGCAAAATTACTAGCCTATAAATTGAGGAAACAACAAACGGAGAGAGCAATCTATAAAATCAGAGACCCAGTATCAATGGAAATAAAAATTAGAATTCAGGAAATTCATAAAAGCTTTGGGAATTACTACAAGAACTTGTACTCCCTCAAAAAACACAAAGACACATGTAGGTTTAGGGCATTCGCGCACGCAGCGACCAGCAGCCGGTGGCTTGTCACCAGACTGCAAACCAAGTCTACCTACGGGTACAAATAAGTAACAAAAAAAAAAAAAGAAAAAAAAAAAAAGACACATCTCAAGCCTTCCTAAATACATTAAATCTCCCTCAACTTACTGAGTCACAAAATAAAAAAAAAAGCTATTGGCAGAAATACAACCTAAAGAATTACAAAAAGCAATTATGAAACTTAAAGGTAACAAATCCCCAGGAGCAGATGGTTATACAGCAGAGTGGTACAAAACATTTAAACAGCAACTACAGTGGGGAAAAAAAGTATTTAGTCAGCCACCAATTGTGTAAGTTCTCCCACTTAAAAGATGAGAGAGGTCTCCAATTTTCATCATAGGTATACCTCAACTATGAGAGGCAAAATGAGAAAAAAAAAATCCAGAAAATCACATTGAAGGATTTTTAATGAATTAATTGGTAAATTCCTCGGTAAAATAAGTAGTTGGTCAATAACAAAAGTTCATCTCAATACTTTGTTGTATACTCTTTGTTGGCAATGACAGAGGTTAAACGTTTTCTGTAAGTCTTCACAAGGTTTTCACACACTGTTGCTGGTATTTTGGCCCATTCCTCCATGCAGATCTCCTCTAGTGCAGTGATGTTTTGGGGCTGTCACTGGGCAACACGGACTTTCAACTCCCTCCAAAGATTTCTATGGGGTTGAGATCTGGAGACTGGCTAGGCCACTCCAGGACCTTGAAATGCTTCTTACAAAGCCACTCCTTCATTGCCCGGGCAGTGTGTTTGGGATCATTGTCATGCTGAAAGACCCAGCCACGTTTCATCTTCAATGCCCTTGCTGATGGAAGGAGGTTTTCACTCAAAATCTCACGATACATGACCCCATTCATTCTTTCCTTTACACGGATCAGTCATCCTGGTCCCTTTGCAGAAAAACAGCCCCAAAGTATGATGTTTCCACACCCATGCTTCACAGTAGGTATGGTGTTCTTTCTCCTCCAAATACGACAAGTTGAGTTTTTACCAAAAAGTTCTATTTTGGTTTCATCTGACCATATGACATTCTCCCAATCCTCTTCTGGATCATCCAAATGCTCTCTACCAAACTTCAGACGGGCCTGGACATGTACTGGCTTAAGCAGGGGGACACATCTGGCACTGCAGGATTTGAGTCCTTGGCGGCGTAGTGTGTTACTGATGTAGCCTTTGTTACTTTGGTCCCAGCTCTCTGCAGGTCATTCACTAGGTCCCCCCGTGTGGTTCTGGGATTTTTGCTCACCGTTCTCGTGATCATTTTGACCTCACGGGTTGAGATCTTGCGTGGAGCCCCAGATCGAGGGAGATTATCAGTGGTCTTGTATGTCTTCCATTTTCTAATAATTGCTCCCACAGTTGATTTCTTCACACCAAGCTGCTTACCTATTGCAGATTCAGTCTTCCCAGCCTGGTGCAGGTCTACAATTTTGTTTCTGGTGGCCTTTGACAGCTCTTTGGTCTTGGCCATAGTGGAGTTTGGAGTCTGACTGTTTGAGGTTGTGGACAGGTGTCTTTTATACTGATAACGAGTTCAAACAGGTGCCATTAATACAGGTAATGAGTGGAGGACAGAGGAGCCTCTTAAAGAAGAAGTTACATGTCTGTGAGAGCCAGAAATCTTGCTTGTTTGTAGGTGACCAAATACTTATTTTACCAAGGAATTTACCAGTTAATTCAGTTGGTGGCTAACTAAATACTTTTTTGCCCCACTGTATCTCCTCTCTTCCTGAAAACATTTAACTACTGTATGTCCTCCACCCAGGGGAAATCCCCCCCCCCCCCCGGAGAGAAGGGATCATTGCAGTCATACCTAAACCTGAAAAGGATAAACTTGTCTGCTCCAACTACAGACTAATCAGTGTGTTAAAAGGAACTTGACATAATGCACGGCTCAGGAGACACACACACAGGCTCAGAGTAGCTCAAATAGCTTTATTGACAACAAGGGTGTATGAATGTGTGTCTGCGTGATGTGAATGTGTTGGTGGTGGCGTCTGCTTCGGGCACAGAGGCAGGAGACCGTACAGCCGGACAACCCTATGGGAAGAGCACAGGGAGAAGGGTGACGGGCACACACCAACACAGGAGATATGCAAGTAGGAGAGGAGCTTACTTGGAAAGGGCGGATGACTGGCACAGCAAGGAACGAGGTCCGGTAGACAGCCACCTGGAGAGCCCGGTGCAGCAGCGAGGAACAGGCGATGGAGAGGGATAGTCCGCCGCCGGGAAATCCACCTGTGCCCAGGGGAGCAGACTTGGAGAAGAAAAGGTAAGATCTTCTTACCGCTATGTTTGCTGAGTATGAGAAGGAACTCACAGCAATCCGTAGTGAAGTCTGCCGGCTTCAGGCCGAAGCCCAGGGCGAGACGGCTTAAATCCCTCGCCGCTGATGATGTGCAGGTGTGCGTGCAGCTGGCGCCGCTGATGAGCGGCGCGGCGTGACAGAACTCCGATTATATTGGCATGTTAGCTCTATATGCTTTATTTTTATGTTAGTAACATAACTATAAGCTTGGGATCAGTCCGTCAAGGTCTCCGCCTTTGATCGCCACCTAATCCACATAGCATTGGACCCCCATGATCCCTCCTGCAGGTGGTGAACCCACTGGAGGGCGGACCCATGTAACTCCTTCGGGCTGAGCCCGGCCGGGTCCCATGAGTGGAAACCCGGCCACCATACGCTAGCCTTCGAGCCCCTCCCCCAGGCCTGGCTCCAGGGTGGGGCCCCGGTAACCCCATACCAGGCGGGGTACACTGAATCTTTGATATACAATTTATCATGAGAGTCTGTTGGATCGTTCTTAGTCTGGCCCTTCACCCAGGACCAGTTTGTCTTGGGAGACCCTATCAGAGGCAAATTGCCCCCGGACAACATAGCTCCTGGGATCACTGGGGCACGCAATCCCCCCCACCACGATAAGGTGACAATCCATGAGGAGGAGTTCGTATTGCCAACACTCGGTCGGAGTCATTCCCAGTGAGAGTTGGACTCCGCCAGGGCTGCCCTTTGTCACCGATCCTGTTCAGAATTTTTATGGACAAGATTTCTAGGCGCAGCCAGGGAATGCAGGGTGTCATGCTTGGTGATCACAGGATCTCATCTCTGTTGTTTGCAGATGATGTCCTGTTGGCTTCATCCAGCAATGACCTACAGCTCTTGCTGGGACGGTTTGCCGCTGAGTGTGAAGCGGCTGGGATGAGAATCAGCACCTCCAAGTCCGAGTCCATGGTCCTCAGCCGGAAAAAGGTGGATTGTCCTGTCCGGGTTGGGGACAGGCTCCTGTTATGACCCGAGCGTCGGTTCTGATTGCGCTCGGGTTAAAGTTATGTCTCGCTGCCGGCCTTGACAGCTGCGGGCGGTATTCTGGCCTCTCCGGGCTCTTATTGTGAAAGTGCTCGGAGGGGTTTCCGCCTGTCAACGGTCGGTCAGCTGTATGTCATTTGTCATTAGCACCTTGTTATTTAAGCTGAGTGCTGGCGTCATTAGGACGCAGCAGTCTCTGGTCGCTAATGGTCACGTATCTGATCGCATATGATCGTTATTCTGATCGTTATCCTGTTCACTCATCATCACGGATGCCTGGACTATGTTCACACCTCGGCTGCCTAAGGGCTTGACCGTCTTTCACCGGCACTAGTAAGTGAGCTGTATTAGCCTTATTCCCTCCGGTGTAATTTGTGCTGTAAGTCCCTGCTTTAGCAGTCCGAGTGCTATTATTACCTATCCTGTCTGTGTGTGACTGTCTCCTGCCCTGGACCTGTAGTGTGCTTTATTGCCCTATGCTTCCTGTTCTGCAAGGACTCTGTCATTAGCTCAGCAGCTTGTGTAAACACCTTTTCACTGTAATAAAACTCACTAAAAACTCACTGGTGACTTGTGTGCGTCTTATAGGTGGCTCGCGAGGGCCACCGCATGACAGCTCCTGCCCCAAGTGGAGGAGTTTAAGTATCTTGGGGTCTTGTTCACGAGTGAGGGGAAAATGGAGCGAGAGATCGACAGATGGATTGGAGCAGCATCTGCAGTGATGCAGACGTTGTACCGGTCTGTTGTGGTGAAGAGGGAGCTTAGTTCTAAGGTAAAGCTGTCGATTTACCAGTCAATCTACGTTCCTACTCTCACCTATGGTCACGAGCTTTGAGTAATGACCGAAAGAACAAGATCGCGGATACAAGCGGCTGAAAAGAGCTTTCTCCGTAGGATTGCTGGACTCACCCTCAGAGGTAGGGTGAGGAGCTCAGTAATCTAGGAGAGGCTCAGAGTAGAACCGCTGCTCCTCCACATTGAAAGGAGTCAGTTGAGGTGGTATGGGCATCTGATTAGGATGCCTCCTGGACGCCTCCCACTTGAGGTGTTTCAGACATGTCCCACTGGGAGGAGACCCCGGGGCAGACCCAGGACTCGGTGGAGAGACTATGTCTCCCAGCTGGTCTGGGAACGCCTTGGTATCCCCTCTGAAGAGCTGGAGCAGGTGGCTGGGGAGAGGGAAGTCTGGGCTTCTCTGCTTGAACTGCTGCCTCCGCGACCCGGACCTCCGGAAAAGCAGTAGAAGATGGATGGATGGATGGATGGATGGACATAACTATAATATAATTTTTTTGAAAATAATTCCCAGTTTTATATATTTTTTAAAAACTTTATTACGATGTAAATCACCATTTTTGTTTACGTCGCAATGCATTCTGGGTAGTGACGTAAAATGGTTGCAGCCGTTTTTTCTGTCTTATACAAGCCAAGAAGCGAAGTTCCTAACTACTGCCATTTGTCAGTGAAAATGCCACATTGCGCGGCTTTTGGATGTAATTTCCAATCAAAGGGAAATAAAGAGAGCGGGGTGAGCCTCCATAGCTTTCCTAAAGAGGGAAAGTGGAGGAAAAAGTGGGGGCGGCAGCGGCTCAGCAGGTAGAGCAGGTCGTCTAATAACCCGATGGTTGGCGGTTCGCATCACGCTCTCCCCAGACATCCTGCCGTTGTTTCCCTGGGCAAGACACTTCACCCGCATTGCCTCCAGTGCCCATAACACTGGGTATGAATGTGTAAAAATGTTTAAATGCTCAGTGGTGGCCGGAGAGGCCGTTGGCGTGGATTGGCAGCCACATTTCCGTCACTCTGTCTGTGATCACGCGCTCTAGCGCATGCCTGATAAAGCTGACATATGTATTAATCATGCTATGATAAAGCACAATATCGCTCAAAGCGCGCGCATGAGACATGTCTGTGATCGCACGTTTGTGTTGACCGTTCCTGCCTTTCGTCTCCTAACTGTGGTTTTGGGACGCAGGGGAGATCTATCTTCCTCCACGGTCAACTCCCGAGTAAACCTCACTCTTGTCAAAAAGGGATATGGTGGTACACAGAAGCACAGGCCGTTTTATTTCACCTTAAAATAATGCTTCCTCGAGCGCACGCTTGAGACACTCGCGGAGTGGAGAGACACTCGTGGAGCGGAGAGACACTCGCGGAGAGGAGTGAAACTTATATATTGTTGATTTACTTACAATAGAATGCTCAAACACAAACAATTGTCTACAAGCATGATGGGCACTGAACTGATCAACATGGACTCTGAGCAACATAAAGCAATTTCTCTGTTGCTTTCCCAGAATGCGGGTTGAACGTCCATAAGCAGCGCTCCACAGTCGATCCACTTTTTTTTTTTTTTCTGACTGTTGCCAGCCAGATCTTCCACATGTCAAGCCAAGCGTGCGCTTTGAGCGATATCATAGCGTGATTAATACATATGTCAGCTCTATCAAGTGTTGTGGGATGTGTCTGGTGCGTGTGTTTGGATGGGGCAGCTCGGTGCGTGGACGTGAGTGAGTGGGAGCGTTTGCGCAGCCGAGGCGCCCCCCCCCCCCTTCCCGGAGTGTGTGGAATAACCTGGAGTGCGAACGGTGTGTGATTTGGTGCAGATAAGTAGAAAGAGCGAGGCGACCGGAGCAGGTAGAATTTGTTGCTGACAACAGTGCGGTATATAAATAAAGCCCCAACGCTTCAGCAAAACGGCCTGTGCTTCTGTGCACCACCATCTCCCTTTTTGACAAGAGTGAGGTTTACTCGGGAGTTGAGCCTGGAGGAAGATAGATCTCCCCTGCGTCCCAAAACCACGGTTAGGAGACGAAAGGCAGGAACGGTCAACACAAGCGTGACATGTCTCATGCACGCGCTTTGAGCGATATTGTGCTTTATCATAGCGTGATTAATACATATGTCAGCTTTATCAGGCATGCGCTAGAGCGCGTGATCACAGACACTCAGAGTGACGGAAATGTGGCTGCCAATCCAGGCCAACAGCCTCTCCGGCCACCACCGAACATTTAAACATTTTTACACATTCATACCCAGTGTTATGGGCACTGGAGGCAATGAGGGTGAAGTGTCTTGCCCAGGGACACAACGGCAGGATATCTGGGGAGAGCGTGATGCGAACCGCCAACCATCGGGCTATTAGACGACCTGCTCTACCTGCTGAGCCGCTGCTGCCCCACTTTTTCCTCAACTTTCCCTAGTAGTTAGGAACTTTGCTTCTTGGCTTGTATAAGACAGAAAAAACGGCTGCAACCATTCTACGTCACTACCCAGAATGCATTGCGACATAAACAAAAATCGTAATAAAGTTTTTTAAAAATATATAAAACTGAGAATTATTTTCAAAAAAATTAAATTATAGTTATGTTACTAACATAAAAATAAAGCATATAGAGCTAACATGCCAATATAATCAGAGTTCCTTTTAAATCAGGACTATAAACTTTTTACCGCCATCCTTGCCAAAAGGTTAGAAAATATACTGACAGACTTAATTCATTTAGACCAGGGGTCAGCAACCTTTACCACTCAAAGAGCCATTTGGACCCGTTTCCCACAGAAAAGAACACACTGGGAGCCACAAAAACCCTTTTGACACTTAAAATGAAATAACACTGCATATAAATTTTTTTTCCCTTTATGCTATGTATAAACAAACTATAATGTGTTGCATTTATGAAATCAGGGAACTCCTGCAGAGAAAACAAAATTACATTTCTGCATGCAACAAAAACATTTTGAACTCCAAAAAAAAAAAGACATTGGGTTGAAGGTTGACATTGGTTTGAAAGGAGAGTGATATTTCTAGCACTGATGACTCCTGATCCTTCGATAAAAATCTCATAACTCCGCTGAAAACAATACCGAAAGCTCAGAATTCCAACACGAACCAGGGATGTGATTTGGGGTTGGGGAAATTATCTGAAAATTCAGCAGGGGGTCTGGGGGACATAGTCCCCCAGCGTGGTCCGGGGCAGAGCCCCGGTGGGGTGGGGTGGGGGCAAGGGGGGCAAAGCCCCCCGAAGCTCCTGGGTTTTTATGATTTTTAAGTACCAGAACTGTGCTTAAATGACATAAAACAAACAGCTGAATGTCACTTATTACTGTATAATATTGACTTATGTTCCAAGAAGATAGCATTCCTAAAATATTCCAACAAGCATTATCCATCACATGCTTTAGCACTTGATCAAATCAAAATCAGTTAATTTTATCTGTTCCATAATAGAAATAACATTCCAACATACCATTACTTTTTATAATTTCAGCATTCATTTCAGATCACCAGTTTCAATCTCCATTGAGACTTGAGCAGTTCATTTTGCACAATCACTGATGTAGCCAAGTCTTAGAAATATTCAAAAGTTATGAGTCAATGTCCACTGTGCACTGTCAATTTCAAACTGTTTGGAATCATAAAAGGGGATGGTTAACTTTTATTACCGTTTCCTCCCTCGCGCAGACCAGCTCATTCAGCCGTTGTAGAGTTAATGACTCTCCACCTGGCCATACCAATTACAGGAAGTGGCTATACGCCGCTTCCAGTCCTGCCTGAAAGGGCGCAGCTGCGTTCGTGGACCACAAGCAGCTAACGTACTTAACGTACTTTAGCTTCTTGGAAGCGGAATTCGGCGAATTAGCAGAAAATCACATCCCTGAGAACACGCCGCCATGAATCTTTGAAAAAGCATACAATGAGCCATTTGATTGGTCCAATTGTTTGCAACTATCCAATCGCAGGGCTGTCAAGCTACTGCAATACAGCAGTAGCTTGAACACAACACATCTGGGTTATCGCAGGAGACGACTTCCGGGGAAGCGACAAGCGCTTATGTTATCGTGTTGATTTTCGCTGACAGTGATTAAACTTTAACACGTTTTTTTTTTTTTAGATTTTACAAGATCACCATAATCTTCAAATTTAGAATTACATTTTAAAAACTAATGAACTAAAATAAAATACATTTTAATTAAATACTCATTATTTATTTTCCAAAGCCACAGGGAGCAGCAGAGGGATGAAAGAGCCGCATGCGGCTCCGGAGCCGTGGGTTGCCGACCCCTGATTTAGACCAAATAGGTTTTATAAGACAAAGACAGACACAAGATAACATTAGACGCACTTTACACATAATTCATCATATAAAAAAAATATAATTTAAATGCAGCCATACTGGGATTTAACGCTGAAAAAGCATTTGATTCGGTTGACTGATCTTTCCTATAAAGAATCTTGTCCAGTTTCAATTTTCATAACAACTTCATTAGAACTATCCGGGCATTATATAAAAAACCAACAGCTTTTCCAACAGCAAATTATCATTATCTTTTGAATTGGAGAGAGGATGTCGTCAGGGCTGCCCCTTGTCTCCACTGCTCTTTGCAATCTTCATAGAACCTCTGAGCCAATGGATAAGACAGAATCAAAAAATTCAAGATATTACACTTGGTCAGAAGGAACATAAAATAGCACTCTTTGCTGATGACATTTTAATATACCTGGGGCAGCCAGACACCTCTTTTCCAGAACTAATCTCAGTTTTTTCAGAGTATGGAGAGTTATCGGGGTACAAATTGAACATGCATAAAACCCAAATTTTAACATTCAACTATAGCCCAAATCAATATTTACTAAACAAATTCAAAACTAACTGGGCGGTGAAATCTATGAAATATCTGGGGATCAATATCCCGAAACAACTCAACAAAATTATAACACTAAACTATGATCCACTGATGGCAAAAATAAAATCTGATCTAGCAAGATCGAATATGATGTGGTGATGTGAAAATGACGAAGCAGAGTTCTCTCTCAAAGTCAGCTTTATTTCACAACACCATCATCTCAAAGCAGAGAAAGAGAATGACACAGTAAACTCTCGTCCTTAAATATCAGGAACTTCACTGATCACATGTCACACAGACCACCTTGCATTATATAGACAGTCACAATGCATTTCTCTCCATGATATCACTTCCACTGTCTCCAATACATCCCTTCCTTAATCCTTTAATTGAACCCCCACAGTCTCAGGCTTTGCATACCAAAGCTAATATTCCTGCAGCTTCCTGCCTTTGTTCTGACCTAAAATGTGAGTCACAAAACAGGTCCCATGTGTGTGTCCACCACACAAAGCTCCCCCAGCATTTTAGACAAACAGAACAACAAGAGAATACACATCAGTCCGCATGCTGTATAGGCTTCATCCTCCTGCCGTAGCTGGGATTCAACGTCTCTGCGGGGCTGTCCTGGGGGGTTGCCGTCTGGGTGTGGGAACCTTTTGTCAGCACCTGTGGGTGTTCTGGGGAAACATTACTCTGTGAAGCCCACCACGGTGGTCTACCTCGCCGCGGAGCCTTCGCCAACAGCACCTGCTCATCTGCCACCACAAAAGCGGGTTTGAGTCTGTTTATGCCAATTCTCTCTTTCCTACCCCCCAAATATATGAAAAACTGCTTGTCCCCTGTTTCTAGCACTCTGAACGGCCCGTCATAAGGCGGTCGCAGCGGGGTTCGATGCGCATCGTGTCTATCAAAAACAAACTCTGCATTCTTCAAGGTTTAGGCACAAAAATGCGTGGAAAACTATGGTGCGTGGGGACGGGCAGCGTGCTTGATTCTATGTTACTCCGCAACAGCTGAGAAGGGGAGGCGTCTGGCGCAGGGTTATCTGGGAGAAACTCCCCAGGCAGCCGGAGTGGCTGCGCAAACACGAGCTCTGCTGGGGAGGCTTCTAGATCCTCTTTAGGCGCAGAACGCAACCCCAATAGCACCCACGGTAACTTGTCAACCCAATTTGTATCCGTCAGTGACGCTCTGAGAGCCACTTTCAATGACCGATGAAAACGTTCGCATAACCCGTTAGCCTGCGGATTGTACGTGGTTGTGCGGTGAATTGTGACACCCAGGCTGCGGGCCATTGTCGACCCAAGCTCGGACACAAATTGAGGGCCTCTGTTGGACGTAATGTCCGACGGAACGCTGAAGCGCGCCACCCAAGCTGTTAAAAACGCGTGCGCCACCTCATCGGCCGTGGTTGATGCCAGCGGGGCCACTTCAGGTGGTCCACCATTGTCAGAAGGTGTGTGCACCCTTGTGATGGTGAGAGCGGGCCCACGAGGTCCACATGAACGTGATCGAACCTCTTGGCTGGAATGTGAAACGGTTCCAAGGGAGCCCTCGTGTGCCTGTGTACTTTGGCTCATTGGCACGCCGTGCAGGCTGCTGCCCACTCTTTGACTTGTTTGCGGAGGCTCGGCTACACAAATGTCTCACCCACCATTTTGACCGACGCGCGCACTCCAGGGTGCGCCAAAGAATGAACCGAGTCAAAGACGCGGCGGCGCCACACGGCCGGTACTACTGGACGCGGCCGTCCAGTGGAGACATCGCAGATTAGGGGGGGCATACCGTCTTGCAGCACCCTGCTCTCCAGCCTTAACCCTGTTGGTCCAGACTGGAGCGCGTGCACGTCCGTGTCATTAACCTGCTCCGCGGCCATGGCTGCATAATCTACCCTTACGCTGACTTGGGCTGCCACGGCATGCGAGAGGCAATCTGCCACTACATTCAGTTTGCCCGCCACATGCTGAATATCAGTGGTAAACTCTGATATCGCGGCCAGCTGTCTCTGCTGCCGACCTGACCACGGTTCAGAGACCTTGGCCATCGCGAATGTTAGCGGTTTGTGGTCAACAAACGCGGTGAAAGCGCGTCCTTCTAGCCAGAACTGAAAGTGGCGGATGGCCAAATGGAGAGCGAGCAGCTCCCTGTCGAACGCGCTGTATTTACGTTCACTATCGCGCAAGGTCCTGCTGAAAAAGGCGAGGGGCTGCCAAACCCCGGCTACATGTTGCTCCACGACCGCCCCTATGGCCACCTCTGATGCGTCAGTGGTGAGCGCTATGCAGGCCGTTGGGTCTGGGTGTGCCAACAACACAGCCTTTGCCAAGGCTGCTTTCACCTCCGAGAACGCTTGGTCCTGCTCCGGGAGCCACTCGACCTTATTCGCGGGTTTCTTTTTTTTGAGCGCGGCATACAACGGCTGCATGAGTTGTGCCGCGCGGGGGAGAAAACGGTTATAGAAATTCACCATTCCCAAAAACTCCTGCAACGCCCTGACCATCTGCGGCCGGGGAAAATCTGCCACCGCGTGCACTTTGTCCGGCAGTGGAACTGCTCCTTCGGGGGAGACGCGGTGTCCTGAAAAATCGATCTGCGCCACCCCGAACTGACACTTCGCTGGGTTGATTATTAACCCGTGATCTCCCAACTTTCGGAAAACTGTGGCCAGGTGTTTTTCGTGTTCGTCCTCGGACGTGCTGGCTACTAAAATATCGTCCAGGTAGACGAACACGAAAGGGAGATCGTGAAGCACCGCGTCCATCATGCGTTGGAATGTCTGAGCAGCCCCTTTAAGTCCGAATGGCATGCGTAAAAACTCGAATAGGCCAAACGGAGTTATTACTGCTGTTTTGGGTATGTCCTGCGCGCACTGGGACTTGGTGGTAACTGCGGACCAAGTCTATTTTAGAAAAAAGGCGCGCCCCTGCCAAATGAACGGAAAAATCTTGGATATGTGGGACTGGGTAGCGGTCGTGTGCTGTAGCGTTGTTTAACCTGCGGAAATCCCCGCAAGGGCGCCATGATCCGTCAGCTTTTGGGACCATGTGTAGGGGGGAAGCCCATGGACTGTTTGAACGTCGGATAATGCCCAACCTCTCCAGGTTGGCGAACTCCTCGCGTGCTATGGCCAGTTTAACTGCGTCCAAGCGCCGAGCTTTTGCAAAAACGGGCGGTCCGGTAGTGGTAATAAAATGCTAAACCCTGTGCTTAGTGACTGTTGCCGAAAATGTGGGGACCGTAAGTGCTGGGAACTGAGTGAGCAGTGTGTGGAACTTACCGCCTGCTGCTGTGACGTTGGCTTGTGCTGTTGGCGGTGCCACTCGCGCTGTACAGGGGATAGAATCAAAAGAAAGTGCATTAACCAGGCGCCTGTTAGCGAGATCAACCAACAAACCATGTGAGCACAAAAAATCAGCCCCCAACATATTGAAATCTACTGTTGCTACAACAAAAGTCCACTCAAATGTCGGCCGTGTAGAGACAGAAGCCGAGTCTTCTCACCAAAGGTCTTAATCTCCAAGCCTTTCGCCGCTGTCACCCGGGGACCTCCGGAACCAGCCAATCTGTCCGCGTAGGAAGGTGTGATGAAACTCAACTGGGAGCCTGTGTCGATGAGGAACTGCCTCCCTGAGTGTGTGTCCGACAAGTAGAGCAGCTTGTTCTCTTCCCCGAGGGCCGCAGCTGCTATCGACCCCCGGTCTTGGTGTTTCCCGAACTGGCACGGCGGTACACACTTGCGTGCCCTCTCTGCGAAGCGGCGATAGTAGAAACAAAGGACGTCCGGTCCACATTCCCTGGCCCTTGCCGCCGCCGTCATCGGTGAGTCTGGCACCGCTGCCTCTGGCCCCCTGTCATCTCCGGTCATCGCGCCGAGTTCCGCTGCCGCGGCTGTGGCTGTGCACCGCTTGGTAGCGTTGACAATCCGCTGCGCCTCTCGGCCCAGCGCGTGGTAGTCCCGTAGGGCCAACAGTGGCGAACTGGCCAGGTCACTCTCGCTGCTGCCAGTAGAGTCCTGAGGAAGAGGTGGGTGAAAATGAAGTGATCATCGTCAGAGTTTTTCAACCTCAACAACTTCTCCATCAGGCTCGTGGGCATGTCGTTTTCCCCCTCCGTCAGCGCCAGGAGCCTCTGCTCGCTCCTCCGCCGAGGGGGTGAGTTGCTGGATGAGTGCAGCCTTCAACGTGCCGTATTTGTCGCTATCCGGCGGCTGATCGATCAGGCTCTCCACATGCTGGGCCGTGTTGTTGTCCAGCTTTGCGACTACGTGGTAGAATTTCGTGGTATCTACCGATATCCCCCGGAGGTTGAACTGCGCCTCAACCGCGTTGAACCAGGAGCGCGGATTGTTCTGCCAGAAGTCCGGTAGCTGGACTGTAGTGGCATTCGCTTGGCTGGGGGCTCCTGACGCGGCTGGCCCGGGGGAATTCTCCTCTTGCAAGATACGTCTCGGGTCACCTCTGTGTGGTGATGTGAAAATGACGAGGCAGAGTTCTCTCTCAAAGTCAGCTTTATTTCACAACACCATCATCTCAAAGCAGAGAAAGAGAATGACACAGTAAACTCTCGTCCTTAAATATCAGGAACTTCACACTTCACCGATCACATGTCACACAGACCACCTTGCATTATAAAGACAGTCACAATGCATTTCTCTCCATGATATCACTTCCACTGTCTCCAATGCATCCCTTCCTTAATCCTTTAATTGACCCCCCCCCCCCCCCAGTCTCAGGCTTTGTGTACCAAAGCTAATATTCCTGCAGCTTCCTGCCTTTGTTCTGACCTAAAATGTGAGTCACAAAACAGGTCCCATGTGTGTGTCCACCACAATGATACCATTCTTCGGTACTGCACAAAGAGCTGAAGCAGTTAAAATGAATATACTTGCACATCTTCTATACCTTTTCCAAACAATACCCATAGAACCTCCCAAAAAACATGGCAAGAACTGGATAGAAGGATCTCAAGATTCATATGGCATGGCAAGAGCCCAAGAATCAGGTATAGAACCCTACAGCTAAACAAAGACAAAGGTGGGCTCGCACTGCCAAATATCAGGGACTATTTTAAAGCCGCACAAATTAAAACTTCAGTAGAGATATGCAACCCATTCCACACTGCACAGTGGAAGGAGATAGAATGCTAAATAACAAGTGACATTCCCCTACGGGCGATAATAGGGAATAATGCCTTACCTAAACATTTGAATAACACTAACCTGTGGATAGAGACCCCGCTAAAAATTTGGTTTAAGATAGAGAGAATCAAACTAAAGAACTCTATCGATTATTGCAATGGATTTCCTATGATCAGGATTTTACTCCTAATAAAACAGACACTAGATTTAAAAAGTGGAAAGAGAACGGACTGATAAAATATTACGATATTTTTAAAGGGCAAACTTTAAAAAGTTTTGAAGATTTGAAAAAAACAAGGTCTAATAAATCAAGACCTTTACAGGTTCTTTCAGCTTAGACACCACATAAACAAAATACTTAAAAAAGGAGGATTTGGAAAGGGCCCAGTCAGGTGTTCTGAAGGTTTTCTTAATGGAATATAAAGGGATCCCAGGGATCAGATACATCTCTAAAATATACCGTGGTCTTCAAGATTTAAAAGGACATAACATCATATATAAAAGAGAAATGGGAAAAAGAGGGGAATTTCACTTTACAACTGGAAATATGAGAAAAACTAAATAAACAATAGTGGAAAAGTACCTCATGCCTGCTGTGGAGAGAATTTGGATGGAAAAATTTGGAAAGATTTTTCAGAACACCTGCACAAAACAAATTTACTCATAAAAGGGTTGAATTGCTGGCGCTTGTGTGGTGAAAAGACTGCAAATCATTTTCATGTGTTTTGGTCATGCCCAGTTATCCACCAATATTGGACTAATGTACAGACAATATTGGGGGAAATATTCAAAGTAACAGTTCCCTTTTCTTTTGTAACTTTGTATTTGGGTTTAATACCGGAATCAGAGGAGAAAAATACTTATTCAATGTTTTAATATTGGCAAGTAAAAAAGCACTAACAAAAAATGGATGTGGAGAGACTCCCCTGCACCTGAAGATTGGATTAACGTGATTCAGGACATTTATTTGATGGAAAAGTTGACATTCGCACTGAGACAGGACATGGATGGGTTCTTGAACTTTTGGCAACCCTGGAACGCATATGCGTCTTCCATCAATCTAATCTTTGACAAACACCATTTCAATAATGGCTCCTCTCTTTGTTCCAGTGCTACTCAGATGTTCCTTTATTTTTCTTCTCTTTTTTTTAACTTTTCTTTTCTTTCACTTAAAAAAAGATGCTGTAATAATTTTTTTCTCAATCTTGTCAAAAAACAAAAAAAAGGGAATATGTGATGAAAATGTAAACAATGCAATGCTGGAATGACATGTATACCCTTTACAAAAACTTAAATAAAAAAAAATTATATAGAGACAGTATGATAAATGAAAGAATAAATAAATACAGCGAGATACATATGTAGATACAATAAAATAGAAAAATTACATAAGATGCTTCAGATGCACATGTGCTAAAAACCCTAAAATTTTCTTTGGTGGTGCCTTATTAAAAATATTCTTCAGTTACTTCTGAGTATAAAAACATTGTCTTGCTGTCATGAGAGCAGGACAGTCAAGTAAAATGTGCTTTATTGATAAAAAAAACCCTCCACAAAACTGACAAGATGGTGGGGCTTCACCTTTTAATAAAAAGCTGTACGTAAGCCTTGAGCGGCCAATACGGCATCTAGTGTACACCACCTCATCCTGTCGGTTTTCAAAGTGATGCAAATGTCTATGGCTTATGGCAGGTTTAATATCATGCAGTTTATATGCAGTGCATGTGTCCCATTCGGTCTGCCATTTCCTTAAAATATAGGAGGTTATTAGAGGCCTGAGGTCTGAGGCTGGGATCTGGCATTAAGTGACTTCTTGGGTAAGGGCTCTCTTGGCAGCATTGTCTGCCTGCTCATTCATTACCTGAAAGGCCAACATGGCTTGGGATCCAACAGAAGATGATATTAACATTAAGTTTCTGTAAAAAATCCGGACAACAACGGGGTGGTCAATCTTTAAAAACCCAAGTGCCTGAAGACAGGATCTGGAGTCAATAAAAATTAAGGAGCTCTGTTGTTTGGTTCTCTCAATGTGTTCCAATGCTAGAAGCAAAGCACGAACCTCTGCTGTAAAAATTGAACATTGTTTGGGAATCTACAAACCATACTGATTGTGCCCAGTGACAATTGCAGCAGAGACTGAGCCATCTACTTTGGAACCATCTGAGTATATGGAAATATGGTGAGGAAAACAACATTTTATGTCCACGATCTGCTGCTGGTACATATTTGGGTGAGTGTCTTTCTTTTTGTTTTGGCTCAGATCCAGAACGATATTGGGTTTCCTTAAACTCCATGGTGGAATGGGACAAAGCTGCGTCTGTGTTACATTGCTTATATCAGGGTTTAATTTTACCAGGTGAGGTTCTATACGGAGTCCAAAAGGAGTGATGCTCTTAGGTCTGACCTTATACATCTGCAAAAATCGAGGGTGAAAAACTGCAGAGTAGGCTGGATTTCTATGGTCTGATTTAAGTTTAACCACATACTGGAGAGCCAATTTCAGGCACCTGTTTTGAAGTGAAGGCTCGTTTGCTTCAACATACAAACTTTTAACAGGAGAGGTTCTGAAAGCCCCCAAGGCAAGCCTTAGCCCCTGGTGATGGACGGTTCCTAGCGTCCTGATGTATGTTTTCCTTGCTGATCCATAAACTATGCTCCCATACTCTAGCCGAGATCTTACAAGTGCTATAGAGATACAGCAGCACAGTAGAGTCTGCACCCCATTTAGTTTTAGCCAAAACTTTAATAATATCTTTAAAACATCTGATTCATAGAAATTTTATATGTGGAATAAAAGACAGCTTATTATCAAAAATAAGACCAAGGAATATGGTTTCTTTTACCACCTTGACAGCTTCTCCATCCATGAAAAGCTCAGAGTCGAGGTGAAGAGACCGCAGCAGGCAAAAGTGCATGCACACAGTTTTTGATTTTGAAAATTTGAAACCATTACTGACTGACCACCTATTAATCTTGTTTATGCACAGCTGTAGTTGCTTTTCAATTGTGCTCATGTCTTTCCCCCTGTAGCAAATACAGAGGTCATCTACATAAAGACTACAAAAGGTATTTGGTCTAAGAGCACCAACTACACTATTAATCTTAATGCTAAAAAGAGTAACCGAGAGGATGCTTCCCTGGGGGACTCCTTGTTCTTGCACATAGGGTTCTGAAAGGGTATCTCCTACTCGGACTCTGAAGTGTCTATTGGACAAAAAGTTTGAAATGAAAAAAGGCAAATGTCCCCTAAAACCCATGCCATGTAGGTCTCTTAAAATACCATATTTCCATGTTGTGCCATATGCTTTTTGTAAATCAAAAAATACAGCAACTACATGCTCTTTTCTAATAAAACCATCATGTATATAGGCCTCTAATCTGATAAGGTGGTCTAAAGTGCTTTTACCCCGTCTGAAGCCACACTGGTAATCAGTTAAAAGGCCTTCAGACTTAAGCACCCACACAAGGCGATTGTTTACCATTCTTTCCATGGTTTTACAGAAGCAACTTGTCAGAGCTATTGGACGGTAGTTGTTGGTATCAGTATGATCTTTCCCGGGTTTTAGAACGGGTATAACTACTGCTTCTTTCCAGCTTTCAGGAATACTGCCTGACTTCCAGATATTGTTGAAAACCGTCAAGAGAATGGATAGTGCACGGGGGGGGGGGGGGAGTGTTCTAATTCAATTCAATTCAATTCAATTCAATTCAACTTTATTTATATAGTGCCATTTCACAACAACAGTCATCTCATAGCACTATCAACTGCAGGGGGAACCCCCACAGTTGCAGAAAGACCCCAGCAATCAGGCGATCCCCTGTGAGCAAGCACTTGGCGATGTTGGAGAGGAAAAACTCCCTTTTAACAGGAAGAAACCTCCAGCAGAACCAGGCTCAGGGAGGGGCAGTCATCTGCTGCGACTGGCTGGGGGGTGAGGGGATAGAGAAGAAGAAAAGAACAGACATGTAGAGAGCAAACAGCACGATGGGGACTCAATCTATGGGAGAGAACAAACAAATGTTAATGACCAGCAAAAAAAATATTTCATTGAGAGTGAGAAAAGGAGTGAGGCCCAGTGCATTACTGGAGGTCCCCCGGCTGACTAAACCTATTAGCAGCAGAACTAAGGGAGGGTTCAGAAACACATGATCCCTCCCTAATTGTAGGCTATATCAAAAAGGTAGGTTTTAGCCCTATTCTTAAAAACAGAGATCGAGTCTTACTCCTGAATCCAGATTGGCAGCTGATTCCACAGGAGAGGAGCTTGATAACTGAAGGCTCTGCCTCCCATTGTACTTTTGGAGATTCTAGGTATTACAAGTAATCCTGCATTTTGGGAGCGTAGTGCTCTGTTAGGATAATACGGTAGTATTATCGGTAGTATTACCTGAGCCTGAAGCTGGGGAGGGTACCACAGCTGTGGAAAACATCTTGTGTGGTACCTGTACCAAAAACTTCCCACCCCAAAGACCTGAACAGCTACAGACCGGTGGCCTTGATGTTCCACTTGATGAAGACCCTGGAGAGACTGCTCCTTGCTCACCTCCGCCCCCTGGTGGAACCAGCGATGGATCCACTCCAGTTCGCCTACCAGCATGGCATTGGGGTGGAGGATGCGGTGATCTTCCTCCTTCACCGTTCTCTGTCCCACCTGGAGAAGCCCGGGAATATGGTGAGGATCATGTTCTTTGACTTCTCCAGTGCTTTCAACACCATCCAACCGATGATCCTGAAGGACAAGCTGCTGCGCGCAGGGGTGGACCAGCACCTGTCATCATGGATCCTGGACTACCTCACGAACTGGCCTCAGTTTGTGAGAACCCGGGACTGTGTGTCCGACACAATCATCGGAAGCACGGGGGCCCCCCAGGGAACGGTGCTGGCTCCCTTCCTGTTCACTCTTTATACTGCGGACTTCTCACACAACACACTGCCATCTACAGAAGTTCTCTGATGACTCTGCAATCGTTGGCCTCATCTCCAATGGAGATGAAGCTGAGTACAGAGGGCTTATCCAGGACTTCGTGGACTGGTGCCATTGGAACTGCCTCCAGATCAACGCAAGGAAAACTAAGGAGCTGGTGGTGGACTGCCGCAGGCATGGGCAACCCCTCACAGCACCAGTAAATATACAGGGAGCAGACATCGAGATGGTGACATCCTATAAGTACCTGGGTGTTCATCTGAACAATAAACTAGACTGGTCACACAATACTGACGCACTCTACAAGAAGGGACAGCGCAGGCTGTTCCTGCTGAGGAGACTCAGGTCTTTTGGTGTACAAGGGGCGCTGCTGAAGACATTCTATGACACAGTGGTGGCATCAGCCATCACTTTTGGAGTGGTCTGCTGGGGCAGTGGCATTACTGCAGCCGATAGGAAGAGACTGAACAAACTGATTAAGAAAGCTAGCTCTGTCCTGGGGCAGCGCCTTGATCCGGTGGAGGAGATAGGAGAGAGAAGGACGGTGGCTAAACTGTTATCTCTGCTGGAGTCCGAGTTTCACCCTATGCAGGACATACTGAATGCACTGAGGAGCTCATTCAGCAGCAGACTACATCATCCCAGGTGCACAACCGAGAGGTTTTGCAGGTCCTTCCTACCAACGGCTGTCAGACTGTACAACCTAAGCAGGGCTGCTCGCAGAGATAGCAAAAAGACGTAACAAACTAATAGTTTTTTGAATGCAAAAGATGCAATAGACTTACACAATGGTCCCCTCCGGCATACAACTAGGAAAATACCGGTCGCTATGGAGGGTGAGAATATGTATGGGCACATAATCATACCATGTAGGATAACTAAGTAGACGGTTATGCTGTTTCATCCCATCTAGCAACAATGCTCTGCACTGTGTGTGTTTATATATCTATATATTTATTCCATCTAGCTGCAATGCTCCACACTGTGTGTTTATATATCTACATATTATTCCATCTAGCTACATTGCTCCACACTGTGTGTGTTTATATATTTACATATTTATTCCACCTAGCTGCAATCCTCCGTACTGTGGGTGTTTATATATTTACATATTTATTCCATCTAGCTACAATGCTCCGCACTGTGTTTATTTACTCATATATTTATTCCATCCAGCTACAATGCTACAATGTTCTGCACTGTGTGTCTGTGTGTGTGTATATATATATATTTTATAGTAATATGTACATATGTATATTAGCTGCTCTTGCTTGCTTGTTTTTTTTCTTGCCTTCTGATTGTTGCTCTGAGTGTTGCTATCCCTGTGCTGTTGCAATCCTGGAATTTCCCCGTTGTGGGACTAATAAAGGCTTATCTTATCTTATCAGATCTTTTAAATAAAAAGGAGCCTGATTGTTTAGAGCTTTGTAAGTAAGAAGAAGGATTTTAAACTTAATTCTAAACTCTATGGGAAGCCAATGAAGGGAGGCCAGAACCGGAGAGATATGATCTCTCTTTCTAGTACCTGTTAAAACTCTTGCTGCAGCATTTTGGATCAGCTGAAGACTTTTTAAAGATGTTTTAGGACAGCCTGATAATAAAGAATTACAATAATCTAATCTCGAGCTAACAAAAGCGTGGATCAGTTTCTCAGCATCACTCTGAGACAAGATGGTCCTAATCTTGGCAATATTACACAAATGATAGAAGGCAGTCTTAGAAACAAATTTAATATGTGAATTGAAGGACAAATCCTGATGAAAAATAACTCCAAGGTTCCTCACAGAGCTATTAAGAGAAAGAGTAACTGCATCCAAACTGAAAGTTTGATTTGGAAAGGAATTTCTAAGGTTTCTTGGACCAACAAGAATGACTTCAGTCTTATCTGAATTTAATAGCAGGAAATTACAAGTCATCCAAGCTTTGATTTCCTTAAGAAAGGCTTCTAACTTGGCTAATTGATTACTATCATCTGGCTTCATTGACAGGTATAATTGTGTGTCATCAGCATAACAATGAAAATGTATACAGTGCTTTCTAATAATGTTGCCTTTTTATAAACTAAAAAGAGTAGGGCCTAGCACAGATCCCTGTGGAACTCCATGACTGAGCTTTGAGTTGAAAGAAAACTCATTATTTACATGAACAAACTGGAACCTATCAGATAAATAAGATCTAAACCACTGCAACGAAGTTCCATTAAGTCCAACATAGTATTCTAATCTGTCAAGTAGAATATTATGATCGATAGTATCAAAAGCTGCACTAAGGTCTAAAAGGACAAGTACAGAAACTAGTCCATTATCAGATGCAATGAGGAGGTCGTTAGTGACCTTCGCTAAGGCTGTTTCAGTACTATGATGGATTCTAAACCCAGACTGAAATTCTTCAAGTAAACCATTTCCCTGCAGGTGGTCAAATAATTGCGTAGCAACAACTCTTTCTAAGATTTTTGAAATGAAAGGGAGATTAGAGATTGGTCTATAGTTAGCTAAAGCTCCTGGATCTAGCGTTGGCTTTTTGAGTAAGGGTTTAATTACAGCCGTTTTAAAAGCCTGCGGTACATGGCCTAAAGTTAATGAAGAATTGATTATATGAAGAATAAGACTACCAATAAGTGGGAAGACTTCTTTAAATAACCTGGTAGGAATAGGGTCTAAAAGACAAGTTGAAGGTTTGGATGAGGAAACTATTTTGTCTAACTCACAAAGGTCGATTGGAGTAAACTCATCAAGACAGACATCAATAGAAGGAGTTGTAGTAGTTACAGTATTTAAGTTAACTGTGGGAAGAATCTGATTGATTTTATCTCTGATGGATGAAATTTTATTATTGAAAAAGTTCATAAAGTCCTGACTAGTAAGCTCTAAGGGAATGCTAGGATTGACAGAGTCCTGACTCTTTGTCAACCTGGCTACAGTACTGAAAAGAAACCTGGGATTATTCTTGTTCTCTTCTATTAATGCAGAGTAATAACTCGTTCTAGCTTTTCTAAGAGATTTTTTATAAATTAAAAGATGATTTCTCCAAGCTAAATAGATTTCATCTAAATTAGTGGAGCGCCGTTTTCTTTCTAATTGACGAGTCTTCTGTTTTAAGCTACGAGTTTCTGTGTTGAACCAAGGAGTTAGAAATCTCTGATTAGACTTTTCCTTTTTTTAAGGGGGCCACCAAGTCTAGAGCCTGATGCAGAGAAGCTGAAACACTATCCACCATGTTATCAATTACAGAAGGAGCAAGCTGTCTATAGCTTATTTCCGTTGTGTTGACACATGGCATAGCGGAAACAATCTGCATAAATTTGGAAACAGCATCATCTGAGCGGCATCTACTGTAATAATATTTTTCTTTAGGAGCCAAATAGTCAGAAATAGTAAAATCAAAGGTTAACAGACAATGGTCTGACAGTACAGGGTTATGAGGAGACACTACAAGATTTTCTATTTCTATGCCATATGTCAGAACAAGGTCCAATGTGTGGTGGAGGTAATGAGTAGAATTTCCTACTTTCTGAGAAAACCCAATCGAGTCTAATATTGAATTAAATGCCACATTAAGGCAGTCACTATCTACATCCACATGTATATTAAAGTCCCCTACTATAATTATTCTATCAGATTTCAGCACTAAATCAGCTAAGAAATAAGCAAATTCGGATAAAAATTCTGAGTAGGTTGATGGGGGACGATAAACTATGGCAAATAAAACTGGGTTTAACCTAAAATTGCTAAAGTGCCCAATACTGAGGACCAGGCCCTAAAAGGAATTATAACATGTTTTTTGCTTTACATTAACTAGTAATTTGGAATGGTAAATTGTTGCTACTCCTCCTCCACGACCAGAACTTCTGGGATTTTGACAGTTTAAATAACCAGAGGGAGTTGATTCATTTAAACCAACATAATCCTCTTGCCCTAACCAAGTCTCTGTAAGGGAAATTAAATCAATCTGATGATCAATTAACAGATCATGGACTAACAGAGACTTGGGAGTTAGAGACCTAGTATTTAATAAACCACATTTAATTTTTAAATTATGAGGAGGAACAGAGGCCAATTCATTCAATTTAGAGGCTTTATGTTTAATTAGAGTTTTACCAATATTTTGCTTTATCACTTTGGGATGCTTATGCATTATATTTTTATTTACTTTGGAGGGAGCAGACAACGATTCTCTGATGGGGAAGACAGGGGCTAAGCTGAGGGGTGGCGGATGAAGAGGAGCTGCAGAGAGGCGTGTAAGACTGCGACTCTGCTTCCTGGTCCCAACTCTGAGTAGTCAGGGTTTTGGAAATTTGGATAAAAAAGATGCCAGATTGTTAGATAAATGAGAAGCACCATCCACAGTGGGATGAATGCTGTCTCGTCTCAAAAGACCAGGTTTTCCCCAAAAAGAGCTCCAATTGTCAATGTAGCCCACGTCATTTTTAGGACACCACACAGACAGCCAGCGGTTCAAGGATGACGAGCGGCTAAACATGTCATCACTGGTCAGATTGGGGAGGGGCCCAGAGAATACTACAGTGGCAGACATAGTTTTTGCAAAGTCACACACCTGACATGTTTTAGGACCCAGGAGACAGACACTGACACGGGCAGATTGTGACAATAATCCCTCTATTAAATAGTGAGAGTGTGTAGTGCGTGAGTGAGTGCAAGGATCGGATTCTGGTCACTGGAACTGAGCAGCCTGGACGGAGACCCGGCAACCCTGGAACACACAAGCAGATATAATTACTGATGTTCAGCACTCGTGAGGAGCTGCAGGTGGAGAGGCTTACTTGGGTAAAGCACAGGTGACGTCCTGCTGAATTCCAGCGGCCGTGCAGCGTGGAGGTGAGGGTGTCCATGACCGTGCTGGTGAATCCACCCGTGGCTGTGACGAGGGAAGTATCTGTGATAATGCCAGCAGTGATTCCACTGACCGGGATGATGACTGTCCTGAAGATGGCGAGGTTAGTGATTCCTCTGACCGTGGCGATGATAACACTGATGATAGCGATGACAGGGATTCCACTGATAGTGGTGGCGACTGTTCCTGCAACTGAGACAATAACAGTTCCTGTAGCTGAGGAGCAAGACGTACTGGTAGTCGTGGTGGTAGCGAGGAGCTACGTGGGCGAGGTGGCGTTGCCCCGTCAGCTGGGGAAGCTGGTCCGCCGCCAGGGAGGTCCACCTGTGCACAGGGGTTAAGACAAGGGGTAGAGTAACAGATAGTTCTCTTACGTGGTTGTAATTGACGAGAGGTTCTTGACGAGGCTCGAGAGCGGAGCTCTGGCTCATACTCCGACGAGGAGGACAGACGACTCCGTGACGGGCTGTCAGCAATGCTGGCTTTTAACAGCCGTTGATTGGCACCTGTTGGTCTGTGCGCAGCTGGAACTGATGACGCCAATGACGGCCCAGAGGCCGCCATGACAACACCGATTCTATATTAAGTTTTGTGACTTCCGACTGCCGGAGACGGATGTCATTAATGCCGGCGTGAATAACAATTGTGGAATGTTTACAGTTACTTTTAGCCAGCATTTTCAAATTTGACTCAATGTCGCCTGCTCTGGCCCCAGGAATGCATTTGACTATGGCCGCTGGAGTCTCTCGGTTCACGTTTCTGACTACAGAGTCGCCAATGATCAGAGTTTTTTCCTCAGCGGGTGTGTCGCTGAGCGGGGAAAAACGACTAGAAACGTGAACAGGTTGGTGGTGTACCGGGGCTTTGCGACTAGGCTTCCTTCTCACCGTCACCCACCCAGTCTCCTCGCTGCTGAGGAGAGCCGGGGAACCGCTGACAGGGGGGCCTAAGCTAGCTAGCTCCGCTGCAGCTAAGGGGCGTCCGTCGAGATTAACTGGTGCAGACGGTGTTTCAATGCAGCGGAGCCGGGATTCCAAATCAGACAACCTCGCCTCGAGCGCCTCAAAAAGACAACATTTATTACATTTACCGTTATCACTAAAAGAGGCAGAGGTGTAGCTAAACATCTGACAGAGCACACCAGAGGAGGAGAGGAAAGAGAGCTAGCAGCCATAGCTAGTGGCTGGAGAGCCACTAGAAATCTTGCTCTTTTGGAGGTGACCAAATACTTATTTTACCAAGGAATTTACCAATTAATTCATTGAAAATCCTTCAGTGTGATTTTCTGGATTTCACACTGAAGGATTTTTAATGAATTAATTAAAAAAATAATTAAATTAAATTTTAATTAATTAAAAAAAATTAATTCATTAAAAATCCTTCAATGTGATTTTCTGGATTTTTTTTCTCATTTTGTCTCTCATAGTTGAGGTATACCTATGATGAAAATTGGAGACCTCTCTCATCTTTTAAGTGGGAGAACTTGCACAATTGGTGGCTGACTAAATACTTTTTTTCCCCACTGTATTTCATATTTTGTCGTCAGCAGATTGCCCTGATGATTAATATATTGTATTTGAAGTCCATTCTCCTTACCCTTCATCTTTCTGATTAAATCCCAGATCTTTTTGGTAGATGTGTTGGATGTGAGGCTTGATACAAATTCCCTCCAGCTGTGTCTCTTTGCTTCATTGATGATCCTGCGTGCTTTAGCTTGACAAATTTTCAATCTGGTCAGGTTTTCTGTTGTTGGATGTTTATTGAACACCCTCTCAGCTTTTTTCCTTGCCTCAATGGCCTTTTTGCAGTCATCATTGAACCATGGGTTGGACCTACGGAGTGGCTTTGCTGATGTTTTTGGGACAGTCTTATCTGCAATTGTAATTAAGGTTTGAGCAAAGCTCTGAACAGAGTGACAGTGTGGTTGAGGTTTTTGGCTGAATTTCTCTTTGCACAGAGAAACAAAGGAGGACCACTTTGCTTTTTTGAGTTGCCATCGCGGGGTTCTTCATTGCACATCCACTTCTGTAGATGTCAATACTATTGGAAAGTGGTCACTTCCACAAAGATCATCCAAGACCCACCACGAGAATTCCAACACTAGCTCAGGATCACATATAGATAGGTCAACTGCAGTATAGGTTCCATGTCATGGGCGGAGGTATGTGTGAGACCCATCATTCCAAAGACACAGATCATTTTTAGCAATAAAATGCCCCAGTATCTTTCCTTTGGCATTTGAGCAAATTCGTCCCCACAGAGGATTATGACCATTAAAATCACCCATAAGGATGTATGGGGATGGCAACTGATTATGAAGGTTATCAAGATTTTCTGGTGTCACAATTATATCTGGTGGTATATAGACAGAGCATAAGGTTATTGCTTTATGCAAAGTTAGACGAACTTTCACTGCTTGTAAGTTGGAGACTAAAGCCAAGTGGCTGTGAATTAGGTTATTCCTTACTAAAATTGTTGAACCACCAGATGGATGATGTACATTTGGACCATATGTATTATACATAGTATAATGTTTCAGAGACATGGGATTGGTTGATGATAGGAGAGTTTCTTGAAGGCAAAAAGCAAGGGGATTAAAACTACCAGCTAAACGCTGCACTTCAGAGAAATTGGCCTTAAAGCCACAACAGTTCCACTGGATAATGTGGCTACCCACCATCAGGTAGGTAAAACAAAAGCACGCTCCTTATGCTTGCTTTGGGGGGAGGGGCTGTGACTACGGCAAGTCGGGACTTCAGACATTTTTGCATCTTCTGGATTCACATTCTTTTGCTATTTATTTTCTTGGCTTGATTTTGCCTGAGTCAAGGAGCTGGATTTTTTCTTTTCTTCTGACAACTGGTTTGGCTCTGTGGGCTTGCTTAGACTTTGACTTAAAGGTTGACTTACTGTAGTCTGGCTTTGAGTGCTTGTTTTACTTTTAACTGGGATTCCAGAATTTTTAATTCTACTTAATAATGAGGGCTTATCTTTAGTTAACCAGGTCAGATCTGTCTGGCACTCAGCAGGCTGCATCTTAGGTTTCACAAGAGAGGAGAAAGTCTGCTGGAATTTGTACTTTGGGAAACCTACCAGTTTATGTGCCTCAGGGTAGCTAATTTTCTTAGTACATTTGACAGTTTGAATTTCTTTTTCCTTGATCCAACAAGGACATTCCTTCGATGATGCTGCATGATTGCCTAAACAGTTACTACATTTGGGAGGTGATGTGCAGGCCAACTCATGCCTTTCCTCTCCACATTTGAAGCAGACTGGTTTATTCCTACATCCTGCAGAGCCATGGCCAAACTTTTGGCAGTTAAAACATTTCAACGGGTTTGGAATAAAGGTATCAACAGTTACACTCAAATATCCTATTTGGATACTTTCTGGGAGTTGATGCCAATTGAACGTCAGAATGTACACTACCGTTCAAAAGTTTGGGGTCACCCAGACAATTATTTTGTGTTTTCCATGAAAAGTCACACTTATTTACCACCATGAGTTGTAAAATGAATAGAAAATATAGTCAAGACATTGACAAGGTTAGAAATAATGATTTGTATTTGAAATAATAATTTTTTCCTTCAAACTTTGCTTTCGTCACAGAATCCTCCATTTGCAGCAATTACAGCATTGCAGACCTAACATGATTGCACAAGGGTTTTCTAATCATCCTTGAGCCTTCTGACGCAATGAGCAAACACATTGTACCATTAGAACACTGGAGTGATAGTTGCTGGAAAAGGGCCTATATACACCTATCTAGATATTGCACCAAAAACCAGACATTTGCAGCTAGAATAGTCATTTACCACATTAGAGCAATGTATAGAATATATTGCTGATTAGTTTAAAATTATCTTCATTGAAAAAAAGTGCTTTTCTTTCAAAAATAAGGAAATTTCTAAGTGACCCCAAACTTTTGAACGGTAGTGTAAGTGCCAGTTTTTACTGTTCGGTCTTCTTTTTTAATGGTTATCCTCTTCACCTGTGTTACTCCTTGCTGTTGCAGTTCTGAGGCTATTTCATCCTCTTCCATACCGTGGAGTTCTTGAGTATGAATTACTCCTTTGCAGCTGTTTAGAGAAGGCTGAGGAAAAGCCTTCATTGGAACACCAGCCAGCACATTACACCGCAACAAATTTTCAGAATGGGATTTCTTTAAGCATTCCACAAAAATCTGGCCAGACTTCAGTTTTTTAACATCCTTAACTGACCCTGCAATACCTGAAATTCCTTTCTGTACAGCAAAAGGGAACAGCTTAGAAAGAGGCATATCTGATGAAAGTGACTCTAAAACAATAAGCCTCGGCCAGTTATCACCATTTGAAAGAGCCATCCTGCTAATTCTTGGGTCATCCACATCGTCTTCCAACATTCGTTTTTTAGGGGTTTGTTTAGTAGCCATATTTGATAGAGTGTGATTCATCATCCCTGCTCCCCACCCTCCTTGGAGCCCTACAAGGGGATGCACAGAGCCGCGGACCTCCTGCAGGTTATGCACCAGGGATACAGGGATGGTTTACTCAAGCAATAAAGCACAAAAGTGCAAATTACTCAGTTGACCCTCCGCCATAGGCTTCTGGGATTAGGAGATGTTATACTGCCAAAAGACATCCCAGAGTAGACCTTGACAAGCCGATTGATTGGACCGGGCCCTTCCAACCTCCCGTCTAAGTGAAGTAGGAGCCAAAGCACTGTGTTGGACTTGTGAAAGCCGCAGTAAGACACATTCCTCAAGAACCAGGATCTCTTCCTCCACTGACACGAGTCGCAACTCACGGCAAACAAGTTGCCCCATTTGTTACCTCATACGATCAGCAAGGGGGTGCTCGAAACCACTTTAACCCTTGGTCCCCTTAGGGGATTATGACGTACAAAGTTATTGGAGATTTTTACCGTAACCCTGGTAGGGGAGGCTAACAGGTACAAGTCCTTGCCCACGGGACACCCGGGAGTATCAATGAGGGTTAAAAGGAACCCCGATTATATTGGCATGTTAGCTCTATATGCTTTATTTTTATGTTAGTAACATAACTATAATATAAATTTTTTGAAAATAATTCCCAGTTTTATAGATTTTTAAAAAAACTTTATTACAATGTAAATGGCCATTTTTGTTTACGTCGCAATGCATTCTGGGTAGTGACGTAGAATGGTTGCAGCCGTTTTTTCTGTCTTATACAAGCCAAGAAGCGAAGCTACCAACTACTGCCATTTGTCAGTGAAAATGCCACATTGTGCGGCTTTTGGATGTAATTTCCAATCAAAGGGAAATAAAGAGAGTGGGGTAAGCCTCCATAGCTTTCCTAAAGAGGGAGAGTTGAGGAAAAGGTGGGGCGGCAGCGGCTTAGGAGGTAGAGCAGGTCATCTAATAACCCGATGGTTGGCGGTTCGCATCACGCTCTCCCCAGATATCCTGCCGTTGTATCCCTGGGCAAGACACTTCACCCACATTCCCTCCAGTGCCCATAACACTGGGTATGAATGTATAAAAATGTTTAAATGCTCGGTGGTGGCCGTTGGCGCGGATTGGCAGCCACATTTCCGTCACTCTGAGTGTCTGTGATCACGCGCTATAGCGCACACTTGATAAAGCTGACGTATATATTAATCACGCTGTGATAAAGCACGATATTGCTCAAAGCACGCGCATGAGACATGTCTGTGATCACGCGTTATAGCGCACGCCTGACAAAGCTGACATGTATTAATCACGCTATGATAAAGCACAAAATCGCTCAAAGCGCACGCTCCAGCGCTTTGCGCACGCTCCAGCGAACCACGGTTCGAATTTTGTCACCAGTTCAAATTTTTATAAAGCCCACGCTTGATAAAGCTGATATATATATTTATCACACTATGATAAAGCTCTATATCGCTCAAATGAGCGATATAGCGTGCGCTCGAGTGTCTCTCCGCTCCGCGAGTGTCTCTCTGCTTTGAGTGTCTCAAGCGTGCGCTTGAGGAAGCATTATTTTAAGGTGAAACTTATATATTGTTGATTTACTTACAATAGAATGCTCAAACACAAAAAATTTTCTACAAGCATGATGGGCACTGAACTGATAAATATAGACTCTCAGCAACATAAAACAATTTCTCTGTTGCTTTCTCAGACTGCGGGTTGAACATCCATAAGCAGTGCTCCAAAGTCGTTCCAAATGACTGCCAGCCAGATCTTCGACATGTCAAGCCAAGCATGCGCTTTGAGTGATATGGTGCTTTATCACAGCGTGATTAATACATATGTTGTGGCGACCCCCACAGCCTACGGGACAAGCAGAGCGCTCAGCTGGAGCTATTAGCAGAACAGTGAGATGTATGGACTGATATCAATAGGCAGCCTCTCTGTCTAATCCTGGCACCAGTAATCTTGCTATTGATATGTGTGACTCTAATGCAAATGTCCATGCTTTACTGCTGTGCATGTATTGTCTGTAGCTGGGTATATAAGTCAACTGCATATCGCTTGCTCTCTCTTTTTTTTTGACCATTCGCATTACTTGTTGCAGAGGGCTCGCTCCAGCGCGCTCCCACTGCGCTGGGGTGAACCCTCGTGATGGAGGATGAATAAAACACCCTTTTAAACTTCAGTTCGCCGTGTCCACCTGCACTTATTTCGTGCCTCCACAATGTCAGCTTTATCAGGCGTGCACTATAGCGCGTGATCACAGACATGTCTCATGCGCACGCTTTGAGCGATATCGTGCTTTATCACAGCGTGATTAATATATATGTCAGCTTTATCAAGCGTGCACTATAGCGCGTGATCACAGACACAGAGTGACAGAAATGTGGCTGCCAATCCGCGCCAACGGCCTCTCCGGCCACCACCGAGCATTTAAACATTTTTACACATTCATACCCAGTGTTATGGGCACTGGAGGGAATGCGGGTGAAGTGTCTTGCCCAGGGACACAACGGCAGGATATCTGGGGAGAGCGTGATGCGAACCGCCAACCATCGGGTTATTAGACGACCTTGTGGCCGCACATGGCCAAAACATAATGAGCAGCATCTTTGACAAGAACAAAGGACAGACTTCCCTTGGAGATAACAGGAAGCTGCGAAATGTGATCTTTTGTATGCAGAGACGGCTTGGAGGATGCTTTGTGTGTCAGAGTCTGAAGAACAAAGGGCAGACTTCCCTTGGAGATAACAGGAAGCTGCGAAATGTCATCTTTTGTATGCATAGACGGCTTGGAGGATGCTTTGTGTGCCAGAGTCTGTGAGGGGGATATTAAAGGATTAAGGAAGTGCATGCAAAGTGATCTTTTATGTGAATGCAAGGTGACCTTTTGATATGTAGAAGGGCCTGAGTATATAAGTGAAGAGTTCTGTGTGAGATGCCTTCTTTTCTACTATGCTCATGAGAGAGAATGTGTAATAAACTGTTTGAGACCAACTTGCCTCATCATTTACACATTCTACACTGGTGACCCCAGACGAAGCATGCAACACGAAGAGAATTCCCCGGAGCCAGCCTCCCAATGAGGCTGGCTCCGGGGAAGTTCCACCGTACCACCGTGCCAGTTCAAGCGCTCGGGAAAACGCCAAGACTGGGGGTCGGTAGCAGCTGCGACCCTCGGGGAGGAGAACAAGCTGCTCTACTTGACAGATGCACGCTCGGGGAGGCATTTCCTCTTGGACACAGGCGCCCAGTTGAGTTTCATCATGCCGTCCTACGCCGACCGGCTGGCAGGTTCCAGCGGCCCCCAGATGGCAGCAGCAAACGACTTGGACATTAAAACCTTTGGTGAGAGGGACTTCCGGGAAGATGGCGGAGAGACATAACGCTTAAACAGAGAGCTCTCCCTAGCCGGATTAAAAATCATCGGTAAATGGCCAACTCGACATAAGCGGATCAATAAACTAAGGGATGAAAACACGAAGGAGCCAGGCACAAGGACAAAAGCAGGGTAAAATTAAAGAATTCCTCTTCAACAACGCAGGAGAAATCGCTGAACACGAGGCCCAAAAAAACGAGGTGACTGCAGCAGAGAAAATGGAGGACGCCAGACTCGATAACATGAACACTGGCTTCGCCAGTTTGGGTAAAGAGTTGAAAGACTTCAAGCGGCAACTACAACAGGATTTAGCGGCTCTTAAGGAGGAGCTGAAAAAAGAGATTAAGGAGGAAATTATGGGTCTCCAAAGAGAAATGGAGCGCAAGCTAGCAGAAAACATGGAGAAGCTGCGCTCTCAGCGGGCTTGTATGACAGAAGCACAGGCCTGAATATCGGAGCTGGAAGATTGGAAGAGCGAGGCAAGCGAACAGCTACAGACCCTGACGGCACAAACGCAGAGGATGCAGGAGAAAATAACCGACCTGGAGAGCAGGTCCAGACGGAGCAATATACGCATCTTCGGGATCCTGGAGGGCATTGAAGGCAACTCGATGACGAAATTCATGGATCAGTTCTTAAAAAAAGAGCTGGAGCTTCCCGGTGAAGCGGATCTGCAGATTCAACGAGCGCACAGAGCCTCGGCACAGAACCCGAAGCCAAACTCTCCACCCAGGTCAGTTGTGGTAAACTTTCTGAAATATGACATAAAGGAAAGAATCCTGACACAAGCGTGGAAAAAAAAGATACGAATCGGCGACAAACAGATATTCTTTGATCATGACTACCCGACAGAAATTGTGCAGCAGCGGAAGAAATATGCCAACATTAAAAAAACGCTGAAAGAGAAAAAAATTAGATTCCAAACGCCGCTAACGAAGATGAGGATTCATTGGGAGGACGGCGTGAAGACATACAACACAGCCAGAGAGGCAGCGCGGGACATGATGGAGCGGGGCTTTGTGGTGAGCGTGCCGGAGGAAGCGGCTGGAGCAGCGGCGGCCATGAACGCATCACGACAGCTGGAGTGGAGGCGAGTGAGCGGCAGAAGACGGGAGGAGACGTGGAGCAGCGGGCCCTGGAAAAACTGCAAGGCTTTCAACTGAAAGCCTAGATTGTAACAAAGATTAAGAAAGGCACAGAAGAAATGAAGGCCAAGAAGACAAGGTAAAAGAGAAACAGACGGCTAGGAGAGGTTTAAGTGATATTTGTTGGACATTTCTAGACTAATGACTATTACTTGGATAGTAACTAGAGGTCTAGGGAGGGCCCTTCACTCTGTGAGGACATTCCCTCCACCCACCAACAGGGACCAGTGGGCAGAAGAAAGGCCCAAAGTACGGAGGTCGAGATTTTTTAATGTGTTTTTATATAAATATGTGTTATTTTTGTTGTTAAAGGGGCTAGGAGCACAAGTTAAAAAAATGGAAAAATATGAATATGGGTAAAAATCTTAAGATAATGACACTAAACGTGAATGGTCTGAACTCACCTGTTAAAAGGGAAAGAATAATAAGAAAATTCAAGAAGGAAAAAGCCGAAATTATATTTATGCAAGAGACACATTTAAGCAAGACAGAACATGTGAAACTAAAGAGATTTGGCTATAAGAACTCCTACTACAGTTCATTTAAGGGAGGAACTAAAAGGGGGGTTATGATACTAATTTCAAATAAAATACAATTTGAGTGTGAACAAGAAAGCCAGGATAAAGAAGGCAGGTATGTAATAATAAAGGGAAGAATAGATGGTATGCAGATCACATTAGTGAACATCTATGCCCCACCAGAAAGTGACAAGGGTTTTTTTCAACATCTGTTTGATCTCATAGCAACACACAGTGAAGGAGTCCTAATTTGTGGAGGAGACTTAAATGCTGTCATGGATCATGAAGTTGATACAACAAGTGTTAAGAAGACAAAAAAACATGTAACAAAGTTCATAAGAACCTCACTGGCAGAAATGGGTATGGTAGACATATGGAGGGACCTGCACCCACTCGAAAAAGACTATACATATTATTCAGCAGTCCATAAAGTACACTCTAGAATAGATTACTTCCTTATGAATGAAGGTGACAGACACAGGGTGAGAAATTGTTGGATTGGAGGGGCAGAAATATCAGATCATAATCCTATATACATGGAAATATATTTAAACAATAGAAAATGACAAACAACATGGAAACTTAATGTAGGACTGTTAAATGATGATAAAATGAAAGAAAGAATAAAAGTAAACATAAACGAGTATATCCAAGAGAATGACAATGAAGAAGTGGACCCAACAATACTATGGGATGCACTAAAAGCCGTGTTAAGAGGTAAATTAATTGTTGAAACAGGAAAAGCAAATAAGTCTAAACTGGAAGCATATGAACAAAGATGTGAGAGACTGAGGGAATTAGAACGTAAACAACAAAGCACAAATGACCCAAAAATATATCAAGAAATTAAAGAAGAAAAAATAAAGATAAAAGAAACACAAATAGATGAAATTGAAAGGAAAAATAGATATCTAAAGCAAAAATATTATGAAACGGGACCAAAAGCCACAAAACTGCTGGCAAAACGGTTAAGAAAACAACAAACAATGAATAATGTATGTAAGATTAAAGACCCCATCACAAATAAAACCACAGTTAACCCAGAAAACATCGAAGAAATATTCCATAATTTCTATCAAGAACTATACTCGCAACCTGAAGAAACAAATACTAAAGATATTAAAAAATTTCAATGCACATTGGACTTGCCATCAATAGGAAATCAACAAAATGAAAAGCTAACAGCAGAAATAACAACACAAGAGATTAGAGATGTGATTAAGTCACTTAAAAATGGTAAATCACCAGGTAGTGATGGATACTCATCTGAGTTTTATAAACTGTTTATAGAAGAACTCACGCCACAGCTCCTAAAGTCATTTAATTGGACGTTGAACAACAACAAAATACCTCCATCATGGAACGAAGCCATTATTTCAGTTATTTTAAAGCCAGGGAAAGATAAAGAACAATGCGGAAACTATAGACCAATCTCTTTATTAAATGTGGATTATAAAATATATACAACAATTATATGTAAACGAATAAAGACATTCTTGACGGAATTGATAGAAGATGATCAAACTGGTTTCATAGAGGGACGCCAAACACATGACAATATCAGCAGAACAATACATATAATTAATCAAATACATAAAGAAAAGAAAAGCGCAGTAATAATGAGTTTAGACGCAGAAAAAGCATTTGACAGGGTTAACTGGAAATTCCTATATAGTGTGCTGGAACGCTTTGGATTTAACGAAAAATCAGTACAATGCATAAGGACGCTGTATCAAGAACCTGTGGCAAGAATCAAGATAAACGGTAGCTTAACAGACAAAGTAAATATACAAAGATCAACTAGGCAGGGATGCTGCTTATCGCCCACCTTGTTTGCTCTGTTCATAGAGCCACTGGCTCAAGCGATACGACAAAATAAGAAATTAAAAGGTGTAACAATAAAGGGAGCGGAACACAAGATTGGGATATTTGCAGACAATATTATAGTTTACCTTGAACAACCAGATGAATCAATAATGGAAATGATGAACTTGATAGAAAATTTTGGAAAATTATCAGGATACAAGATAAACATAACAAAAACACAAATACTGACATTCCACTATAACCCTCTAAACCAGATAACTGAGAAGATCAAACTAAACTGGAAACAAAAAGAAATAAAATACCTTGGAGTGAACATACCTAAAGATCTAAGCAAAATCTATAAAGTAAACTATGATAGGTTGGAACAAGAAATAAAAAAAGATATTGATAGATGGTCAATCTTAAATATGGATCTGAATTCAAAAATTGAGACAGTCAAAATCAGCATACAACCTAGATTACTTTACCTCTTCCAGGCTCTACCAACAGAGATTCCAGATGCCCAGTTCTCAAAGTGGGACAGGATGATATCGAGATTTGTTTGGGGAGGTAAAAAGCCAAGAGTGAAATATAAAACTCTCCAGTTACCAAAAGAGAAAGGAGGCATGAGTCTACCGAGTCTAAAGGAATATTACTACTCAGCACAAATAAGATATATCATATGTTGGTGTGACGAGGGATATGAGGCAAAATGGAAAGAAATGGAAAAGGAAATTGAGGGACTCCCAGTACAAAGCATAATAGGAGATAAAGATGCATATAAGCAAATCAAACAAATAGACCCAATCACTAAATTTACTTTGGAACTGTGGTATAAAATAGTACAAAAGTATAATATAAAGGAAGACATAAAACTATTGAAATGGGTAGCATTTGACAGTCAGTTTGAACCGGCAAAACAAGATAGGGGATACAAAAATCTGGTGAACAAGGGAATCACAGCATGGGGCAATATCGGAAAAAAAGATCTCGGGAGCTTTGTAAACATCAGGAGAAAATTTAAACTAGAAAGATCGGAATTCTTCAGATATCTGCAGATGAGAGACTATTATATGAAGAAGATTAGGCATAACCTCCAAACAGATGTGAGCGAGATTATACAATTCATTTTAAGCTCATATACAGGAAATAAAATAAGAATTATTTCAAAGCTATATCAGAAACTTATGGCAAACAATCATTCAAGTAACTATATAAAGGAGAAATGGGAGAAAGAGCTCAATTTAAACATAACAGAAGAAAGCTGGCAGGAAATATGGAAAACACAACACACATCAACAAATTCAAGGACATGGAGGGAATTTGGATGGAAAAACCTGATTCGCTTTTTCATTACACCACAGATTCAAGGAAAATATACAAACACCCAATCTTTATGCTGGAGGGGATGTGGGGCTCAAAATGCAGACCACTCACATATGTTTTGGAAATGCTGCAAAATCTCATCATTCTGGAAATCTATACATGTGACAATACAGAGGATATTAGGATATAATATACCAATGAACTGTAACCTGATGTACTTATGTGATCTTAAAAGAGACAATGTAATACAGGCTGAGGACAGATATCTAGTTAAAATCTTGTTGATTGCATGTAAAAAAACAATCACAAAAAAATGGCGATCAGAAGTTCTTCCTGACCAAGAGCAATGGACTGACATTGTTGAGGACATACGTATGATGGAAAAACTAACATATCGACAAAGAATGCAAGAAGGACTATGGGAAAAAAATGGCGGAAATGGACACACTACAAAGTGCAACAACGAGACAGAAATTGAACGAATAACCAAAGACGCTGGAAAAACCAGAAGAATTAAGAGATGGAAACTAAAAACTTGATGCTCCAACATTTGTTCCCCCCCCCTTTTTTTTCTTCTTCTTTTTTTTTCTTTCTTACTCTAGCCCCTTTGTTTTTAAATGTAGACTGTGATCTGAATGCAATATATATGATGAAAAATGAATAAAAATCTAAGTTTCAAAAAAAAAAAACCTTTGGTGAGAGGACTCTGCTTCTGTCTCTACATGGTCGTACTTTTGAGTGGACTTTTGTCATAGCAGCATTGAATTTCAACATATTGGGGGCTGAGTTTTTGTGCTCACATGGGTTGTTGGTTGATGTCGCAAACAGGCGCCTGGTGAATGTACTGTCTTTTGATTCTATTCCCTGTACAGCTCGAGCGTCCCGGCCAACAGCACAAGCCAATGTCACAGCTGCAAGCGGTAAGTTCCACACACTGCTCACTCAGTTCCCAGCACTCACGGTCCCCACATTTTCGGCAGCTGTCGCTAAACACGGGGTGGAACATTTTATTATCACAACTGGGCCGCCCATTTTTGAAAAAAACTTGGTGCTTGGACGCAGCTAAACTGGCCATAGCGCGCGAGGAGTTCGCCAACCTGGGGAGGTTGGGCATCATCAGGCGTTCAAACAGCCCATGGGCTTCCCCGCTACACATGGTCCCTAAAGCTAACGGTTTGTGGCGACCTTGTGGGGATTTCCGCAGATTGAACAACACCACAGCGCACGACCGCTACCCAATTCCTCACATCCAAGATTTTTCCGTTCATTTGGCAGGAGCGCGCGTTTTTTCTAAAATAGACTTGGTCCGCGGTTACCACCAAGTCCCAGTGCGCACTGAGAACATACCCAAAACAGCGGTGATAACTCCGTTTGGCCTATTCGAGTTTTTGCGCATGCCATTCGGGCTGAAAGGGGCTGCACAGACGTTCCAACGCATGATGGATGCGGTGCTGCACGATCTCCCTTTCATATTCATCTACCTGGATGATATTTTCGTAGCCAGCGTGTCCGAAGACGAACACGAAACCCACCTCACGGCGGTTTTCTGGAGGTTGGGAGAGCACGGTTTAAAAATCAATCCAGTGAAGTGTCAGTTCGGGGTGACGCAGATTGATTTTTTTGGGGCACCGCGTCTCTCCAGAAGGAGCGGTTCCGCTGCCTGACAAATTGCGCGCGGTTGCAGATTTTCCCCGACCACAAACGGTCAGGGCGTTACAGGAGTTTTTGGGAATGTTGAATTTTTACAACTGTTTCCTCCCCCGCACAGCGCAGCTCATGCAACCACTGTACGCCGCGCTCAGAAAGCAGAAACCCGCAAATAAGATCAAATGGTCCCCGGAGCGAGAGCGGGCATTCTCGGAAGTCAAAGCAACCCTGGCAAATGCTGCATTGTTGGCACATCCAGACCCAACGGCCCACATAGCGCTCATAGCGCTGATAAGAACAAAGGGCAGATTTCCCTCGGAGATAACAGGAAGCTGCAAAATGTGATCTTTTGTATGCAGAGAAGGTTTGGAGGATGCTTTGTTTGCCAGAGTCTGAAGAACAAAGGGCAGACTTCCCTTGGAGATAACAGGAAGCTGCGAAATGTCATCTTTTGTATGCATAGATGGCTTGGAGGATGCTTTGTGTGCCAGAGTCTGTGAGGGGGATATTAAAGGATTAAGGAAGTGCATGCAAAGTGATCTTTTATGTGAATGCAAGGTGACCTTTTGATATGTCGAAGGGACTGAGTATATAAGTGAAGAATTCTGTGTGAGATGCCTTCTTTTCTACTATGTTCATGAGAGAGAATGTGTAATAAACTGTTTGAGACCAACTTGCCTCATCATTTACACATTCTACAACCTGCTCTACTTCCTGAGCTGCTGCCGCCCCACTTTTTCCTCAACTTTCCCTCTTTAGGAAAGCTATGGAGGCTTACCCCGCTCTCTTTATTCCCCTTTGATTGGAAATTACATCCAAAAGCCGTGCAATGTGGCATTTTCACTGACAAATGGCAGTAGTTAGTAGCTTCGCTTCTTGGCTTGTATAAGACAGAAAAAAACGGCTGCAACCATTCTACGTCACTACCCAGAATGCATTGCGAGGTAAACAAAAATGGCCATTTACATCGTAATAAAGTTTTTTAACCACTTGCACTCCGGGCAATTTTCCTAAAAATGCCAAAAAATAACGTGCCCAAAGTAAATCGAAAGCTGTTATTCAACCCTTTGCAGCATCTTCATGGGGTTGGTCTCATTTAAAAGAAAACACTTTGAATTTTTTGGCAAAAAAAACATAATCTCTCTACGTGCTCCGGCCACTGAGTTACAGTCATCTAAACATACTGAACTTGAAGAAAATAAATTTGGACACAGTGTTTTTTTGGATACAAATGCTTACAAATAACACACAGCTGTCCGATCCGGCTGGAAAATGCAACAGAAATGTAGAACCAAGTGTTATCAAGCTGAGATCCAAATTTGGTAACAATACCACAAAAAATGAATATTTTACACAGCTTTGTTCTCAGGTAGTTCCCAGGCATTTTGGAACTGTGCCAAATTGTGCCAAATGGCACAGTTTGGAAAAACATCTGTAACTTTTGAATAATTCAATGTAGAATCTTCATTTTGGGCTCTAATGAAAGGTCACACTCAGGGCTGTGTCTGTGTGTGTGTGTGTGTGTGTGGGGGGGGGTTGTCCCCCCCCCACTAAAAAAGACGGGAGTTCGGCCCTCGCCACATGATGGATTACACTCCTTGCATGTTTTCACAGCGCCCCCCCCTCGCTACTGTGTGTGTGTGTGGGGGGGTTGTCCCCCCCCCCCCCCCCCCCCGCTGCAGAAGACGGCCATCGCTACATGAAGGAATAGACTCATACGCTTCCCCCCACGGACCGGGGGGGGGGGGGGCGTTCACGGTCCGAACACGGCAAATGAACCGTTTATCGCGGCGCACGCACTTCGTACTTCGTGCGCAGTACAGTTGTAATTTACCGATCGGTCAAAAGTCATTTTTGGATTACAGTTTTCAGGGAGAAATAATAATTTAGCTTATAACACCTTACCTCTTCACAGCAGCAGAGTCGTGGCAAACTTCTCTTCCCCATTGTAAGATGAACGCGACGCTGCTCGGCTCGTGGATCCCGATCAAAACATAATTCCATTATTGCGGTTTTGGTGAATGATTTACGACCTTTGTCGTCGGTCTATGATGACGGAAGAGAATCCTGAACGTCTATTCTGCTGGAATGAGTGCAGGTCCCACTTGTGGGTGGTCTCCATGCTGCTGGGTCTGTAGTAGATTCGTCCAGCGTCCTTTGTTTTCATCTGTTGCAACAGTAAATCTCTCTTCACCCAGCCTGAATTTCTGTGCTTCAATTGGCTCCTGCGTTCACAGTAGGCGGGTCCTCCTTCCTAGATTTTCATTCATTGGCTCTTCAAGGTTTCAGAAACCCAATTCAAGGCTCTTATTAGTCGAATGAGAGGTCAATCAGATGAACTAATCTGTTCGCGGCTGTCTCTGCAGTTTTTTTTTGAGTGGCGCTTGGACGCCACTACATCACCATCACCACCATCATGCGTCATGCGTCCAAGCGCGCACGAAGGCGCTCTCGTGCGCCCTCGTGCGTCTTAGGATGCAGAGACTTGCCCGCCCATGGAACAACGGAGTGCAAGTGGTTAAAAATCTATAAAACTGGGAATTATTTTCAAAAAAACTGTATTATAGTTATGTTACTAACATAAAAATAAAGCATATAGAGCTAACATACCAATATAATCGGAGTTCCTTTTAAGAGGCGCTCCATTATCCCCCTAGTCCAACAGACCCCCTTGCCCGGATGCAGTTTAGCGTCATACCCAGGGCAGATTAGGCTGAGCAAGATTGTAAATAATGACGAAGGCTTTTGTTTTATCATACCAAGCTGTTCTGTTCAGAATGCCCAAAGTTAGGATGACTTAGGATGACCAGGTCACGTAAAGATCATAGCAGAATGTTCAGTGCTGTCCATAGATTAGAAGCAGACTCGGGGAAAGATGGCTCTTGTTGTCTTTAGGTTTAGATAAGGTCAGGGACGCCTGCCCAGGGTATAAGAAGCAACATCCTTGAACACGTTAGGAAGTTGGTGTGAGCAAGCTCTGAGACACATTATGCTGTGACCGACTGCCTCCTTTTTCTGATCAGAATGAGAATAAATGGCTCAGAACTTGGAAACCGCCTACTGATTATTGATTCAGTTTCAATCAATTCATTTTTGATCTAGCATCTCCAAAGAAGAGAAAAACAACTAACTTTATATCCTTGAGGCAGCTGGTAGAAAACCAGCGAAGCCAGTGTTTGTGTTGGAACAAGCAAGCTAGCTGATAAAGCTAACCTTTGTGCCAAAGGCTTTTTGAGAACGATGCTGAGATCCAGACTTCACCGACATTCAAGAGTGTCACTCGCTTGGGAAGTCTTAATTCTTCTTAACAACTGAAGAAAATGAACGAGTAGTAACCGAGGTTTGCTGTTCTGATGGCAAAATGTCAGAACACCAACTAATCAGTCTGTGGCTTTGAGGATTACAAGTAGCTGTGAGTCTACAAATAAACTGCTTATTGTTAACAATGAGGGATAACAATTAGACACCAAGACAACGATGCCTAACTTCATCTGAAAGCACCTGGACAGGTGAGTGTGCTGAATGAAGCCAGCCTTTAGATTTAAGATTCCTTTGTTGGTCCCACAATGGGGAAATTACAGGGCATCCACATGAGTGGATGAGGCAAATTAGGCACGTGTTTAAAAAAAAAAAAAAAACTCCGTTCAAAAACAGAGAAAAACAAACAGGAGAAATTAAGTTGAGGGCTCTGAATAATTTATGGGCTGATGTGAATAAACATGGATAAGTGTTATGAAGATGAATACAGTATATTTAGCTTTGTACATGTCTGGATAGGTCATGCTAGCCCACTTCTCCATGTCTTTTGGCCAATTTTGCTTTGGAATGATATCGGGAGCCTGCCTCTCAATTAAATCTAATTTGTCATCATACCACTATCTGTCATTATCAAGAGTTTGATAATAAATTTTGGACATTTTTACATTTTTTCACTGCATTATGCGCCACAATTATTACAATTATCAATTATCCCCCCCAGCATGTCCGCCGATCTCCTTTCACCACACCGGAAGTCACGTGATTAAAACTATGAATAGGTACGGCAGCTGTAGCCTTGTGAGGGTAGCTCCTCCGGTCTCCACCGCAGTGTCTGGGAACGTCTTTGTCCTTCACTGGCGGTTGAGAGTCTTTGTCCTTTCAGAGGTGTGAAGTCGCCTTACATATGTAATCACCAAACATTCTCACATGCTTCAACATATGTAGGTTATGGAATATATGATTAATATAGCCCACAGGGTGGAACATTTTATAACTACCACCGGCCCCCCTGTTTTTGCAAAAGCTCGGCGCTTGGACCCAGCTAAACTGGCCATAGCGCGTGAGGAATTCGCCAACCTGGAAAAACTGGGCATCAATAGGCGCTCTAACAGCCCCTGGTCTTCACCACTGCATATGGTCCCCAAGGCTGATGGCTCGTGGCGGCTTTGCGGTGATTTCCACAGGATAAAATAACGCTTCAGCACACGACCACTACCCGATTCCGCACATCCAGGATTTTTTGGCGCATTTAGCGGGGGCGCGCATTTTTTCTAAAATAGATTTGGTGCGCGGTTACCACCAAGTCCCAGTCCGCGCTCAAGACATACCCAAAACAGCGGTAATAACTCCTTTTGGGCTTTTCGAGTTTTTGTGCATGCCTTTTGGACTCAAGGGTGCCGCGCAGACGTTCCAGCGCATGATGGATGCAGTTTTACGCGGCCTCCCTATCGTGTTCGTCTACTTGGATGATATTTTGGTAGCCAGCACATCCGAAGACGAACACGAAAACCACCTCACAGCGGTTTTTCAGAGGCTAGCGGAGCAAGGGTTAATAATTAACCCGGCGAAGTGCCAGCTTGGGGTGACGCAAATAGATTTTTTGGGGCACCGCGTTTCTCCAGAAGGAGCGGTCCCTCTGCCCGATAAAGTACGCGCAATAACAGAGTGTCCCCAACCTCAGACGGTCAAAGCATTGCAGGAATTTTTGGGAATGGTTAATTTTTATAACCGTTTCCTCCCCAGCGCAGCGCAGCTCATGCAACCATTGTACGCGGCACTTAAAAAACAAAAACCTGCAAATAAGGTTCAGGTTCAGGTTCAGGTTACTTTATTTGTACCCGTAGGTAGATTTGTTTTGCAGTTGGTGACATCCATATTTACAAGCCACTAATTACATTCAACATAGACACAAACACAGGCACACATCTTACAAAATAGGTAAATATAAAATATGTACAATATAATTTTTATAGCTTGTTCAACTCTTTGACAGCAGCAGGGACAAAGCTGTTTTTGTAGCGCTGGGTTCTACTTTTTGGGACAGCAAACCTCCGTCTGGAGGGAAGAAGCTGAAAGTTGCAGTGCAAAGGGTGGGAGTCATCATTTAAAATCGAGTCGGCCATCCTCTGTACTTGTCTGGTGTACAGGGATGTCAGGCTCAGCTGTGACTCACCAAGCAAACGACTGGACCATCTGACTACCTGATCCAAGGATTTCCTCTGTTTCAGTTTTATCTGACCAAACCATGACATTAAAGAAAAGGATAAAACAGATTCAATAAAAGCCCGATAGAACATAGTCATTATGGTTCGGTCAATTTGGAAGCGTGCAATTTTCCTCAAACAATGCAAATGTTTGCATTTAAGATAAGATCGAGTGGTCCCCGGAGCAGGAGCGCGCATTCTCCCAGGTCAAATCAGCCCTGGCGAACGCTGTTTTGTTGGCACACCCAGTGCCAACGGCTCGTATGGCGCTCACCACGGACGCTTCCGATTTAGCGGTGGGGGCGGTCGTCGAACGGTTTGTGGCAGGGAGCTGGCAACCTCTCGCGTTTTTCAGCAAAACCTTGCGCAATAACAAGCAGAAATACAGCGCGTTCGATAGGGAGCTGTTGGCCCTGCATTTGGCCATCCGCCATTTCCAGTTCTGGCTGGAGGGGCGCCGGTTCACCGCGTTTGTAGACCATAAGCCGCTAACGTTTGCGATGGCCAAGATTTCAGAGCCTTGGTCAGGCCGGCAGCAAAGACAGCTGGCCGCGATATCGGAGTTCTCCACCGATATTCAGCATGTCGCGGGCAAACATAATGTAGTGGCAGATTGTCTTTTGCGTGCAGTAGCAGCGCCAGGCCCCCTGGGGGCAGACTCGGTGGCCGTGGCCACGGGCCAGGTTTGTGGCGCGGAAGCGCTCGCAGCCCCGGTCCGCGTAGGTTTAGGTTATGCAGCCATGGCCGCGGAGCAGGTTAGTGACGTGGATGTGCGCGCGCTCCAGTCTGGACCAACAGGGTTAAGGCTGGAGCACAGGGTGCAGCAGATAGGTATCCCCCCTCTAATCTGCGATGTCTCCACGGGGCGTGGTTCCAGCTGCATGGCGCCGCCGCGTTTTTGACTCAATCCATTCTCTGGCGCACCCGGGGGTGCGCGCATCGATTAAAATGGTGGGGGAAAAATTTGTTTGGCCGGGGTTGCGTAAACAGGTCAAAGAGTGGGCAGCAGCCTGCGTAGCGTGTCAGCGAGCCAAAATACACAAGCATACTAGAGCCCCTTTGGAGCCTTTTCACATTCCGGCTAAACGTTTCGATCATGTGCATGTCGACTTGGTGGGCCTCCTTCCGTTGTGGCAGGGGTGCACACACCTTTTGACGATGGTAGATCGCACCACGCGCTGGCCAGAAGTGGTTCCTCTGGCGTCAACTACGGCAACAGACGTTGCACGCGTGTTTTTAACGGCTTGGGTTGCGCGTTTTGGAGTTCCGTCGGACATAACATCTGACAGAGGTCCCCTATTCGTTTCTGAACTCTGGTCATCCATGGCCCACAGCCTGGGGGTGAAAATTCACCATACTACCGCGTATAACCCCCAAGCTAACGGTTTGTGCGAACACTTTCATAGGTCATTGAAAGCAGCCCTCAGAGCATCTCTTACGGATACAAATTGGGTGGATAAACTTCCATGGGTTTTATTAGGGTTGCGTTCTGCACCTAAGGAGGATTTGCAAGCCTCGCCGGCTGAATTAGTTTTTGCTCAACCTCTCCGTTTGCCGGGCGAATTCCTTCCGGACAACCGCGCACCAAATTGCCCCCCCGCTCAGCTGTTGCAGAGCGACACGGGATCAAACACCTTTCCTGGCCCAGTTCATCACAGTTTTCCGCGCGTTTTTGTGCCTAGAGCTTTAAAAAATGCAGAATTTGTTTTTGTCAGACACGATGCTCAAAGGCCAGGTTTGCGACCGCCTTACGACGGGCCTTTCAGAGTGTTGGAGACAGGGGAGAAACATTTTTTGCTTGATTTGGGAGACAGAAAAGAGTTGGTCTGCATTAACAGACTCAAACCCGCCTTTGTTTTGGCTGATGAACACGTGCAGTTGGCCAGGGCCCCCCGCCGTGGCAGGCTGCCGGGAAGACATTGTTCCAAGCCACCACAGGGATGTACTAATGACTCTGATTCACAGATGCAAGGAGCCGCTGCAGAAGGAGCAAAGCCGGCTTACAGCAGATATGGCAGGAGGTTAGAGCCCAAGAAATTGGGGATGGATTTGTGATATGTTGATATGGACGGTACAGCGAGCCGCCCAAGGCGGCGGATGATGCCGCTAATAAATAATAAGGAATAAATTAGGACACCCCCATATTCATTCCCGCTTAAAACTGTTAAAATAAATGTTAAAAAAGGCAAATAAAAACAAAAACAAGGCTGGATATATGAACATTTATGAATAAAGAATTGAATATTTAATGGAGTTGTGGAGCATATATTGAATTCATATTTCCCACATATGCATGACTGTATGTGTATTGGGGGCTTCACGTCTCAGAGGACAAAAGAGGTCTGGGCCTGTAGAGATCTACAGGAGATGAGGAGGAGGTGTGAGTTCAGGCCTTTGTCTTGGAGAGGATGCCCCAGTGGGACTCCTGGAACATCGAGGGATAAGAGACAATAGAAGATCAAAGAGGCATTGTGACTGAGATTATGTACCATGGATTGTATGTTTGCTTAAGAACCATGTGACTTAGGTTGTGTGGCTTCTGCAGGGTATAAGAAGTGTGATATGTGATTGCTCAGCCTCTTCTGTTTTTGAGAGATTGATAGAGGATGTGTTCTTTCAATAAAACTGATCCTGAGAAATAAACTCAGTCTCATCCTTGAACACATTCTCTACAGAGTGTTCTAATTTTTTCACGACTGTATAGTCATCCACACGTCAGTGTGTCAGCTGCTGTTCAGCTGATTGCTGATGTCACATAAGCTTGACAAACTTTGCCCAGAAGAACCAAAATTTATACTTGGGAGATTTTAACCACTGTAATTTCAATACTTCATTGAAAATATGAACAGGATGAGACTTGTGCTCCAACACAAAAAGCATCAGGATTGATCTTTGTTATGGGTCTGTAAAAGAGGCTTCTAAATCCCTGCCCACGCCTTCACTGGGAGCCTCCTATCATAATAGTGTGTACTGTGGGGAGCGTGAAAAGACGAGGCTGAATTATTCTTTAATTCAGGTTTTATTCTCACCATCACATCCCCAGCAATCTCTCAGGAACAGAAGAGAGATAGCTGAGTCAAAACCTCTTCATTTATACATGCAAGAACAAAAGGGAGAATCACACATCTCTGTCACGCCCCTTGAATGACAATAGCCCCCCCCCCCCCCCAAGTCCTTCCGTCCTCCGCCTGGCCTCCAGGAGGTTGGGAAGTCCATTCAGCTCCTTATCTCCGTGCCTCTACCTTCCAGCTGTTGTCCTCAGGTGGTCCGGACATATTGTCCCATCCAAGACCTGAGGTCAGACCACACACGCAGTCTCAAGCATCCCATTGTACTTAAACATATGTAGGGAAAAATACATGAGCTACATGTACCTAATGCCAGCGTACACACCTTCCTTCAGACATCTAGAAAGGAAAGAGAGGGCAGTGAAAACCTGGACAGAAGAGAGGATTTCTTCACTGTAGGCATGCTTGGACTGTATGAACTGGGAGTGTTTTCATGATGCCTGTGATGAAAGGCATCATCAGTGTAAAAGTCTGGCATCACCAGACATTTTACACCAGTGATCCTCAGGAGAAAAAAACTTGTCTCAAGGGAAGTAAGAAACGAGATAAGAAAAGCTAAAATGCACTACAGACAGAAAATAGAGGAGCAGTATAGTAGGGGTGATCTGAGAACAGCCTGGCAGGGACTCAAATGCATGGCTAATGTGACTCAACATTCCTGTAATACCAGGCAGCCCATTTATGTAAATAATGTGGTTGATTTTAATTTGCCAAATGCTTTCAACTCATTTTTTGCACGCTTTGCGAGGTCCCACTTTCTCAAGGATATTTCTTCACTAAATCTCTTGAACCAAAAACAGTTATTTTAGTAACACAAAAACAAGTGACATCCTTGTTCAAAAAGGTGAACATTACAAGGGCTGCTGGCCCACATGCCATATGTGGACACGCACTGCATTACTGTACAGACCAGCTGAGTGAGATTTTTCCCCACTTTTTCAAATGTGTGCAGATAGTGGGCAGATTGCAAAAAAATGGAAAACATCTACTATAATACCAGTCTGTAAAACATCAAAGAAGATCTGAATGAATTCTGACCAGCTGCACTTACATCTCTTGTGATGAAAACTTTTGAGGGGATCCTGAAAGATAATGTGGTTTCCTGAATTAATGACCAGCTAGATCCACTCAGTTTGCATATCAAGTTGGCAAAGGGGTGGACAATGCAAAGCTTTTTTTATTTTAGATTGAACACACAAAAACCTTGAACAGCCTAAATTTCATGTCAGGCTTTTATTTGCAGACTTTTCTTCTGCATTTTATAGGATGCAGCTGTGGAGAGCGTGAAATGAAGAGGCTGAATTTCTTTCTCAATTCAGATTTATTGAACATCTCACATCTCCAACGATCTCTCACACAGAAAAGAGGTTGAACAACTCCCAGACCCTCACTTTTATACTTGAGACATCAAAGAACATAATCCCAAATGTCAACAAATCCCCCATGGACAATAACTCTCCCCCTAAGTCCCTTCTTCCTCCACCTGACCCCAGGAGGTCAGGAAGTCCTTTCAGAGTCTTTAACAAAAGCACCTCCTCCTCCTGCTGTTATCTTCAGGAGGACCAGAAACATTGTTACTTCAAAGACGTGGGTTACAAAATACATATGTGGTCATCAGCATCCCAATCACTGTGCTATACATATGCAGTTAAAATATGTGTGCCACATAACCCCCCCCCCACAAACGTCGAAGAATGAAACAATACAACATAGCTCACACAACATGATAAAAGAAAAAAACATAACATCAGTCCATGCGCCGTCTGGGCTTCAAACGTCTTCCAAACTTGCTGAAAACGGGCTTCTCAGCTCCTGCGGTGCCATCATGCAGTGAATCTGCTAACTGAGGATGAGAACTGTTAGTTGATCCCCGCGGGAGCTCTGGGGCATTCTCCCTGGGGAGTCTGCCACGTCGAGGAGCCCTCGCCACTCGTACAGACTCGTCGTTCATCACAAAAGCAGGCTTTAATCTGTCTATACTAACAGTTTCCCTCCTGTCCCCCAAATCTAGCACAAAATGCTTATCACCTGTTTCCAGCACCCTATATGGGCCATCGTAAGGTGGGCGTAGGGTTGGGCGCAGGGCTTCATGCCTGACAAAAACAAACTCGGCATTCTTTAAAGATTTGGGTACAAAAACACGCGGAAAAGTGTGATGAACGGGGCCCGGAAGCGTGTCCGCCCCCGTGCCGATCAATGACCATTGAGCAGGGGGACGTCCTGGTGCCGGATGATCTGGCAGAAACTCCCCTGGCAGTCGGAGGGGCTGCGCAAAAACCAACTCCGCTAGGGAGGCTTTTAAGTCTTCTTTCGGCGCAGAACGCAACCCCAATAAAACCCATGGTAGTCTGTTTACCCAATTTGCATCCGTAAGTGATGCTCTGAGGGCTGCCTTTAATGATCTATGAAAACGCTCGCATAAACCATTAGCCTGGGGGTGGTAAGCGGTAGTGCGGTGAATTGTCACACCTAAGCTGTGGGCCATCTCTGACCAAAGCTCAGAAACAAATTGAGGTCCCCTGTCGGACGTAATATCTGACAGAACCCTGAAACACGCTATCCAATCTGTCAAGAATGCGCGGGCCACCTCCGCAGCCGTGGTTGATGCCAGTGGGACCACCTCCGGCCAACGCGTGGTTCAATCCACCATTGTCAAAAGATGTGTGAACCCCTGCGACGACGGTAGGGGGCCCACGAGGTCGACATGCACATGATCAAACCTCTTGGCCGGGATGTGAAACGGCTCTAAGGGGGCTTTTGTGTGCTTGTGAATTTTGGCCCGCTGGCAAGCCATACAGGCTCTTGCCCACTCTTTCACATGCTTGCGCAGGCTCAGCCAAACAAACTTCTCTGCTACCATTTTCACAGACACGCGCACCCCCGGGTGTGCCAGGGAGTGAATCGAGTCAAAAACGCGGCGGCGCCAAACGACCGGGACTATTGAACGCGGTCACCCGGTAGAAACATCGCAGACTAGGGGGGGCATACCATTTTGTAGGCTCCTGCTCTCCAGCCTTAACCCTGTTGGTCCAGACTGGAGCGCACACACGTCCGCATCGCTACCCTGATCCGCCGCCATGGCTGCATAATCTATCCCCACGTGAACTGGGGCCGCGTGCACTTCTGCGCTGCTATTTTGCTCTGCGGCTGCGGTAGTATAATCTACCTCTGCGCGAACTGGTGCTGTTACCGCGTGAGAGAGGCAGTCTGCCACTACATTGAGTTTACCTGCTACGTGTTGAATATCAGTAGTAAATTCCGAAATTGCGGCCAGCTGCCTCTGCTGCCGGCCAGACCAAGGTTCTGGAATTTTGGCCATCGCAAAAGTGAGCGGTTTGTGATCGACAAACGTGGTGAAACACCGACCTTCTAGCCAGAATTGGAAGTAGTGAATAGCCAAGTGGAGCGCTAACAGCTCCCTGTCAAACGCGCTGTATTTTCGCTCTGCCTCGCGCAAGGATCTTCTGAAAAAGGCCAGCGGCTGCCAAACCCCGGCAACGTGCTACTCTACAACCGCCCCTATGGCCAAATCTGATGCATCAGTAGTGAGCGCTATGCGGGCCGTTGGGTCTGGGTGAGCTAACAACACAGCGTCTGCCAGGGCTTTTTTTACCTCCGCGAATGCGCGCTCCTGCTCTGGGGACCACTCGATTGCATTGGAGGGTTTTTGCTTTTTAAGCGCGGCGTATAACGGTTGCATGAGCTGCGCTGCGTGGGGGAGGAAACGGTTATAAAAATTCACCATTCCCAAAAACTCCTGTAGTGCTTTGACTGTTCGTGGCCGGGGAAAATCTGTCACTGCACGCACTTTGTCCGGTAGCGGAACTGCCCCTTCTGGGGAGACGCGGTGCCCCAAAAAATCGATCTGCGCCACCCCGAAGTGGCACTTAGCTGGATTGATTATTAACCCGTGCTCTCCCAACCTCTGAAAAACTGCAGTGAGGTGTTTTTCGTGTTCCTCTTCGGACGTGCTGGCTACCAAAATGTCGTCCAGGTAGACGAACACAAAAGGAAGACCGCGTAACACGGCATCCATCATGCATTGGAAGGTTTGCGCAGCGCCTTAAAGGCCAAACGGCATGCGTAAAAACTCAAAAAGTCCAAACGGGGTTATCACCGCTGTTTTGGGAACGTCCTCAGCGCGCACTGGGACTTGATGATAGCCGCAAACCAAGTCTATTTTAGAAAAAATGCGCGCCCCCGCTAGATGTACTGAAAAATCCTGAATATGAGAAATTGGGTAGCGGTCATGCGCTGTGGCGTTGTTTAACCTGAGGATGTCACCGCAAGGTCTCCATGAGCCGTCAGCTTTAGGGACCATGTGCAGTGGGGAAGCCCATGGGCTTTTTGAACGGCGAATGATGCCCAACCTTTCCAGGTTGGCGAACTCCTCGCGCGCTATGGACAGTTTAGCTGCATCCAAGCGCCGAGCTTTCGCAAAGACGGGAGGGCCAGAGGCGGTAATGAAGTGCTCCACCCCGTGTTTCGCAACTGTTGCTGAAAAAGTGGGAACTGTGAGTGCTGGAAACCGGGTGAGGAGAGCGTGAAACTTACCGCCTGCTGTGGCGACGTTGGTCTGTGCTGGTGGCGGGCACACTCGAACTGCACAAGGAATGGAATAAAAAGAGAGTGCATTAACGAGGCGTCTATTGGGAAGATCAACTAACAACCCATGTGAGCACAGAAAATCAGCACCAAACATGTTGAAACTCACCGCTGCTACAATAAAAGTCCATTCATATGTGCGGCCGTTCAAAGACAGAAGCAGAGTCCTTTCACCGAAGGTCTTAATGCTCGAGCCGTTCGTCGCTGTTGCTCCGTCACCACGGGGACCAGCAAGCCGGTCAGCGTAGGTTGGGGTGATGAAACTCACTTGGGCGCCCGTGTCCACGAGAAAATGTCTCCCGGAGCGCGCGTCCGTCAGGTAGAGCAGCTCGTTCTGCTCGCTGAGTGCTGCTGCTGCTAACGACTCTCGGGCCTGGCGGTTCCCGAGCTCCTGAACTGGCACGGCGGTACACATCTGTGCGCCCTCTCTGCGAAACGACGATGGTAGAAGCAGAAGGCGTCTCCTCTGCTGCGTCGGGACTTCGCTGCCGCCATTGTTGGTGGGCCCGCCTCCGTCGTCTCTGGCTCAACGCTGCTCCCGGTCGCCACGCTGAGATCTGCCGCTGCTGCGGTGGCTGCCTGCTCCTCACTGGAGTCGAGGATCCGCTGCGCCTCACGGGCCAGCGCGCGGAAGTCCCGCTGGGTCAAAAAATGGGTGCCCGCCAGGGTCGTCCTCGTCTGTGATGGCAGGGTTCTCAGGAAGATCTGTGTGAAGAGGAAATCATCGTTGTCTGTGCCTCTCAGCAGCAGCATGTCCTCCATCAGGTCGACAGGCTTGCGTTCTCCCAAGTCATGTAGAGCTAGGAGCCTCCTAGCTCTCTCCTCGGCTGAGGGCGTGAAACGCTGGATGAGGGCAGCTTTAAACCCGCTGTATTTGTTGCCAGCGGGCGGGTGCTGCACCAGGCTCCGCACGTGTCGAGCTGTGCGGTTGTCGAGTTTGGCGATGACGTGGTAGAATTTTGTGTCATCTGCCGTTATTCCCCCGAGTGCGAACTGTGCCTTGGCCAGGAGGAACCACGAGTCCGGGTCGTTTTGCCAGAATTCTGGTAGTTTGACTGAGACCACGCTTGCTTGGGTGGTCTCTGGCGAGCTTGGCTCAGGGGAATCATCTCCAGCCATTGCACGTCTTAAGGTCACCAATGTGGAGAGCATGAAATGACGAGGCTGAATTTCTTTCTCAATTCAGATTTATTGAACATCTCACATCTCCAACGATCTCTCAAACAGAAAAGAGGTCGAGCAACTCCCAGACCCTCACTTTTATACTTGAGAAATCAAAGAACATAATCCCAAATGTCAACAAATCCCCCATCGACAATAACTCTCCCCCTAAGTCCCTTCTTCTTCCACCTGACCCCAGGAGGTAAGGAAGTCCTTTCAGAGTCTTTAACAAAAGCACCTCCTCCTCCTGCTGTTATCTTCAGGAGGACCAGAAACATTGTTACTTCAAAGACGTGGGTTACAAAATACATATGTGGTCATCAGCATCCCAATCACTGTGCTATACATATGCAGTTAAAATATGTGTGCCACACAGCCACATATTTTAATTGATTGATTGACTTGCCATTTTAGGTTACCTGATCAAATTTCATTATTGCTTTTAAACTTTTTAACTGACAGGGTTCAGCGGGTTTGTGTTAGTGGTCTTATGTCTGATCTTACTATTTCAAATATGCATTCCCCTCAGGGCTGTGTCCTTTCACCTCTGCTTTTTATCATTTATAGTGACAGCTGCAGATCTTCTAAACAGGACAGCTATCTGGTGAAGTTTTCTGATGACACAGCCCTGCTGTCTCTTCTTCAGGAATCACAGACTGATCAAGGCTCTGCCCTGTCTTCATTTGTGGAATGGTGTGACAAGGACTTCTTGGATTTAAAGGTCACTAAAACTAAAGCGATGCTTATTTTCTTTCAGAAAGACAGGAGAGCGTGAACCGTGTATTATACATGGAGAGGAAGTTCACTAGTGGAGACCTACAAATATCTGGGAACAGTGTTTGACTCTCAGATGAAGCTCATGACCAACACAGAGGCGGTTGTTAAGCGTGGACGACTAAATACTTGTTGCAGAAACAACTCTTTTCATGTTCCTAGAATAATTTTATGTAGTTTTTAATTGCTTCTTTATTGAGAGTCTTAACTTTTTCTTTTATCTGTCGGTATAACAGGCTCTCTGTGAAGGACAAGAACGGCCTTAACACAGTAATAAAGGTCTGCTCCAAGATCACTGAGTCCATCTAGGACGGCAGTGGGCTCAAGAGGGAGAGCAGGTCGTCCAATAACCGGATGGTTGGCGGTTCGAATCTCGCTCTCCCCAGCTATCCTGCCTTTGTATCTCTGGGCAAGACACTTTACCCACCTTGCCTCCTGTGTCCATAACACAGGGTATGAATGTGTATAAATGTTTGGTGGTGGCCGGAGAGGCCGTTGGCGCCGATTGGCAGCCACGTTTCCGTCAGCCTGCCCCAGGGCAGCTGTGGCTACAGTAGTAGCTCGCCACTACCGTTGTCTGTCTGGAGTGAATGAATAATGTATCTACTTGTAAAGCATCTTTGAGTGTATATGATAAAGCGCTATATAAATCTGATGCATTATTATTATTATTATTATTATCTGGATAATTTAAGCTCATTGTGGAGTAGACATGTGTTATAGAAGGCTAGTGTAATCCAGTGTTAAAAACGCAAATAAAAATATGAATATTGATACCGCTTTTAAAAAGAAAAACATCTATTTCACAATGGGAGTAAATAATTTAAAGATGAATATTTAAATAAATATATATTCATAAAACAGTAGGGAACATTTTCTGGGGAGTTTTGATAAAGTTCCAAATGTATTTATTTGGTATTTTGAGCAACCAATGGCTGCGCCGTTGTTTGGCAGTGCCAGCCAAAGGGTTAAGAGCTCTCTCTCCGGGTCTGGGTATGACTCGCATTTTGTGGCTCAGTCACGCCAGACGCCGAAAGACACCGACCAAGAGAGAGAGACGGTCCTTGATGATATGGCGACGCTAATGTGCTAATAGCAGTCTTTGTCTCGGATAAAACTTGAGATTGGTAAGCCTGAACAAACACCTGCAATGAGACATTGCTGTATTATCAAATTCTAATGCACCGTTTGTTAAATTTTAAGATTTGGATCCAAAGGCTGTAAACGCACGTTGAGCGTGGGAACCCCATGACGCAGGTGTCACTTAGCTTGGTAAGTGCCATTTAGTGTGTATGGGAAATGCTAATCGCTAGCTTGAAATGCTAACTGCCGATGCTAATTTCGGCTAGTTTTTTCATCAGAAAAAGGCATTTTTCAAAGCTGTAACGGTTAGCAAAGGTCCCAATTCCCTGGCCATTGATTGCTACTTGAATGAATGAATTTATTTGAATGAATGAATTTATTTATGAATGAATGAATGAATGAATGAATTTATTTATTTCGGATAGTACATTACAGGTTAAAAGAAACTGTATAATATAACAACAAGGTCAAATTAGACAAAGACTCCTTCTACTATACAATTCCACGTGAGTTATCCGAAATGGGTGATGGCTGAAGCCGCAGCTTATATTGCCCACCCATATTCCATCCAAGAATTCAAAGGAGAAAAAAGAGAAAACAAGACAAGAGCGATTACAATTTAAAACAAGGCTAAGACAAAATATGACTGAGAGAAAAAGAAAACTGAGCTAGTCTAAGTTAAGCGGTTACTATTCAAAAACAAATCTAAGACATAGTGTCACAGAGAAAAAAGAAAAACTAAGCTATAACACAACACAGGCTGGAAATGTCAATCCTTATGTGAGTTTACATGTCGTCTTGTAAATATGTTTGGAGTATTTCTTCCTTTAGTTTTTGTTTAAATTGTCCAAGCTTTGTACATGATTTTAATTCAGGTCCAAAATCGTTCCATAATCTGACACCTTGCACTGAAATACAGTGTTGCTTGGTAGTTGTTCTCACTGTAGGCTTTTGAAATATACATGTTCCTCTGAAGTGATATTGTTTCTCCCTTGTTTGGAACAACTTTTGGATATTTGCGGGCAGTGATAGATTCTTCACTTTGAACATTATTATTGCGGTTTTAAAGTCGATCAGATCTTTCAACTTGAGAGGTTTTGTTTAAGAAAAAGTGGGTTTGTTGGTTCCCTGTAAGCTGCTTTGTTGATTATTCTAATAGCTCTCTTTTGAAGCATAAAGAGTGGATATATGTTTGTTTTATATGTATTTCCCCATACTTCATTACAATATGTCATGTATGGGAGTATTAATGAATGATACAAGGTGTATAGTGTGGGTTGATTCAGCAAATTTTTCACTCTGTGTAATATTGCAATTGATTTGGATACTTTACCTTTTATATAATTAATATGTGGCTTCCAACACAGTTTGTTATCAATTATTACTCCAAGGAATTTAGTTTCGGATACCCTTTCAATCTCTACACCATTTACACTGAGTTTGGGTACTGGGTAGTTGTGATGGTTGTTAAAGACTATAAATTTTGTCTTGCTTAAATTGAGCGTTAATTTGTTTGAATCAAACCACAGTTTCAGCTTTCCTAATTCCTTTCCGAGTGTATCCAGAAGTTGTTCCAAATTGTTTCCACTGCATAGCAGGTTAGTGTCATCAGCAAACAATATTAAGTCCATTTTTTCTGAAACTTTACATATATCATTTATATACATATTGAATAATAATGGTCCCAAAACTGAACCCTGTGGGACTCCACAGGTGACCTTCAGTAGCTCTGAGTTTTTGTTGTTAACACATACAAACTGATATCTATTCTTTAAGTAACTTCTTAACCAGGACAGTGCTACCCCTCTAATACCACAATTTTGTAGTTTCTTTAATAATAGATTGTGATCTACTGTATCAAATGCTTTTTTAAGATCCAGGAATACTCCAACTGAATACTCCTTATTTTCAATGGCTGTTGATATTTTTTCTGTAAATTCCATTAAGGCATATGTTGTTGTCCTTTTGTGTCTGAACCCATATTGCTGCTCACACAATAAATCATTCTTCAGTATGAAGTTGTCAATTCTCTCATAGAATATTTTTTCAAGTATCTTGGAAAATTGCGGTAATAGTGAAATTGGTCTGTAGTTGGAGAGTTCCCCTCTGTCGCCTGTCTTGTAAATCGGAATTACTTTAGCTATTTTCATTGCATTGGGAAATATACCTGATTGGAGAGACAGGTTACAGATATACGTCAGTGGTTTCACTATGCATTCGATAACAGTTTTGACTAGTAGCATATCAATACCATCGCAGTCAGTAGATGTTTTACTTTTGAACGATTTAACAATTTCAATGACCTCTCTTTCGTCTGTGTTCTTTATGAAGATGGTGTCTTTTACAGCAGTGTTATTGCATATTGAATCACCTGTTGGCACCGTAGTGGGTATTTCTCGGGCCAGTTTAGGTCCAATGTTAACAAAAAAATTATTAAATTCATCTGCAGGTGAAGCTATATTCACATTCGGAGTCGATTTATTATTTTTTGGAATGTTAGTTGGGTAGCTGGTATTTCTGCTTTTATTTCCAAGGATACTGTTGATTATTGTCCATGTATTTTTAATATTGTCTTTGTTTTTTTCCAGTTCTTTACTGTAATAGTCTCTTTTACTACATCTTCAGAATCAGAATCAGAATCAGGTTTATTGCCATTGTTCATGTAGTACACAAACTAGGAATTTGTCTCGGTGCAATGCTGCAACATTAAACATGATAAGATAAGAGAAATAAACTATACATGTAATAAAGTGTAGGATAAGATTAAGTGATACTGGTCAACAGTTAAAATATATATTAGCCAGCAGCAGATACTGTGGAGAACTATATAGTGCAGTCGGTAATGCAGGAAGAAAACAGTGATGATTGACATGAGTCTGGTTGAGCTGCTGTACATGGTGCACGAGAGTCAATAAGTCACTTAGTGTTCAGCAGTCTAATGGCAGAGGGGAAGAAGCTGTTCATGTGACGGGAGGTTTTAGTCTGGATGGACCGAAGTCTTCTACCAGAGGGGAGGGGGGCAAACAGTACGTGACCAGGGTGTGAGGGATCGGCTATGATCCGGCCAGCACGCCTCCGGGTCCTGGAGATGTACAGATCCTGGAGAGATGGGAGCTTGCAGCCGATCACCTTCTCAGCAGTGCGCACGACGCGCTGCAGCCTTAGTCTGTCTCTGGCAGTGGCTCCTGCGTACCACACTATATCTTATTATATATGTTAACTTATTTTTGTATGTTTTATACCGCTGCTCTGCTTCTTTTGTCCTTTTCTTTATGAAAGCTTTATATAATAATTTTTTCTTTTTACACGCCTTTTGTAGTCCTTTGGTTAGCCATGGTTTGTCAGTAAAATTGTGTTTAAGCTTTTTTTTAACTAATGGGCAGTTTTTTTCATAAAGAGTGGTTACAATGTTTATAAATGTGTCATAGGCTTCATTTACATCTGATACATAGACTTCTGTCCAGTCTTGCTTCAGCAAGTCCTCTTTAAAAGAACTGATTGCGTTTGGTGATTTGTGTCTGAACGATTTTGAGATTTTTTCTGGGTTGGGCCCCGTGTGGCCATGGATAAGTGCAAAGATTGGCAAGTGGTCGCTTATATCATTTATCAATAATCCACTTTCTATTTTCTTGTCGAGAACATTGACAAACAGGTTGTCAATAAGTGTAGCAGAGTGAGCTGTGATTCTACTGGGATGTGTTATTGTGGGATATAGACTCATGCTGTACAGAGAGTTCATGAACTCTGTAACTACATTTTGTTGATGTGGATTAAGTAGATCAATATTGAAATCTCCACAAATTGCTACCATTTTCTTACTAGTAATATTATTGTACAGCTCGACTAATTTATCTCTGAATGTCTCAATGCAAGTTCCCGGCGTTCTGTATATGCAGCTTATGATTAGATTTTTTGTTTTGTCTAGGTCAATCTCAACAGTAACACATTCCAGAATCCCTGGTAGTGCTGAGGACATTTCATTTACAAGCTTACATCTATATAGGTCATCAATATACAGTGCAACACCACCACCCTTTTTTTGAGATCTGTTAATGTTAAACATTTGATATCCCTCTATTGCCATCAGGGGAGCCTGGTCTGCATTAAGCCAGGTTTCAGAGACTGCTATAGCTGTGAATTTTCTGTTTAGCTGTTTTAAATAGTCCTGAATCTGTGAGAAGTTTTTGTTAAGACTTCTGCTATTGAAGTGTATTATTGACAGTTTACCATCTAATTGCACTTGACTTTTGAATTGCTTTTCAGTGTAATATTCACAGTGGTTATGAATATTACTGAAAAAGTGGTTATCAGGATCAATATCATTCTCCATCTCTTGTGGTTTATGTTCAGCATAGTGGCATATTTTTAGAGTTTGAGTTTCCTCACTCTGTGTTTCATAGTCAGTGTTCATCTGTATTTATCTGAGTCAGTAGCATCTCTGATCATTATACTTTTTGCTTGCTCAGGTGTTCCATTTAGTTTAATCCAAATTCTACAATTTCTTGTCCAGGTTGTCTGTATCTTATGTTTCTTTAGCATCCGTGCCTGCCGTGCTAATTCAGCGGGTTTTTTTGTCAGGTGTTCATTTAGGTAAACTTGAGTTTCCTTTAGTTTTTTGGCCTGCCTCAGTATGTCATTTTTCACCCTCCTGTTCACAAAGCGCATCACAATTGATTTCTTTGTTTTGTTATCTTTCTTCGGTAAAGCATAACAGGCTGAGATCGCATTGGCTTCTACCTTAATGTCTTTATCATTAAGGAACTGAATCACTTGGTTTTCTAAGGACATTGATTCACTTATGGAAGCATGTTCACCACTCAGTCCTGTAGCGGCATGGGCGTACGACTGATATCTGATGTCTAGTCCACTTATAACTATGTCATCAATGCGAGAACCTTGTTCAAGATCCTCGACGCGTTGCTCCAAAAGACGCCCGTGTTGCTCCAGGTCCATAATTTTTTTGTCTTTTTCTTTTATTATTGAATGTAGGGCTTGTACCTCCTGTATTAGGTCTAATATTTTGTCCTGCTGGCTAGTCACTTTGGCCAGTTCTTCTAACACAAAGTTCAGAGTTTTTTTAATTTCTTCCATTTCCTCTTTTTTGGGTGGCATTTTACTGACCTGTGGATAGAAATAAGCAGAGAATCCGGCTAGGCCTCAACTAGCTCGGTCGCTACTGGACCCGCCGCTCCTGCGCAGCTTCTCCGCCAAGTGACGCTGCTCAGCTCCGCAGATCACCGCCGTCTATCGCCGGCGCCTGCCTCCGTCTACCTGGCCAGTTATGTCGTGCACCGCCGGCGCAGCCGGAATCCACCGATCACAGCCACTCGTCGCCGTCTGGCTAGGCGGCTCCTCCGCTGGGTCCCGTCCCCGTCAGTTATGTCGCACTCCGCCGGCGCAGCTCTAATCCACCGATCACGTCCGCCGATCGGTGGCCGATCACCGTCGCTCGCTGTCGTCCGGCTGGGTGGCTTCTCCTCTAGGCCCCCTCTAGGCCCCGTCACCGACCGCCGTCAGTCTGGTAGTTCCTCGGCTGGGCCTCGCAATTGGGCACCGGTTCAGGCCACTGTCCTGCTGGATCCAGGTGGCCCCCGTCTCTCACCAACGCCGCGCCCAAGCTCCCAATCGCCGCCTCGGTTGGTTCGTCCTCCTTTTAAATCCTTCTCTCCTCGGCTCCAGATGGCCAGATGTAAAGAACACCTTCTCACTGCTGCAGTTACTCTGGGTTAGCATCTGGGTTAGCATCAGAGGCGAGCCTTTAGAGGTCGGAAACGGGGCGAAACAGAGCCAGATCTGCCAGAACCTTCACCAGGTCAGCACTGGGTCGTAAGGGTATTCCCCACGTTTGTTGGTAGCCAACAGAAGTCCTTATTTTGATGGTTTTGCTTAAAATTCTCGGCTCATATCAAGCATTACAAGTGCAGCACCGGAAGTTCAACATTCACTTAATGGTGAATGTTGAACCTGTGGTTTATATGTGTTTTAAAGTGCGGATTTGTGATAAATTGTTGTGCTAGCTTAACATACTAACCCTCCGATGCTAATTCTGGCTAGGTTTTACACAGGAGGAGGTTGTTTTTCAGAGCTGCAATGGTTAGAAAAAGGTTCATTTCACTACTACTGACTGTTATTTAAGAGTGAATGTTACATCTATGGTTCAAAGATGTTTAAAAACATTATTGTTGTACAATTGGAAATATTATGTGATAAGCTTTAGAGCATAGCTTATTTGTTGTGTCTGGCCTATTCTGTAGGTCAGGTTTTTCTTTGGACTGGTTTGACCAGCACGTGGATTCTCCAGATCTGGATGGCGAGCCAAAGCCTGAACCCGACTAACTGGTAGAGGTGATCCAATTGGTCACCTGGGACGGGTACAAAAGGACTGAACATCTTGTAAATATATTTGGAGTAATTTATTTTATTTTTTTTTATTATTGTGACAAGTGCTGTGTTTTTTGATTTAGTGTACACATCTGTAAATAATACACATTTGTAAAAAAAAAAATATATAAATAGTTGCAAGTTCCTATACTGCTGTGTATGAGTCATCTGTTGTTATGCCCTCCAGGCACCTACGAACCTAGGGGTCTACCTGATCTGGCCCAATTGTCCCTTCCATCCAGGTAGTAGAGTTAAAGGTAACTGCACTGCCATAACCCAATACTACCACAAGGGTACAAGATTGTACACCTAAAGTAGTGTTACACACAGTATACACCTAAAGTGCTACAAAGAGGTGTTATACACAAGTGGGTGTTACAAAAAAATCTGGCGAGCGAAGCCAGGAGCCTGGAGCGTTGCACAACAGTAGTGGACTCTGTTTTGACCCCTGACCAAACAGTTCATATACTGTCAAAATGGATTTTGTTGCAAAATATGGTGTCAAAGTTCCAAATGCAGTCACTGTCAGTGGTGTACATGACAAAGAAAAAGACAAAGACGTTTTTAAGTTCCTAGAGCAACATGGCACTATTCGCAGGGTGCTTAGCATTGATGATAACTCGTCTGAATTTGACAAAAGTCACCTTGTGGAGTTCGAGTCTGGATTAGCTATTGAAACATTAGCACCTGCGTTGCCGTACTTTTTTGCATCCACTGACAATCCTGATGTTAAGTACTGCATTCAAGCCTTAACTGATGTGTACACTAAAACTGAGGAGGGCAGTGTTACTGAGGCTTATCTTAGCAACCCGAGGGGTTTAGTTAAGTTAAGTGGAAAAGGTTTTGAAGAGGTGTTGCGGGAGGTTATGTCCACAATAGGGAAGTCTATTGAAGCTGCTGAGACAGCTAAAACGGTCTCTGTCGATGTTGATCCTGCTTCCCTTACTGTAGAACCCACACAAAGTGGAGTCTCTCCTCCACTCCAAGCTGAAGTGCCTCGCACCCCTAAAACCACTCAAGCACTCTTCCAAAGCCCTCTTAGACCAAACTTGATACCTCAAATGTTGAGTCCAGCTGATTTTAACCCACCCGAGGTTCAGAAAATCGTAGTCGAGCATGTCATTAAACATGCAGAGAAGCCGGTGACTTCCGGGAAGATGGCGGAGAGACATAACGCTTTAACAGAGAGCTCTCCCTAGCCGGATTAAAAATCATCGGTAAATGGCCAACTCGACATAAGCGGATCAATAAACTAAGGGATGAAAACACGAAGGAGCCGGGCACAAGGACAAAAGCAGAGTAAAATTAAAGAATTCCTCTTCAACAACGCAGGAGAAACCGCTGAACACGGGGCCCAAAAAAACGAGGTGACTGCAGCAGAGAAAATGGAGGACACAAAACTCGATAGCATGAACACTGGCATCGCCAGTTTGGTTAAAGAGTTGAGAGACTTCAAGCGGCAACTACAACAGGATTTAGCGGCTCTTAAGGAGGAGCTGAAAAAAGAGATTAAGGAGGAAATTATGGGCCTCCGAAGAGAAATGGAGCGCAAGCTAGCAGAAAACATGGAGGAGCTACGCTCTCAGCGGGCGTGTATGACAGAAGCACAGGCCCGAATATCAGAGCTGGAAGATTGGAAGAGCGAGGCAAGCGAAAAGCTGCAGACCCTGATGGCACAAATGCAGAGGATGCAGGAGAAAGTAACTGACTTGGAGAGCAGGTCCAGACGGGGCAATATACGCATCTTTGGGATCCCGGAGGGCATTGAAGGCAACTCGATGACGAAATTCATGGATCAGTTCTTAAAAAAAGAGCTGGAACTGCCCGGCGAAGCGGATCTGCAGATTCAACGAGCGCACAGAGCCTCGGCACAGAACCCGAACCCACACTCTACACCCAGGTCAGTTGTGGTAAATTTTCTGAAATATGATGTAAAGGAAAGAATCCTGACACAAGCATGGAAAAAAAAGATACGAATCGGCGACAAGCAGATATTCTTTGATCATGACTACCCGGCAGAAATTGTGCAGCAGCGGAAGAAATATGCCAACATTAAAAAAACGCTGAAAGGAAAAAATATTAGATTCCAAACGCCGCTAACGAAGATGAGGATTCATTGGGAGGACGGCATGAGGACATACAACACAGCCAGAGAGGCAGCGCAGGACATGATGGAGCGGGGCCTTGAGGTGTACGTGCCGGAGGAAACGGTTGGAGCAGCGGCGGCCCTGAACGCATCACGACAGCCGGAGTGGAGGCGAGTGAACGGCAAAAGACGGGGGGAGACGTGGAGCATCGGGCCCAGGAAAGACTACAAGGCTTTCAACTGAAAGCCTAGATTATAACAAAGATTAAGAAAGACAGAGAAGAAATGAAGGCCAAGAAGACAAGGTAAAAGAGAAACAGACGGCTAGGAGAGGTTTAAGTGATATTTGTTGGACATTTCTAGACTAATGACTATTACTTGGATAGTAACTAGAGGTCTAGGGAGGGCCCTTCACTCTGTGAGGACATTCCCTCCACCCACCAACAGGGACCAGTGGGCAGAAGAAAGGCCCAAAGTACAGAGGTCAAGATTTTTTAATGTGTTTTTATATAAATATGTGTTATTTTTGATGTTAAAGGGGCTAGGAGCACAAGTTAAAAAAATGGAAAAACATGAATATGGGTAAAAATCTTAAGATAATGACACTAAACGTGAATGGTCTGAACTCACCTGTTAAAAGGGAAAGAATAATAAGAAAATTCAAGAAGGAAAAAGCCGAAATTATATTTATGCAAGAGACACATTTGAGCAAGACAGAACATGTGAAACTAAAGAGATTTGGCTATAAGAATTCCTACTACAGTTCATTTAAGGGAGGAGCTAAAAGGGGGGTTATGATACTAATTTCAAATAAAATACAATTTGAATGTGAACAGGAAATCCAGGATAAAGAAGGCAGGTATGTAATAATAAAGGGAAGAATAGATGGTATGCAGATCACATTAGTGAACATCTATGCCCCACCAGAAAGTGACAAGGGTTTTTTTCAACATCTGTTTGATCTCATAGCAACACACAGTGAAGGAGTCCTAATTTGTGGAGGAGACTTAAATGCTGTCATGGATCATGAAATTGATACAACAAGTGTTAAGAAGACAAAAAAACATGTAACAAAGTTCATAAGAGCCTCACTGGCAGAAATGGGTATGGTAGACATATGTCTACCATGCGGAGGGACCTGCACCCACTCGAAAAAGACTATACGCATTATTCAGCAGCCCATAAAGTACACTCTAGAATAGATTACTTATGAATGAAGGTGACAGACACAGGGTGAAAAATTGTTGGATTGGAGGGGCAGAAATATCAGATCATAACCCTATATACATGGAAATAAATTTAAACAATAGAAAACGACAAACAACATGGAAACTTAATGTAGGACTGTTAAATGATGATAAAATGAAAGAAAGAATAAAAGTAAACATAAATGAATATATCCAAGAGAATGACAATGAAGAAGTGGACCCAACAATACTATGGGATGCACTAAAAGCCGTGTTAAGAGGTAAACTAATTGTTGAAACAGGAAAAGCAAATAAGACTAAACTGGAAGCATATGAACAAAGATGTGAGAGACTGAGGGAATTAGAACGTAAACATCAAAGCACAAATGACCCAAAAATATATCAAGAAATTAAAGAAGAAAAAATAAAGATAAAAGAAACACAAATGGATGAAATTGAAAGGAAAAATAGATATCTAAAGGAAAAATATTATGAAAGGGGACCAAAAGCCACAAAACTGCTGGCAAAACGGTTAAGAAAACAACAAACAATGAATAATGTATATAAGATTAAAGACCCCACCACAAATAAAACCACAGTTAACCCAGAAAACATCGAAGAAATATTCCATAATTTCTACCAAGAACTATACTCGCAACCTGAAGAAACAAATACTATAGATATTAAAAAATTTCTATGCACATTGGACTTGCCATCAATAGGAAATCAACAAAATGAAAAGCTAACAGCAGAAATAACAACACAAGAGATTAGAGATGTGATTAAGTCACTTAAAAACGGTAAATCACCAGGTAGTGATGGATACCAGACGCAGAAAAAGCATTTGACAGGGTTAACTGGAAATTCCTATATAGTGTGCTGGAACGCTTTGGATTTAACGAAAAATCAGTACAATGCATAAGGACGCTGTATCAAGAACCTGTGGCAAGAATCAAGATAAACGGTAGCTTAACAGACAAAGTAAATATACAAAGATCAACTAGGCAGGGATGCTGCTTATCGCCCACCTTGTTTGCTCTGTTCATAGAGCCACTGGCTCAAGCGATACGACAAAATAAGAAATTAAAAGGTGTAACAATAAAGGGGGCGGAACACAAGATTGGGCTATTTGCAGACGATATTATAGTTTACCTTGAACAACCAGATGAATCAATAATGGAAATTGATGAACTTGATAGAAAATTTTGGAAAATTATCAGGATACAAGATAAACATAACAAAAACACAAATACTGACATTCCACTATAACCCTCTAAACCAGATAACTGAGAAGATCAAACTAAACTGGAAACAAAAAGAAATAAAATACCTTGGGAGTGAACATACCTAAAGATCTAAGCAAAATCTATAAAGCAAACTATGATAGGTTGGAACAAGAAATAAAAAAAGATATTGATAGATGGTCAATCTTAAATATGGATCTGAATTCAAAAATTGAGACAGTCAAAATCAGCATACAACCTAGATTACTTTACCTCTTCCAGGCTCTACCAACAGAGATTCCAGATGCCCAGTTCTCAAAGTGGGACAGGATGATATCGAGATTTGTTTGGGGAGGTAAAAAGCCAAGAGTGAAATATAAAACTCTCCAGTTACCAAAAGAGAAAAGAGGCATGGGCCTACCGAGTCTAAAGGAATATTACTACTCAGCACAAATAAGATATATCATATGTTGGTGCGACGAGGGATATGAGGCAAAATGGAAAGAAATGGAAAAGGAAATTGAGGGACTTCCAGTACAAAGCATAATAGGAGATAAAGATGCATATAAGCAAATCAAACAAATAGACCCAATCACTAAATTTACTTTAGAACTGTGGTATAAAATAGTACAAAAGTACAATATAAAGGAAGACATAAAACTATTGAAATGGGTAGCATTTGACAGTCAGTTTGAACCGGCAAAACAAGATAGGGGATACAAAAATCTGGTGAACAAGGGAATCACAGCATGGGGCAATATCGGAAAAAAAGACCTCGGGAGCTTTGTAAACATCAGGAGAAAATTTAAACTAGAAAGATCGGAATTCTTCAGATATCTGCAGATGAGAGACTATTATATGAAGAAGATTAGGCATAACCTCCAAACAGATGTGAGCGAGATTATACAATTCATTTTAAGCTCATATACAGGAAATAAAATAAGAATTATTTCAAAGCTATATCAGAAACTTATGGCAAACAATCATTCAAGTAACTATATAAAGGAGAAATGGGAGAAAGAGCTCAATTTAAACATAACAGAAGAAAGCTGGCAGGAAATATGGAAAACACAACACACATCAACAAATTCAATGACATGGAGGGAATTTGGATGGAAAAACCTGATTCGCTTTTTCATTACACCACAGATTCAAGGAAAATATACAAATACCCAGTCTTTATGCTGGAGGGGATGTGGGGCTCAAAATGCAGACCACTCACATATGTTTTGGAAATGCTGCAAAATCTCATCATTCTGGAAATCTATACATGTGACAATACAGAGGATATTAGGATATAATATACCAATGAACTGTAACCTGATGTACTTATGTGATCTTAAAAGAGACAATGTTATACAGGCTGAGGACAGATATCAAGTTAAAATCTTGTTGATTGCATGTAAAAAAACAATCACAAAAAAATGGCGATCAGAAGTTCTTCCTGACCAAGAGCAATGGACTGACATTGTTGAGGACATACGTATGATGGAAAAACTAACATATCGACAAAGAATGCAAGAAGGACTATGGGAAAAAAAATGGTGGAAATGGACACACTACAAAGTGCAACAACGAGACAGATATTGAAAGAATAACCAAAGACGCTGGAAAAACCAGAAGAATTAAGAGATGGAAACTAAAAACTTGATGCTCCAACATTTGTCCCCCCCCCCTTTTTTTTTCTTTTTTACTCTAGCCCCTTTGTTTTTTAAATGTGGACTGTGATCTGAATGCAATATATATGATGAAAAATGAATAAAAATCTAAGTTACAAAAAAAAAAAACATGCAGAGAAGCCGTCAAACACCCATTCCTCTTTGAGAATCAGAGCTTTCTCTGGCAAAACGCCAAGACCGTATGCTGAAGCTGACTATGAAACATGGCATTCACATGTTGACTTGATGATGGAAGATACTTCTTTGTCTGACTTGGAAAAATCTCGCAAGATCCTTTAAAGTCTTCTTGCTCCTGCGGCTGATGTTATTCGCCCTCTTGGGCCTGAAGCCACCTCTGCCGACTATCTTAAACTTTTGGACTCAGCTTTTGGGACTGGTGAAGACGGTGAGGAACTGCTTGTATGATTCATGAACACTTTCCAAGATTATGGAGAAAAACCCACTGCATATCTGCATCGTTTGCAGGTGGCGCTCAATCTCACAGTGCGTAGAGGCGGTCTAGAGCCACAAGAAGTGAACAAACAGCTTCTCAAGCAGTTTAACAGAGGCTGTTGGGATGATAATCTGCTAAGAGAGCTACAGCTGTAATTAAAAGATAAACATCCACCTGCGTATGCAGAGTTATTGTTTCACCTTTGCACTGCTGAAAACAGACAAGAAGTTAAAACACACGCATGAAAAGACACTTGGGCGCCACAAAACCAAAAGCAGCTTCCTATGAACAAACAGTCACCGAAACAAGTACAAATAGTGAAGTGGAGTCTGACAGTCTGAAAGAACTGAAAAAGCAAGTCGCTGATCTAAAAAGCCAATTAGCTGCTGTTGTGAAACAAAAGGAACAAACACCACCGAAGAAAGACACAACTAAGAAGTCTGGAAGTAAAAAAACCTGACCATGCCAAACCTGAAAACTTGCCTTCATCCAGCCGTCCCAATACTAGGCCCAAACTATGGTATTGCTTCCGCTGTGGCAAAGATAGGCATATTGTAGCCACTTGTGAGTCTGAGCCAAACCCTGTGCTTGTGGCTGCAAAACCCAAAGAACTAAGAGTAAAAAGACAGATTTGGGACAGTCGGAACCCCCAATCTTCTTTAAACTGAAGTCTGCCTCTGTTGCGGGACAAACAGAGGCTAGTTCAGAGATGACCCGTCCCAAACCAAAAGCTCCATTCAAAACACGTGCTTAACTGAAGTCACACTACAAAACAGACCCCTTTAACTTTCCTAATGGTCCAATTGGTAAAAAAAGTACAGCACAAGTGAAAGTGAATGGCTGTACTGTGAGCCGTTTGTTAGATACAGGCTCCCAGGTGACTACTGTCCCTGAGTCCTATTACAGACAGTACTTATCCAACAATGAGATTAAGCCACTTTTTGAGCTGTTAGAAGTGGAGGGAGCTAACGGTCAGAGTGTACCTTACTTAGGCTACATTGAAATGCATGTCACTTTCCCAAAAGACTTGCTCGGTATTGAAGCCGAAGTGCCTTAGTGGTTCCTGATGTACGTGCAGCTGATGAGTTCTTAGTGTTAATAGGGACAAACACATTAGATGTACTTTACGAGCTGTACTCTGATGCATGTTCTGAACTGCAGCCAACCATGTCACTTGGTTATAAGGCAGTGTTAAAAGTCCTTGAGCTACGGCACAGACAGTCCAAAGACACTAGCCTTGGTTTAGTGACCATGCGCAACAAAGAGCCACAGTTAGTTCCTGTAGGCCAAACAGTCATTCTAGATAGCGCTGTAGCTGTGCCAGCCGGCAACAGTGAAAAATCTGTCTTGTTAGAACACCCATTAATGTCAGTCTTACCTGGTGGTATCCTAGTAAAACCATGTCTCATAAGCCCCATTTCCACCAGTATCACCTTGGCTTTACTTTTTTAACTTGGTTCGGTTTTTCGCCATTTCCACCTAAGTCCTCACGGTTTAACCGGTACGATTTTCGTGCCTGTTAAGAGGCAGGGTATAGCCGAGCGAAAAGCGAGGTGTGATTTGACGTCAATCGACTGCTAACCGCTGATTGGTCAGGGCGTAACGTTACAAAACGCGTCCGTTTTGTTTTCTGTTGAAGCTACACGACCGCCATTTGTAATTTCAGCGAGTAACCGCGGAGACCGGCTTCACAATTGTGTTCTCATATTATAACGATGTCCACGCCGTCCACGCGCAAGTTTATTCCATGGACAATCGAGGAGGTGCGGAAGGCTACACCCGGACTGCCAAACAGTGTCGTGAAAAACTAAAAAAAATGAAGAGCGATTATCGGGCCATAAAGGACCACAACGGACGCAGTGGTGCGAGTAGGAAGGAGTGGAAATGGTACGAGCGGATGGACGCGATATACGGACATCGGCCTACTAGCAATGGCAGAGAATTTGGGCTCGACACGGCCACACAATTGGAAAACGGTGACGGTGAGTGTTGTTTTGTTATTGTCCGTCTTCTCGCCTTTCGCTCAAAAGTGCACTTTATTTAAACACTAAAGAAAGTTGTTTGATTGTGGGCAATTGTTAGTGGTGGTGGCTAGCCCGCTAACAGCTAGCTACAGCTAGCTATCTTGCTGCTACCTCGCATCAAGCTGCGGAATCACGCTTTAATTTCAGTATTCACGTGAAAAAAACGCTGAAGTAAGCTTTCTGTAATCTGCTTAAAAAGTTTTTTGTTTGCGGTAAATGTTGCATTTTGTGAGCTTTATTGTGTGTTTTTTCTTTCTAGACTCATTTTTCAGATCCCAGGGGTCCGCGTCAATGGACCGCCCGGAAACCCCGTTGTCTCTCGGGGGGGGGGGGGGGCGAATCGGAGCCGACACCATTGTCTGCCACATCGCCAGGTCCATCACCATCCGGCATGTCCCGGTCAAGTGCTGGTAAGGCAGAACAAACTGAAAATTACCACCTGGTTGTTTTTATATGTGATTGTTATTTTCTATAGAAGCATAATAAGGAATTTAAAATTTAAAATGTCTTTGTACGTTTATAAAAATACTAGATTCAGGGGTGTTCATAGCCACCCTGGGCCAGTTTTATTGGTGTGTTGGTGGTGGAAATACTGTTGTATTTTTTTTTTTTTTTTTAAAAAAGGAGCACATGTACTGACTTCAAATCAACATGCTTGATTGAAATTCTTCACGTCAGCTAACACTATTAAGCCATTCTGATTTATGAGGACACAGTACAAACAAATGTTTTTGTCAAAATAACCCAGTTTTTGATCCAGTGTTATCTAAATACAATGACTTCTGTCTTTCATATAGGCAAAAGTAAAAGGTCCAGCATCATTGCAGCCCTTGCATCAGTAATGGTCCAGAATCTTGCAGAGGAGATGCGGATCCATGAACGGATGCTCGAACAGCGTGAAAGGATGCATGAACAGCGTGAAAGGATGCTTGAACTGCATCAACGGCAGCACGAACAGCGCGAAAGACACCATCAAATGCTGCAGGATCAGGAGGGTGCATTAAGAAGGGATGAGTTGACAGAGAGGGCTTCGTTCCACGGAGCCTTCCTAAGCCATTTTTCAAGTCTTGTCGAAGCACTGAAAGGTCCCCATTTGTAAACATTTTTTGGGAATATTTGTAATGTAATAAAATGTTAGTTTTTTGGATAAAAGTGTGGTTTGTCTGTTATAACTCTGGATGATAAAGGCTAATAATTACATACATATTCCATTGCCTCATTTGACCCTAATGCCGCTGTTCAGCCATAAAGGTGTCAGGATTTTTAATGGTAATGTAATTGTTATTGTTAAATTTAATAAATATTAACACTGCTGTATCCATTGCTCTACATTGGGTACAGTTTTTAAGTAAAATTGTAATCACTTGCACAGGTGTAATTTACATTCAGCAGTAGACACTGATAAAGGTAAAAGTCAAATTAGGTAAAAGGTAAGTACATGTGAATTGAATGTTCTATCGGCATTCCAAATTCTGAGACTTCCAATACATTATAAGCAGTCTAGTATAATATAAAGCCAAAATACCCATACATGTAAACCCAAACATAACATTTTCGATGTTGTAAATGTTGACATGAATATGATAAACCTATGGTATTCTGAGTCAGTACATCCATAGTGATCTTTGGTTTGAAAAAGAAAATTATAATTTGGTGTTGGGCAGTGTGACAATGTCACAGTATTTAATAGGATTAAAAAAAGTTTCATCATAAAATTCCAAGGTCAATTGGGAATTCCATTAACCCAAAAGTGAGTTGTCATTTTCTTTTTTTTAGTGTGTAATTAGACATCGACGAACAGATAACCCTTATAAATAACAATAGATTTGAAAATGATACTCAAATGATACACAATACAAAAAATGGGCCTAGATTTGGAATTGGCTTTTTTATATTATTTTTAATTATTTTGTAAGGTGGTATTAGTTGATAGTACTGCCGCCTCACTTGATTACATAAGAAAACTATTAAAAGTAGGAGATTAGTGTCATGTATTTTGGTTTACTGCGGCACCCGTCGTAGTGCCTTTGCTAAAAGCATTATGGGTAATGTAGTATGTTGAGTGTGTTGTCATTGGCTGTGTGCTATGAGTGGCTGCTCGCCAATAAACCGTTAACGGTACGTCGAAGAGTCCGAGTCATATTTGTTATATCGAGTAACGTAACGGGTGAAAGATATAACAAAAAGTGGCGACGAGGACGTCTGGACCGACGCTGCAGTCCGCGACGGAGTTTTTTTTGTCGTTTTTTTTTTCCCCGCCGCTACTCCGTGCTGACAGGGTGATACACCGCGCCACTGTGCTGATGTGGATGCTGCGAGCTGTCTGCTAAGCGGGGAGGAGCGGAGCAGTGGAAACCGTAAAAAAAAAAAAAAAAAAAAAAAAAAAAATAAAAAAAAATCCGTGAGTAACGCCGGAGGGAAGAAACGACGTTACAGAAAGGAGCCTTGAGGGAAAGAGTGACATTCAACCAGAAGTGTTAAAATGGCTGGAGTCATTGGCTCTATCGGGCCCTTTGATGAGAGCGCGGAGCAATGGAGCTCCTATACAGAGCGCTTTGACTATTTCGTCGTGGCAAATGGAATAACGGATGAAAAGTTAGTGCCCACTTTTCTGAGTGTGATGGGTCCCAAGACATTTAACCTACTACGTAACCTCATACAGCCAGTAAAGCCAGGCTCTAAAACCTATAAAGAGCTGGTGGACACACTGACCCACCACTTCTCACCCAAGCCTCTAGTGATTGCAGAAAGATACAGGTTTCACAGACGTAACAAAGAAGAGGATGAGTCTGTTAACATGTTTGTTGCAGCGCTACGCAAGTTAGCCGAACACTGTGAATTTAAAGATGTTTTAAATGACACATTAACCACTTGCACTCCGGGCAATTTTCCTAAAAATGCCAAAAAAAAAAACGTGCCCAAAGTAAATCGAAAGCTGTTATTCAACCCTTTGCAGCATCTTCATGGGGTTGGTCTCATTTAAAAGACAACACTTTGAATTTTTTGCCAAAAAAAACATAATCTCTCTACGTGCTCCGGCCACTGAGTTACAGTCATCTAAACATACTGAACTTGAAGAAAAAAAATTTGGACACAGTGTTTTTTTGGATACAAATGCTTGTAAATAACACACAGCTGTCCGATCCGGCTGGAAAATGCAACAGAAATGTAGAACCAAGTGTTATCCAGCTGAGATCCAAATTTGGTAACAATACCACAAAAAATGAATATTTTACACAGCTTTGTTCTCAGGCTGTTCCCAGGCGTTATGGAACTGTGCCAAATTGTGCCAAATGGCACAGTTTGGAAAAACGTCTGTAACTTTTGAATAATTCAATGTAGAATCTTCATTTTAGGCTCTAATGAAAGGTCACACTCAGGGCTGTGTCTGTGTGTGTGTGTGGGCGGGGGGTCGTTCCCCCCCCCGCTACCAAGGACCAAATTCGGCCCTCGCTACATGACGGAATACACTTTTTTTTTTTTTTTTCCTTGCATGTTTTCACAGCGGCCCCCCCCCCTCGCTACTGTGTGTGTGTGTGTGGGGGGGGGAACCGTGAACGGACCGTGAACGCCCCCCCCCCTCGCTACAGAAGAGGGCCATCGCTACATGATGGAACAGACTGATATGCTTCCTCCCGCGGACCGGGGAGCGTTCGGACCGTGGCCCCCCCCCCCCGCTCCTCTTCTGCAGCGGGGGGGGGGGGGGGGGGGGGCGTTCACGGTCCAAACACGGCAAATGAACCGTTTATCGCGGCGCACGCACTTTGTGCGCAGTACAGTTGTAATTTACCGATCGGTCAAAAGTCATTTTTGGATTACAGTTTTCAGGGATAAATAATAATTTAGCTTATAACACCTTACCTCTTCAAAGCAGCAGAGTCGTGGCGAACAGCTCTTCCCACGCGTCAGACGAACGCGACGCTGCTCCGCTCGTGGATCCCGATCAACATAATTCCATTATTGCCGTTTTGGCGAATGATTTACGACTTTTGTCGTCGGCCTCCGTCTATTCTGCTGGAATGAGTGCAGGTCCCACTTGTGGGTGTTTTCCATGCTGCTGGGTGAGCCTGGGTCTGTAGTAGATTCGTACAGAGTCCTTCTGCAGCAGTAAATATCGCTTCACCCAGCCAGAATTTCTGTGCTTCAATTGGCTCCTGCGTTCACAGTAGGCGGGTCCTCCTTCCTAGATTTTCATTCATTGGCTCCTCAAGGTTTCAGAAACCCAATTCAAGGCTCTTATTAGTCGAATGAGAGGTCAATCAGATGAACTAATCTGTTCGCGGCTGTGTTTGCAGATTTTTTTTTCAGTGGCGCTTGGAGGGCACACCACCTACACCATCACCATCAATATCCTTATCATGCGTCATGCGCACGAGGGCGCACGAGCGCGCTCTCGCGCGCCCTCGTGCGTCATAGGACGCAGAGACTTGCCCGCCCGCGGAACAACGGAGCGCAAGTGGTTAAGAGACAGGCTTGTGTGTGGACTACGAAATGAAGCAGCACAGAAGAAGTTACTCACAGAAAGTGATCTGACGCTTGAAAGAGCCATTTACATTAGTGTGATGATGGAGATGGCTTCCAAAGAAGCACACCAACTGCATGCTACAGGCAGAGTACATAAACTCAACAGTGGTAAAACCAATGCAACAGGTCCATGTTTCCGCTGTGGCAAGGTGGGACACCTTCCTAATGACTGTTGGTACAAAGAGATGGACTGTAACAACTGTGGAAAACAAGGCCACGTGCAGCGGGCATGTAGAAGCAAAAGGAGCAAAGACAAAAGCCCAAAGACAAGGATTAAAAGTGACATGGTAAAATACAAAAAGAAAAGAAATGTTCACACAGTTAAACATGGCGAGGACAGAGTGAGTGACTCCTCAGAGGAAGAGGTGTCAACTGCAATAAATACTGTCCGGATTATGAATGTGAATGAAGGCTCAGAAGGCTTTTGGACTAAACCAAAAGTGGAGGGACATTTTATTAAAATGCAGATAGACACTGGATCAAAGGCATCACTTGTGTCGCATGGCATTTACAAGAAGTTTCTGAAACATCGTCCACTCCGACCTTCAGACACCGTCTTCAGGGCGTATACTGGACACCGAGTGCCCATGAAAGGGATGACAGAGGTAACTGTTCAGTACAATGGCCAAACTGCTAAGCTTCCAGTTTATGTTACCAAGAACAACTGTCCAGCTATAATGGGGCGTGTGTGGCTAAAGAAAATCCAACTTGACTGGCAAGAAGTAAGGAAGCTGTCACACAGTTCCACTCAGTTGCAGGCCATACTGGAAAAGCACAAAAAGGTTTTTCGTGATGAACTAGGCAGTATGAAAAAAATTATAGTGAAGCTGCATGTCAAACCTGACAGTAAACCAGTGTTTATGAAAGCCAGGCCAGTGCCGTACGCCATCAGACCAAAGGTGGAGGCTGACTTGGATGCTCTGGTCAAGAATGGAGTTCTGGAGCCTGTGACAACCAGTGAGTGGGCCACGCCCATAGTTCCAGTACCCAAAAAGGACGGAGGAATCCGAACCTGTGGAGACTTTAAGGTAACAGTAAACCCTGTACTAACAGCAGAGCAGTATCCCCTTCCACTGATTGATGACTTATTTGCGGGGCTGAGTGGGGGACAAAAGTTCAGCAAAATAGATCTCAACCAAGCTTATTTACAAATGCATGTAGACGAGCAGTCACGTGAAATGCTGACTATCAACACCCATAAAGGACTCTTCAGATACCGCCGACTGCCTTTTGGCATCACATCTGCTCTAGCACTTTTTCAGCGAGCTATGGATCAAATCCTGAGTGGATTACCAGGAGTGCAGTGCTACCTGGATGATATCCTGTGTACAGGAGCAGATGATGAAGAGCATCTGCGCAACTTGGATGCAACTCTCAAGAGACTGGAGGAGTATGGATTGAGAATCCGCAAGGATAAATGCGAGTTTTTCCAGTCATCCGTGGAATACCTAGGTCATGTGATCGATGCTAAGGGACTACACACTGCACCATCGAAAATCACAGCCATCGTGGATGCACCTCCACCCCAAAATGTCAGTCAGCTTAAGTCTTTCTTAGGACCGCTGAACTATTATGGACGTTTCATACCAAACTTGGCATCACTATTAAAACCACTGCATAACCTGCTGCACAAAGAGGAAGCATGGAAGTGGACAGCAAGCTGTCAGGAAGCTTTTCAGAAGGCAAAGGATGCGCTGACGGCATCACAGGTTCTGACCCACTTCAACCCATCACTTCCGATCCAGCTTGCCTGCGACGCCTCTCCTTATGGCGTAGGGGCGGTGATTTCCCACGTAATGCCAGACGGTGAGGAAAAGCCAATCGCTTCTGCGTCAAGGACATTAAACAAGGCAGAAGCTAACTATGCTCAACTAGAAAGAGAGGCTCTGAGCATCGTGTTTGGTGTGAGAAAATTCCACCAGTACTTGTATGGACGGAAGTTTACACTTTTTACTGACCACCGACCTCTCACAACCATCCTTGGACCATACACAGGAATACCATCTCTTGCAGCGTCCCGACTGCAGAGATGGGCGTTGCTGTTGTCAGGACACTCCTATGACATCAGGTATCGAAAGTCTGACTGTCATGGTAATGCAGATGGGTTATCCAGATTACCACTTCCTGTCATGAAGCCAGAGTCAAGCACTGTGGACATCTTCTACTTCACAGAGGTAGAAAACGCACCTGTTTCAGCCGTGCAGGTGAAAAAGGGGACTAGAAATGACCCTGTGTTGTCTGCATTCATGGACTTGGTCATTAAAGGACAACCTGCGGGTGATGACGCAACCTTGAAGCCCTTCCTTGGGAAGTGGACAGAATTGTCTGTTCAGTCGGGTTGTTTGCTGTGGGGGAGGAGAGTGATTATTCCCCTGTCATGTCGAACAAAAGTGTTACAGCAACTTCACGCAGGACATAGTGGAATCGTGAGAATGAAAGAAATAGCGAGAAGCTATTTTTGGTGGCCAAACATTGACAAGCAGATTGAAGAAATAGCCAAAAGCTGTTCATCGTGTCACAAGGTACGGAACAACCCACCATTGGCTCCTCTCCATCCCTGGGAGTTCCCACAGGAGCCATGGCATCGTGTGCACATTGACTTTGCAGGTCCGTTTGAGGACAGAATGTTTCTCGTTGCTGTGGATGCACACAGTAAATGGCCTGAAGTGGCTATTATGAGGTCAACCACCACAGAGAAGACCACAGAAGCATTAGGAGAAATGTTTAGTCGTTTTGGGTCTCCTATACAACTAGTTTCTGACAATGGACCTCAGTTAGTTTCACAAGAAATGGATGCTTTTCTACAAGCTAACGGAGTGCAGCACATTAAATCAGCTCCATACCATCCTGCGACGAATGGTCTTGCAGAAAGGTTTGTGCAGACAATGAAACATGCATTGAAAGCATCACAAGGTCAAGGAACACTGCATCCGAGGCTGCACAAGTTCCTGCTAAACTACCGCAACACTCCACATGTAATCACAGACAACCCCTGCTAGTCTGATGTTCAAGAGAGATCTGCGCACTACCTTTGATCTTTTGAAACCCTCAGGATTAAAGGACACTGTGCAAAAGCAACAAGAGAAACAAATTATGCACAGAGGACATCGGGCAAAGGACAGAGCGTTCACGTCAGGAGAATCTGTGCTGGCCAGGAACTACAGAGGTGAACCTAAGTGGGTTCCTGCAACTGTTATCACACAAACTGGACCAGTCTCATATACAGTTCAAACCACTGACAGTGTTTGGAAAAGGCACGTGGATCAACTTCTGCAGACACCACCAGCGCCTGCAGAACCGTCTTTTGGATATCCTAATGATGCACTCGCCAACTCACCACGTTGTCCACCTACACCAGTGCAGAACTCAACCACTTCAGAGACCGGAGTTCCAGCTGGAGATGTGACATCTTCTTTTGCATCAGCACCAGAAGCAACCTCCACATTAGAAAGAACTCAGACTCATGTTCCTGTAGAGCGCCGATACCCTACCAGGGAGCGACGACCTCCTGTCCGTCTGAGTTATTAGACTAGATAGCAACTGACCCACATTAATGGGGCAGAATAATCCCCAGGGGTACAGTTATGGGATGAGGTAGTCTACCCTCACTCCTAAGGTAGCATAATAATTAAAGGAAAAAAAAAAGAGACAAAGACACAAAAATTGCAGCAGACACTTGATATCTCCAGTAGGACATCTACTGTAAGAGGGGAGGAGATGTCATGTATTTTGGTTTACTGCGGCACCCGTCGTAGTGCCTTTGCTAAAAGCATTATGGGTAATGTAGTATGTTGAGTGTGTTGTCGTTGGTTGTGTGCTATGAGTGCCTGCTCGCCAATAAACCGTTAACGGTACGTTAAAGAGTCCGAGTTATTATTTGTTATATCGAGTAACGTAACGGGTGAAAGATATAACAATTAGCTCCATGGTACAACTCCCAGACTGTGAGTTAAAAAAAATAAAAAATTTCTAGGTTCACTGGCAATTCCATCAAACCAAAAGTGAGTATTCTAGCAGCAGCATTTTCTTTGCAGTAATTTTCTACATTGTTTTAGCATGTAATTAGCCAATTTTTATAATATTATAAATTATTTTGTAAGTTAAAGGGGTTTAGGATTAAGCTTCTGCATTATTTTAAATTAGTACGGTGTTTGAGCATTTAATTAACCGTCCCTTAACAGTTAACTGTTTTGAACAACAGAGGCGACGTAGAGGAAAAGTGCACATTTTATTTACAAAAAAAACATGTTTGACATATGTATGCACATGAACACTGAACAAATGAAATGTCTATTTATTGCTACACAAGTGCTGCATCACAGCATCTCTTATATCTCCACCCTGCTCCTCTACTCCCTGTGACACTGACACCACCACTTGTTCATCTGCTGCATCATCCAATGTAGTGTCAAAGGCCTCTCCATGGCTCTCACACAGATTATGCAGTGCACAACAAGTCAACACCATCGATTTAACCAGCGCGATGTTAGTCATTCCTTTTTAGAAGGCAGCGCCACCTTCCCTTCAGCCTGCCAAAAGCATTCTCCACAACCACCCGTACTCGACTGATGGTCTGGTTGAACGTGTGTTGTTCTTCAGTCAGTCGTCCGGTGTCATGGAATGTTTTCAACAACCAGTTTTGCAGTGGATAAGCAGAGTCTCCAAGGATGAAGTAGCCCACACGTACCACACCAAGGTTCATGATTTTAGGTGGGAAGAGGTTTTCCCGACTGGCTAAATCCCACAGTGTGGACAGTCTCAGCACCCTAGCATCGTGCATGCTCCCAGGCAGCCCAGCAAACACATTCCAGAACAACCCCTTTCCATCAACAACACCTTGAAGGAGCACAGAGTGCCAGCCTTTACGATTAAAGTAGTCTGTGTGATATTGTGTTGGTGCGATGATGGGTATGTGGGATCCATCAATGGCACCCACACACATTGGTAGCCCCCACCGACTCTCGATGTAGGCCGACATTTCCCTGAACCGCCCTTCATCAGGAAAATGGAGTTGTTGTGGAACCAGCAATGACTCTGCAGCTGCACAAAAGTCCTGCACACACCTGCAAACCGTTGTGTTGCTGACCCCAAATAGATGACCAATACTGCGGTACTCTGAACCGGTAGCAAGCTTCCACAGTGCAATGGCCACTCTCTTCCTCAGAGGCACACACTGGCGGAATTTCGTATCTTGATGCTCCATGTACGGACGCAATTTGTGGCACAAGTATGTAAAAGTCTCCTCGGACATCCGGAAGTTCTGCAACCACTGCGTGCTTGAGAAGCCAGGAACAATATTCTCCCACCAATGCGAGCTACGGTTAATTGCCCAGGCCGATGGTCTGCAGCGTTTATTTTGCAAGAACTCACCCAACTGAAAGACAGACACAGCATACATATTAATACTCAAACAGGTGACATCAAAATTAGATCAAAATTAGATTAGAGTATTTGTTTATTTGCCAGGGACAGTGCAATAAACATAGACAATTAATCAAATGACAATCAATCTGATGTGTTGCACAAAGAGTGTATAGATATTAGCTAATTTGCAACTCTTGTCCCTGGATGGGCTTTAGAAAGGAGAAACAATTTGAAAGAAAAAAAGGAAAGGAAAAGATTTAAAAAAAACCCCAAAACAGGTCAATGAAACTCTCAAAACTCAATAGGTTGCATTTTTTTTTTAAATATTACAGTGATGCCACCTAATGGGCTTTTGTCCAAGATTTTTACTGTTTGATTATATAATGAACCAATATGTCTTATTGTGGAAGGGGCTGCTTGAGCCCAGACTGTCAAACAGTATGATATATGAGAAAAAACCATAGAATGCATATACAGTGCAGCTGCTTTGTATGGTATGTAATATCTAATTAATTTAAAGCAGTTCAGATTTTTTTTTAGTGTTTTTGAAATTTTCTTTATAGGAAGATTAAATTTGAATTGAGGATCTAGTACAATTTTTTTTTTTTTTTGTTACTTATTTGTACCCGTAGGTAGATTTGGTTTGCAGTCTGGTGACAAGCCACCGGCTGCTGGTCGCTGCATGCGCGAGCGCCCTAAACCTACATGTTTTTGGTATGCGGGAGGAAACCGGAGAAATCCCGGAGTAAACCCGCGCAACACGGGGAGAACATGCAAACTCCACACAGCTCACTGTTGGTCGGGGGCTGGGATCGAACCCACGATCCCCGCGATCCCCCAGCCGAGGGTAAACTGTGCTGCCACAGTGCTAAACCACTGCGCCACCGTGCAGCCCAATGCCAAGGTATTTGAATTCTGTAACTAAACTGATGTCTTGATCATGTATTTTAACTTTAAAACGTTGCAGGTTACATTTTTTGATTTAAAAGCAATCTGTTTTGTTGAATCATAACGGAAATCATACCCACAGAATTACCCGAGAGAATAATCAGATATTTCAAATAATTGGTTTGAATATATAGGTGAATATATAGGTGAAGGAGACATTCAGACAGCTGTTTTGCATGCAGGTGTAAATGCTGTACACAACAATGACATGACCAAATAATGACAATAGAAATCATTAGCTTACCAACATCTGCTCCCTCATGTGCCTCATGTGTGTCATGTGCCGGGCAATGATCTCTGCTTCATATTCAGCTTCATATGCAGCTGCTTCATATTCCTCCTGGGTAACCACTATTCTCCTGTCCTGCTCCAACGTGTGTTGTCTCAATCCACGTCGTCTTCTCCTGTAAAATTCTCTTGTCTTGTTAAAGACATTCATTGTGTTAAAAACCCACAGAAGAATATTGACCACCGTGGGAATCCTCCGCTCGTAATCAGCTATTTTTTTTTCCTTTGTTGTGGAGTATTCCGTCGCGTCCTTTACGTCAGCAGAGTGTGGCGCCGCCTCAATCCCGCCCACCCCCAGCAATACTCGGCTTTCCGCGGTTGTGCTGGAAGATTAGTAAAGAAAAGAAAAGAGTCGAGCAGAACTATGTAGTGGAAATGAGGCTATAGACTTACCTGAAAGAGCACCTTATCTTGTTCCAGTTTTACTTACCAGTGAATCGGAACATGACGTGATAATCCCTCAGAAGTGTGTCATTGGAGAAATCTGTGCATATCAACGAGTCCTATCGCAAGAACACTCCGTGGAAGTTACAAAGCCCAAAACTGAACAAAAGTCCACTCTGAAGTTCAACTTTGACTCTTCCCCCATTAGCGCTGAATGGAAAGAGCGCCTAACAGAAAAACTCAGTCAAATGCCCGAAGTATTTGCCCAAAACGATCTTGACTTTGGCAAAACGGATCAAGTGAAACACAAAATCAAATTATCAGATGAAACACTGTTCAAACACAGAGCACGTCCCATACATCCAAATGACCTGGAAGCGGTCCGTAAGCATCTCAAAGAACTCCAACAAGCAGGCTTGATAAGAGAGTCCACTTACCCATTTTCTTCGCCTATTGTAGTGGTGCAAAAGAAAAATGGCGATGTCCGCCTTTGTATTGATTACAGGAAGCTTAACATGCAGACTGTAAAAGATGCTTATGCCCTCCCCAACTTGGAGGAAACGTTTTCCACCTTGACCGGTTCGCAGTGGTTCTCCGTCCTCGATTTAAAGTTGGGGTACTACCAAATTGAGGTAGATTTGCTGGACAAACCAAAGACGGCGTTCGTATGTCCCATGGGCTTTTGAGAATTCAATAGAATGCCCCAAGGCATTATAAACGCTCCCAGCACATTCCAGCGCCTCATGGAGAAATGTATGGGTGACATGAATCTGCATGAGGTGATTGTGTTCCTTGATGACATCATTGTATTCTCCATGACACCCGAAGAACATGAGACTTGCTTAATGAAAGTTCCTAATCGCCTAAAAGAGTACGGGCTTAAACTCTCCCCTGAGAAATGCAGATTTTTTCAAACTTCTGTCAGATACCTTGGTCACATTGTGTCCAATAAAGGAGTTGAGACCGACCCCGAAAAAGTGAAAGCCCTAAGTACCTGGCCTGTGCCCCTTGATCTCAAACAGCTCCGCTCGTTCTTAGGCTTTTCAGGGTACTATAGGCGATTAATTAAGAACTATTCCAGCATCGTTAAGCCCCTCACTGACTTAACAGCAGGCTACCCTCCTTTGTGAAAAAGCCCAAAGCCCAAAGCTAAGCCTGCCCAGTACCACGACCCAAAGACACCGTTTAGCGAGCGATGGACTTCTTCCTGTGATCTTGCATTCAAAACCATCATTGAAAAGCTCAGTACTGCACCTGCCCTGGGTTTCGCTGACCCTCAGTTGCCATATACACTCCATACTGACGCCAGCACTACAGGGCTTGGCGTCGCCCTCTATCAAGAGCAGGAAGGCCAGACTAGGGTCATAGCCGGGGGTTGTCTAGAAGTGAGTCCCGTTACCCCGCCCATAAATTAGAATTTTTAGCTCTAAAGTGGGCAGTAATGGAGAAGTTCACAGACTATTTATATGGCAATCATTTTACTGTAATGACAGACAGTAACCCCCGACGTACATTTTGACTACTACTAAGATGCATGCCATTAGCTATAGGTGGCTAGCTGCTCTGTCGACGTTTAACTTTAAGCTCCAATACAGAGAAGGCAAGCTTAACTCAGATGCAGATGGCCTGTCTAGACGGCCACATGGCGAGTTACTTAATGACTTAGTGTCCCAAAAGGAGCTTGACCGCATACAGCAGTTCACTCAAACTCACTTGTCTCTTCCTGAAAGCAGTTTAAGTTCTGAGGTAGTGTCTGCTATATGTGAAAAACACCTTGTCTGTAGTTCTCCAGACAACACCTTCCCTTTTGTTCACTTGTTAGCCATCTCTGTAGCCGTCATTCCAGATGGCTATGCCGATGAAGATGGCTGTGGTGGTCTTCCAGTTGTACCCCACATGACTCCTGAACAGATCAAAAACGAACAAAGAACTGACCCCTGTTTAAGAGAAGTGATTGCACAAATTGAAACTGGGCAAAAAGTTCCACCAATGGTACAAACTGAACTTCCTGACATCGACTTGTTACTCCGAGAGCTCAGTCGACTTGAAATCTGCAATAGCATCCTCTACCGCACTCGTCAAGATGGAGGAAATGTTACTTACCAGCTCGTCTTACCTGAACAGTCCCGCGATTCAGTCTTTCAAAGCCTCCACTGTGACATGGGCCATTTAGGCACAGAGCGTACTTTGGATCTCGCCAGAACAAGGTTCTATTGGCCTTGCATGGTGGCAGATATTGAAAAGAAGATCAAGACATGTAATCGCTGCATAAGACGTAAAACCGCTCCAGAGCGAGCTGCTCCGCTTGTCAATATCAAGTCCACCTGATCACTTGAACTTGTCTGTATGGATTTCCTGCCCATTGAGCCCAATCAAAGTAACACAAAGGATGTGCTCATGTTAACTGATCATTTCATGAAATACGCTATAGCCATCCCTACCAGCAATCAGAAAGCTCAGACCATTGCAAAGGCACTTTGGGACAACTTTATAGTCCACTGAGGGATCCCGAACGGTTACATAGTGATCAGGGTCCCGATTTTGAGTCCCATATCATAAAAGAACTTTGCAAAATCATGGGCATTCGCAAAATCCGGACGACACCCTATCACCCCAGAGGTAACCCGATAGAACATTTCAATAGAACGTTATTGAGCATGCTGAGTACTCTGGAGGAAAAGAACAAATCTCATTGGCACAACTATGTAAAACCACTTGTTCATGCGTACAATTGTACTTTGAATGACACTACTGGTTTTGCCCCGCATGAGTTAATGTTCGGTCGTCAGCCGAGATTGCCAATCGATCTTGCATTTGGGCTCCCGTTTCACAACAAAAGTTTCAAGTCACATTCCCAGTACATTGAAAAAATTGAAGACAACTCTACAAGAAAGCTACAAACTAGCAACAGAAAATGCTAACAAGATGGCTGAAAGAAACAAAACAAGATTTGATATGCGAGTGAAACCCTCAAAACTACAACCAGGTGACAGAGTTTTGGTATGTGCAGTCCGTCTCAGAGGCAAGCACAAACTAGCAGACAGGTGGGAAGCTGAAATTCACATTGTGGTGAGCCAAGCAGGTGACTTGCCTGTTTACACTATAAAACCTGAGACAAAAGATGGTCCTGTTCGCACCGTTCACCGCGACCTCTTGCTTCCCTGTGGTTTTCTTGCCCCTGTTGAAGAAGAACCTGTCCAACCAAAACGTGTCCGCCAACCTAAGACAAGACAATCACCTGAACAAAATGAGGAATGTGAGAATTCAGAACCGGAAAATGAGGGTGTCTATTGGTACAGAAAAGAACCAATCCAAACGCCCATAAAGCTCACTTGAGTTTATGAAATTCCCCATCCAAAGACATTCTTTAAAGGAGACATTCCTGCTGAAACTCACTTACCTGAGAATGACAACCAAATAGAAAATGTCACTTCACCTGGATGTGACAACTTGCCTGGAAATGACAATTCACCTGGATGTGACAATTTACCGAATGATGGAAACCTGGAGGAAACTGAAACAAATGTGGAACTATCGAACAATGAGAATGGAATTGAAAATGAAACCAACTTGTCTGATAAAAGTACCTGTGATGAACCTGTGGAAGACAGAGAATCTGAAAGGGAAATCCCAAAGATTGTGAGACACTCCGAGAGAACAACCACCCAGCCAGAAAGGCTACAGTATAGTCAGTTGGGAAATCCTCTCATAACTGTTGCCCAGTCCCTGTTTCAAGGACTAAACCTGGCTTTTACCAGAGCCTTAACAGAGTCAGATCTTAGGAATATTCCCATGAACACTAGTTTTCCCGTCAATACCATTTAGCTAATCCCATGCAAAGGGACTTGCATGATTCTAAGGGGGGGGATAATGTAACCCAGTGTTAAAAACGCGAATAAAAATATGAATATTGATACTGCTTTTAAAACCAAGACAATAAATAAAAAGTGCATATTTTTTATCATATTGATCTTTGTTGGTTTGAAATTTGTCCTTTTCAACAGATCGCTGAACATGTGCGGCCCAGATACATGTCTTGATTTCCAATTGTGGCCTAACTGATTGTGTAATAGAATAGCCCTAGCATAGAAATTACTAGGGAGGCTGAGGCGTGTCATCCCCCTAAAGTTGGAGCACACCCTCCGGTCCCCTTTCTTGAAGAGAGGAACCACCACTTCAGTTTGCAATGCCAACTGCACTGTCTCCGACCTCCATGCAATGTTGCAGAGGTGTGTGAACCATGACAGCAATACAACATCCAGGGCCTTAAGGTAATCAGGGTCAATCTAGTCAACCCCGGAGGCCGGGCCACCAAGGAGTTTTTTAACCACTTTGGCAGCCTCAGCCCCTGTGACAGACAAGTCATCCCCCTAGTCCACAAGCCCTGCTTCTTCTGTGAAAGGAGTGTCAGTGGGATTGAGGAGATCCTTGAAGTATTCCTTCCACCACGCGATGATATTCCCAGTCGAAGTCAGCAGCGCCCCATCCGCACCATATACAGACAGGGAGTTGCCTCCTCGTCCTGAGCCGCTGGACAGTTTGCCAGAATCTCTTTGAGGCCGACCAAAAATCTTGTTCCATGGCCTCACCAAACTCCTCCCACACCCGTGTTTTTGCTTCAGCAACCACCCGAGCTGCACTCTGCTTGGCCTGCCGGTACACCTCAGCTGCTTCGGGAGTCCCACAAGCCAACCAAGCTCGACAGGACTCCTTCTTCAGCTAAAGGTCTGATGACACGATTTTGACTGCATCTAATTTTCATCATAACAGTCTTTCGTGGGTTACAATGACTGTTTCATTTAGGTCTGATCAGCTCCACACAGCTCTGTCCTTAGCCTTCCACTGCCAGGAACTCCTGTCTATATCCAACTTCTTCAAGTTTCTTTTTACAGTGTCTTTAAATCTGAGCATTGGTCTAACCTGATTGCATTTGCCCTCGTATAACTGTGAGTAGAGTAAGTGCCGAGGGAGACACTGGTGGTCCATCCTCTCAACATGTCTAAGCCATCTCAGGTTTGTCGGTATTAGCATGTCCTCCATTGATGGTAGACCAGCTCATTTCAACACTTCTATGTTGGTTATCTTGTCTTTCCATGAGATGTTCATTATGGCTCAAAGGTGTCTCATCATGTATGAGTGAAGTTTCTTTACTTGCACTTTGTAGACAGTCCAAGTTTTAGCATCGTGCACTAGAGTAGCCAGTGCTGTCGCTCTGTACACTTTGCATTTCACACGGATAGACATGTCGATTGTTCCACAGTCTCTCCCTCAAGTTTTCAAACACAGTGCTCGCTCTTTCCATTCTGAGAGATAGTTCATAATTTTACAACACATAATTTCAATATGACAAAATAGGTTGGTCTGTGCAGTTCTAAGTCAAACAGGCTTTTTTTTCACGCGAATATCTGACGTTTTTATGAGCACCACATCACAAATTACGTCAGTGGCTGGAAAACCCCACAGCCATGTTGTAACGTCAGTGACAGAACACAGCACTTAGCTGCCCATTGTACACGCAGGATGGAAGCGGTAGAAAACATCGACAATGGTTCCAGCACATGTAGTCTGGTATTGGTTTGTGTTGTCCAATCTTTAGATGATTATAGTTCAGAAGAATGGGATGATAATTAAGAATCTGGGGGCATCAGACCTTATAGGTTTGAGCCGTGCCAAGCGGGCATCGTGCCTAGCGAGTCAGACTCAGAGTGTGACGGTGGAGAGGCACACATGGCCGCTGCAGCAGCAGCGACAAACATGGCAGGGGAACACCGAGTGGTATGCTTTTGTTACAAATACTGCAACAAATTATTTGTTCAAAAACATAATTTATTTGACCCCGATTTTTCAATAAAATCCTAACAGTGTATTTATATTAAAACTGAAACATCTACTTGATACTTTCAACGCCCCCCCCCCCCCAAGTATACAAATCCAAAGCTACTATTTTTTTTTTATTTTTGCAGGTGCCAGTGTGGTCTATGATCATGACAGCAGAGGAGGAGAGTATTTGGTGTGAGCAGCAGGTCAAGGTGAAGCAGAAAATTCCGGACGATGCTATAAAGTGTATCACTGGTCATAACAACTTCCCCGCAGTGTGTCTGAATGAAGATGTGTTGATAGTGGCCTCCTTCACCTAAAAGCATGTGAATGTGGATTATGGGAACAATTGGAAGCGTTGTACAACTAACAGACAGTTCATCCGATGGTGCGACCACGACCTTGATGAGAAAGTCCAAGTGCCAATACCTGCCTGTGTCGTTCACAAGATAAGAGAGACCTTTCCACTACAAGATGGACAATATGTTGGTTTTACTTATGCTGACTAACTACCTTTATGTTTTCAGGATATTGTTTTCCATTCAATAAATGTTTATCTGACCAAAACTGTTGTCAATTATTCCAAGAAAATGAAATTACTGAATATTTTTAGTGTGATACTTGAAATTCTTATAACTGTTGTCATCATAGGGCAGCGCGGTGGCGGAGTGGTTAGCACTGCGGCAGCACAGCAACTCACCCTTGGCCAGGGGATCCTGGGTTCGATCCCAGCCTCCAACCAACAGTGACCTGTGTGGAGTTTGCATGTTCTCCCCGTGTCTGCTTGGGTTTACTCCGGGATTTCTCTGGGTTCCTCCCACATGCAAAAAACATGCAAGTTAGGTTAACTGGCATCAAAACTGGGGATTCTAAATTGTCCTTAGGTATGACTGTGAGAGTGAATGGTTGTCTGTCTCTCTGTGTTGGCCCTGCGATGGACTGGCGATCTGTCAAGGGTGTACCCTGCCTCTCGCCCAAAGATGCTGGGATAGGCTCCAGCCCCCCGCGACCCGAAAAGGATTAAGCGGAAGAAGATGAATGAATGAATGTTGTCATCATTTGGACGTTGCATGCAACCCTGGGTATTTGAAAAAGAAAGAATTTTTTAATTTTGCAAATATAATACAATTATTTTTTTTTTTAGTAAATTAAAGCATACTCATGGCCATAAATCATTTTAAAGTTCAATTACCTGTAAAACCCCTTTAGAAATTAAAATTATTCTCTGTGTCACTGATAGCAATATCCTAAAAATAATGTATTCCCTATTACTTATGTCTCATAAAAAATGCAATTTTGTTTGTCATTGTTTATTAACGGTTTTAGTCTTGTATCAACTGGCATGTGATTTTCAACAATAAGAAAATAGAAGCAAGTGACAGTCCTCATTTTTTCTAGAGTTTGGTCACAAGAAAAACAATACTGATAACTGGTATAACACACATGTAGTGGAACTATCAAAAATATTAAATTAATTATAACAGGAAAAAGTCCAAATTAGTGGCAATGAATACAATATAGTCAGTTGATGTCACGAACCGAGCCCGTGTTATCCTGTAGGCTCGGTTCTGATCGTTCTCTGTGGCTCAGGCATCAGGTTTATTATGTATTATCTTTTGAGTTCTTGTTGTTTTCATGTCTGTGTTCCTTTTCTTTTCCATGCCTGTAGCCGCCGCTCTGGACGGCGGTTGTTGGGCAGCCGTTTTGACCCACTTTCAGGTGGGCACTGTCCAACATTCGCCGGTCCGACCACGCGCCCTCTCCATTTGACAGTCAGCTGTTTCGCCCCGGTAATTATCTTTCCTGCACCTCACACAGGTGTGTCCAATTTGTCACGCCAGCAGTGTTTGTACTTAGGCGGCTCTTGCCAGTCAAAAACTGCTGGACCATTGTGTATGTGGTGAATCCTGAGCGTAAATCCATTCACCCTTCTCCACCTCGTGCACTCCTCCTGCGTAAAAGCGCACGACGAGGCTTAGGACAATTGGAGCTGAAGCATGTGATGTGGTTTTGCTGTTTATCTAAGCCTGCAACACAACGTGAAGGCATAGCCGTAAAACTAAAACAAGAAACCTGAGAAACTGTGAGCTACAAAGCTGCTGGCATTCCAGTCAACAACACCGGCATCTGTTCTGTCGCTTACGTCATTTAAGCCTCCTCTTTCATTCGGTGGGCAATACCACAGTCCAGTCAGTGGCTGCGGTTTTTTGATGGTAACTATGTTGTGCAGGCACGGTCATAAATATTCTATTGATTATTGACATTGACTTTTGGGTTTACACAACACGCTAAAAAATGTCAAAATCATGTCATCAGCACTTTAAGGTACACTGTAACTGAATGGAAAAACATGAATAAAGCATTAGTAATCATGATTAACTCAACATTCCAAAACATTAACCTCTGGTTTTTCTCTCATCTCTTTGTCTTTATACCCTGATTGATGGAGCCTTGAGTATTTTTATCATGTTTATAGTCAGCTTCATGTGTGCCTGTGTTTGTGTCTATGTTGAATGTAATTGTGGCTTGTAAATATGGATGTCACCAGACTGCAAAACAAATCTACCTACGGGTACAAATAAAGTAACCTGAACCTGAACATTAATCAGGATTAAAAAAGTTGATCATCCAACACCACTAATAATAATGTAACAAGACACAAAAGTGCTTTGATTAAATGTTTTTTTTATTTTTCCTTCAGAAGGGCCACTCAGCAAGACAAAGCAAATGGGCTGTTGCCCGGGCAACAAAAGCCTGAATGTGTACACTTCCTTGTTAAAGACTGAAAAACAATGCTACTGGGGAGCTGTTACTCTTCCACACGGTGGGCTATTAGCTGCTTTTCTTATTAAACATCATAAAGAGGAGAAAATGTAAAGCTCCCTGATTGGCTGAGCTGCCCTCAATTAAAGTCAATTTTCTAATATTCTGGCAGAGGAAATACTTATCAATGTTTTTATTTTATCCATATCATTTCGATAATATTAGAAAATACATGTAGATCACTGATATTTGATTTGACTTGTAATAATCAGGTACTGTGCTGCAAGAATTTTGAGTTTTTTTGGTCATCTTCAGTATTTTACGCAATTTAATGTCAGTGTAATGAAACAGTTTTACAGATCCTGACCTCAGAAACTCCCACACAACTCTGTTTTATTTGGTGTCCCCAACAAATGTAGCCACGCCATGCCACTGTTCACGCCATGATGGTGCAATGACTACACCTGTGTGTCTTTGTGGGGGGGTGAGATCACACCTGAAAACTGACTGACGACAGTCACACAGAAGCCAACTGAGGAACTGGCTTAGCAGCTGGAATTTTAGGTTCTCCAATTTAATTTATTTCTCCATAGAACAAGTGAACTATTGGTAGCTATTTATTCAGACAGACATTTATTGAGAAAGAAACATCCTTACAATTTTAAGTTTTTTCAGGAACTTTTTGTAAAATTCAATCACTTTTAAAACCCATAAAGTACAATATTAAAATTGAGGTATTTTTTTTTTATTTAAGTTTTTGTAAAGGGTATGCACGTCATTACAGCATTGCATTGTTTACATTTTTGTCTCATGTTCCTTTTTTTTTGTTTTTTGACAACATTGGAAGAATAATTATTACAACATCCCTTTTTTTAAGTGAAAGAAAAAGAGAAATTAAAGAAAGAACAACAAAAAAACAAAAAACAAAACAAGAAAAAAAAGCAAAACAAAAGAGCAAAAAAAAAAAACAGAAAAAAAAATTAAATAAAAATAAAAGAGCATCCGAGTAGCGTTGGAACAAAGAGCGGTGCCATTATTGAAATGGTATTTGTCAAAGATTAGATCTAATGGAAGACACATATGCGATCCAGGGTTGCCAAAAGTTCAAGAGCCCATCCATGTCCTGTCTCAGTGCGAATGTCAACTTTTCCATCGAGTAAATGTCTTGGATCACGTTAATCCAATCTTCAGGTGTAGGACAGTCCTTCAACATCCATTTTTTAGTTAGGGCTTTTTTACTTGCAAATATTAAAACAGTGTATAAGTATTTTTCTCCTTGTCTTTCCAGTGAATCCAGTAGTAAACCCAAATACAAAGTTACAAAAGAAAAGGGAACTGTTATTTTGAATATTTTCCCCAATATTGTCTGTACATTGGTCCAATATTGGTGGATAACTGGGCATGACCAAAGCACATGAAAATGATTTGTAATCTCTTCACCACACAAGCGCCAACAATTCAACCCCTTACGAGTAAATTTGTTTTGTGCAGGTGTTCTGAAAAAATCTTACCAAATTTTTCCATCCAAATTCTCTCCACTGCAGGGATGAGGTACTTTTCCATTGTTGTTTATTTAGCTTTTCCCATATTTCCAGTTGTAAAGTGAAATTCCCTTCTTTTTCCCATCTCTCTTTTATATATGATGTGTTGTCTCCTTTTAAGTCTTGAAGACCTTGGTATATTTTAGAAATGTATCTGATCCCTGGGATCCCTTTATAAGCCATTAAGAAGACCTTCAGAACACCTGACTGGGACCTTTCCAAATCCTCCTTTTTAAGTATATTGTTTATGTGGTGTCTAAGCTGAAAGAACCTGTAAAGGTCTTGATTTATTAGACCTTGTTTTTTTCAAATCTTCAAAACTTCTTAAAATTTGCCCTTTAAAAAAATCGTAATATTTTATCAGTCCGTTCTCTTTCCACTTTTTAAATCTAGTGTCTGTTTTATTAGGAGTAAAGTCTTGATCATAGGCAATCCATTGCAGAAATCGATAGGGTTCTTTAGTTTGATTCTCTCTGACTATCTTAAACCAAATTTTTAGCAGGGTCTCTATCCACGGGTAAGTGTTATTCAAAAGTTTAGGTAAGGCATTGTTCCCTATTATCGCCTGTAGGGGGTGTCACTTGTTATTTGGCATTCCATCTCCTTCCATTGTGCAGTGTAGACTGGGTTACATATCTCTACTAAAGTTTTAATTTGTGCGGCTTTAAAATAGTCCCTGATATTTGGAAGTGCGAGCTCACCTTATCTTTGTTTAGCTGTAGGGTTCTATATCTGATTCTAGGTCTCCTGCCCTGCCATATGAATCTTGAGATCCTTCTGTCCAGTTCTTGCCATGTTTTTTTGGGAGGTTCTACCGGTATTGTTTGGAAAAGGTATAGAAGACGTGGAAGTATATTCATTTTGACTGCTTCAATTCTTTGTGCAGTACCCAAGAATGGTATCATATTCCATCTTGCTAGATCAGATTTTATTTGTGCCACCAGTGGATCATAGTTTAGTGTTATAATTTTGTTGAGTTGTTTCGGGATATTGACCCCCAGATATTTCATAGATTCCATCTCCCAGTTAGTTTTGAGTTTGCTTAGTAAATATTGAATTGGGTCATAGTTGAATGTTAAAACTTGGGTTTTATGCATGTTTAGTTCGTACCTCGATAGATCTCCATACTCTGAAAAAACTGAAATTAGTTCTGGAAAAGAGGTGTCCGGCTGCCCCAGGTATATTAAAATGTCATCAGCAAAGAGTGCTATTTTATGTTCCTTCTGACCAAGTGTAATACCTTGAATTTTTTGATTCTGTCTTATCCATTGGCTCAGAGCTTCTATGAAGATTGCAAAGAGCAGTGGAGACAAGGGGCAGCCCTGATGGCATCCTCTTTCCAGCTCAAAAGAAGATGATAATTTACCGTTAATCCTTATTTTAGCTGTTGGTTTTTTATATAATGCCTGGATAGTTCTAATGAAGTTGTTATGAAAATTGAAACTGGATAAGATTCTATATAGGAAAGACCAGTCAACCGAATCAAATGCTTTTTCAGCATCTAATTCCAATATGGCTGCATTTAAGTTATATTTTTTTATATGATGAATTATGTGTAAAGTGCGTCTAATGTTGTCTTGTGTCTGTCTTTGTCTTATAAAACCTGTTTGGTCTAAATGAATTAAGTCTGTCAGTATATTTTTTAACCTTTTGGCAAGGATAGTGGTAAAAAGCTTATAGTCCTGATTTAACACACTGATTGGTCTGTAGTTGGAGCAGTCTAGTTTATCCTTTTCAGGTTTAGGTATGACTGCAATGACCCTTCTCTCCAGGAGGGAGGGATTTCCCCTGTGTGGAGGACATAGTTAAATGTTTTCAGGAGGAGAGGAGAGAGTTGCTGTTTAAAGGTTTTGTACCACTCTGCTGTATAGCCATCTGCTCCTGGGGATTTGTTAGCTTTAAGTTTCATAATTGCATTTTCTAATTCTTTAGGTTGTATTTCTGACAGTAGTGTTTTATTTTGTGACTCAGTAAGTTGGGGAAGGTTTAATGTGTTTAGGAATGCTTCGGATGCGTTTTTATGTTTTTTGAGGGAGTACAAGTTCTTATAGTAGTTCTCAAAGCTTTTAAGAATATCCTGAATTCTAAATTTTATTTTCTTTGATACTGGGTCTCTGATTTTGTAGATTGCTCTCTCCGTTTGTTGTTTACTCAATTTATAGGCTAGTAATTTTGCCGATTTGCTGCCTGCTTCATAGTATTTTTGTTTCAGAAATGCAAGTTTCTTCTGGATTTCTATTGTGTAGATCTCATTTATTTGTTTTTTAATTTCCTTAATTTTGAGCGAGTCATTAGTATGAGTGTTTTTGTGCTCTTTTTCTAGGTTCTTCAGTTCTGACTCTAATGTAGTTAGTTTTTCTTGTCTCAGTTTCTTTTGGATTGCCAGTTTTGCAATAATCTTTCCCCTTATTACAGCTTTGCATGCGTCCCACAGTATTAAAGGGGATACTTCTCCATTATCGTTTTCTTCCAAATATCTGAGAATATCTGATTCCAATTCATCTTTCAGTGGTCCTTTCAGCACATTTGAATTTTACCTCCAAGAAAATGTATTACTTGTGTATTTTTGGATACTTAAGTCCATATAGATCGGACTGTGGTCAGAGAGATCCATCAGTCCTATTTTACATGCATTTACTCTTCCAATGTCTCTATTAAACATAAAAAAATAGTCAGTCCTTGCGTATGATGAATGTGGTGCTGAGTAAAATGTATAATCTTTTACACTGGGGTTGAATTCCCTCCACACATCACAGATTCCCATTTCTTTGAGTAGCAGCCAAATTTTCCTACTTTGAGTGTTATTTTGATGTGGAGAATTACCTGATGCATCCCAGTATGGATTCAGTCTTAGATTGAAGTCTCCACCACATACCACTAAACCTTGGGCTTTAGTTATCATTAGGTCAAATACATTTTTATAAAATTTCCAGTTAGCCCCTGGAGGTGCATATACATTCAGCAGAGTGATATCTTCTCCCTCTAGCCGCCCAAGTACCAAACTGTATCTCCCTTCTTTATCTTTGTGTTCTGATTTTTTTTTTAAATATAATTTTGGTTGAGATCAATGTCGCTACTCTCCATTGTGTTGTCTTATTTAGTATTACAGTGTGGTGGCCCTCTTTTATGCTACTCAGAAACTGAAAGAACATTAAGAACATAGTGTATAAAACTTTAAAACAAAAAACTGACAAAAGAACTTCCTAAGCTGAGGTCTTTTTAGTGACCCTAGAAGAGCCAAGATGGTGTGCTGGCTCTGAGGGAAATTCCTCAGATTCCGTTACGTGCTGAGGGCCCTCTCTTACCCCTGTAGGTTGTCCCATGTTTTTAACGTGAATTTCAGATCCCAATCCGAACTTGTAATGATTTTTTTTTCTTTTATGCCTATACCCTATGAAATTGTGCGCACCCTCCCACCACCATCACAACAAGCATTCACGTTAATACAGTATTTGTTAGTGTGGTGAGAACATGTGGTTCATTGTCACATTTCTATTTTAACAAGTTCTTTTTTTAAAGACTTATTTGTTTCTAATATTATGACTGTTCCATGAAATGTTTTACCACTTGCAGATTCTGCATCTCCTTTAATGTTTGTTACCTTGTAGGATGGGGGTTGGATGTGCAGATTGACTAAAAATATCGTTATTCCCTCCTGTCAACAGCCAGTTTTTCCTTGTAGCTCTAGAGCTAGGTTTCCCGCTGTTGGCCCGTGGATTTTGAGGGTCTCTGTGTGGACCACGTTTGAGCCTTGATTCTTTCAAATGGATCTGCTGCGGGTTTAACCCCTTGCACTCCGGGCAATTTTCCTAAAAATGCCAAAAAATAACGTGCCCAAAGTAAATCGAAAGCTGTTATTCAACTCTTTGCAGCATCTTCATGGGGTTGGTCTCATTTAAAAGAAAACACTTTGAATTTTTGGGCAAAAAAAACATAATCTCTCTACGTGCTCCGGCCACTGAGTTACAGTCATCTAAACATACTGAATTTGAAGAAAATAAATTTGGACACGGTGTTTTTTTGGATACAAATGCTTGCAAATAACACACAGCTGTCCAATCCGGCTGGAAAATGCAACAGAAATGTAGAACCAAGTGTTATCAAGCTGAGATCCAAATTTGGTAACAATACCACAAAAAATGAATATTTTACACAGCTTTGTTCTCAGGCTGTTCCCAGGCGTTTTGGAACTGTGCCAAATTGTGCCAAATGGCACAGTTTGGAAAAACGTCTGTAACTTTTGAATAATTCAATGTAGAATCTTCATTTTAAGCTCTAATGAAAGGTCACACTCAGGGCTGTGTCTGTGTGTGTGTGTGTGGGGGGGGTCGCCCCCCCCCCACAACCAAGGACAGAGTTCGGCCCTTGCTACATGACGGATTACACTCGTTGCATGTTTCCACAGCAACGCTGTCAAAGCGGCTCCCCCCCCTCGCTACTGTGTGTGTGTGTGTGGGGGGGGGGGGGTTGTCCCCCCCCCCCCCGCTACAGAGGACGGCCATCGCTACATGAAGGAATAGACTCATATGTCTATGTGACGACCGCTGCGCAGTCAGCGCGGCTTCCCCCCGTGGACCGGGGGCGTTCGGACTGTGAATGCCCCCCCCTGCTCCTCTTCTGCAGCGGGGGGGGGGTGTTCACGGTCCGAACACGGCAAATTAACCGTTTATCGCGGCGCACGAAGTACGAAGTGCGTGCGCCGTACAGTTGTAATTTACCGATCGGTCAAAAGTCATTTTTGGATTACAGTTTTCAGGGAAAAATAATAATTTAGCTTATAACACCTTACCTCTTCACAGCAGCAGAGTCCTGACGAACTTCTCTTCCCCATTGTCAGACGGACGCGACGCTGGTCCGCTCGTGGATCCCGATCAAAACATAATTCCAATATTGCGGTTTTGGTGAATAATTTACGACCTTTGTCGTCGGCCTCCGTCGGTCTATGATGACGGAAGAGAATCCTAAACGTCTGTTCTGCTGGAATGAGTGCAGGTCCCACTTGTGGGTGGTCTCAATGCTGCGGGGTCTGTAGCAGATTCGTCCAGCGTCCTTTGTTTTCATCTGCTGCAGCAGTAAGTCTCTCTTAACCCAGCCTGAACTGTGCTTCAATTAGCTCCTGCATTCACAGTAGGCGGGTCCTCCTTCCTAGGTTTTCATTCATTGGCTCTTCATGGTTTCAGAAACCCAATTCAAGGCTCTTATTAGTCGAATGAGAGGTCAATCAGATGAACTAATCTGTTCGCGGCGGTGTCTGCAGCTTTTTTTTTTTCAGTGGCGCTTGGACGCCAACACCACCTACATCACCACAATCTGGACTATGCGTCCGAGTGCGCACGAGGAGTGCGCCCTCGTGCGTCCTAGGACGCAGAGACTTGCCCGCCCGCGGAACAACGGAGCGTAAGAGGTTAAACACCGATACCGGGAGCCCTCTTCTCGCCATATCCGAGGTTGCTTCTTCCGTCGAGTTGTAGAGACACGTCTCGTCTCCGTAGAAAACCCGCAGCTTCGCCGGAAATGGTGTCTGGAAGTGCAGTTTTTTCTCTCGTAATACCTTTTTGGCGTCGTCGTATTCCCGATGCTTTTTAAGGACCTCCGGGGCGTAATCGTGTTCCACGAAAACTTCTCTCTCTTGGTGCATAAATCCTTTTTTCTGCCAAGCCAGTCTTACAACCTCTTCTTTTATTTTGGAGTTGGAAAACTTCACCATCACAGATCGTGGAGGCGCTTCCGCCGCCAGCCTAGGGGCTAATGTACGGTGCGCCCTTTCTATCTTCAAGTCAGTGGTTTGGGGAATATCCAATTTCTCTCAATAAGGATTCCACGCATGCCGCCATTGTGGTGAAACCATCCTCGACTCCTTCTTTCAGGCCATCAATTCTTAACCACTTGCACTCCGGGCAATTTTCCTAAAAATGCCAAAAAATAACGTGCCCAAAGTAAATCAAAAGCTGTTATTCAACCCTTTGCAGCATCTTCATGGGGTTGGTCTCATTTAAAAGAAAACACTTTGAATTTTTTGGCAAAAAAAAACATAATCTCTCTACGTGCTCCGGCCACTGAGTTACAGTCATCTAAAAATACTGAACTTGAAGAAAAAAAAATTGGGCAGAGTGTTTTTTTGGATACAAATGCTTGTAAATAACACACAGCTGTCCGATCCGGCTGGAAAATGCAACAGAAATGTAGAACCAAGTGTTATCCAGCTGAGATCCAAATTTGGTAACAATACCACAAAAAATGAATATTTTACACAGCTTTCTTCTTAGGCTGTTCTCAGGCGTTTTGGAACTGTGCCAAATTGTGCCAAATGGCACAGTTTGGAAAAACATCTGTAACTTTTGAATAATTCAATGTAGAATCTTCATTTTAGGCTCTAATGAAAGGTGACACTCAGGGCTGTGTCTGTGTGTGTGTGTGTGGGCGGGGGGTCGTCCCCCCCCCCGCTATCAAGGACCGAGTTCGGCCCTCGCTACATGACGGATTACACTCGTTGCATGTTTTCACAGCGGCTCCCCCCCCCCCCCGCTACTGTGTGTGTGTGTGGGGAACCGTGAACGGACCGTGAACGCCCCCCCCCCCTCGCTACAGAAGAGGGCCATCGCTACATGATAGAATAGAGTCATATGCTTCCCCCCGCGGACCGGGGGGCGTTCGGACCGTGAACGACCCCCCCCCGCTCCTCTTCTGCCGCGGGGGGGGGGGGGGGGCGTTCACGGTCCGAACACGGCAAATGAACCGTTTATCGCGGCGCACGCACTTCATACTTCGTGCGCAGTACAGTTGTAATTTACCAATCGGTCAAAAGTCATTTTTGGATTACAGTTTTCAGGGATAAATAATAATTTAGCTTATAACACCTTACCTCATCAAAGCAGCAGAGTCGTGGCGAACATCTCTTCCCCATTGTCAGACGAACGCGACGCTGCTCCGCTCGTGGATCCCGATCAAAACATAATTCCATTATTGCCGTTTTGGCGAATGATTTACGACTTTTGTCGTCGGCCTCCATCGGTCTATGATGACGGAAGAGAATCCTAAACGTCTATTCTGCTGGAATGAGTGCAGGTCCCACTTGTGGGTGGTCTCCATGCTGCGGGGTCTGTAGTAGATTCGTCCAGCGTTCTTTGTTTTCATCTGCTGCAGCAGTAAATCTCTGTTCACCCAGCCTGAATTTCTGTGCTTCAATTGGCTCCTGCGTTCACAGTAGGCGGGTCCTCCTTCCTAGATTTTCATTCATTGGCTCTTCAAGGTTTCAGAAACCCAATTCAAGGCTCTTATTAGTCGAATGAGAGGTCAATCAGATGAACTAATATGTTCGCGGCTGTCTCTGCAGTTTTTTTTTTAGTGGCGCTTGGACGCCACTACATCACCATCACCACCATCATGCGTCATGCGTCCAAGCGCGCACGAGGGCGCTCTCGTGCGTCATAGGACGCAGAGACTTGCCCGCCCGCGGAACAACGGAGTGCAAGTGGTTAATGGTGTCTCTTCTTAGTCTGCCTTCTTGGTCGGTTAGCTTAGCCTCCAGTCTTGACTGTCTATTGTGCAGATCCAGCACGGTATCTTCCAGCCCGTTTATTCTTTCCTCTGCTTCTAAGATTCGGTCCTCGGCCTGGTCCACTCTGCTGTTTGTCCTTTTTATTTCTTCTTTGATTTCACAAAATTCGGCCCAACACTGTCGGCAAAATCGTCTTAATTCTTTAAGTACCATTTTTAAGCTAACCTTTTTGCTAGCTTCACTCAGCTCCTCATCTTCTGAATGGAAATCCTCCAGATCAGATTCTCCGGCCGATGCGTGTCCTGGCCTGGTAAATATCGATTTCTTCTGTTTTCCTTTAGGCATGATGACTTTGTCTTTTGATTTTCACTCTTCCAAAAATCCGTTAAATCTGATTTTCAAGGTATTTTCCTGGATTGGGTCTGGGAGCTTCAGCATTAAGCTGCTATCACCATGGTGTCCAGACCGGAAGTCAAAATTGATGCATTTTTAAGGATTTCCAGCACCCGTGGCAACTCTGGTTGTGATCTGGCACTATGCAAATGAAGCTGATTTGAAAATAAATGAAGTGAACTGAGTTGATGGAGCAACAACAACAGAGAAGGAAAAATCAGACATACAATCAAAACATGGAGCATCTCTGCTTTCTAAATGAAATGTTGGTTCAGACATTTAAGGGATCTGAATCCAGTACAGCCTGATCTCAGGGCAGAGGTTGCATGAAATGAAAATTGTCCTTCACTGACACATTTTTCAGCAATGGCAGGAAACTCTGAAAGCTGTCTGTCATTTGCCAGATTACACTGAAGGTGATCTCATTAAAATGAGGTAACAGATCATAACAGAACTTTTACAACCATGTCTGTAAAAATGACCTGTGTCTCAGGGTTTCTAAACTTGAACCTGTAACCACAGGGGGAGCTTCCTGTCTCACAAGAGATCAAAGTCTATGTGAAAGGTGTCTCACTTTTAACTCTACTGTGAATCATTCCCTGTGATTTTAAGAGATTCACTCCAGTAAAAGTGTTTCAAAATTTAGCACATAGGTTTATTTAACATTACTGTGGAAAGTTGATGTTATAGCAAGTTACTTTTCTTCACAAAGGCCCTAAAACATTGAAAACACTCAAATGGATTACCTCCACTATGGATGACTTCATGTTTTCTTAAAGTACTTGTCTGAGCAAAGGCTTTTCCACACTGTTAACATACAAAATGCTAAACTCCAGTGTGGATAAGTTCATGTCTTCTTGAGGTACTCACATCAGTAAAGGCCTTTCCACACCGACCACACACAAACTGCTTAACTCCACTGTGGGTGAGTTCGTCTTCTTAAGTTACTCATCCAAGTAAAGGCCTCAGACCACACACAAACTGCTTAACTCCACTGTGGATGAGTTCATGTGTTCTTAAGTCGCTCATCCGAGTAAAGGCCTTTCCACACAGACCACACACAAACTGTTTTAACTCCAGTGTGGATGAGTTCATGTCTTCTTGAGGTACTCACATCAGTAAAGGCCTTTCCACACCGACCACACACAAACTGCTTAACTCCACTGTGGGTGAGTTCATGTCTTCTTAAGTTACTCATCCAAGTAAAGGCCTTTCCACACAGACCACACACAAACTGCTTAACTCCACTGTGGATGAGTTCATGTGTTCTTAAGTGGCTCATCCGAGTAAAGGCCTTTCCACACAGACCACACACAAACTGCTTAACTCCAGTGTGGATGAGTTCATGTCTTCTTAAGCTACCCCCTTCAGTAAAGGCCTTTCCACACTGACCACACACAAACTGCTTAACTCCATTGTGGATGAGTTCATGTTTCCTGAAGCTACCCCTTTGAGTAAAGGCCTTTACACACTGACCACACACAAACTGCTTAACCTCTTGCACTCCGTTGTACCGCGGGCGGGCAAGTCTCTGCGTCCTAGGGCGCACGAGGGCGCTCGGACGCATGACACATGATAGCGATACTGATGGTGGTGATGTAGTTGGTGTTGGCGTCCAAGCGCCACTGAAAAAAAAGCTGCAGACACAGCCGCAAACAGATTAGTTCATCTGATTGACCTCTCATTCGACAAATAAGAGCTTTGAATTGGGTTTCTGAAACCTTGAAGAACCAATGAATGAAAACCTAGGAAGGAGGACCTGCCTCCTAACGCTTTGAATGCAGTGAGTCAATTGAAGCAGAGAAGTTTGCGAGCTGTTTTTTTTTTAAGGCTGGGTGAAGACTGGCTGCTGGAGCTGATCAAAAAAGGACACAGGAAGAGCCCCACAGACCCAGCAGCATGGAGACCATCCACAAATGCAACCTGTGTGACAGGGAGTGCCATTCGTGGATCGGCATGTTTGGCCACAAGCGGTGCTTATTTTGTATTGGTTCCAGCAGAGTAGACGTTATGATTTCTTCCATGGTCATCATAGACCGACGGAGGCTGACGACGAAAGCTGAGTGACACACACGCCTTCGCCAGTCTTTTTTTAATTACTACTGTTATTTGTTTTTAAAAATCGTTCGCCAAAAACCGCAATCATGGAAGCACAAAACCGCAATAATGGAATTATGTTTTGATCGGGTCGCGAGACCAGAACCAGAGCGGACCAGCGTCACGTTCGTCTGACAATGAGGAAGAGAAGTTGGCCAGGACACTGCTGCTGTGAAGAGGTAAGGTGTTATAAGCTAAATTATTTTTTATCCCTGAAAATTGTAATCCAAAATGACTTTTGACCAATCGGTAAATTACAGCTGTGCGGCGCACGAAGTCAGCGGTACAAGGGGTTGCTTGCAGCGTACAGGCTGTGAACGCCCCCCCCCCCGCTATTCTTCTGCAGCGAGGGGGGGGGGGCCGCGGTGACTGCGCTGCTGTCCCACATCACCACATGAGGCTAATCCGTTGTGTAGCGATGGCCGAAGTCCATCCTCTGTAGCGAGCGGGGGGGGGACAACCCCCCCCCCCCCCACACACACACAGACAGCCCTGAGTGTGACCTTTCATTAGAGCCTAAAATGAAGCTTCTCTATTGAATTATTCAGAAGTTACAGACATTTTTCCAAACTGTGCCATTTGGCACAATTTGGCACAGTTCCAAAACGCCTGGGAACAGCCTGAGAACAAAGCTGTGTAAAATATTCATTTTTTGTGTTATTGTTACAAAATTTGGACCTCAGCTTGATAACACTTGGTTCTACATTTCTGTTGCATATTCCAGCCGGATCGGACAGCTGTGTGTTATTTGCAAGCATTTGTATCCAAAAAAACACCGTGGCCAAATTTATTTTCTTCAAGTTCAGTATGTTTAGATGACTGTAACTCAGTGGCCGGAGCACGTAGAGAGATTATGTTTTTTTTGCCAAAAAATTCAAAGTGTTTTCTTTTAAATGAGACCAACCCCATGACGATGCTTTCGATTTACTTTGGGCACGTTAATTTTTGGCGTTTTTAGGAAAATTGCCCAGAGTGCAAGGGGTTAACTCCAGCGTGGATGAGTTCATGTTTCCTGAAGCTAGCCCTTTGAGTAAAGGCCTTTCCACACTGACCACACACAAACTGCTTAACTCCACTGTGGATGAGTTCATGTCTTCTTAAGCTACCCCTTTGAGTAAAGGCCTTTCCACACTGATCACACACAAACTGCTTAACTCCAGTGTGGATGAGTTCATGTGTTCTTAAGTGACTCATCAGAGTAAAGGCCTTTCCACACTGACCACACACAAACTGCTTAACGCCACTGTGGATGATTTCATGTCTTCTTAAGCTACCCCTTTCAGTAAAGGCCTTTCCACACTGACCACACACAAACTGCTTAACTCCACTGTGGATGAGTTCATGTGTTCTTAAGCCACCCCTTTCAGTAAAGGCCTTTCCACACTGACCACACACAAACTGCTTAACTCCACTGTGGATGAGTTCATGTCTTCTTAAGCTACCCCTTTCAGTAAAGGCCTTTCCACACTGACCACACACAAACTGCTTAACTCCACTGTGGATGAGTTCATGTTTCTTGAAGCTAGCCCTTTGAGTAAAGGCCTTTCCACACTGACCACACACAAACTGCTTAACTCCACTGTGGATGAGTTCATGTCTTCTTAAGCTACCCCTTTCAGTAAAGGCCTTTCCACACTTACCACACACAAACTGCTTAACTCCAGTGTGGATGAGTTCATGTGTTCTTAAGTGACTCATCTGAGTAAAGGCCTTTCCACACTGACCACACACAAACTGCTTAACTCCAGTGTGGATGAGTTCATGTTTCCTGAAGCTAGCCCTTAGAGTAAAGGCCTTTCCACACTGACCACACACAAACTGCTTAACTCCACTGTGGATGAGTTCATGTGTTCTTAAGCCACCCCTTTCAGTAAAGGCCTTTCCACACTGACCACACACAAACTGCTTAACTCCACTGTGGATGAGTTCATGTGTTCTTAAGCCACCCCTTTCAGTAAAGGCCTTTCCACACTGACCACACACAAACTGCTTAACTCCAGTGTGGATGAGTTCATGTGTTCTTAAGTGACTCATCAGAGTAAAGGCCTTTCCACACTGACCACACACAAACTGCTTAACTCCACTGTGGATGAGTTCATGTCTTCTTAAGCAACCCCTTTCAGTAAAGGCCTTTCCACACTGACCACACACAAACTGCTTAACTCCAGTGTGGATGAGTTTATGTGTTCTTAAGTGACTCATCTGAGTAAAGGCCTTTCCACACTGACCACACACAAACTGCTTAATTCCAGTGTGGATGAGTTCATGTTTCCTTAAGCTACCCCTTTCAGTAAAGGCCTTTCCACACTGACCACACACAAACTGCTTAACTCCATTGTGGATGAGTTCATGTCTTCTTAAGCTACCCCTTTCAGTAAAGGCCTTTCCACACTGACCACACACAAACTGCTTAATTCCAGTGTGGATGAGTTCATGTTTCCTTAAGTTACCCCTTTCAGTAAAGGCCTTTCCACACTGACCACACACAAACTGCTTTACTCCAGTGTGGATCAGTTTATGTGTTTTTAAGAGACCCAACAGTGTGAAACCTCTCCCACATTCTTCACAAAAGTATTGTTTATGCCTAGTGTGGCAATTCCTCTGTATTCTTTTTCTGCTCTGGTCACTGTGTGATTTCGCTTCATTTGCTGCTGTTGGAGGATCTTCATCTTCCTGAAGCTGCTGAGGTTTCACTCTATTTTTCCTTTCATGTTCCTGTAGCAACAAGGACGGAGAAAAAAAAACAGGCTGTGAACATACAGTGCTGTGAAAAAGTATTTCAAAAAAGTATTCCACACATTCATTGATGTGGAAACCAACTTGTGTATCAACTTGATAGACACTGAAAACATTAAATGTTTGATGGAAATATTCATCGTTCAAATATACCAAAACGAAATGAAAAGTACAATTACTTTTCAGAAGCAATCGATTACATTTACAATTATTTTCCAGGATTTCACAAAGTAACTGATGAGTATTTGGACCCAAATCTGCTATTTATATACAGTGGTGCTTGAAAGTTTGTGAACCCTTTAAAATTTTCTGCATAAATATGACCTAAAACCTCACCACATGTTCACACAAGTCCTAAAAGTAGATAAGGAAAATCCAGTTAAATGGAAAAAAAAAACAAAAAACTTTTTTATTTACTTATTGAGGAAAATGATCCAATATTAAGTACAGTGGATCCAGAAAGTCTTCACGGCGCTGAGCACATTTTCCACATTTTGTTATGTTACAGTCTTATTCCAAAAGGGATTAATTTTTCCCTTAAAATTGTACACACAATACCCCATAATGACAATGTGAAAAAAGTTTTTGAGATTTTTGTAAATTTATAAAAAAAAAATAAAAACTAAGAACTCACATCTACATAAGTATTCACAGCATTTGCTCACAACTTTATTGATGCATCTTTGGCAGCAATTAAAGCCTCAAGTCTTTTTGAAAATGATGCCGCAAGAATGGCACACCTACAGTGGTGTGAAAAAGTGTTTCCCCCCTTCCTCATTTTTTTGTGTTTGTCATCAAATAAATTTGAATATTAGACAAACATGAAATGCAGTTTTTAAATGAAGGTGTTTATTATTAAGGGTAAAAAAAAATCCAAACTTGCAGGGTCCTGTGTGGAAAAAGTGCCCCCCCCCCCAAAAAAAAACCCAACCAAACAAACAAACAAACCATAAATTAACTGTGGTTTATCACATCTTTGGAAAACTGAGTTCAATTTCTCTAGCCACATCAAGGCCTGATTACTGCCATACTTGTTCTCAATAGAGAAATCACTTACATAGGACCTGCCTGACAAAGTGAAGGAGACCAAAAGATCCTCAAAAGCTAGACACCATGCTGCAATTTAAAGAAATTCAGCAACAAATGAGGAACAAAGTAATTGAGATCTATCAGTCTGGAAAAGGTTATGAAGCCATTTCTGAAGTTTTGGGACTCCAGTGAACCACAATGAGAGCCACTATCCACAAATGGTGAAGGAGTGGCCAGCCGAGCAAAATTACCCAAAGAGTGCAGAGATGACTCATCCAAGAGGTCACAAAAGACCCCACAAAAATATCCAAACAACTGCAGGCCTCACTTGCCTCAGTTAAGGTCAGTGTTCATGACTCCACCATAAGAAAGACACTGGGCATAAATGGCCTGCATGGCAGAGTTTCAAGACAAAAACCACTGCTGAGCAAAAACAACATAAAAGTTCATCTCAATTTTGCCAGAAAACACCTTGATGATATGACATCATACCAACAATAAAATATGGTGGTGGTAGTGTGATGGTCTGGGGCTGTTTTGCTGCTTCAGGACCTGAGAAACTTGCTGTGGTAAATGGACCTATGAATTCTGCTCTCTACCAAAAAATCCTGAAGGAGAATATCCAAAAATATGCCATAAAATAATCCACACATTTATTATAAAGTTTAAAATGTACAAGAAAAGTCAATTTTACAAGAGCAAATTAAAAATTTGAGGAAAATGGTTTCAAATTTAGACAACTTTACAGGGAAAAGTAGACAACTTTAAGAAAATTGTTATAAATTTTTGAGAAAAACCTCAAACCTTCAAGACTGAAGTAATTACTCAAGTTTTTAAGTGGGTGCTCTTTGTACCCTTAACTCAACTAGAAATTTTTGGTTGACTACTTTTAATTATTAATTTCAAAGCACTGCTTTTTCATGAGTAGAATTTCTGGTTATGATACCCACCTGATCAGATGCATGAGTACATTACTATTGTGAATGCTTTTTCCCTTCCGTACTGTCTCAATTGAAAAATAAGAAACACTAGAATAAAAACACAAAAAATACACATATTTTTGTCATTTATGTAAACCATGACAAAAAAATCCAGCAAGACAAAATGGGACACTTGATATTTTTGAACCCGTTTCTATACCACCATAGACAGAGAGAGAATCTGAATTAGACAGAGCTCAAAGAGGGAAAGATGAGACAGAAAAGAAGAGCCAAGGACAGCAAAGTGTTCAAGCAGAGGGTCCAGGAGAGGTGAGAGCAGAGGAAGGAGAGAAGGATAACACCACTAAAAAGTCTCAACACAGGACGTCTGGGTGGGACCCCAACTGGCCCAATATTCCAGTATTCAAGCCTCAGTTGCACAATACTTCAAATGGTAAGTTCCATTCGCAAAGTTCATTCATTCATTCATTCATCTTCTTCCGCTTAATCCTTTTTGGGTCGCGGGGGGGCTGGAGCCTATCCCAGCGTCTTTGGACCAGCGTCTTTGGGTGAGAGGCAGGTTACTTTGCAAAATTTAAAAAAAATACATTGTATAAAATTAACATATTCCGGTAACAATCATGTCATATGTTTACTGCCCCCCTGGAAAAATACGTTGTGACCGCGCCAAGGTCTTTCAGCCAGAAGAAAAATTGCAGCATCATGGTTTATTGAATCTTTCAAGTCAGTTTTTGAGATTTTTTTCCCTCGTCTCTTCTACCTTATAGTTTACTGACAAGGTTCATAATTATTGAGCAATATAACCAACAGTGCAGTATCATATCACTGCAGTGTGTAGTAAACAAGCATAACAGAACAGGCCTATTGTGATTTCACAAACAAAGCTAGAAAAGCACTCAGAGAGTGCATACCTCTGCCAAGGCTCCTTCTGTCCGTCACTGATCACCTCCAAAATGTAATGGGTTCATGTGTAGGCAACAAGACAGTTCTGGTGAAAAATGCATCAGAGTCTATCCAGTAGTTTTGGAAGATTCATGCTAACACACTGTGAGAAGATAGGAGCCTTGGCTATCACGATGTGAGCATGGGGGGGATTGCACCGTGCTCTCTTTGCCTTTTGTTCTTATATTTGTACCCTGCCTCTCGCCCAAATCCACCCCCCCACCCCCCGGATGTATGGTGTTGTATTTTTGAGTTCTTATCCCTGTTATTTTATCTTTAGTTGATTTTCAAATGTTCTGCATTGTTTCTTAGTCTGATTTATTTTCCTGTTTACAGTCATTATAGTTTTGCTAGTTATATATTTGAGGTACTTGTCTTTACTTGCCTTCATATCATAATTGTATCCTGTTGTGTTTTTTCTCTCCCTCTCCAGGGCTGCTGCTGTCAGTGGCACTTCTGGGTTTTTTGTTCTGTTGTGGGCGGTGCTCCTGTCAGCTGTCAGTCCTGTCTTCCCCTCTCATTACTCCCAGCTGATCTCTATAATAATTTTTGTGTTTTGCGAACTGTTTGGATTTTTTGTTCCCTTCAATAAATATCACAACTACAGTTCAGCGTGTGGGTCTTCGTTCCTGCCTCGAGGGGCAATTCATGACAGAAGGGTCCAACCAGTTGAAGATCCAGCTACTGTAGGTTGTGGTATTTCTGTTTTTTTCTCACTCACCTATTTGTGGAATCATCATGTCCTCAGTACACTGACCTCCACCAAGCAAAGTGAGATCGGCAGCGGACAACCCAAGTGTTGAGGAGCAGTGGGCTGCTGAGTTCGTCCAGGGATTCATGGATGAAGCTCTCACCTCCCACAGCCCAAAGAAAATCTGGGAGAGTGTGAATTCGGTGACTGTTATTGTCAAGGCGCACCCAGGATTGTGGAGGTTTTCCCAGATCGCGGAGTTGTTGGCCACGCTCTCCATCCTCCAACAATCTTTCCCCAGGCTGACGTGGGGGCTGTCTCCAGCGAGCCCGAAGCCGACGCAGAACGCACTCTGTGACAGATGCCCTGCCCCACCTCCAGTTTGCCCAATCCTGCTCCATCGGCTACAAGATGCCACCACCCAGCTCCAGACCACCGGAGGGATACCCCCGCCTCTCAGGCAGCAGTTTCCCCTTTGCCGAGGTTGAAAACTCCAACAGCAGTCCCTTTATCATTCAGTGTGGGACCTTCCTGTGGTAATGTCTCGTCACTTCCTGTGTTGCTGGATGTCTGCGGTTTGCTCTCCTCAGTCTCCTCCTCATTCTCCCAAGGATTTTACCTTTAACTGTATTTTAATCACTTTTTTCCCATCTAACGTTAGCTCTCACTTCTGTTTATCAAGCCTCTTGCACCTGTGTACGCACTCAGTGCCATCTAATCACCCTCTTATTCTTCTGTTCACCTTTCCTCAGTGTTTTTGCGAGCTTCGGGTTAGCCACTAGCTATGGCTACGCGTTCTCCTTCCCCTTCCCCTCTGGTGTGCACTCTATGTCAGATGCTTAGCTACACCTCTGCCTCTTTTAGTGATCACGGTAAATGTAATAAATGTTGTCTTTTTGAGGTGCTCAAGGGGAGGTTGTCTGATTTGGAATCCTGGCTCTGCTGAATTGAAACACCGTCTGTGCCAGTTAATAACGACAGACGTCCCCTAGCTGCAGCGGAGCTCCCTAGCTTAGGGCGGCCTGCCAGCGGTCTTCCAGTCCTCCTCAGCAGTGAGGAGACACCCTTGGGTGGGTAACGGTGAGAAGGAAGCCTAGCCGCAAAGCCCCGATTAATCACCATCCTGTTCATGTTTCTAATCGCTTTTCCCCGCTCAGCGACACACTCGCTGAGGAAAAAACTGATCATTGGCGACTCTGTAGTCAGAAACGTGAACCTAGAGACTCCAGCGGCCATAGTCAAATGCGTTCCTGGGGCCAGAGCAGGCGACATCGAGTCATATTTGGAAATGCTGTCTAAAAGTAACTGTAAATACTCCACAATTGTTATCCACGCCGGCATTAATGACGTCCGACTCCGGCAGTCAGAAGTCTCAAAACTTAACGTGGAATCGGTGTGTGACTTTGCCAAAACAATGTCTGCCTCTGTAGTATTCTCTGGGCCCCTCCCCAATCTGACCAGTGATGACATGTTTAGCCGCTCGTCATCCTTCAACAGCTGTCTGTCTGTGTGGTGTCCTGCAAATAATGTGGGCTACATAGACAATTGGAGCTCATTTTGGGGAAAACCTGGTCTTATTAGACAAGATGGCGCCCATCCCACTTTGGATGGTGCTTCTCATTTATCTAACAATCTGGCATCATTTTTATCCAAATTTCCAAAACCTTGACAACTCAGAGTTTGGACCAGGAAGAGGAGTCGCAGTCTTACACGCCTCTCTGCAGCTCCTCTTCATCCGCCACCCCTCAACTTAGCTCCTGTCTTTCCCATCAGTGAATCATTGTCTGTTCCCTCCAAAGTAAAAAAAAAAATAAAAATATATATATATATAATGTATAAGTATCCCAAAGTGATTAAACAAAAAGTTGGTAAAACTCAAATTAAACATGAAGCCTCTAAATTGAATGATTTGGCCTCTGTTCCTCCTCAAAATTTAAAAATTAAGTGTGGTTTGTTAAATATTCGATCTCTAACTCCCAAGTCTCTGCTAGTCCATGATTTGTTTATTGATCATCAGATTGATTTAATATCCCTTACAGAGACTTGGTTAGGGCAAGAGGATTATATTGGTTTGAATGAATCAACTCCCTCTGGTTATTTAAACTGTAAAAATCCCAGTAGTTCTGGTCGTGGAGGAGGAGTAGCAACAATTTACCATTCCAAATTACTAGTTAATGTAAAGCAAAAAGCACGTTATAATTCCTTTGAGGGCCTGGTCCTCAGTATTGGGCATTTTAGCAGTATTAGGCTAAACCCAATTTTATCTGCCGTAGTTTATGTCCTCCATCAACCTACTCAAGAGTTTTTATCCGAATTTGCCGAATTCTTAGCCAATTAAGTGCTGAAATCGGATACAGTAATTTTAGTAGGGGACTTTAATATACATGTAGACAGTGATTGCCTTAATTTGGCATTCAATTCGATATTAGACTCGATGGGGTTTTCTCAGAAAGTAGCAAATTAGATTAGATTAGATTAGATTCAACTTTATTGTCATTACACATGTATGAACACAAGGTAACGAAACACAGTTTAGCATCCAATCAGAAGTGCAAAGGACAGCAGTGCAGTATACTGTATACGGTAATTAACAGTATGTGCAATTTAAGCAAATATATGCAGCAGTGCAGAAAGTAAGAGTACTGTTACATGCAAATAATGTACAATAAGTTAGATGGGCAGTTATGTACAGGTGAGGATGGTAAGAGATGATGGTAAGAGAGTCAGCGGGGAACTAAGTTCAATAACGTGACCGCTGTCGGAAAGAAACTGTTCCTAAACCTGCTGGTTCTAGTCCGAAGGCTTCTGAAACGCCTTCTGGAGGGGAGAAGCTGGAACAGTCCATGAGCAGGATGGTTGGAGTCCCTAAGAATGCTGTGTGCCCGGCGCAGACATCTTTTCCTGTAGACATCCTCTATAACTGGAAGTGGAGTCCCTGTGATGCGTTGGGCGGTTTTCACCACCCGCTGCAGCGCCTTACGGTCAGCGACAGAGCAGCTCCTATACCAGACTGTGACACAGTTGGTCAGGGTACTCTCTATCACGCAGCAGTAGAAGTTGCCCAGGATGTCAGTTGACAGATGGTTCTTCTTCAGTGTCCTCAAGAAGAAGAGGCGCTGATGGGCCTTCTTGATCAGGCTGGTGGTGTTAACTGACCAGGACAGGTCCTCCGAGATGTGGGTCCCCAGGAATTTGAAGCTGGGGACACGTTCAACAGCTATGCCATTGATATGGATGGGGTCATGTGTCTCTCCCCTCTCCTTCCTGTAGTCCACTATGAGCTCCTTGGTTTTGCTGGCGTTAAGGAGCAGATTATTGTCAGCGCACCAAGTAGCCAAGTGCTCAACCTCTGCCCTGTAATCTGACTCATCGTTGTCTCTGATGAGTCTAATCACCGTGGTGTCATCTGCGAACTTGATGATGGAATTGGATCCATACATAGGCCTGCAGTCATGGGTGAAGAGGGAGTAGAGGAATGGGCTGAGCACACAGCCCTGTGGTACACCAGTGTTGAGTGTGATGACGGAAGAACGGTTGGGGCCTGACCTAACATGCTGGGGTCTGTTGGTCAGAAAATCCATGATCCAGTTGCAGGTGGAGGTACTGATTCCCAGGTCCCCAAGTTTAGTGAGCAACTTGGAGGAGATAACTGTGTTGAATGCTGAGCTGAAGTCAACAAACAGCATTCTTGCGTAGGTGTTCTTGTCATCCAGGTGTGAGAGTACATAGTGCAGCGCTGTAGAAACCACATCCTCTGTACTCCTGTTGCTCCGGTAGGCAAACTGGTGAGGGTCCAGTGTAGGGGGCAGGCATTTTTTGAGCTGTGCCAAGACCAGTCGCTCAAAGCACTTCATGACTATGGGCGTCAGTGCCACAGGGCGATAGTCATTTAGGCACGATGGTGTTGAATGTTTTGGCACTGGTACTATTGAAGTGGTCTTGAAGCACGCTGGTACCACGGCCTGGGCCAGGGACAGGTTGAAGATGTCTGTGAAGACCCCTGCCAGCTGCTCAGCGCATGCTCTCAGCACACGCCCAGGAATGCCGTCAGGGCCAGCAGCCTTACGTACGTTGACATGACTCAGTGCGTTACGGACATCGGTGTGGGTGAGCGTGAGGTGGTCAGAGGGTGGGAAATTGATGTTCTTTTCGTTATTGTCCTTGTCAAAACGAGCATAGAAGTCATTTAGCTCATTGAGAAAGGGCACAGTCATGGCTATAGGTATGGAGTTGCTGGGCTTATAATCAGAAATAGCTTGAATGCCCTGCCACATGCGTCAGGGGTCAGAGTCCCCAAAATGTTCCTCCACCTTCAGCTTGTAGCTGTGCTTGGCCTTCTTGATGCCCCTCTTTAGATCTGCCCTGGATGAACTGTAGGCCTGTGCATCACCAGATCTAAAGGCATTGTTACGTGCCTTTAGCAGAAGCCGCTCTTCTCTGTTCATCCACGGCTTCTGATTTGGGTACGTGGTGATCTGTCTTTCTGTGGTGATACTGTCAATAGTGGTGTTGATATGGTCCAGGACTGAGTGGGTGTAAGAGTCGATGTTTATGTGGGAGACACAGGTTGCCTGAGAGGTGAACATACTGCAGTCTGTGTTCCTAAACTTCTCCTGGAGTACAGAGTCAACCCCCTCTGGCCACACTTTGATGGTCCTCACTGATGGCTTCACCCGGTTGATGAGCGGTACATACTTGGGGGTAAGGAACAAGGATAAGTGATCAGACTGACCTAGGTGGGGGAGGGGAGTTGCTGTGTAGGCTCCCACAATATTGGTGTAAACATGGTCCAATGTTTTCTCCCCTCTTGTGTGACAGGAGACATGCTGGTAGAATTTAGGAAGCACTGTCTTGAGATTAGAGTGGTTAAAATCACCCGCCACAATAAATGCTGCCTGTGGGTGTGAAGTTTGTTGTTTGCTAATAGCTGCATGCAATTCTTTCATAGCAAGCTTAGCATTAGCATCCGGAGAAATGTAAGCAGCTGTTATGATGGTACAAGTGAACTCGCGTGGCAGATAGAAGATAAGATAAGATAAGCCTTTATTAGTTCCACAATGGGGAAATTCCAGGATTGCAACAGCACAGGGACAGCAACACTCAGAGCAACAATCAGAAGGCAAGAAAAAACAACATCTAGCAAACATATGTCCATATTACTATAAATGTATATATATAGACACACAGTGCAGAGCATTATGGCTGGTGGATGTGCAGCAGAAAGTCTAAGCTCTCTCTCCGCGGATGCAGCGGGCCAGCTGGAAGTCTTTGGGCATGATGGTGACCCCCTTAGCGAAGAAGAGACCACCAGGTGGGTCTCGCTGGTCTCCTGCAGAGCCATGACGGCGAAACTCAGGAAACGCAGGACGGTCTTGAAGTCCTGAGCGATCTCCCTCACCAGGCGCTGGACGGGCAGCTTACGGATGAGCAGCTCCGTGGATTTCTGGTAGCGACGGATCTCTCTCAGAGCCACGGACCTGTGACGGCGAGGCCTCTTCACTCTGCCGGTGGCCAGAGCGCCTCTCCGAGCAGCCCTGGTGGCTAGCTGTCTCCTGGGGGGCTTCTTCCTCCAGTAGATTTTACGGGCGGTCTGCTTGGTTCTTGCCATCGCTCTTTATTATTCTGTCTTATATTTCTTTCACGCCGCCTAAACTCCAGCCCGGCACCCGCTTCGTTTTCGCTACAGCTCCCGGTATGTCGAGTTTCCCATTAGCACCGGGCGGCGGCCAAGTGCTAGCTAGAACTAGCTCCTCCCTGCTGTAACGTCTCCCGCTGCAAACCGTGGCTCCGTCCGCCGACCCGGGAGACCCCCGGGGCGATCCGTGCGTCCGTGATATATATACAGAGTGAAAGGTGTAGAAAGAAGAAGGAAGATAAAAAAAAGGCTGTTGCAACAGGCAGCCGACTCGTGTGGCGCCGCCGGTCCGGCAGAGCCGGAACCGGAAAAGGTCTACATTTACAGAAAGGTCTACATTTAACCATGAGAAACGCCAGGTTAGCTGAGCAGTGTCTCTCAACAGTGACAGAGTTTGTGCACCAAGCCTTGCTAATATAAATGCACAATCCCCCACCTCTGGTCTTACCGGAGTCATCTGCTGCTCTGTCTGCTCGGAGCGTGTGTAGGCCGGCTAGCTCAATAGCATTGTCGGGTATTCCACTATGTAGCCATGTTTCGGTGAAATTCATGATATTGCAGTTCATAAGTCTCTTATTGTTGGTGATCCGAAGCCGTAGTTCACTCATTTTGTTCGCCAGTGACCGTACATTAGTGAGGAAAATACTGGGTAGAGAAAGCCGGTACGGTGTTAGCTTTAGTTTAGCTCTTAGCCCACCGCGCTTCCCCCGCCTTTGTTTACGGTCTCTACGCCACCTGCGAGCACTTCCGGTCGGCCAGGAAGCCTGCCGAGCGTCGGGTGTTCTCCGGAGCTCAGGGATGAGACGTAGGTTGCTGATAAAAAGATCGTTATCGTTACTTTGTAAGCCAATGTCCAAAAGCTCCTCTCGGGTGTAAGATGTGAAAGCAAAGCTGTTCTGAACGAACATACCTGAAATGAGCAGAAATAACACTGCTAATCCACAAAATCTGAAAAGACACTGAGCCTCGCGTTGTGCACGCGCCGCCATCTTGGTCATATATTTAAATAAATTCTACCCATTATCTCCACCACACGTTGGACCTTGTTCTGACACATGACATAGAAACAGAAAATCTGGTAGTTTCTCCTCATAACCCTGTACTGTCAGACCATTGTCTGTTAACCCCTTGCACTCTGGTCAATTTCCCTAAAAACGCCTAAAAATAACGTACCCAAAGTAAATCAAAAGCTGTTCTTCAACCCTTGGCAGCATCTTCATGGGGTTGGTCTCATTTAAAAGAAAACAGTTTGAATTTTTTGGCAAAACAGTCATAATCTCTCTAAGTGTGTGTGTGTGTGTGTGGGGGGGGGGGTTGTTTATTCATTCATGAATGAATCAATGAACAAACAAGCCCCCACACACAAAGAAGCAAGCCACGTAAAAAATGTGTGGCTTTTTTTTACAAGAAAAAAAATAACCTACAGTGCACTAAAAATTATACTAAAATATCTGTAATGTACAGGATAACAACTCCCACCGCCCCCCCCTCGCTACAGAGGACGGACATCGTCCATCGCTACATGACGGACAGCGGAAACTGTGCGCCGCGGTCTACTATGCACAGTTGTACTAAAATACACTACCGTTCAAAAGTTTGGGGTCACCCAGACAATTATTTTGTGTTTTCCATGAAAAGTCACACTTATTTACCACCATGAGTTGTAAAATGAATAGAAAATATAGTCAAGACATTGACTAGATGAAAGGTTAGAAATAATGATTTGTATTTGAAATAATAATTTTTTCCTTCAAACTTTGCTTTCGTCAAAGAATCCTCCATTTGCAGCAATTACAGCATTGCAGACCTAACATGAATGCACAAGAGTTTCTAATCATCCATTAGCCTTCTGACGCAATGAGCAAACACATTGTACCATTAGAACACTGGAGTGATAGTTGCTGGAAATGGGCCTCTATACACCTATGTAGATATTGCACCAAAATCCAGACATTTGCAGCTAGAATATTCATTTACCACATTAGCAATGTATAGAGTGTATTTCTGATTAGTTTAAAGTTATCTTCATTGAAAAAAAGTGCTTTTCTTTCAAAAATAAGGAAATTTCTAAGTGACCTCAAACTTTTGAACGGTAGTGTATCTGCAATATATCTGCAATCCGCTACAGAAGAGTAGCGGGGGGGGGGGGGGGCCTTCACGGTCCAGATGTGGCACATGGACCGGTCCGTCACGTGGCGATGACGCACAGTTAAATGAAATAAGAACAGTAGTAAGAAAAAAAGACTGGCGAATGCGTGTGTGTCACCCAGCGGCTTACACAAAACAGATTTTACACATGGGACGCACGCTTTCGAACTTGTCTGCTTCAATTAGCTCGCTGTATTCGCAGCCGTTGGTAGGCGGGTCCTTCTTGCTAGGTTTTCAGTCATTGGTTCTTCAAGGTTTCAGAAACCCAATTCAAGGCTCTTATTAGTCGAATGAGAGGTCAATCAAATCTAAACCAATCAAATCACTCCTTTGGCTTTCTGTTCGCGGCTGTGTCTGTAGTGGAAGAATGGAAATGCAGCTTTTTTTTTTCAGTGCGCCCTTGAGATGTGACCGACCACGGTATCCCGGAGTGCAAGAGGTTAACCTTTGATTTTACTATTTCTGACTATTTGGCTCCCAAGAGAAAATATGACTACAGTAGATGCCTCTCAGATGATATTGTTACCAAATTTATGCACATTGTTTCCTCTATGCAGGGAAGGCAAGAGGAAATTCTGATTTCAGCTGAAATCTAATTTGGTCGATTGACTTATGGGGGGGGCGGGCAACCCCCCTGAAGCTGAGAGGTTTTCAGTAAAACAGAAGTAATTTAGACTGAAAAAAATGAAACACTAGACTTAGATAAATCATTAAATTTAATGAAAAGTTAACTTACTTTTTCTTCAATGTTGTCTCACTGTCTTTAGTCCAACATATTTAACAGTTCTATAAGAGTTTATTACACTATTTACACTGGTCACCAAGTCACTTCTAATGTGAAACTTTGTTCTTTTTGGCAGCAAGCTGTGTCAGTCTCTGAACTTTGAACTTCATCTCCTTTTCTGGTTTCCTCAGAAATTGTCCGAGTGTTTCTGTTACCTCGTCGAACTTTGAGCCCATTTTCACCTTTACCGTCACTTTTCTCTCCAGCCAATTCCATTGGAACTTATTTTTGACACTTTTGTCTATTTCTAGCACTGATGACTCCTGATCCTTTGATAAAAATCTCATAATTCCGCTGAAAAAAATACTGAAAGCTCAGAATTCCAACACGAACCAGGGATGTGATTTGGGGTTGGAGAAATTATCTCAAAATTTAGCAGGGGGTCTGGGGGACCAGAACTGTGCTTAAATGACATAAAACAAACAGCTGAATGCCACTTATTTCTGTATAATATTGACTTGTGTTCCAAGAAGTTAGCATTCCTAAAATATTCCAACAAGCATTATCCATCACATGCTTTAACACTTGATCAAATCAAAATCAGTTAATTTTATCTATTCCATAATAGAAATAAAATTCCAACATACAATTACTTTTTATAATTTCAGCATTCATTTCAAATCACCAGTTTCAATCTCCAATGAGTCTTGAGCAGTTCATTTTGCACAATCACTGATGTAGCCAAGTCTTAGAAATATTCAAAAGTTATGGGTCATTGTCCACTGCGCACTGTCAATTTCAAACTGTTTGGAATCATAAAAGTAATGTAACTAAATTGTTTTGCTATTTTTTCCTCCTCAACATCAATGTCAGGGCGCTGCAGGAGTTTTGGGGGATGGTTAACTTTTATAACCGTTTCCTCCCCCGTGCAGCCCAGCTCATATAGCTGTTGTACGCCGCACTCTAGAAACGGAAACCGGCGGACAGAGTCGACTGGACTCCTGAGCGGGAGCAGGCGTTCTGCGGTTAAAACAGCTCTGGCATGGGCATAGCGGCCGTCGGCATAGCTGCCGGTTCTTGGCAGCCACTCACCTTTTTTAGCAGGTCTTTGCACGACAGTCAGCGTAAATACAGCGTGTTCGACAGAGAGTTAATGGCTCTCCACCTGGCCATACGCCACTTCCAGTTCTGGCTGAAAGGGAGCACCTTCACTGCGTTTGTGGACCACAAGCCCCTAACGTACTTAACGTACTTCATCTTCCTGGTAGATAAAATAAAACGGAATTCGGCAAATTAGAGGAAAATCACATCCCTGAGAACACGCCGCCATGAATTTTTGACAAAGCATACAACGAGCCATTTGATTGGGCCAATCGTTTGCAACTATCCAATCGCAGGGCTGTTTACAATACAGCAGTAGCTTGAACACAACACATCAGGGTTATCGCGGGAGACTTGACCCGGGGAAGTGCCGAGCGCTTATGTAATCGTGTTGATTTTTGCTAAAATCGGTAACAATAAGGTGCCTGACTCCCCCTAAAATCTTCTCAACGGATTTAGACGATTCACAGAAATGATCAATTTGAAAATAAATCGGCGGAAATCCGCGGAAAATTGCCATCCATATCTATGCCATGTGTCAACACAACGGAAACAAAAGCTATATAAAGTTTGTTCCTTCTGTAATTGATAGCATGGTAGATAGTGTTACAGCTTCTCTGCATCAGACTCTAGACTTGGTGGCCCCTTGAAAAAAAGAAAAATCTAATCAGAGATTTCTAACTCCTTGGTTCAACACAGAAACTTGTAGCTTAAAACAGAAGACTCGTCAATTAGAAAGAAAATGGCGCTCCACTAATTTAGATGAAATCTATTTAGCCTGGAAAAATCATCTTTTAATTTATAAAAAATCTGAGAAAAGCTAGAACCAGTTATTATTCTGCATTAATAGAAGAGAACAAGAATAATCCCAGGTTTCTTTTCAGCACTGTAGCCAGGCTGACAAAGAGTCAGGACTCTGTCAATCCTAGCATCCCCTTTGAGCTTACTAGTAAGGAATTTATGAACTTTTTCAATCATAAAATTTCATCTATCAGAGATAAAATCAGTCAGATTCTTCCCACCGTTAACTTAAACACAGTAACTACTACAACTCCTTCAACTGCCATCTATTGGGATCAGGTTATTCCAATTGACCGTTTAGAGTTAGACAAAATAGTTTCCTCATCCAAGCCTTCAACTTGTATGTTAGACCCTATTCCTACCAAGTTATTTGAAGAAGTCTTCCCATTAATTGGTAACTTTATTCTTCAAATAATCAATTCTTCATTAACTTTAGGCCATGTACCGCAGGCTTTGAAAACTATTGTAATTAAACCCTTACTCAAAAAGCCAACGCTGGATCCAGGAGTTTTAGCTAACTATAGACCAATCTCTAATCTCCCTTTCATTTCAAAAATCTTAGAAAGAGTTGCTGCTACGCAATTATTTGACCACTTGCATTGTAATGGTTGATTTGAAGAGTTTCAATCTGGGTTTAGAATCCATCATAGTACTGAAACAGCCTTAGTGAAGGTCACTAATGACCTCCTGATCGCATCTGATAATGGACTTGTTTCTGTACTTGTCCTTTTAGACCTTAGTGCAGCTTTTGATACTATCGATCATAATATTCTACTTGATAGATTAGAACACTATGTTGGACTTAATGGAACTTCATTGCAGTGGTTTAGATCTTATTGGATAGGTTCCAGTTTGTTCATGTCAATAATGAGTTTTATTCCAACTCAAAAGCTCAGTCATGGAGTTCCACAGGGATCTGTGCTAGGCCCCACTCTTAGTTTATATATGCTTCTGTTAGGCAACATTTTTAGAAAGCACTGTATACATCTTCATTGTTATGCAGATGACAGACAACTATACCTGGCAATAGCTATGTTTACATGGACACAAGTAACCAGATTAAAAGCCTGATCGGAATAAAAATGTTTCATGTAAACAGGCCAGTCTGAATATTTTAACCCAATCACACTCATTCGGATCAAAATTTCATTCCGATTGAGAGGGGTGGGTTATGCCAATTGTTAATCCGAATGGTGCGCATAAAAAACACTTATTCCAAACATTAGGGCAGAAAATATGTTTACTGTGCATGTCTGTACACCAGCCCAACGTCGACGTGACATATTTCCGCCTTAGCAGCAGCCAGCAGAAGACATAGCAATAGTAAATAAAAACCGGTCTGTATCGTCCTGCTGTCTCCCTCTGTTCATCATATGTAGAAGTATGTACTTGTAGCTTCATTACAGAGACCAGCAGAAGCAACAGTACAGTCTGAATAACACAATACAGGTCAATTTCGACATGAAGCGGGGCTTACTAACACCGGAAGTTGTTTCTTCTTCTACTATTTTCAGAATGTCGAAATGTCGACGCGGGCATGTCAAAATGATTTATTCCGTTCAAACGTTTGACACATGGAAACGCACGTCCTAATCAGATCAACTTTTCAGGATCCAAGTAGACAGTAAAATTCTGATCTGAATTGTAATCAGACTGATGAAATTTTGCCCAAGTACAGTGGGGAAAAAAGTATTTAGTCAGCCACCAATTGTGCACGTTCTCCCACTTAAATGATGAGAGAGATCTCCAACTTTCATCATAGGTATACCTCAACTATGAGAGACAAAATGAAAAAAAAAAAATCCAGAAAAATCACATTGTCTGATTTTTAAAGAATTTATTTGCAAATTATGGTGGAAAAAAGTATTTGGTCAACAACAAAAGTTCATCTCAATACTTTGCTATATACCCTTTGTTGGCAATGACAGCGGTCAAACGTTTTCTGTAAGTCTTCACAAGGTTTTCACACACTGTTGCTGGTATTTTGGCCCATTCCTCCATGCAGATCTCCTCTAGAGCAGTGATGTTTTGGGGCTGTCGCTGGCCAACATGGACTTTCAACTCCCTCCAAAGATTTTCTATGGGGTTGAGATCTGGAGATGGGCTAGGCCAATCCAGGACCTTGAAATGCTTCTTACAAAGCCACTCCTTCATTGCCTGGGCAGTGTGTTTGGAATCACTGTCACGCTGAAAGACCCAGCCACATTTCCTCTTCAATGCCCTTGCTGATGGAAGGAGGTTTTCACTCAAAATCTCACGATACATGGCCCCATTCATTCTTTTCTTTACACCACATGTGTCAAAGTCAAGGCCCGGCCCACGAATAAATTATCTATGGCCCCCAGAATGATATTTGATTAGTATTAGTACCGGCCTGCAGGCCGCAGCCGCCTGCTGGCGTTTTGAATGCATCAATACTTCATTTCCCACAATGCAACAATAGCCCGCAAACTCACTGCAGTGCTGCGAGCGGGCCTCGGCTTCATTATTCATCAGAATTCAGAGCAGATGTCAACTTTTAGCAACCCCCTCACAAAAAATGGCTAAACGGAAGGTGGACGGTGAGAACAGGGGGTTTCAAGCCAGGTGGGAGGCAGAGTACATGTTCACGGAGGTAAAAGGCAAACCTGTGTGTCTTCTGTGTGGAGAAAGTGTGGCTGTAATGAAAGAATATAATCTAAGAAGGCACTATGAAACGTCTAAGAAACACAAAGACAAAGACAAGAATATGGACACAGAACAAAGGCTACAGAAGGTGGAGGAATTAAAACAAGGTCTTAAGTCCCAGCAGGCTCTGTTCACAAAAGCCAAATCACAAAGCGAGGCTGCGGTGAAGGCTAGTTTTATTGTGGCAGAAGAAGTCGCAAAATCAGCCCGACCATTTACAGAGGGCGAGTTTATCAAAAACTGCATGCTTAAAGTTTGTGACGCAGTGTGCCCAGACAAAAGGCAGCTATTTTCAAACGTGAGCCTGAGCAGAAATACCGTTGCTGAACGTGTAGACCAGCTTTCTACCAATCTAAAAGAACAGCTGGTGAAAAAGGGGAAAGAGTTCATCGCATATTCCCTTGCTGTGGATGAGAGCACCGACGCAAGTGACATTGCCCAGCTGTCAATTTTCATTCGTGGAGTGGACTCCAGCCTGAGAATGATAGAAGAGTTTTTGGCATTGCGTCCTATGCATGGCACATCTACAGGACAAGATCTGTATCAGGAGGTATCCAGATGTGTAAATGAGATGGGGCTGCCTTGGGAAAAACTCGTGGGATTGACAACAGACGGAGCACCCGCGATGTGTGGACACAGGAGTGGATTGGCGGCAAGAATGCGTGAGAGGATGCGGGACGAAAAGGTCTCAGGTGAGCTGACAGCTTATCACTGCATAATACACCAGGAGTCATTGTGGGGTAAAGCCTTGAAAATGGAGCATGTAATGAGCATCATAACGCGTGCAGTTAACTTCATCAGAGCCAAAGGTTTAAATCACCGCCAGTTCAAGGCATTTCTGGACGAGTTAGACACAGAGTATGGTGACGTGCCCTATTACACAGATGTGCGATGGCTAAGCCAGGGAAAGGTGCTGCAAAGATGTTTCGAGCTGCGTGAGGAGATCTGTCTGTTCATGGAAAGCAAAGGAAAAGACAACAGAGGTCCGAGATGAAACATTTATGTGTGAAATGGCATTTCTGTGCGACATCACAAGCCATTTGAATGTGTTGAACCTGCCGCTGCAGGGACGGGGGCGTGTCATCTCTGATATGTACAGTACGGTGAAGGCGTTTAAAACCAAGCTGAGTCTGTGGGAGACGCAGATGCGGAAAGAAAACTTGAGCCACTTTTCCAGCTGTAAGATCATGAAAGAGAAGCTGTCTACCGCTGTGTTTCTGAGTGCACAGTTTGCTGATAAACTCAACATACTTGCCGCCAACTTTCGGCGCCGATTTGCTGACTTTGAAGCCCAAAAAAGCAGGTTTGAACTGCTCTCCAATCCTTTTGGAGATGACGTGGAAAGCGCACCACCAAACCTACAAATGGAGTTGACTGAGCTCCAGTGCAATGACACACTGAGGGAAAAGTATGAGTGTGTGGGTGCTGCTGAGTTTGCACGTTTCATCCCCGACACAATGCCTCAGCTGCACATTCAAGTTGCTCAGACGCTGTCTATGTTTGGCAGCACATACCTGCGTGAACAACTGTTCTCTTTGATGAAGCTAAACAAAACATCACACAGGAGCCATCTTACTGAAGAACACCTTCATTCAATCCTGAGGATTTCCTCAGCTCAGAGCCTGACCCCGAACATTAATGAACTTGTACAAAAGATGAGACACTACCAAGTATCAGGCTTAGCCTCAGACAAGTGAACATCACAGAACATTAACATCTTTCTAGTTTTTAATTCAGTTAAATTTTTACATTTGTTTCTACAAGACATGATTTTTCTTTGAAGGAAGTATTATTTTGTCTGTGTGCCATAGATTTTGTATTTTATCTTATTGTATTTTATTTATTTATATTCATTTGTCAGTTAATGGACTCAGAAAATTGCAGATAGGAGCAATGAGAAAGAATGGAACTGATTTGATTTATTTTTTTTATTTTTGCATTTTACTATTTGAAAGCAGTAATTGCTAGGATCAGAGCAGCACAATACTGCATTTTCAGTTTTTAATCCTGCAATTTCATTTCTGCATTAATCTTGATATTAAGAAACATTTTATTTTTGAAGGACATTTACTTTTTTGCTGTTTGCCTGTTGAAAATGTTTTCCCTTGAAATAACAGACAGAACCATAAGAAAATATTTCTTTATTCATTTAATGTACAGGACATGCAATTTTTCTTTGAAGAAAGTTTGTTTTTGTCTGTGAGCCTGTTAAAAAATGTTTTCACTTGAAATTACTGACAGAGCCATAAAAATATTGGATTATTTATTCAGTCATTAAATAATATACAGTACACTGTGTTAGGTCTTGGTTCAAAAGGCCATTTGTAATCATTTCAATATGTTTTAATAAACATTCAACCATTTCGGCCCTCGGCTTGTAACAGATTTGGTTTTTTGGCCCTCTGTGTATTTGACTTTGACATCCCTGCTTTACACGGATCAGTCGTCCTGGTCCCTTTGCAGAAAAACAGCCCCAAAGCATGATGTTTCCACCCCCCATGATTCACAGTAGGTATGGTGTTCTTTGGATGCAACTCAGCATTCTTTCTCCTCCGAACACAACAAGTTGAGTTTTTACCAAAAAGTTCTATTTTGGTTTCATCTGACCATATGACATTCTCCCAGTCCTCTTCTGGATCATCCAAATGCTCTCTAGCAAACTTCAGACGGGCCTGGACATGTACTGGCTTAAGCAGGGGGACGCATCTGGCACTGCAGGATTGGAGTCCCTGGCGGCGTAGTGTGTTACTGATGGTAGCCTTTGTTACTTTGGTCCAAGCTCTCTACAGGTCATTCACTAGGTCCCCCCGTGTGGTTCTGAGATTTTTGCTCACCGTTCTTGTGATAATTTTGACCCCACGGGGTGAGATCTTGAGTGGAGCCCCAGATTGAGGGAGATTATCAGTGGTCTTGTATGTCTTCCATTTTCTAATAATTGCTCCCTCAGTTGATTTCTTCACACCAAGCTGCTTACCTATTGCAGATTCAGTCTTCCCAGCCTGGTGCAGGTCTACAATTTTGTTTCTGGTGTCCTTTGACAGCTCTTTGTTCTTGGCCACAGTGGAGTTTGGAGTCTGACTGTTTGACGTTGTGGACCTGTCTTTTATACTGATAACGAGTTCAAACAGGTGCCATTAATACAGGTAACGAGTGGAGGACAGAGGAGCCTCTTAAAGAAGAAGTTACAGGTCTGTGAGAGCCAGAAATCTTGCTTGTTTGTAGGTGACCAAATACTTATTTTCCATCATAATTTACAAATAAATTCTTTAAAAATCAGACAATGTGATTTTCTGGATTTTTTTTTACCTCATTTTGTCTCTCATAGTTGAGATATACCTATGATGAAAATTGGAGACCGCTCTCATCTTTTAAGTGGGAGAACTTGCACAATTGGTGGCTGACTAAATACTTTTTTGCCACACTGTAACTGTGGCTAATGAAGCCAGATGATAGTAATCAATTAGCCAAGCTGGATGCCTGTCTTAAGGAAATCAAAGCTTGGATGACTTGTAATTTCCTGCTATTAAATTCAGATAAAACTGAAGTCATTCTTGTTGGTCCAAAAACCATAGAATTACCTTTCCAAATCAAACTTTTAGTTTGGATGTGGTTACTCTTTCTCTTAATAGCTCTGTGAGGAACCTTGGAGTCATTTTTGATCAAGATCTGTCTTTCAAGTCACATATTAAATTTGTTTCGAAGACTGCCTTTTATCATTTGCGTAATATTGCCAAGATTAGGAGCATCTTGTCTCAGAGTGATGCTGAGAAACTGATCCACGCTTTTGTTAGCTCTAGATTAGATTGTTGTAACTCTCTATTATCAGGTTGTCATAAAACATCTCTTAAAAGTCTTCAGTTGATCCAGAATGCTGCAGCAAGAGTTTTAACAGGTACTAGAAAGAGAGATCATATCTCTCCGGCTCTGGCCTCCCTTCGTTGGCTTCCAATAGAGTTTAGAATTAAGTTTAAAATCCTTCTTCTCACTTTCAAAGCTCTTAACAATCAGGCCCCTTTTTATTTAAAAGATAAGATAAGCCTTTATTAGTCCCACAATGGGGAAATTCCCGGATTGCAACAGTACAGGGATAGCAACACTCAGATCAATAATTAAGAAGATACGAAAAATATAAATAAGAGCAGTGGATATACATAAGTACACATAAATATATAAATACAAATACAAAGTGCGGCGCATTGTAGCAAGATGGAATTAACAGCATAATCGTCTACTTAGTTATTCTACATAGTATGAATATGTACTCATACATATTGTCACCCTCCGTAGTGACTGATATTGTCCTAGTTGTATACTGGAGGGGATCATTTGTGTAAGTCTGTTGCGTCTTTTGCATTCAATACTACTAGGTCGTCACTTTTTTTTGCTATCTCTGCGAGCAGCCCTGCTTAGGTTATACAGTCTGACAGCTGTAGGTAGGAAGGACCTGCGAAACCTCTCGGTTGCGCACCTAGGATGATGTAGTCTGCTGCTAAAAAAGCTCTGCAGTGCGTTCAATATGTCCTGCATAGGGTGGGACTCGGACTCCAGCAGAGAGGACAGTTTAGCCACCATCCTTCTCTCTCCTATCTCCTCCACTGGGTCAAGGCGCTGCCCCAGGACAGAGCTAGCTTTCTTGATCAGTTTGTTTAGTCTCTTCCTATCGGTTGCTGTAATGCCGTTGCCCCAGCAGACCACTCCAAAAGTGATGGCTGATGCCACCACTGTGTCGTAGAATGTCTTCAGCAGCGCCCCTTGTACGCCAAAAGACCTGAGCCTCCTCAGTAGGAACAGCCTGCGCTGTCCCTTCTTGTAGAGTGCGTCGGTATTGTGTGACCAGTCTAGTTTATTGTTCAGATGAACACCAAGGTACTTGTAGGATGTCACCATCTCAATGTCTGTTCCCTGTATGTTTACTGGTGCTGTGAGGGGTTGTCCTTGCCTGCGGCAGTCCACCACCAGCTCCTTAGTTTTCCTCGCGTTGATCTGGAGGCAGTTCCAATGGCACCAGTCCACGAAGTCCTGGATCAGTCCACTGTACTCAGCTTCATCTCCGCTGGAGATGAGGCCGATGATCGCAGAGTCGCCAGAGAACTTCTGTAGATGGCAGTGTGTTGTGTTGTGTTGTGTGAGAAGTCCGCAGTATAAAGGGTGAACAGGAAGGGAGCCAAAACCGTTCCCTGGGGGGCCCCTGTGCTACCGATGATCGTGTCAGACACACAATCTCGGGTTCTCACAAACTGTGGCCGGTTAGTGAGGTAGTCCAGGATCCATGATGACAGGTGCTGGTCCAACCCTGCGCACAGCAGCTTGTCCTTCAGGATCATCGGTTGGATAGTGTTGAAAGCACTGGAGAAGTCAAAGAACATGATCCTCACCGCATTCCTGGGCTTCTCCAGGTGGGACAGAGAACGGTGAAGGACGAAGATCACTACATCCTCCACCCCAATGCCATGCTGGTGGGCAAACTGGAGTGGATCCATCGCTGGTCCCACCAGGGGGCAGAGGTGAGCAAGGAGCAGTCTCTCCAGGGTCTTCTTCATGTGAGACGTCAGGGCCACTAGTCTGTAGCTGTTCAGATCTTTGGGGTGGGAAGTCTTTGGTACAAGTACCACACAAGATGTTTTCCACAACTGTGGTACCCTCACCAGCTTCAGGCTCAGGTTGAAGATATGCTCCACAATCCCACACAGCTGGTCTGCACAGGACTTGAGGAGCTTCACCCTGATGCCGTATGGTCCCGCGGCCTTCCTCACCTTGATCTTCCTCAGCTCCATCCTCACCTGGGTCTTAGTGAGGGTCAAGTTGGGGGCTGTGTGCTGGGAGTGGGGGGGTGTTGGTGGAGTGGGGTGTGGACAGCAGGTCTCGATGACTTTGAAGGCAGCAGTGGTTGTTGTGCAGTTGGGGGGGAGAGCGACTGGTCAAACCTATTAAAAAACAGGCTCAGATTGTTCGGCCACTCCCTGCCCCCTGTGGCCTGGGGGGAGGTATTCTGGAGCCCAGAGATGGTTTTAAGGTTTCTCCAGACGCCGCCAATGTTGCTCTGTTGCAGCTTGTCCTCCATCTTCTTCCTGAAGCTGTCCTTACCTTCTCTGATCTTCCTCCTAAGCTCCCTCTGAATGGATATTAGCATCTCCCTGTTCCCTGACCTGAAGATCCTCTTCTGCTCTCTCAGAAGTGTTTTTATCTCAGGGTTGATCCAGGGTTTGTTGTTCGAGCAACACCGTATGGTCTTGGTGGGTACGGTGTTGTCCACACAGAAGCCGATGTAGTCCGTGATGGTGTGAGTGAGGCCATCGATGTCCTCACCATGTGGTTCGCAGAGCTGCTCCCAGGCAGTGATTTCAAAACAGTCCTTTAGCGCGTCCATTGCCTCCTCAGACCATAACTTCACCGTGCATATGACCGGAGGTTGTCTGTGTACTAAGGGTTTGTACACCGGCAGAAGATAAACCAAGTTGTGATCCAATCTCCCGAGTGGGGGGAGTGGTGATGAGGTGTACGCCTCCTTAGTATTTGCATAGAATAAGTCCAGTGTTTTATTGTCTCTTGTGTGGCATGTGACCAACTGGGTGAATGTGGGTAGAATGGGGGACAGTGAAATATGGTTGAAATCACCTGAGATGAGGAGAAGAGCATCTTGGTGTTCTGTCTGCAGCCTGCCAGTTACTGAGTGGATGACGTCACACGCTGTCCCAGCGTTCGCCGTCAGATTTGCATAAATAACAATGCAGATCACGTGTGAGTATTCCCTCAGGAGATATGTAGGCCGCATGCTAACAGCTAGCAACTCAATGTCTTTGCTACAGTGCTGTTCCTTAACCATGATATGTCACGGTCTGCACCAGTTGTTATTGACATACATTATCACTCCTCCGCCCCTTGTCTTCCCACTGTCTGGTGTCCGGTCTGCCCGTACTGCGTGGAAACCCTCCAGTTTGATGTTAGCATCTGTTGCTAGTTCTGTTAGCCACATCTCAGTATATAGCATCAAACTACTCTCCCTGAAGACACTCTCGTAGCGGGAGATAGCCTCTAGCTCATCAGTCTTACTGAGTAGAGCTCGAACATTCCCCATAATAACGGATTGGAGGACGGGTCTGTACCTTATATTCCTCGCCCGCCGTCTTACTCCAGCTCGACACCCACGCCGTTTCTGTCTTATCTCTCCCGGTATGTCAAGTTTTTGCGTTAGCATCGTGGGCCGGTTAAGTGCTAACAGCTGGTCTCTATTGTACTGCCGCCTCCTGCTAGAAACAGTGGCTCCGTCCGCTGGCTTAGGAGACATTTGGGCGATCTACGTGTTCGGATGAAATAAAGGTGACGCTGGATCAGAAAGATTGGCAAGAGAGCCAGATAGTAAATAGAAATAGGCAGAAATTGATCCGCTGTTGTAAAAAAGCAGCCTACTCGTGTGGCGCCGGAAGTACAAGATCTGATATTACCCAATTATCCTAACAGACCACTACGCTCCCAAAATGCTGAATTACTTGTCATACCTAGAATCTCTATACAGTGGGGTAAAAAAGTATTTAGTCAGCCACCAATTGTGCAAGTTCTCCCACTTAAAAGATTAGAGAGGTCTCCAATTTTCATCATAGGTATACCTCAACTATGAGAGAAAAAATAAGAAAAAAAAAATCAAGAAAATCACATTGAAGGATTTTTAATGAATTAATTGGTAAATTCCTCAGTAAAATAAGTATTTGGTCAATAACAAAAGTTCATCTCAATACTTTATATACCCTTTGTTGGCAATGACAGAGGTCAAACGTTTTCTGTAAGTCTTCACAAAGTTTTCACACACTGTTGCTGGTATTTTGGCCAATTCTTCCTTGCAGATCTTTTCTAGAGCAGTGATGTTTTGGGGCTGTCGCTGGGCAACACAGACTTTCAACTCCCTCCAAAGATTTTCTATGGGGTTGAGATCTGGAGACTGGCTAGGCCACTCCAGGACCTTGAAATGCCTCTTAAGAAGCTACTCCTTCGTTGCCCGGGCGGTGTGTTTGGGATCATTGTCATGCTGAAAGACCCAGCCACGTTTCATCTTCAGTGCCCTTGCTGGTGGAAGGAGGTTTTCACTCAAAATCTCACGATACATGGCCTCATTCATTCTTTTCTTTACACGGATCAGTCGTCCTGGTCCATTTGCAGAAAAACAGCCCTAAAATATGATGTTTCCACCCCCATGCTTCACAGTAGGTATGGTGTTCTTTCTCCTCCAAACACGACAAGTTGAGTTTTTACCAAAAAGTTCTATTTTGGTTTCATCTGACCATATGACATTCTCCTAATCCTCTTCTGGATCATGCAAATGCTCTCTACCAAACTTCAGACGGGATTGGACATGTACTGGTTTAAGCAGGGGGACACGTCTGACACTGCAGGATTTGAATCCCTGGTGGTGTAGTGTGTTTCTGATGTAGCCTTTGTTACTTTGGTCCCAGCTCTCTGCAGGCCATTCACTAGGTCCCCCATGTGGTTCTGGGATTTTTGCTCACCGTTCTTGAGATAATTTTGACCCCACGGGGTGAGATCTTGCGTGGAGCCCCAGATTGAGGGAGATTATCAGTGGTCTTGTATGTCTTCCATTTTCTAATAATTGCTCCCACAGTTGATTTCTTCACACCAAGCTGCTTACCTATTGCAGATTCAGTCTTCCCAGCCTGGTGCAGGTCTACAATTTTGTTTCTGGTGTCCTTTGACAGCTCTTTGGTCTTGGCTATAGTGGAGTTTGGACTCTGACTGTTTGAGGTTGTGGACAGGAGTCTTTTATACTGATAACAAGTTCAAACAGGTGCCATTAATACAGGTAACGAGTGGAGGACAGAGGAGCCTCTTAAAGAAGAAGTTACAGGTCTGTGAGAGCCAGAAATCTTGCTTGTTTGTAGGTGACCAAATACTTATTTTACTGAGGAATTTACCAATTAATTCATTAAAAATCCTTCAATGTAATTTTCTGGATTTTTTTTCTTCTCATTTTGTCTCTCATAGTTGAGGTATACCTATGATGAAAATTGGAGAGCTCTCTCATCTTTTAAGTGGGAGAACTTGCACAATTGGTGGTTGACTAAATACTTTTTTGCCCCACTGTATGTACAATGGGGGGCAAAGCTTTAAGTTATCAAGCTCCTCTCTTGTGGAACCAGTTGCCAATCTGGATTCGGGAGTCAGACTTGATCTCCGTTTTTAAGAATAGGGTTAAAACCTTCCTTTTTGACATAGCCTACAATTAGGGAGGGATCACATGTTTCTGAACCCTCCCTTAGTTATGCTGCTATTAGGTTTAGAAAGCCGGGGGACCTCCAATAATTGCACTGGGCTTCACCCTTTTCTTCACTCTCAATGAAATATTTTTATTTTATTTTTTTTTGCTGGTCATTAACATCTGTTTGTTCTCTCCAATAGATTGAGTTCCCATTGTGCTGTTTGCTCTCTACATGCCTATTCTTTTCATCTTCTCTATCCCCTCAACCCCCAGCCAGTCGCAGCAGATGACTGCACCTCCCTGAACCTGGTTCTGCTGGAGGTTTCTTCCTGTTAAAAGGGAGGTTTTCCTCTCCACCATTACAAAGTGCTTGCTCACAGGGGATCACCTGATTGCTGGGGTCTTTCTGCAATTGTGAGGGTTTCCCCTAAAGTTGAAAGTGCTATGAGATGACTGTTGTTGTGAAATGGCGCTATATCAATAAAGTTGAATTGAATTATCCAGTTTTTCTTCTCCAGCTGTCCCGTTAGCCTTTTACTCTGCTGCTGCTGCTTCTCCTTCCTCCTCGGCGAGTCCTTCCACTGATGAGGGTCCGGCTGTTTCTTCTCCGGCTCCCCCCGGCTTCGTGTCCACAGGGGTGGCTCCACCACGATCCTCTGAGGGGCCCATGACCACCATAGCCACGGAGAGGGATGACTGTAGACCAGCTGCAGCAGAAAAGAAATCATGCCCTGGGAACACAGTCAAGTGTTTTTTCATTCTCCATCATTGACTCATGAATTATCTTGCCTGGTTCCCGATGGTGAGGCTCAGCCTGTGCAGTCCTCTGAGTCCTCACCGCCTGCTGCAGCCACAAACCTTTCACCTGCTCTCTCCGTGTCTCCTCCGATGCCTCCAGTGTCTGCGGGCACCAGGACCGAGCTGCCGGACATTCAAGGGGCCTGCAGTCCTGATGGACCTGGAACCAGCCCCGCAGCCATGGTCCGGACGGAGGGTGAGTGCTGCCAGTGATCTGGAGCCTGTGCTGACGACTGAGAATCATTGGGCTTTAGCTGAAAAGGATCCAGCGCCAGCAGGGAGCCAACCTCCTGTCACCATGAAGGGCGAGCCACCTACATGGGTCACTTTGCTGGGGGGGGGGGGGGGGGGGTCCCAGGACTACATCGACCACCATGCCTGCTACTGGGGCCGACACAGCAGAGTCAGAGCTGGACCCCCAGAGGGCCGGGCCCAAGACGTCGTTGCTTGGGTCGACGGAGTACGGACGGTGGTGGAGCTTGAGCGAAGGCAAGTGCTTTCCTTTGTTTTTGTTTTCTTTATGTTGGAGAGATCTTGTCTGGCTCTTGGCGGGGAGAGCCAAGTACAGTCGTCAGCTGCCCCTGAGCTCACCTTGCTGGACACCACTGCCACCTGTGACCCTGACTCTGTGTCTGCCCATCTTATCTGAGCCTTTCCCCAGGGTCACGAGACTCATCCAACTTTGCCTGAGGTCTTCATGGGTCCAGCTCCTCCAACAGAGGTCATTGTAGGTGCTCCGTCCCAGCCGGGGGCATCTGTGGGTACTGCACCCCCTCCGGATGAGGTCTTCGTGGATGCTCTGTTGAAGGCTGGGGCCTCAGAGGGTGCTGCTTCCCCGCTAGTTGAGGTCGTCACGTGTGCTCCGTCACAGCCCGGGACCTCAGTGGATGCAGCTCCTCCTCAGTCCGGGTCTTCATGGGTGTTGTGCTCCAGTCGGGGGCTGTCGTGAGTGGTGCACCCAAGCCTTAAACCAACGTGGGTGCTGTGCTCCAGCTTGGGTCCGCCGTGGGCAATACGCTCTGGCCCAGCCTGGAGCCACCGCGGGTGCCGCCTTGCCCCAGCCCGGAGCCACCACAGGTGTTGCAATGTCCCAGTCCGGGACCACTGAGAGTGCTGTTGGCCAGTCCGAGGGCATCGTGGTTACTTCTCCTCTGCCCGGGGCTGTCGTGGTACCTCCTCCTTCGCCTGACGTTGTCGTGGGTTCCTCTTCTCCTCCCTCCTCTTCGTTGCTGGTTGTCCCTGTTGGGCAGCCACCCCCTGGACCCCCTTTCTTGTTCAGGTGGTTAAAGAACTCTGGGCCAACAAACCCAATGGCACAGTCTGTCAGGTGGTCTGTCACAGTCTACAGGAGGCCGCCTGACTCTTACCATTACGCCATTTGCCAGGAGTGGGACTTCAGCCAGCCTCCTGAACTGTCTAGCTCTCTGGCCAGGGGTTCTTATGCCTTGGTTCTGCGTGGGTGTGGATCCTGAGCAGGGTTTTTGTTTTTGTTTCCTCTTAGTCTGGGTTTTGCTGGGGGGTGAGTTCTGAGTTTTTCTTATTTTCTGGTTTGTTTCAGTCCCTCCGTGCCCGGGTCCCTCTCCTCCCGCCCAGGGTGGGGTTGTTTTCTTATTCCTGTTATTTTATCTTTGGTTGATTTTCACATATTCTGGGTTGTTTCTTAGTATGATTTAGATTCCTGTTTACGTTCATTATCGTTTTGTTACTTACATATTTCAGGTACTTGTCTTTATTTGCCATCATATCATAATTGTATCCTGTTGTGTTTTTTCTCTCCCTCTCCAGGGCTGCTGCTGTCAGTGGCACTTCCGGGTTTGTTGCTTTGTTGTGGGTGGTGCTCCTGTCAGCTGTCAGTCCTGTCTTCCCCTCTCATTACTCCCAGCTGATCTCTATTGTAATCTTTGTTACCCCTTGCCCGCTCATGTGATCCACACCTGCATCCAGTTATGTTCATCGACTCCATGTCCTATTTAAGCTCTTCGTTTCTATCATTCATTGTTGGAGCTTCTGATTTCTGTCACTGTGCATCAGAACCCATTCCCCGTTCTGGTGCAATTTCCTGATTAGTCACACCTTCTCTGCCTGTAAGTTATTTTGGGCACTATTGGAATTTTTGTGTTTTGCACACTGTTTGGAATTTTTGTTCCCTTCAACAAATCTCGCAACTACAGTTCAGCGTGTGGATCTTCATTCCTGCCTTGAGGGGCAATTCATGACACTGGCAGAGGTATGCATTCTTGGATCGTGACTAAAATGGAATGGGTTCCTCTCTAGGCCAAGAACCACCTCTGGTGAAAATTTCATCAAAAGCTTCTTCTTCTTTTAGTATTGATTGGCGGTTGACAACCAGCTTATGGGTGCATTACCGCCACGTACTTCACTCTATATCAGGGGTCACCAACGCGGTGCCCGCGGGCACCATGTCGCCCGCAAGGACCACATGAGTCGCCCACAGGCCTGTTCTAAAAATAGCACAACTCGCAAGTGAGCTGCGTCTAAGATGTAATTTTTTCTGCCGCTATTTTTTAAAATCACACTTGCATTTATATAGATTTTAAAATGACAATGTCTTAAAAATTAAAAAAAATGAAAATATGTTTATTATACGTAAAGTTAAGGTGAACTCTGACCTAGTTCAAAGGTCAGTATTGTGCGCATGACGAAACCTTTGCGCTTGTGGAGAGTAAGCTAGCGGGCAGTGGAGATGGTGGTCGCAGTGCAGTTTCCTAGCCCAAAAACATGGCAAAAAAAAAAAAGACAGAAAATTTATCATTTTCAAAGTGAGCGGGAGGAAGAGTTCTTTTTTCCTACCGTGAAAGGAAGCTGCGTGTGTTTCATTTGCGGGGCGTCGGCGAAGCGGCACTATGTGAACCTTGTTCTCAATAAAGTTTTGGGAAAAAAAAACAAACTTCAATACGCGTCATGAAACTGCTGCCCACTGGTTTGGGTTTTTTTTGTACCCGTAGGTAGATTTATTCTGCAGTCCGGTGACAAGCCTTAACTCCCTAACCTGCATGTCTTTGGCATGCGGGAGGAAACCCACGCAAACACAGGGAGGACATGCAAACTCCACACAGATCACTGTTGGCCGGGGGCAGGGATCGAACCCACGATCCCCGCGATCCCGCGGCCGAGGCTAAACTGCTGCCGCGGTGCTGGTTATTAGTCCAGCATGATTCTTGGCAGAATCAGAATCAGAATCAGAATCAGGTTTATTGCCATTGTTCATGTAGTACACAAACTAGGAATTTGTCTCGGTACAATGCTGCAACATTAAACATGATAAGATAAGAGAAATAAACTATACATGTAATAAAGTGTAGGATAAGATTAAGTGATACTGGTCAACAGTTAAAATATATATTAGCCAGCAGCAGATACTGTGGAGAACTATATAGTGCAGTCGGTAATGCAGGAAGAAAACTGTATGGCAAGAACTGTATGGATATAATTCCAGTGAAGAAGAACACACAAAAGTGTGTTTATTAAATGTAACAGATTTTGAGCAGAATTGCAGCAGATTTGTTCAGTTAAAAATGTGATAAGATTTATTTAATATGAAAGTTGATTTTTCTTAAATGTTGCATAACTTTTTCAAACATGGTTCAACATAGTTCATGAATTAAAAGGGTTTAGTTTTTTATGGTTAAAAGGGACTGGTGAAAACTGGACATTTTTTTAATGAAATGTAGAAGTGATCATCTGAACAATTGCTGAGATTAATAAAAATAAAGTGTTGAATATTGATCTTGTCTGTTACCCACTCTAAGTTATTGATAATTATGTATATATATATATATATAAGTTGCCTCCATTAGAAACGCACCCCCCATACACATATGGTACAATGTGCATTAATGGTATTCCCAATTTTTATTTTGTATATTTTGATTTAGAAATGGGAGGTCTGATTGCTAGGGTGTTTTGTTTTTCTTTCTAAGTACAGAATTCTGTGTACAGGCCACACCTTAAAATTTGAGTGTTGAGCAGAATCCCACACTCAGAGTCATGCTTGACTGAAATTTTGAGTTGTGGTGAATAGCCTATATAAGGCCAGTATAAAAAACGCCAAAAGGTTTCATCCAGCTCGAAATGCCGAGACTCGCGACGCAGCAGAGAGAACGTGCCATTGGCATGTTAAGGGCGGGTCTCAGTCATAGTGCAGTTGCCCAGCAAATGCGCCGTCATCGCACAACAATCAGTCGTCTGGGTGTCAGAGAGCATCTTTGGGACCAGCTTAAGACAGCTATTGCCCAACGTCAACCAGCTCCACGTACGCAGCGTGAACTCATCCAGGCCGTACAGGAGGAGTGGGAGAGGATCCCTCAGGACAGGATCATGAGGCTCATCAGCTCCATGCGTCGTCGATGTACTGCTTGTGTGAATTCCAGAGGTGGACACACCCAGTATTGACTCATGACACTTCTGAATTTCGAGTGGTTGTATGCAATGCACTAAATAAACGTCTTAAATTGATCCAAATTTGTTCAAAATTAATTCACGTGGGGTTAATAAGTCCTTCTTCGATAATGTATTTCCGGGAATAAAACAAATAAATGTATCCCTGGTTATGCCCAGAAATCTGACCCGTGCGTTTTTAATGGAGGCAAGTGTATATATATATATATATATATATATATATATATATATATACGTATATACACACACAATTTGTTATTTTAGAGGAGTGTGTCAAGTTGGTGCCCTTCACATGACTCGATACCCATGGAGTAGCTCTTGGTTTCACAAAGGTTGGTGACCCCTGCTCTATATCATCACTCCTTGTCAAAAGATCGTATCATCACTCTATGCAAAAACTACTAGACAGATTTATATAATCATATTAACAAGCAGACAACCCCAATTACATTAGCTCCTTGGCGGAGGTAATTATAATTACAAAAGATACAACTAAAAGAATTGATTCAAATATTGCTCACAGAACTAGAGATGTACAGAAATTGTTGAATCACTGGCTTAACAAGAGACCTCTCTCTACTGGGCCGAATTCTTCTGTCTAAAGCTGAAGGTTTCTCTATTCAATTCAATTCAACTTTATTTATATAGCGCCATTTCACAACAACAGTCATCTCATAGCACTATCAACTGTAGGGGGAACCCCCACAGTTGCAGAAAGACCCCAGCAATCAGGCGATCCCCTGTGAGCAAGCACTTGGCGACGGTGGAGAGGAAAAACTCCCTTTTTCTAGACCTTTGTATCCATGTAACTCTTTATACACATCTTCCAAAGTAATCGAGACATCCAACTCCCTTATCAGGGTTTCCTCTGGTAACATTTGTGTGGCAGCCCGCCTCCCTAAGGAAGTATGCCGCCGTGCCTATAATATATTAATTTAAGAAAAATTAAATATGAAAGAAACGTTCCGCAAACGCGCACATGAACACCCGTGCCTGACTGTCATCCGCGTGGAAGCGCCCCGCCCACCCGGCGCCCGCGTGACCGTTTCTGCAGGCAAAGCGTGTCTCTCTAGCGTTGCTGTCCAAGAGAAGCATGAGCTTATTAAAGTACTTTAATCACGGAAAAAAGTCCAAGACACAAGCAGTGGAGGCATTTATGGTGATTTTAATCCACTGGAAACCAGAACAAAATTTATAATAGTCTCAAATGGACGAGAAAAGTCAATTTATAAGAGAAAATTACAAATTTGAGGAAAATGGTTGCAAATTTAGATAAATTTACAGAGAAAATTAGAAAACTACAAGAAAATGGTTATAAATTTTGGAGGAAAACCTCAAACCTTCAAGACTGAAGTCATTTCTATAGTTTTTAAGAAGGTGCTCTTTGGACCCTTAGTAGACAACCAAAAATTTCTAGTTTTTAATTAATTTCAAAGCACTGCTTTTACATGAGTAGAATTTCTATTTACTATACCCACCTCTGATCATATAATTTAAGTATGCATTTTTTTTTTCACCCTTATTGTCATTCAACCGTACAACCAATCATGTACAGTAGAACGACTTTTAGAATGACTACATTACTATGTTTTTCCCCTTCCCTCTCCTACTCTTTGTCAATGGAAAAAAGAAACACTAGAAAAAACACAAAAAAATACACATTTTGGTTATTTATGTAAACCATGAAAAAAAAAATCCTGCAGGACAAAACATGACACTTGGTATTTTCTAGCCTGTTTCTATACCACCTTAGGCAGAGAGAGAACCTGAATTAGACAGAGCTCAGAGAGGGAAAGATGAGACAGAAGAGAGGAGCCAAGGAGAGGAAAGTGTTCAGGCAGAGGGTCCAGGAGAGGTGAGAGCAGAGGGAGGACAGAAGGATGACACCAGTAAAAAGTCCAAACACAGGACATCTGGGTGGGACCCCAACTGGCCCAATATGCCAACATTCAAGCCTTGGTAGTACAATACTTAAATGGTAAGTTCCATTATGCAATATTTCTGTGCAAAATTAAAAAAAAAAATAAAAAGCAATAGTGTAAAATTAAAATTTCCATTTACAATCGTGTCATGTGTTTTCTGCACCCCCCTCCCCTGGAAAAATATGTTGCCACCGCGCCAAGGTCTTTAAGCCAGAGGAAACATTGAATAATGAATATAATTTAGTTAATATTAACTAAGGTAAAGATTAAAAACAGCTCCTTTTTATTCTTGACTGAAATAAGAAAAACAAAAATAACAATAGGTAAACAAAATGAACCAACTCAAGCTCTTAACCCCACCTGTTAGCTAAGCAACTCTTCCATTATTGCTCCCGTTACCAGCAGGTTAAAACCATGATAAATGCCTCCAGTGCTTATATACCTCTTCTGATTGTTTTCCGCTTTTCAAGTACTTCAATATGTTCGTGTTTCTTTCGGACAGTCACACTCGTAGCGAGACACTCTGCCTGGCTGGTGACTAGCACACGCGGGCGGGGTGCTCCTCTCTGCGCGGATCACGGTCACACGCGTTGTTCATGTGTGCGCTTGTGGATCATCATTCCTTCATAAATTTTTCTTAAATTTACATGTCCTGATAGAGCCACAGAAAATCTTCTGACATGGCAGGCTGCCACCGGGAAATGTTACCAGAGGAAACCCTGCTTCCACCAACAGTAGGCCAATTTACACCGACATCCTGTCGATTAACAGCAGTGGTGGTAGTCGTTAACACAGGCCTCAACTGATCCGGAATACAACTCTCATTCGTCATGATCTGCATGTTAGATTTGGCAAAGGTTTTATGTTGGATGCCCTTCCTGACACAACCCTCCCCATTTACATGGGCTTGGGGCAGGCACTAGGAGTACACTGGCTTGTACACCCCCTGCGGCTGTTTTTTTGCACAATAAGTTAATAGTTAATCTTTCTACAATAAAAAGCCTATAAAAACCTTTTCAAACCGTGACTTTGAATCCTTTGGTTTTATGTGCTTTCAGAAAAAAAACTCTTAAAAGGAGCATGAAACAATAATTCTGATACTACTCCAGTACTCAGCAGCTTCTATGAAAGAAAAAGAAAACGGAATAATTTTTGAAAAAAAAAATAAATTTCATGGAGCCGCTAAAAATATTTGAGCCTTCAAATGAAGCTATAACAGCAGAGATAGAAAAACAAACTGGCCTTCCAAAACTAGAATCGTTTCCACCAAAGGAACTATTTAGGTACAACTTAAAGGTTTGATGACACGATTTTGACATTTTTTATGATGTTGTGTAAACCCCAAAGTCATTGTCGATGATCAATATAATATTTACAACCGCACCTGAATAAACTAGTTATCATCAAAAAAACAGCAGCCGCTGACTGGACTGTGGTGCTGCCCACTGAATGAAGGGCAGCACCACCATGACGTCAGCAACGGAATGGACACCGGTGTTGCTGACTGGAATGACAGCAGCTTTGTAGCTCACAGTTTCTCTGGTTTCTTGTTTTAATTTTACGGCTATGCCTTCGCGTTGTGTCGCAGGCTTAGATAAACAGCAAACCGTGAAAGACCATATCACACGCTTCAGCTCCAACTGTCAAAAGCCTCCTCGTGCGCTCCTCGTGGGCTTTTATGCAGGAGGAGTGGAGAGGGGAAGGATTAATGGATTTACACACAGCTTTGACCTACTTTCTGTGATCCCATTCTGACATCTCACCGGTCTGGTCACATCCCCTCTCTCATTATCACCAGCTGATTAAAAATCCCCCTGATCATCTTTCCCGGTCCTCGTCCAGGTGCTTCTCATCACACCATCACCAGCAGCAGTGTGTGTACTTCGCGGCCATTTGCCAGTCATGCACTGCTGGTCCATAGTACTGTCATCTGTGCTGTTTGTCTGCCAGTATTATCAGCACTCTCACGACGCGCTAGTCACTCCATGTTCGCCGTGGCGCTCATGCGTCCTTGAAGCGATGTCGGCTCTGGGGCGCACCTGTGGCAAACACGTCTCCTCTCATTTGTTCGCTGGGCGATGGCAGACCCCGAACGCCATCAGCAAGTGTGTGTGTTTCTTGAACGTCTTCACCTTTCAGGGAATTGTCTGTCTTTCTGTATTAAATGTGCTGTGGTGAACCCTGCACGCAAATCCTCGTTATTTCATCCTCCCTTTCTCTGCCCTGCGTAAGAGTGCACAGACAGTCATGATGAATGGATTTAGATAGACAGAAAGATAGATTGATACTTTATTTCGAACAAAAAAGTATAACAAAAACAAAACAAATGACAAATGCAATAAAGTAACAGTACACAGCGTTCGAAAGGGAGAAGGAAGAAGTGAACACTTATTAATTCCAACTTCTCTTTTCCATAAATACACCCATGTGAATTATATAAAAATTACCACATTTAAGATCCCAAGTAAACAATTAACTGTTTACGCTCAGAATTCACCACAGCACATATATTGAACACAAGAATGATGACAACAGTTCCTAAAAAAGTGAAGACCCACAAAAATAAGCAAACACCCACAGTTGGCATTTGGGGCCGACATTGCCCAGCGAACACAGAGAGGAGACGCGTGAACCACGGTTGCGTCCCAGGGCCGACATCGCTTCAAGGGGTGCAACAGAACCACGGCTGTGTGGAGTAGCTAACACGTCATGATAGTGTTGGCAACATTGCCTGGCTGACAACACAGCAGCTGAAGCACACAAACCATCAACAGCTGACTGTCAAAGAGAGAGGGCGCGTGTGTTCGGATTGGTGAATCTTGGACAGTGCCCACCTGAAAGTGGCTCAAAACGCACATAAACCACATGTACAAAACAAAAGCAACAAGAACTCAAAATATACAGCTGTGGACAAAATTGTTGGTATCCCTCTGTTAATGAAAGAAAAACCCACAATGGTCACAGAAATAACTTGAATCTGACAAAAGTGGTAAGAAATAAAAGTCTCTGAAAATTAACCAATGAAAATCAGACAATGTTTTTGAATTGTGGTTCAACAGAATTATTTTCAAAAAGAAACTCATGAAACAGGCCTGGACAAAAATGATGGAACCCTTCGCTTAATATTTTGTTGCACAACCTTTTGAAGCAATCACTGCAATCAAACAATTTCTGTAACTGTCATTGAGACTTCTGCACCTCTCAGCAGGTATTTTGGCCCACTCCTCATTAGCAAACTGCTCCAGTTGTCTCAGGTTTGAAGGGTGCCTTCTCCAGACGGCATGTTTCAGCCCCTTCCACAGATGTTCAATAGGATTGAGATCAGGGCTCACAGAAGGCCACTTTAGAATAGTCCAGTGTTTTGCTCGTAGCCATTCTTGGGTGTTTTTAGCTGTGTGTTTTGGGTCATTATCCTGTTGCAAGACCCATGACCTACGACTGAGACCAAGCTGTCTGACACTGGGCAGCACATTTCTCTCTAGAATACCTTGATAGTCTTGAGCAGGGGTGTCAAACTCTTTCCATGGAGGGCCAAGACCCTGTATGTTTTACTTCCACCCAATGTCTTCAGCAGGTGTTTTCACTGACCAGCAATCAGTGGGAAGAAATTCAGTGAAATCACCTGTTGAAGCCACTGGGTGGAGGTAAAACCTGCAGGGTCTTGGCCCTCCATGGAGTGAGTTTGACACCCCTGGTCTTGAGATTTCATTGTACCCTGCAAAGATTCAAGACACCCTGTGCCAGATGCAGCAAAGCGGCCCCAGAACATAACAGAATCTCCTCCATGTTTCACAGTAGGGACAGTGTTCTTTTCTTGCTATGCTTCATTTTTGCATCTGTGAACATAGCACTAATGTGCCTTGTCAGAAAGTTCCAGTTTTGTCTCGCCTGTCCATAGGACATTCTCCCAGAAGCTTTGTGGCTTGTTAACATGCAGTTTGGCAAATTCCAGTCTGGCTTTTTTATGATTTGTTTTCAACAGTGGTGTCCTCCTTGGTCGTCTCCCATCAAGTCCACTTTGGCTCAAACAATGACGGATGGTGCGATCTGACACTGATGTATCTTGACCTTGGAGTTCACCATGAATGTGTTTAGAGGTTGTTCTGGGCTCTTTTGTTACCATTCTTCATCAAGTTTCCTCCTGCGGCCACGTCCAGGGAGGTTGGCTACAGTCCCGTGGATCTTAAATTTCTGAATAATATGTGCAACTGTAGTCACAGGAACATCAAGCTGCTTGGAGATGGTCTTATAGCCTTTACCTTTAACATGCTTGTCTATAATTTTCTTTATAATCTCCTGAGACAACTCTCTCCTTTGCTTCCTCTGGTCCATGTTTAGTGTGGGACGCACCATGTCACCAGACAGCACAGTGACTACTTGTCACCCTTTAAATAGGCCGACTGACTGATTACAAGTTTGTAGACACCTGTGATGTTAACTAGAGGACACATCTTGGTTGAACATGTCACTATGGTCACATTATTTTCAATCTTTTCTAGGGGCACCATGATATTTGTCCAGGCCTTTTTCATGAGCTTGTTTTTTAAAATAATTCTGTTGAACCACAATTCAAAAGCATTGTCCAATTTTCATTGGTTAATTTTCATAGAATTTTTATTTATTACCACTTTTGTCAGATTCAAGTTATTTCTGTGACCATTCTGGGTTTTTCTTTCATTAACAGAGGGGTACCAACAATTTTGTCCACGTGTTCTGAGCCACAGAGAATACACTGCTATGATTTTATTGAAAAATCAAGTTTAAATAAATTATATCTATTGTGGGCACATATGTTGATTATATATGCTCCACAAATATATTGCTGTGTATTTATTGTGTGCTGCACGTCTCAGGGAACAAAAGGACTGAGTCTCCAAGAGACAATGGGAGAGTGTGAGATTTGGCCTTTGTTTCAGGGAGATGACCTGGAGAGATTTCCGGACCACCGGAGACTGAAGGACAATGGTGTGAGGGGGGTTACATTGTGACTGGGATTAAGTACCATGTGACGGTATGTTTGCTTAAACACCATGTGACTTGAGTTCCGATGTCCGGGGTATAAAAGAGAGATGTGAGATGATTCTTCCTCTTTTCCTGCTTTGAGATTGATGGAGTATGTGATCTGTGACTAAAGCTGAACCTGAGGAATAAACTCAGTTTCATCCTTTCGCACATTCTCCACACTGGTGACCTTACGACGAAGAATGAGCAGAGATAATTCTCCCGAGCGGGGCTCGGCAGAAGCCAGCCTGATGGCTGCCGCCACATTGCAGCTGCCCGACTTCTGGCAGCATAGTCCGCGCTCCTGGTTTAGCGCGGTCGAAGAGCAGTTAAACCTCCGGAGAATCTCGAGGGACGACACGAAATTCTACCATGTGGTGGCGAAGCTGGACAGCCACACAGTCCAGAGGGTGGAGAGTCTGGTCAATCACCCACCGGAAAGCGACAAATACAGCGCATTGAAGGCTGCACTTATCAGCCACTTCACCCCCTCGGTGCAACAGCGAGCAGAGGGGCTCCTAGCGTTGACGGAGTCGGAGAACGACAGACCCGCAGACCTGATGGTGAAAATGCTGAGGCTGAAAGACTCCGAGGATGGCGAATTTATCTTCGCCCACCTTTTCCTCCGGACCCTGCCGCCAGCAGTGAGAGTTACCCTGGCAGGCTCACCTCTGTTGGCCCAGCGAGACTACCATGAGCTGAGCAAGGAGGCGCAACGACTCGTCGACGCCCACAAACGGAGCGCGGTTTCGGCCGCGGCAGCAGAGCTAGGCGCAACGTCCGGAGACGGCATGGGGCCAGTGGTTGCAGCACCAGATGCACCGACGACGGCAGCAGCGAGGACCAGGCGACACGGAGTGGACGACGTCCTGTGCTTCTATCATCACCGCTTTGGAGAGAGGGCACTCAAGTGCCTCCCACCGTGCCACTTCAAGCGTTCGGGAAATGCCAAGACTGGGGGTCGGTAGCGGCTTTGGCCCTCGGGGAGGAGAACAAGCTGCTCTACCTGACGGATGCACGCTCGGGGAGGCATTTCCTCGTGGACACAGGCTCCCAGCTGAGCTTCATCACGCCTTCCTACGCGGACCGGCTGACACCGTCTAAGGGCCCCCGGGTGTCAGCAGCGAACGGCTCAGGGATTAGGACCTTCGGTGAGAGGACTCTGCTTCTGTCTTTGCAGGGCTGTGCATTTGAGTGGACTTTTGTTGTAGCGGCAGTTAATTTAAACATGTTAGGGGCTGATTTTTTGTGCTCACATGGTTTATTGGTTGAGCTTGCTAATAGACGTCTGGTTAATGCACTCTCCTTTTATTCTATTCCCTGTACAGCTCGAGTGGCCCCGCCAACTGCACAAGCCAACGTCACAGCTGCAGGTGGTAAGTTCCACACACTCCTCACTCAGTTCCCACCACTCACAGTCCCAACGTTTTCGGCGACAGTGGCTAAACATGGGGTGGAACATTATATCACTACCACCGGCCCGCCCGTTTTTGCAAAAGCTCGGCGCATGGACTCAGCTAAACTGACCATAGCGCGCGAGGAGTTTGCCAACCTGGAAAAACTGGGCATCATCAGGAGTTCGAAAAGCCCCTGGGCTTCACCATTGCACATGGTCCCAAAGGCTGATGGCTCGTGGCGACCTTGCGGTGATTTCCGCAGGTTGAATAACGCCACTGCACACGACCGCTACCCGATCCCGCACATCCAAGATTTTTCGGTTCATTTGGCGGGGGCGCGCATTTTTTCTAAAATAGATTTGGTACGCGGTTACCATCAGGTTCCAGTGCGCGCTCAGGACATACCCAAAACAGCAGTAATAACTCCGTTCGGGCTTTTTGAGTTTTTGCGCATGCCTTTTGGACTCAAGGGTGCGGCGCAGACGTTCCAGCGCATGATGGACGCGGTCCTACGCAACCTCCCTTTCGTGTTCATCTATTTGGAACACATTTTGGTAGCCAGCACGTCCGAAGACGAACACGAAAGCCACCTCACAGCAGTTTTCCGGAGGTTGGCAGAGCACGGGTTAATAATTAACCCAGCGAAGTGTCAGTTTGGGGTGGCGCAGATTGATTTTTTGGGGCATCGCGTTTCGCCAGAAGGAGCGGTCCCTCTGCCCAATAAAGTGCGCGCAATAACAAATTTTCCCCAACCTCAAACAGTCAAAGCGTTACAGGAGTTTTTGGGAATGGTTAATTTTTATAACCGTTTCCTCCCCAGCGCAGCGCAGCTCATGCAACCATTGTATGCTGCACTAAAAAAACAAAAACCCACGAATAAAATCGAATGGTCTCCTGAGCGGGAGCGCGCATTCGCTCAAGTCATATCAGCTTTGGCAAACGCTACTTTGCTGGCACACCCAGTTCCAACAGCCCGCATGGTGCTCACCACTGATGCGTCTGATTTAGCAGTAGGGGCAGTCGTTGAACAGTATGTAGCTGGGACCTGGCAACCGCTTGCGTTTTTCAGCAAAACCTTGCGCGATAGCGAGCGCAAGTACAGCGCGTTCGACAGGGAGTTGTTGGCGCTACACTTGGCCATCCGCCATTTCCAGTTCTGGCTGGAAGGGCGCCGTTTCACCGCGTTTGTGGACCACAAGCCGCTGACTTTTGCGATGGCCAAGATTTCGGAATCTTGGTCGGGCCGGCAGCAGAGACAGCTGGCCGCGATATCGGAGTTTACCACCGATATCCAGCATGTCGCAGATAAACATAATGTAGTGGCAGACTGCCTCTCACGTGCTGTGACGGCTCCAGGCCCCATGGGGGCAGACTCTGCAGCCATGGCCACGGGCCAGACTAGTGACACGGAAGCGCGCGCAGCCCCAGTCCGCGTAGGGTTAGATTATGCAGCCATGGCCGCGAAGCAGGTTAGCTAGGCGGACGTGCGCGCACTCCAGTCTGGACCAACAGGGTTAAGGCTGGAGGACAGGGTGCTGCAAGATGGTATGCCCCCGCTAATCTGCGATATCTCCACCGGGTGGCCGCGTCCGGTGGTACCAGCTGCGTGGCGCCGCCGTGTTTTTGACTTGATACATTCTCTGGCGCACCCAGGGGTGCGCGCATCGGTCAAAATGGCAGGAGAGAAATTTGTATGGCCGGGGTTGCGCAATCAGGTCAAGGAATGGGCGACAGCCTGCGTAGCGTGTCAGCGAGCCAAAATACACAAACACACTAGAGCTCCTTTGGAGCCTTTTCACATCCCGGCTAAGCGCTTTGATCATGTGCATGTCGACTTGGTAGGCCCCCTTCCGTCGTCACAGGGGTACACACATCTTTTGACAATGGTGGACCGCACCACACGCTGGCCGGAAGCGGTTCCACTGGCATCAACCACAGCCGAGGAGGTGGCGCGTGCGTTTTTAACAGCTTGGGTAGCGCGCTTTGGAGTTCCGTCGGACATAACGTCTGACAGAGGTCCTCAATTTGTTTCCAAGCTTTGGTCATCGATGGCCCGCAGCCTAGGGGTAACGATCCACCGCACTACCGCGTACAACCCCCAGGCTACCAGTTTTTGCGAACGTTTCCATAGGCCATTGAAAGCAGCCCTCAGAGCGTCGCTTACGGATACAAATTGGGTAGACAGGCTTCCATGGGTTTTATTGGGGTTGCGTTCTGCACCTAAGGAGGATTTACAAGCCTCCCCAGCTGAGCTAGTTTTTGCACAGCCTCTCCGCCTGCCCGGGGAATTTCTCCCTGATAATCCTGCGCCAAATTGCCCCCCTGCCCCCCCGCTCAGCGGTTGCAGAGCGAGACAGGATTAAACACGCTTCCGGGCCCGGTTCATCACAGTTTTCCACGCGTTTTTGTGCCGAAAGCTTTAAAAAATGCGGAGTTTGTTTTTGTCAGACATGATGCCAATAGTCCCAACTTGCGGCCGCCGTACGATGGACCGTTCAGGGTGCTGGAAAAAGGAGAGAAGCATTTTTTGCTGGATTTGGGAGACAGAAAGGAGTTAATTGGTATAAACAGACTCAAACCCGCTTTTGTTTTGGCAGATGAAGCAGTGCAGTTGGCGAGGGCCCCCCGTCGCCGCAGACCCCCTAGAGGGCATTCTCCAGAACACCCACAGAGATTGACTAACAGTTCTAATCCACAGGCAACAGTTCCACAGCAGGAGGACACTGCGGAAGCAGTAAGGCCGGCTTACAGCAAATACGGCAGAAGACTTAGACCTAGGCAACTGGTGGATTGATATGTAGTAATGTTATTATGTCATGCATCTCTGGTTATGTTTGTTCCATTTTAGACATTTGGGGGGGTCATGTGGGCATATATGTTGGTTATATATGCTCCACAAATATATTGCTGTGTATTTATTGTGTGCTGCACGTCTCAGGGAACAAAAGGACCGAGTCTCCAAGAGACAATGGGAGAGTGTGAGATTTGGCCTTTGTTTCAGGGAGATGACCTGGAGAGATTTCCGGACCACCGGAGACTGAAGGACAATGGTGTGAGGGGGGTTACATTGTGACTGGGATTAAGTACCATGTGACTGTATGTTTGCTTAAACACCATGTGACTTGAGTTTCGATGTCCGGGGTATAAAAGAGAGATGTGAGATGATTCTTCCTCTTTTCCTGCTTTGAGATTGATGGAGTATGTGATCTGTGAATAAAGCTGAACCTGAGGAATAAACTCAGTCTCATCCTTCCGCACATTCTCCACACTATGAACAAATAATTTGTTGCAATATCTGAAACAAAAGAAAAATACTGGTGTTCCCCTACCGTGTGTTTGTCGCTGCTGCTGCTGCGGTGGGCATGTGTGCCTGTCCACCGTCACTCTCTGAGTCTTACTCGCTAGGCACGATGCCTGCTTGGCACGGCTCAAACCTATAAGGTCTGATGCCCCCAGATTCTTCATTATCATCCCATTCTTCTGAACTATAACTGTCTGAAGATTGGGCAACACAAACCAATTCCAGACTACAAGTGCTGGAACCATCATCAATGTTTTCAAACGCTTCCATCCTGTGTGTACAATGAGCAGCCAAGCGCTGTGTTGTCCCGATGATGTAACTACATGGCAGCGGGGTTTTCAAGCCACTGACGTAATTGGTGACATGGTGCTCATGAAAACGTTGGATATTCACGTGAAAAAAAGCCTGTTTGACTTAGAACTGCACAGACCAACCTATTTTGTCATATTGTATTATGTGTTGAAAAATTACAAGAAGTCAAAAACATGTCATTAGCACTTTAAGGGTCTCAGTTGTGTTTTCAGTCCACTAGATGGTGCAAAGCAAGCACACAGTCAGGTGAAATCATAGTTTGTTGCTGAGAATCGCATCCAGATGTTGCAAAAGCCCCCATTCTCGAGTGACGCTATATCTTGTCTAGCAAGATTTGCAGCCAGGTGTGAAAGTTAGGGAGCAGTTGGATGTGACAAAGAGTTTGCTCAGATGTTGGGTCTTTTGGGGATCTGATGACAAAGATGGAAGGAAAGACTTGGACATGACACAAAACCCACAAGGACTGCCATACGAAATGAAAAGAAAAAAGAAAAACATTCAGAGCACGCGGGCCCGCACTCATCTAAGAGCCAACCAGCAACAGCACTGTTAGCAATGGCTAAAGCTAAATACTCCAGCACGAGCAGCACTGACCAGCCCACTCCGGACATCTCCTGCATAACAAGGTGGCTACCTTCAAGTCAGCACCAAGTCGATCGCAAACTCCACTTGGCAGTTTTACTGAAGTTCCTTTCCTGAGGCCGGGACTTCTTTTGGCCCGTGTGAGTTCTCGCAAATTTTCCTAAAGAGCACAGCTCATTTGATTGAACTTAAACCTAAACTTCAGTTGATCTTTTCATCTGCATTTTTCTGTTGTACATTGAAGACAGCATATTCAATGATCAAAATGTTGACAAGATCACCTTAACCTTAATTTATTTGACAGGATTACAGTTTAATAAGGTCAACAGAATCCCCAAAAAGGAGATTTAATCAATCTACGCAATTTAGCCTAGCTTGAAACAAAATAATCATAAAGAAGAATCAAGATAATTTTAGTGAGGCGAAATCTTTAAAGAATTAAACTGGTACCTCCTCTGGTGAAGTCATGCTTCTTCTTCACGAGCTCCTCACTGAATGCGTCTCGTCCACCACTGAACTCACCAGCTGTGACATCAACAAACACACAACAACATCATAATTACTGATGAGACAGAGATCTGGACCAGTTCTACGTTCCAAATGGCCCCACCTTACTATCCAAGAGTTTTACAGGAGTGAGCAGCCTCTACTGTAGAAAGAGACATTTGGAGCCACTAAATATGTGTGAATCTTAAAAAAGGAGCAAAAACAGCCAAGTTGGACAAATAAACTGGTCTGTAACAATGGGAATAGGAACATTCCTAATGGGTGAACAGATGAAGTCAGACCCAGGATCCAATTTGTACATTCATAATCCAATGATTTACAAATGGATTCGAAGCTTTCTAAAGCCTGATTCAGAGCACTGTAGTCCCATAGACCTGGTGTGGATTTTCATCTGGGGTCAGGCAGCCGTGATGAAGGAAAGCTGTTTGACAGCAGAAACAGCCAAAACCTTCTCCAGGTCAGCTTACAAATATTCCTTACATTTGTTGGTGACCGAGAAAAGTCTTTTTAACAGTTTTACAGAAATTGTTCTTCTCCTTTGTGGTTTAAACACCCGCTGTTACAGTGTACTACCGCCGCCTGCTGGGGTGGTGAAATAATTCATTCATTAAAAAAAATAATAGGACCATAGAGGGCAAACTCTGAAGTACTGGGCAAGTACAGTGGTGTGAAAAAGTGTTTGCCCCCTTCCTGATATCTCATTTTTTTTGTATGTTTTCACACTTAAATGTTTCAGATCATCAAATTTTTTTTTTTTTTTTATTTAAGTTTTTGTAAAGGGTATACAGGTCGTTACAGCAATGCAGTGTTTACATTTTCATCACATGTTCCCTTATTTTCTGATATCTGACAACATTGGAAGATTAATTCTTACAACACCCCTTTTTTTTTTTTTTAAAGTGAAAGAAAAAGTGAAATTAAAGAGAAAAAAAAACAAGAAACAAATAACAAAAAAAAACCAAACAAACCAGTAAAAAACAAACAAAAAGAAAAAGTAAGTAAATAAAGATAAAAGAGCATCTGAGTAGCATTGGAACAAAGAGCGGAACCATTAATGAAATGGTATTTGTCAAAGATTAGATCTAATGGAAGACACATATGCGGTCCAGGGTTGCCAAAAGTTCATGAACACATCCATGTCCTGTCTCAGTGCGAATGTCAACTTTTCCATCGAGTAAATGTCTTGGATCACGTTAGTCCAATCTTCAGGTGTAGGACAGTCCTTCAACATCCATTTTTTAGTTAGAGCTTTTTTGCTTGCCAATATTAAAACATTGAATAAGTATTTTTCTCCTCGTCTTTCCAGTGAGTCCGGTAGTAAACCCAAATACAAAGTTACAAAAGAAAAGGGAACTGTAATTTTGAATATTTTCCCCAATATTGTCTGTACCTTGGTCCAATATTGGTGGATAACTGGGCATGACCAAAACACATGAAAATGATTTGCAGTCTTTTCACCACACAAGCGCCAACAGTTCAATCCCTTATGGGTAAATTTGTTTTGTGCAGGTGTTCTGAAAAATCTTGCCAAGTTTTTCCATCCAAATTCTCTCCACTGCAGGGATGAGGTACTTTTCCATTGCTGTTTATTTAGCTTTTCCCATATTTCCAGTTGTAAAGTGAAATTCCCCTCTTTTTCCCATCTCTCTTTTATATAAGATGTGTTGTCTCCTTTTAAGTCTTGAAGACCTTGGTATATTTTAGAAATGTATCTGATCCCTGGGATCCCTTTATATGCCATTAAGAAGACCTTCAGAACACCTGACTGGGCCCTTTCCAAAACCTCCTTTTTAAGTATATTGTTTATGTGGTGTCTAAGCTGGAAGAACCTGTAAAGGTCTTGATTTATTAGGCCTTGTTTTTTCAAATCTTCAAAACTTCTTAAGATTTGCCCTTTAAAAAAATCGTAATATTTTATCAGCCCTTTCTCCTTCCACTTTTTAAATCTGGTGTCTGTTTTATTAGGAGTAAAGTCCTGATCATAGGCGATCCATTGCAGAAGTCGATAGGGCTCTTTAGTTTGATTCTCTCTGACTATCTTAAACCAAATTTTTAGCGGGGTCTCTATCCACGGGTTAGTGTTATTCAAAAGCTTAGGTAAGACATTGTTCCCTATTATCGCCTGTAGGGGGATGTCACTTGTTATTTGGCATTCGATCTCCTTCCATTGTGCAGAGTAGACTGGGTTACATATCTCTACTAAAGTTTTAATTTGTGCGGCTTTAAAGTAGTCCCTGATATTTGGCAGCGCGAGCCCACCTTTGTCTTTGTTTAGCTGTAGGGTTCTATATCTGATTCTAGGTCTCTTGCCCTGCCATATGAATCTTGAGATCCTTCTGTCCAGCTCCTGCCATGTTTTTTTGGGAGGTTCTACCGGTATTGTTTGGAAAAGGTATAGAAGACGTGGAAGTATATTCATTTTGACTGCTTCAATTCTTTGTGCAGTACCCAAGAATGGTATCATATTCCATCTTGCTAGGTCAGATTTTATTTTTGTCACCAGTGGATCATAGTTTAGTGATATAATTTTGTTGAGTTGTTTCGGGATATTGACCCCCAGATATTTCATAGATTCAGACTCCCAGTTAGTTTTGAGTTTGCTTAGTGAATAATGATTTGGGTCATAGTTGAATGTTAAAACTTGGGTTTTATGCATATTTAATTTGTACCCCGATAAATCTCCATACTCTGAAAAAACTGAGGTTAGTTCTGGTAAAGAAGTGTCCGGCTGCCCTAGGTATATTAAAATGTCATCAGCAAAGAGTGCTATTTTATGTTCCTTCTGACCAAGTGTAATACCTTGAATTTTTTGGTTTTGTCTTATCCATTGGCTCAGAGGTTCTATGAAGATTGCAAAGAGCAGTGGAGACAGGGGGCAGCCCTGACGACATCCTCTTTCCAGTTCAAAAGATGATGATAAATTACCGTTAATCCTTATTTTAGCTGTTGGTTTTTTATATAATGCCTGTATAGTTCTAATGAAGTTGTTATGAAAATTGAAACTGGATAAGATTCTATATAGAAAAGACCAGTCAACCGAATCGAATGCTTTTTCAGCATCTAATCCCAATATGACTGCATTTAAGTTATATTTTTTTATATGATGAATTATGTGTAAAGTGCGTCGAATGTTGTCTTGTGTCTGTCTTTGTCTTATAAAACCTGTTTGGTCTAAATGAATTAGGTCTGTCAGTATATTTTCTAACCTTTTGGCAAGGATAATGGTAAAAAGCTTATAGTCCTGATTTAGTACACTGATTGGTCTGTAGTTGGAGCACTCTAGTTTATCCTTTTCAGGTTTAGGTATAACTGCAATGACCCCTTCTCTCCAGGAGGGGGGGATTTCCCCTGTGTGGAGGACATAATTAAATGTTTTCAGGAGGAGAGGAGATAGTTGCTGTTTAAAGGTTTTGTACCACTCTGCTGTATAGCCATCAGCTCCTGGGGATTTGTTAGCTTTAAGTTTCATAATTGCTTTTTCCAATTCTTTAGGATGTATTTCTGACAGTAGTGTTTTATTTTGTGACTCCGTAAGTTGAGGAAGGTTTAATGTGTTTAGGAATGCCTCGGATGCGTTTTTATGTTTTTTGTGGGAGTATAAGTTCTTATAGTAATTCTCGAAGTTTTTAAGAATATCCTGAATTCTGAATTTTATTTCCTTTGATACTGGGTCTCTGATTTTGTAGATTGCTCTTTCTGTTTGATGTTTCCTCAATTTATAGGCTAGCAATTTTGCCGATTTACTGCCTGCTTCATAGTATTTTTGTTTCAGAAATGTAAGTTTCTTCTGGATTTCTATTGTGTAGATCTCATTTATTTGGTTTTTAATTTCCTTAATCTTGAGCGAGTCAGTAGAATGAGTGTTGCCTTTGTGTTCTTTTTCTAGGTTCCTAAGTTCTGACTCTAATGTGGATAGTTTTTCTTGTCTTAGTTTCTTTTGGGTTGCCAGTTTTGCAATAATCTTTCCTCTTATTACAGCTTTACATGCATCCCACAGTATTAAAGGGGATACTTCTCCATTATCGTTATCTTCCAAATATCTGAGAATATCTGATTCCAATTCATCTTTCAATGGTCCTTTCAGGACATTTGAATTTAACCTCCAAGAAAATGTATTATTTGTGTATTTTTGGATATTTAAGTCCATGTAGATCGGACTGTGGTCGGAGAGATCCATCAGTCCTATTTTACATGTTTTTACTCTTCCAATGTCTCTATTAAACATAAAAAAATAGTCAATCCTTGAGTAAGATGAATGTGGAGTTGAGTAAAATGTATAGTCTTTTACACTGGGGTTGAGTTCCCTCCACACGTCACAGATTCCCAATTCTTTTAGTAGCATCCGAGTCTTCCTGTTTTGGGTGTTATTTTGATGTGGGGAATTACCAGAAGCATCCCAGTATGGATTCAGTCTAAGATTGAAGTCCCCACCACATATCACTAAACCTTGAGCTTTAGTTATCATTAGGTCGAATACATTTTTATAAAATTTCCAGTTAGCCCCTGGGGGAGCATACACATTCAGCAGGGTGATATCTTCTCCCTCTAGCCGCCCAGTTACCAAACTGTATCTCCCTTCTTTATCTTTGTGTTCTGATTTTTTTTCAAATGTAATTTTGGTTGATATCAATGTCGCTACTCCCCTCCTCCTCCCTGATTTATATGAAGATGAAGAGATCATTTTAAACCCTTGTCTACTGAGTTTATTGTGTTCCACGTCTGTTAGGTGGGTTTCTTGTAAAAGTATTATTCCTGCTTTGTCTTTTTTCATTTTGCCTAGAATCTTGGATCTTTTAACTGGATTCAGGATTCCTTTTACATTATATGAAATTATTTTGGTTACACCCTGTTTCTCCATTGTGTTGTTTTGTTTAGTATAACTGTGTGGTGGCCCTCTTTTGTGCTACTCAGAAACTGAAAGAACATTAAAAACAAGAAAAACATTACGAACATAGTGTAAAAAACTTTAAAACAAAAAGCTGTCATAAGAACTTCCTGAGCTGAGGTCTTTTTAAAGACCCTGTAAGAGCCTTGATGGAGTGAAGGCTCTGAGGGAAATTCCTCAAACTCTGTTACGTGTTGAGGGCCCTCTCTTACCACTGAAAGTAGTCCCATGCTTTTAACGTGAGTTTCAGAACCCAATCCAAACTTGTAATGATTTTTTTTTTTTTTCCTTTTATGCCTAAACCCTGTGAAATTGTGTGCACCCTCCCACCCCCATCACATCAAACATTCACGCAAAAACAGTATTTGTTAGTATGAGGAGAACATGTGGATTATTGTCACATTTCTATTTTAACAAGTTTTTTTTTTTTTATTACAAAGACTTATTTGTTTCAAATAATATGATTGTTCCATGAAATGTTTTACCACATGCTGAATATGCATCTCCTTTAATGTTTGTTACCTTGTATGAGGGGGGTTGGATGTGCGGATTGATTCAAGAGAAAAAAAAAAAAAAAAAAAAGGTCGCTATTCCAACCTGAAAACGGATAGTTTATCCGCAACGCTCTGGTGCTGGGTTTCCCGCTGCTGGTCCGTGGATTTTGAAGGTCTTTGTGTTGTCCATGTTTGCATTTTGATCTTCTCACTCGGGTCTGCTGCGGGTTTAAATACCGTTACCGGGAGGCCTCTTTTCGCCATGTCAGCTGTTGCTTCTTCCGCCGAATTATAGAGACACGTTTCATCGCCGTAGAAGACCCTTAACTTCGCAGGAAATGGTGTCTGAAAGCGCAATTTCTTCTCTCTTAACACCTTTTTCGTGTCATTGTATTCCCTGCGCTTTTTAAGGACCTCCGGGGCGTAATCGTGTTCCACGTAGACTTTTCTCTCCTGGTGCATAAATTCTTTTTTCTGCCAGGCCAGTCTTACAACCTCTTGTTTTATTTTGAAATTGGAAAATCTTACCAACACCGAACGTGGGGGCGCTTCCGCCGCCGGCCTAGCGGCTAATGAACGATGTGCCTTTTCTATCTTCAAGTCGGTGGTTTGTGGAATATCCAATTTCTCTCTTAGTAAGGATTCCACGCATTCTGCCATTGAGTTAAAACCATTTTCGGTTCCTTCTATCAGACCATGAATTCTTATGTTGTCTCTTCTTTGTTTTCCTTCTTGGTCGGTTAGCTTAGCCTCTATAGCTGCTTGTCTTTTGCGTAGGTCTAGCACAGAATCTTCGAGCACTTTTATTCGATCCTCTGTTTCCAAGATTCGGTTCTCGGCCTGGTCCACTCTGCTGTTTGTCCTTTTCAATTCTTCTCTGAATTCCCGAAATTCGGCCGTAACATCTCGGCGAAATCGTCGTAGCTCCTCAAATAGTGATTTCAGGCTAACCCTTTTGTTAGCTATCACCAGTTCCTCGTCTTCTGAACGGAGATCTTCCAGTTCGGATTCTCCGGCCGATACGTGTCCTGGCCTGGAGAATTTCAGTTTCTTCTGTTTTTCTTTAGACATGATGATTTTGTCTTTTGATTTTCACTCCTCCAAAAATCCGTTAAGTTTGATTTTCAATGTGTTATCCTGGATTGGGTCTGAGAACTTCAGTGTTAAGCTGCAGTCGCCATGGCGTCCCTCAGATCATCAAATTTTAAACATCAGACAAATGTTTTTTTTTTTTTTTTTTTTTCTCTCGGCGCCACACGAGTCGGCTGCCTTTTGCAACAGCGGCTCGATTCCGAGTCTTTTTCCCTTCCTCTCTCTTTTGATCCGTCTTTTTTTTTCACCCCACTTATATCACGGACACACAGATCGTCCTAAATGTCTCCTGAGCCGGTGGACGGAGCCACTGTCTATAGCAGGATACGATACAGCAGAGAACAGCTGCTAGCATTCAACCGCCACCCGGTCCCATTGGAAAAACTCGACATACCGAGTGAACTGAGGCGAAAACGCCGCGGCTGCCGGGCTGGAGTAAGGCGGAGGACAAAAAATATAAGGTACAGACCCTCCCTTCCATCTGTTGTCATGGGAAATGTACGGTCGATACTGGGAAAGTTAGATGAGCTAGCGGCTATCTCCCGTTATGATAGCACATACCGGGAGTGCTCTCTCCTTTTGTTTACTGAGACGTGGCTAACTGAACTAGCAGCAGATGCTAACATTGAGCTGGAGGGTTTTCACATGATACGAGCTGACCGAACACCAGACAGTGGCAAGGCTAGGGGCGGTGGAGTGATCATGTATGTTAACAACAACTGGTGCAGACCGGGACATATCACTGTTAAACAACGACACTGCAGCAAAGACATTGAGTTGCTAGCTGTTAGCATGAGGCCTACATATCTCCCGAGAGAACACTCACACGTGATCTGCATTGTTGTTTATGCAAATCCGACGGCGAACGCTGGGACAGCACGTGACGTCATCCATTCAGTAACCAGCAGGCTGCAGACAGAACACCCAGATGCTCTTCTCCTCATCTCAGGCGATTTCAACCATGTTTCACTGTCTCCCATTCTACCCACGTTCACCCAGTATGTCACATGCCACACTAGAGACAATAAAACACTGGATTTATTCTACGCAAACACTAAGGAGGCGTACACCTCATCACAACTACCCCCACTCGGGAGATCGGATCACAACTTGGTTCATCTCCGGCCGGTGTACAAACCCCTAGTGCACAGACAACCTCCGGCCATGCACACTGTGGAGTTATGGTCTGAGGAGACAATGGACACCCTAAAGGGCTGTTTTGAAGCCACCGCCTGGAAGCAGCTCTGCGATCCACATGGTGAGGACATCGATGGCCTCATTCACACCTTCACGGGCTACCTCAGCTTCTGTGTGGACAAATCCGTTCCCACCAAGACCATACGGCGTCACTCAAACAACAAACCCTGGATCAACCCTGAGATAAAAACACTTCTGAGAGAGAAGAAGAGGATCTTCAGGTCGGGGAACAGGGAGATGCTGAAGTCCGTACAGAGGGAGCTGAGGAGAAAGATCAGAGAAGGCAAGGACAGCTTCAGGAAGAAGATGGAGGACAAGCTGCAACAGAGCGACATCAGCGGGGTCTGGAGAAACCTCAAAACCATCTCGGGGCTCCAGAATACCTCCCCCCAGGCCACAGGGGGCAGGGAGTGGGCGAACAACCTGAATCTGTTTTTCAATAGATTTGACCAACCGCCCGCCCCCCTGACTGCACAACAACCACTGCTGCCTCTAAAGAAATCAAGTCCTGCTGCCCACTCCCCCCTCTACCAACACCCCCCCACTCCCAACACACAGCCCCCCATCCTGACCCTGACCAGGACCCAGGTGAGGACGGAGCTGAGGAAGATCAAGGCGAGGAAGGCGCCGGGACCGGACGGCATCAGCGCAAAGCTCCTCAAGTCCTGTGCAGACCAGCTGTGTGGGATTGTGACGTATATCTTCAACATGAGCCTGAAACTGGGGAGGGTACCACAGCTGTGGAAAACATCTTGTGTGGTACCTGTACCAAAAACTTCCCACCCCAAAGACCTGAACAGCTACAGACCGGTGGCCTTGACGTCCCACTTGATGAAGACCCTGGAGAGACTGCTCCTTGCTCACCTCCGCCCCCTGGTGGAACCAGCGATGGATCCACTCCAGTTCGCCTACCAGCATGGCATTGGGGTGGAGGATGCGGTGATCTTCCTCCTTCACCGTTCTCTGTCCCACCTGGAGAAGCCCGGGAATATGGTGAGGATCATGTTCTTTGATTTCTCCAGTGCTTTCAACACCATCCAACCGATGATCCTGAAGGACAAGCTGCTGCGCGCAGGGGTGGACCAGCACCTGTCATCATGGATCCTGGACTACCTCACGAACCGGCCTCAGTTTGTGAGAACCCGGGACTGTGTGTCCGACACGATCATCAGTAGCACGGGGGCCCCCCAGGGAACGGTGCTGGCTCCCTTCCTGTTCACTCTTTATACTGCGGACTTCTCACACAACACAACACACTGCCATCTACAGAAGTTCTCTGATGACTCTGCGATCGTTGGCCTCATCTCCAATGGAGATGAAGCTGAGTACAGAGGGCTTATCCAGGACTTCGTGGACTGGTGCCATCGGAACTGCCTCCAGATCAACGCGAGGAAAACTAAGGAGCTGGTGGTGGACTGCCGCAGGCATGGGCAGCCCCTCACAGTACCAGTAAATATACAGGGAACAGACATCGAGATGGTGACATCCTATAAGTACCTGGGTATTCATCTGAACAATAAACTAGACTGGTCACACAATACTGATGCACTCTACAAGAAGGGACAGCGCAGGCTGTTCCTGCTGAGGAGACTCAGGTCTTTTGGTGTACAAGGGGCGCTGCTGAAGTCATTCTATGACACGGTGGTGGCATCAGCCATCACTTTTGGAGTGGTCTGCTGGGGCAGTGGCATTACTGCAGCCGATAGGAAGAGACTGAACAAACTGATTAAGAAAGCTAGCTCTGTCCTGGGGCAGCGCCTTGATCCGATGGAGGAGATAGGAGAGAGAAGGACGGTGGCTAAACTGTCATCTCTGCTGGAGTCCAAGTTCCACCCTATGCAGGACATACTGAATGCACTGAGGAGCTCATTTAGCAGCAGACTACATCATCCCAGGTGCACAACCGAGAGGTTTCGTAGGTCCTTCCTACCAACGGCTGTCAGACTGTACAACCTAAGCAGGGCTGCTCGCAGAGATAGCAAAAAGACGTAACAAACTAATAGTTTTTTGAATGCAAAAGATGCAATAGACTTACACAATGGTCCTCTCCGGCATACAACTAGGAACATACCGGTCGCTATGGAGGGTGAGAATATGTATGGGCACATAATCATACCATGTAGGATAACTAAGTAGACGGTTATGCTGTTTCATTCCATCTAGCAACAATGCTCTGCACTGTGTGTGTTTATATATTTGCATATTTATTCCATCTAGCTACAATGCTCCGTACTGTGGGTGTTTATATATTTATATATCTACATATTATTCCATCTAGCTACATTGCTCCGCACTGTGTGTGTTTATATACTTGCATATTTATTCCACCTAGCTGCAATGCTCCGTACTGTGGGTGTTTATATATTTACATATTTATTCCATCTAGCTACAATGCTCTGCACTGTGTGTTCATATATTCATATATTTATTCCATCCAGCTACAATGCTCTGCACTGTGTGTCTGTGTGTGTGTGTATATATATATATATTTTATAGTAATACGTACATATGTTTATTAGCTGCTCTTGCTTGCTTGTTTTTTTTCTTGCCTTCTGATTGTTGCTCTGAGTGTTGCTATCCCTGTGCTGTTGCAATCCTGGAATTTCCCCGTTGTGGGACTAATAAAGGCTTATCTTATCTTATCTTATCTTATCTTAAGATAACACAAGTAAACACAAAATTCAGTTTTTAAATGGTTTTCATTATTAAGGGTAAAAAAAAATCCAAACTTACATGGTCCTGTGTGAAAAAGTGATTGTGCCCCTGTTAAAACATAAACTGTGGTTTATCACATCTTTGGAAAGCGGAGTTCAATTTCTCTAGCCACACCCAGGCCTGATTACTGCCACACCTGTTCTTCAATAGGACCTGCCTGAAAAGTGAAGGAGACAAAAAGATCTTCAAAAGCAAGACATCATGCATCATGCATCATTTGCATCATCCAAAGAAATTCAGGAACAAATGAGAAGCAAAGTAACTGAGCTCTATCAGCCTGGAAAAGGTTATAAATCCATTTCTAAAGCTTTGGGACTCCAATGAACCACAATAGAGCCATTATCCACCAATGGTGAAAACATGGAACAGTGGTTAACCTTGCCAGGAGTGGCTGGCCGATCAAAAATATGCCAAGAGTGCAGCAACGACTCATCCAAGAGGTCACAAAAGACCCCACAACAACATCCAAAGAACTGCAGACCTCACTTGCCTCAGTTAAGGTCAGTGTTCATGACTCCACCAGAAGAAAGACACTGGGCAAAAATGGCCTGCATGGCAGAGTTCCAAGACAAAAACCACTGCTGAGAAAAAAAACAACATAAAGGCTCATCTCAGTTTGGCCAGAAAACATCTTGATGATCCCCCAGACTTTTGGGAAAATGTGGACTGACGAGACACAAGTTAAACTTTTTGGAAGGTGTGTGTCCCATTACATCTGGCATTAAAGTATTCAATTCAATTCAGCTACAATAGCGCCACATCACAACAGAAGTCATCTCATAGCGGTTCAAAATGCAGAGAAAGCCCCCCCCCCCCAAAAAAAAAACAATTTCAGAAAGACCCAGCAATCAGACGATCCCCTGTGAGCAAGCACTTAGCGACGGTGGAGAGGAAAAACTCCCATTTAACAGGAAGAAACCTCTAGCAGAACCAGGCTCAGGGAGGGGCAGTCATCTGCTGCGACTGGCTGGGGGTGAGGGGATAGAGAGGATGAAGAGGACAGACATAAAGAACATAACAGTGAGAAGCCAAATACATTATTGGAGGTCACCTAGCAGTATGGATCTATTAACATCAGAACAGAAGCGGGGTTAATAGACACAAAATCCCTCCCTAATTGTAGGATACATTAAAAAGGAAGGATTTTACCCTTTTCTTAAAAACAGAGACCGAGTCTGACTCCCGGACCCAGAGTGGTAACTGGTTCCACAAAGAAGGAGCTTGATAGCAGAAGGCTCTGCCTCCCAATGTACTTTTGGAGATTCTGGGTATGATAAGTAATCCAGCATTTTGGGAGCGTAGTGCTCTTTTAGGATGGTAAGGTGATATCAGATCGTTTATATATAAGGGGGCCTGATTATTAAGCGTTTTGAAAGTGAGAAGAAGGATTTCAAACTAAATTCTAAACTCTATGGGAAGCCAATGAAGGCAGGACAGAACCAAGGAGATATGGTCCCTTTTTCTAGAACCAGTTAAAACTCTTGCAGCAGCATTTTGGATCAACTGAAGATTTTTTAAGGATATTTTAGGACAACCTGATAATAACGAGTTACAATAATCTAATCGAGAGCTGACAAAGGCGTGGATCAGTTTCTCAGCATCATTCAGAGACGAGATGCTCCTAATCTTGGCAGTATTGTGCAGATGATAGAAGGCAGTCTTAGAAATAAATTCAATATGTGAATTAAAGTACAGATATTGATCAAAAATAACTCCAAGGTTCCTCACAGAACTATTCAGAGTGAGAGTGGCGGCATCTAAATTAAGAGCATGATTTGGAAAGGAATTTCTAAGGTGTTTTGGGCCAACAAGAATGACTTCAGTCTTATCTAAGTTTAATAGCAGAAAATTAAAAGCCATCCAGGCTTTGATTTCCTTAAGACAGGCATCTAACTTGGCTAATTGATGACAATCATTGGGCTTCATCAACAGGTATAGTTGTGTGTCGTCTGCGTAACAATGAAAACATATACAGTACTTTCTAATGATATTGCCTAACGGAAGCATATATAAACTAAATGTAGTTACTTCAAGAATAGATATCAGTATGTATGTGTTGGTAACAAAAACTCTGTTACTGAAGGTTACTTGTGGAGTCCCACAGGGTTCAGTTTTGGGGCCACTGTTATTCAACATGTATATAAATGATATATGTAAAGTTTCAGAAAAAATGGATTTAATATTGTTTGCCGATGACCCTAATTTATTATGCAGTGGAAGCAATTTGGAAAAATTTTTGGATACACTCGAAAAGGAACTAGGAAAGCTTCAACTGTGGTTTGATTCCAAAAAATTAACGCTCAAATTAAGTAAGACCAAATTGATAGTTTTTAACAACCATCACAACAACTTCGCATCTAAACTCAGTGTAAATGGTGTAGAGATTGAAAGGGTATCCAAAATTAAATTTCTTGGAGTAATAATTGATAATAAACTGTGTTGGAAGTCACATACTAATTATATTAAAGGTAAAATATCTAAATCAATTGCAATACTACACAGAGTGAAATATTTGCTGAATCAACACACATTATATACTTTGTATCATTCATTAATACTCCCATACAGTGGGCAAAAAAGTATTTAGTCAGCCACCAATTGTGCAAGTTCTCCCACTTAAAAGATGAGAGAGGTCTCCAGTTTTCATCATAGGTATAACTCCACTATGAGAGACAAAATGAGAAAAAAAAAATCCAGAAAATCACATTGAAGGATTTTTAATGAATTAATTGGTAAATTCCTCAGTAAAATAAGTATTTGGTCACCTACAAACAAGCAAGATTTCTGGCTCTCAAAGGCCTGTAACTTCTTCTTTAAGAGGCTCCTCTGTCCTCCACTCGTTACCTGTATTAATGGCACCTGTTTGAACTCGTTATCAGTATAAAAGACACCTGTCCACAACCTCAAACAGTCAGACTCCAAACTCCACTATGGCCAAGACCAAAGAGCTGTCAAAGGACACCAGAAACAAAATTGCAGCCCTGTATCAGGCTGGGAAGACTGAATCTGCAATAGGTAAGCAGCTTGGTGTGAAGAAATCAACTGTGGGAGCAATTATTAGAAAACGGAAGACATACAAGGCCACTGATAATCTCCCTCCATCTGGGGCTCCACTCAAGATCTCAGCCCGTGGGGTCAAAATGATCACGAGAACGGTGAGCAAAAATCCCAGAACCACATGGGGGGACCTAGTGAATGACCTGCAGAGAGCTGGGACCAAAGTAACAAAGGCTACATCAGAAACACACTACGCCGCCAGGGACTCAAATCCTGCAGTGCCAGACGTGTCCCCCTGCTTAAGCCAGTACATGTCCAGGCCCGTCTGAAGTTTTCTAGAGAGCATTTGGATGATCCAGAAGAGGATTGGGAGAATGTCATATGGTCAGATGAAACCAAAATAGAACTTTTTGGTAAAAACTCAACTTGTCGTGTTTGGAGGAGAATGAACACCATACCTACTGTGAAGCATGGGGGTGGAAACATCATACTTTGGTGCTGTTTTTCTGCAAAGGGACAAGGACGACTGCTCTGTGTAAAGGAAAGAATGAATGGGGCTATGTATTGTGAGATGTTGAGTGAAAACCTCCTTCCACCAGCAAGGGCATTGAAGATGAAACGTGGCTGGGTCTTTCAGCATGACAATGATCCCAAACACACCGCCCGGTCAACAAAGGAATGGCTTTGTAAGAAGCATTTCAAGGTCCTGGAGTGGCCTAGCCAGTCTCCAGATCTCAACCCCATAGAAAATCTTTGGAGGGAGTTGAAAGTCTGTGTTGCCCAGTGATAGCCCCAAAACATCACTGCTCTAGAGGAGATCTGCATGGAGGAATGGGCCAAAATACCAGCAACAGTGTGTGAAAACCTTGTGAAAACTTACAGAAAATGTTTGACCTCTGTCATTGCCAACAAAGGGTATATAACAAAGTATTGAGATGAACTTTTGTTATTGACCAAATACTTATTTTACCGAGGAATTTACCAATTAATTCATTAAAAATCCTTCAATGTGATTTTCTGTATTTTTTTTCCCCTCATTCTGTCTCTCATAGTTGAGGTATACCTATGATGAAAATTGGAGACCTCTCTCATCTTTTAAGTGGGAGAACTTGCACAATTGGTGGCTGACTAAATACTTTTTTACCCCACCGTACATGACATACTGTACCGAAGTACAGGGAAATGCATATGAAACAAACATATATCCGGACTTCCGGTCTGGACACCATGGTGATAGCAGCTTAACGCTGAAGCTCCCAGACCCGATCCAGGAAAATACCTTGAAAATCAGATTTAACAGATTTTTGGAAGAGTGAAAATCAAAAGACAGTCATAATGCCTAAAGGAAAACAGAAGAAATCGACATTTACCAGGCCAGCACACGCATTGGCCAGAGAATCTGATCCGGAGGATTTCCATTCAGAAGACGAGGAGCTGAATGGAGTTAGCAACAAGGTTAGCTTAAAAATGGTACTTAAGGAATTAAGACAATTTCGCCGAGAGTGTTGGGACGAATTTCGTGAAAACAAAGACGAAATAAAAAGGACAAACAGCAGAGTGGACCAGGCCGAGGACCGAATCTTGGAAGCAGAGGAAAGAATAAAAGGGCTGGAAGATACCGTGCTGAAACTACACAAACGGCAGTCAAGATTGGAGGCTAAGCTAACCGACCAACAAGGAAGACTAAGAAGAGAAAACATAAGTATTCATGGTCTGAAAGAAGGAGGCAAGGATGGTTTCACCACAATGGCGGCATGCGTGGAGTCCTTACTGAGAGAAAAGTTGGATATTCCCCAAACCACCGACTTGAAGATAGAAAGGGTGCACCGTACATTAGCCCCTAGGCCGGTGGCGGAAGCGCCCCCACGATCGGTGGTGGTGAAGTTCTCCAACTCCAAAATAAAAGAAGAGGTTGTAAGACTGGCTTGGCAGAAAAAAGGATTTATGCACCAAGAGAGAAAAGTTTTCATGGAACATGACTACGCTCCGGAGGTCCTTAAAAAGCGTCGGGAATACAACGACGCTAAAAAGATACTACGAGAGAAGAAACTGCGCTTTCAGACTCCATTTCCGGCGAAGCTGAGGGTTTTTTATGGGGATGAGACGTGTCTCTACAACTCGGCGGAAGAAGCAACCACGGATATGGCGAGAAGAGGACTCCCGGTAACGGTGTATAAACCCGCAGCAGACCCGATCGAAAGAATCAAGGCTCAAACGTGGTCCACACAGAGACCCTCAAAATTCACGGGCCAGCAGCGGGAAACCCAGCACCAGAGCTAAAAGGAAAAACTGGCCGTTTACAGGAGGGAATAACAATATTTTTAGTCAATCTGCGCATCCAACCCTCCTCCTACAAGGTAACAAACATTAAAGGAGATGAAGAATCAGCAAGTGGTAAAGCATTTTATGGAACAGACATAATATTAGAAACAAATAAGTCTTTAAAAAAAAAAAACTTGTTAAAATAGAAATGTGACAATGAACCACATGATCTCTCCACACTAACAAATACTGTATTAACGTGACTGTTTGCTGTGATGGTGGTGGGAGGTTGCGCACAATTTCATAGGGAATAGGCATTAAAAAAACAAAAAAATCATTACAAGTTTGGATTGGGATCTGAAATTCACGTTAAAAACATAGGACAACTTACAGGGGTAAGAGAGGGCCCTCAGCATGTAACGGAATCTGAGGAATTTCCCTCAGAGTCAACACACCATCATGGCTCTTCTAAGGTCACTAAAAAGACCTCAGCTCAGGAAGCTCTTTTGTCAGTCTTTTGTTTTAAAGTTTTATATACTATGTTCTTAATGTTTTTTGATGTTCTTAATGTTCTTTCAGTTTCTGAGTAGCATAATAGAGGGCCACCACACTGTTATACTAAATAAGACAACACAATGGAGAAACAGGGTGTAACCAAAATAATCTCATATAATGTAAAAGGGATCCTGAATCCAGTTAAAAGATCCAAGATTCTAGGCAAAATGAAAAAAGACAAAGCAGGAATAATCTTTTTACAGGAAACCCACCTAACAGAAGTGGAGCACACTAAACTCAATAGACAAGGGTTTAAAATGATCTCTTCATCTTCATATAAGTCAGGGAGGAGGAGGGGGGTAGCGACATTGATCTCAACCAAAATTATATTTGAAAAAAAATCAGAAAACAAAGATAAAGAAAGGAGATAGAGTATGGTACTTGGGCAGCTAGAGGGAGAAGATATCACCCTGCTGAATGTATATGCACCTCCAGGGGCTAACTGGAAATTTTATAAAAATGTATTTGACCTAATGATAACTAAAGCCCAAGGTTTAGTGATATGTGGTGGAGACTTCAGTCTAAGACTGAATCCATACTGGGATGCATCAGGTAATTCTCCACATCAAAATAACACTCAAAGTCGAAAAACTCAGATGCTACTAAATGAAATGGGAATCTGTGACGTGTGGAGGGAATTCAACCCCAGTGTAAAAGATTATCCATTTTACTCAGCACCACATTCATCATACTCAAGGATTGACTATTTTTTATGTTTAATAGAGACATTGGAAGAGTAAATACATGTAAAATAGGACTGATGGATCTCTCTGACCACAGTCCGATCTATATGGGCTTAACCACTTGCGCTCCGTTGTTCCGCGGGCGGGCAAGTCTCTGCGTCCTATGACGCACGAGGGCGCGCAAGAGCGCGCTCGTGCGCATGACGCATGATGGTGGTGATGGTGATGTAGTAGCGTCCAAGCGCCACTCAAAAAAAAACTGCAGAGACAGCCGCGAACAGATTAGTTCATCTGATTGACCTCTCATTCGACTAATAAGAGCCTTGAATTGGGTTTCTGAAACCTTGAAGAACCAATGAATGAAAATCTAGGAAGGAGGACCCGCCTACTGTGAACGCAGGAGCCAATTGAAGCACAGAAATTCTGGCTGGGTGAAGAGAGATTTACTGTTGCAACAGATGAAAACAAAGGACGCTGGACAAATCTCCTACAGACCCAGGCTCACCCAGCAGCATGGAGAACACCCACAAGTGGGACCTGCACTCATTCCAGCAGAATAGACGGAGGCCGACGACAAAAGTCGTAAATCATTCGCCAAAACGGCAATAATGGAATTATGTTGATCGGGATCCACGAGCGGAGCAGCGTCGCGTTCGTCTGACGCGTGGGAAGAGCTGTTCGCCACGACTCTGCTGCTTTGAAGAGGTAAGGTGTTATAAGCTAAATTATTATTTATCCCTGAAAACTGTAATCCAAAAATGACTTTTGACCGATCGGTAAATTACAACTGTACTGCGCACGAAATACGAAGTGCGTGCGCCGCGATAAACGGTTCATTTGCCGTGTTCGGACCGTGAACGCCCCCCCCACCACCCGCTGCAGAAGAGGAGGGGGGGCACGGTCCGAACGCTCCTCGGTCGGCGGGGGGAAGCATATCAGTCTATTCCATCATGTAGCGATGGCCCTCTTCTGTACCGAGGGGGGGGGGCGTTCACGGTCCATTCACGGTTCCCCCCCCCCCCACACACACACACAGTAGCGAGGGGGGGGGGAGCCGCTGTGAAAACATGCAAGGAAAAAAAAAAAAAGAGTGTATTCCGTCATGTAGCGAGGGCTGAATTTGGTCCTTGGTAGCGGGGGGGTGGGGACTAGGGATGGGCATTCGGTGAAATTTTCTTCACCGATCGTCGGGAGAATTAATGATTAATAATCGGTTAATCATGAACATTTTTAGGTACGTAACAAGGCAGGTAGACTACATTATAACATCAGGTGCACGGAGAGCCCTCTCTCTGTTCTCGTGTTGGCTCGGCTCGGGAATCTCGCAAGCTGATTGGCCGAGACGTTTCACCCTGCAAGCTGATTGGCCGAGACGTTTTACCCACCTTGTCTCCCTGCCGAGCGGCCACCCAACAAACGAAGACCGCATTCATTGCTCTATCGCTCGTGTTACTTAGTCTAGCCGCGCAGAACTTTTTGCTGTTCTCTTGTGCCATTTTGTGCGAAATAGTCTTCCCGTCGAGCTACTACGCCGCCTCCTGCAGCTTCCCTCGACGTGTGTACACCGAATCTTCATGACCTTCTCAATAAAGTTTCTGAAAAAAAAAAAGAATCTTCACGACCGCCATTACTCAGCGCGCAACCACTGTTGGCGGTTTCTTTGCGTAATAAGGGTGTTCCATGGACCCTGTCGATGAGGTATATTTGTATGCTGCATTGCAGTGATTGCAGTACACCTGGTCATTTTTTAAATTGAAATGGTCCCACGCAACACTTCGCCGTAACCGCTTAATGATTTGCCGATTGCCCTACGGAAGCCCGCGTGTATCAACTGAGGCACGCCAGGGTACGGCGATGGTGTAATGTTGCCCCCTGGTGCCCAAATTTTGCCATTGCATTGTTTGAGGACGGCCGTACACTAGGCCTCGGATTGTTTAAAAAAAAAAAAAACGGTTTGTCGACGAAAATGAACTTCCTCGGTGAAATTCTTAATGATCAATTATCGGTTAATCGGTAAATTATGCCCATCCCTAGTGGGGACGACCCCCCGCCCACAGACACACACACAGACACAGCCCTGAGTGTGACCTTTCATTAGAGCCTAAAATGAAGATTCTACATTGAATTATTCAAAAGTTACAGACGTTTTTCCAAACTGTGCCATTTGGCACAATTTGGCACAGTTCCATAACGCCTGGGAACAGCCTGAGAACAAAGCTGTGTAAAATATTCATTTTTGGTGGTATTGTTACCAAATTTGGATCTCAGCTGGATAACACTTGGTTCTACATTTCTGTTGCATTTTCCAGCCGGATCGGACAGCTGTGTGTTATTTACAAGCATTTGTATCCAAAAAACACTGTGTCCAATTTTTTTTTCTTCAAGTTCAGTATGTTTAGATGACTGTAACTCAGTGGCCGGAGCACGTAGAGAGATTATGTTTTTTTTGCCAAAAAATTCAAAGTGTTTTCTTTTAAATGAGACCAACCCCATGAAGATGCTGCAAAGGGTTGAATAACAGCTTTCGATTTACTTTGGGCACGTTATTTTTGGGCATTTTTAGGAAAATTGCCCGGAGTGCAAGTGGTTAAGTATCCAAAAACACACAAATAATACATTTTCTTGGAGGTTAAATTCAAATGTGCTGAAAGGACCACTGAAAGATGAATTGGAATCAGATATTCTCAGATATTTGGAAGAAAATGATAATGGAGAAGTATCCCCTTTAATACTGTGGGATGCATGCAAAGCTGTAATAAGGGGAAAGATTATCGCAAAACTGGCAATCCAAAAGAAACTGAGACAAGAAAAACTAATCACATTAGAGTCAGAACTTAAGAACCTAGAAGAAGAGCACAAAGATAACACTCATTCTAATGACTCGCTCAAAATTAAGGAAATTAAAAAACAAATAAAGGAGATCTACACAATAGAAATCCAGAAGAAACTTACATTTCTGAAACAAAAATACTATGAAACAGGCAGCAAATCGGCAAAACTGCTAGCCTATAAAGTGAGGAAACAAAAAAACGGAGAGAGCAATCTACAAAATCAGAGACCCAGTATCAAAGGAAATAAAATTTCGAATTCAGGATATTCTTAAAAGCTTCGAGAACTACTATAAGAACTTGTACTCCCTCAAAAAACATAAAAATGCATCTGAAACATTTCTAAACACATTAAACCTTCCCCAACTTACTGAGTCACAAAATAAAACACTACTGTCAGAAATACAACCTAAAGAATTAGAAAATGCAATTATGAAACTTAAAGCTAACAAATCCCCAGGAGCAGATAGCTATACAGCAGAGTGGTACAAAACCTTTAAACAGCAACTATCTCATCTCCTCCTGAAAACATTTAACTATGTCCTCCACTCAGGGGAAATCCCCCCTCCTGGAGAGAAGGGGTCATTGCAGTCATACCTAAACCTGATAAGGATAAACTAGACTGTTTCAACTACAGACCAATCAGTGTGTTAAATCAGGACTATAAGCTTTTTACCACTATCCTTGCCAAAAGGTTAGAAAATATACTGACAGACTTAATTCATTTAGACCAAACAGGTTTTATAAGACAAAGACAGACACAAGACAACATTAGACGCACTTTACACATAATTCATCATATAAAAAAATATAACTTAAATGCAGCCATATATGCGGCGGCATGAAATAAAGCGGCGTTGGTGTTGGTTTTAAGCAGGTTTAATAAATCATACCGCCGTCACGAAGCTCGCCCTATGGGCAGCTCGGAGGCTCTCCAGCAAAGGGACACAGAGTGTGTGTGTCCAGCAGCAGCAGTTGAAGAGAGAGAGGGTTTGAGTTACAGAGTGTGCAGTATATATACCCAGTTACAACAATACATGAAAGAGCATTTCACAGCAGTTGGTATGGGCATGTCTCTAGGTCACAGTAAGGACAGGATGCGTGAATACAATGCATGAAAGGCACATTACATCGCAGCAGTGCAGTGGAAAAAACCAGGAGTAGCGAGCTGTCTGTCCTTAGTCTGTTGTGGGGGTTTTTCCCAAACCTGCCACACGCTCCCCCCCAGAGGGCTCGGCAGGGGGCCGAGACTTCAATAGTGCAGCTTGGCAGCGAGCAGGGAAAGCTCTGTGCCGGCGAAGGTGGAAGGGGGTGGGGGGTAGTAAGTGCCGGCTGGGGACGGCGAAATCGTCCGGGCTGCGCAAAATTTTCTTGTTCCGCGACGTCGAGGGGCTGTCCCATTGCACGTGCGGAGATCACAAGAAGAAAAATTTGTCTCTGACTCCTCTCGTGGCCATGAAGAAAAAACAGGAGCGGCAAGGCTGCGTAGCGGCTGTAAGAAAAAAATAGAAGCAGAGGGACTTGGCGTGTTGACTTTAGGTGCGGGAGCAGCCCTAAAGTCCTCGGGAAAAGCTGACGGCTGAATTCCCTTATGTGCTGTGGCTGAGACCATTAGAAAATGCTGTGGGCAAGCTGCGTGCATGCTTCAGGTGTGCGAGCAGCCCTGAAGGTTCTGTGTGCAGCGGCGAAGGATGCTGGCGGTCTGTGGAGCCGTATTTGTCCCGTGCGTGGTGCGCCATCCTCGTAACTTCCACGTCTTCTATACCTTTTCCAAACAATACTGGTAGAACCTCCCAAAAAAATATGGCAAGAACTGGACAGAAGAACCCTACAGCTAAACAAAGAAAAGGTGGGCTCGCGCTGCCAAATTTCAGAGACTATTTTAAAGCCGCACAAATTAAAACTTTAGTAGAGATATGTAACCCAGTCTACACTGCACAATGGAAGGAGATCGAATGCCAAATAACAAGTGACATCCCCCTACAGGCGACAATAGGGAACAATGCCTTACCTAAACTTTTGAATAACACTAACCCGTGGATAGAGACCCTGCTAAAAATTTGGTTTAAGATAGTCAGAGAGAATCAAACTAAAGAACCCTATCGATTACTGTAATGGATTGCCTATGATCAAGACTTTACTCCTAATAAAACAGACACTAGATTTAAAAAGTGGAAAGAGAACACACTGATAAAATATTACGATTTTTTAAAGTGCAAATTTTAAGAAGTTTTGAAGATTTGAAAAAACAAGGTCTAATAAATCAAGACCTTTACAGGTTCTTCCAGCTTAGACACCACATAAACAAAATACTTAAAAAGGAGGATTTGGAAAGGGACCGGTCAGGTGTTCTGAAGGTCTTCTTAATGGCATATAAAGGGATCCCAGGGATCAGATACATCTCTAAAATATACCAAGGTCTTCAAGACTTAAAAGGAGACAACACAACATATATAAAAGAGAGATGGGAAAAAGAGGGGAATTTCACTTTACAACTGGAAATATGGGAAAAGCTAAATAAACAACAATGGAAAAGTACCTCATCCCTGCAATGGAGAGAATTTGGATGGAAAAATTTGGTAAGATTTTTCAGAACACCTGCACAAAACAAATTTACTCGTAATTGGTTGAATTGTTGGCGCTTGTGTGGTGAAGAGACTGCAAATCATTTTCATGTGTTTTGGTCATGCCCAGTTATCCACCAATATTGGACAAATGTACAGACAATATTGGGGAAAATATTCAAAATAACAGTCCCCTTTTCTTTTGCAACTTTGTATTTGGGTTTACTACCGGAATCACTGGAAAGACGAGGAGAAAAATACTTATTCACTGTTTTAATATTGGCAAGTAAAAAAGCTCTAACTAAAAAATGGATGTTGAAGGATTGTCCTACACCTGAAGATTGGATTAACGGGATTCAAGACATTTACTCGATGGAAAAGTTGACATTCGCACTGAGACAGGACATGGATGGGTTCTTGAACTTTTGGCAACCCTGGATCGCATATGTGTCTTCCCATCAGATCTATCCATCCATCCATCCATCTTCTACCACTTAATCCTTTCGGGTCGCGGGGGGGCTGGAGCCTATCCCAGCATCTTTTGGGCGAGAGGCAGGGTACACCCTGGACTAGGGATGGGCATAATTTACCGATTAACCGATAATTGATCATTAAGAATTTCACCGAGGAAGTTCATTTTCGTCGACAAACCGTTTTTTTTTTTTTTTTTTAAACAATCCAAGGTTATTAAGGCCTAGTGCACGGCCGTCCTCAAACAATGCAATGGCAAAATTTGGGCACCAGGGGGCAACATTACACCATCGCCGTACCCTGGCGTGCCTCTGTTGATACATGCGGGCTTCCGTAGGGCGATCGCCAAATCATGAGGCGGTTACGGCGAAGTGTTGCGTGGGACCATTTCAATTTAAAAAATGACCAGGTGTACTGCAATCACTGCAATGCAGCATACAAATATACCTCATCGACAGGGTCCATGGAACACCCTTATTACGCGAAGAAACCGCCAACAGTGGTTGCGCGCTGAGTAATGGCGGTCGTGAAGATTCTTTTTTTTTTTTTTTCAGAAACTTTATTGAGAAGGTCATGAAGATTCGGTGTACACACGTCGAGGGAAGCTGCAGGAGGCGGCGTAGTGCCTCGACGGGAAGACTATTTCGCACAAAATGGCACAAGAGAACAGCAAAAAGTTCCACGCGGCTAGACTAAGCAATACGAGCGATAGAGCAATGAATGCGGTCTTCGTTTGTTGGGTGGCCGCTCGGCAGGGAGAGAGAGCTGGGTAAAACGTCTCGGCCAATCAGCTTGCGGGGTGAAACGTCTCGGCCAATCAGCTTGCGAGATTCCCGAGCCGAGCAAACACGAGAACAGAGAGAGAGAGATTTGAGAGAGAGAGGTAGATTTGAGTTGTGCGGCTCTCCGTGCCCTCCGTGCTGATACCTGATGTTCTAATGTAGTCTACCTACCTAAAAATGTTAATGATTAACCGATTATTAATCATTAATTCTCCCGGCGATCGGTGAAGAAAATTTCACCGAATGCCCATCCCTACCCTGGACAGATCGCCAGTCCATCACAGGGCCAACAAAGAGAGACAGACAACCATTCACTCTCACAGTCACACCTAAGGACAATTTAGAATCCTCAGTTTGATGCCAATTAACCTAATTTGCATGTTTCGGCATGTGGGAGGAAACCGGAGTGCCCAGAGTAAACCCAGGCAGACACGGGGAGAACATGCAAACTCCACACAGAAGGGTCACCGATGGTCTGGGGGTGGGATCGAACCCACGATGGTCAAGGGTGGAATCGATCCCATGACCTTCTTGCTGTGCTGCCACTGTGCTAACTACTGGGCCACCGTGCTGCCCATCAGATCTAATCTTTGACAAATACCATTTCAATAATGGCACCTCTCTTTGTTCCAACGCTACTCAGATGCTCTTTTATTTTTATTTATTTTTTTTGTTGTTCTTTTGTTTTTTGTTTGTTTTTTTGTTCTTTCTTTAATTCTCTTTTTCTTTCACTTAAAAAAGGGTGTTGTAATAATTATTCTTCCAATGTTGTCAAAAAACAAAAAAAGGGAACATGTGATGAAAATGTAAACAATGCAATGCTGTAATGACATGTATACCCTTTACAAAAACTTAAATAAAAAAAAACAAACAAAACAAACATATATCCAATCATTATGCTTCAGAAGAGAGCTATTAGAATAATAAACAAAGCTGCTTACGGGAACCAACAAACCCACTTTTTCTTAAATTAAAAGCTCTCAAGTTGAAAGATCTGGTTGACTTTCAAACTGCAGTAATAATGTTTAAAGTGAAGAATCTATCACTGCCCACAAATATCCAAAAGTTGTTTCAAATAAGGGAGAAACAATATCAATTCAGAGGAACATGTATATTTCAAAAACCTTCAGTGAGAACGACCACTAAGCAACACTGTGTTTCAGTGCGAGGAGTCAGATTGTGGAATGCTTTTGGACCTGAATTAAAATCTTGTACAACGCTTGGACAATTTAAAACAAAAACTAAAGGAAGAAATACTCCAAACATATATACAAGATGACATGTAAAATCACGTAAGGATTGTCATATCCAGTCTGTGTTGTTGCTTAGTTTTTGTCACGTTTTGTCTAAGCTTTGTTCTGAATTGTAATTGCTCTTCTTTTGTTTTTCTTTTGAATTCTTGGAAGGAATATGGGTGGGCAATATAAGCTGCGGCTTCAGCCATCACCCATTTCGGATAACATGTTGAACTGTATAATCAGAGGAGTTATTTTTTGATTTGATCTTTTAAGATTTTTTTCCCCCTTTGTTAAATTATTCTGTTTTTTTTTTTGTTTTTTTTTTAATCTTGACCTTTAATCTATCCGAAATAAAGACTCATTCATTCAAAAAGAGTAGGGCCTAACACAGATCCCTGTGGAACTCCATGACTGAGCTTATAGTTGGAAGAAAATTCATCATTGATGTGAACAAAATTAAATCTATCGGACAAATAAGATCTAAACCACTGCAGCGGAGTTCCATTTAGTCCAACATAGTGTTCTAATCTATCAAGTAGAATGGCATGATCGATAATGTCAAAGGCTGCACTAAGATCAAAAAGGACAAGAACAGAAACAAGTCCATTATCAGATGCGATAAGGAGGTCATTAGTGACCTTAACGAAGGCAGTTTCAGTGCTGTGATGAACTCTGAACCCAGTTTGAAACTCCTCAAACAAACCAACTCCCTGCAAGTGGTCAAACAATTGTGCAGCAACAACTCTTTGCAAGATTTTTGAAATGAAAGGCAGGTTAGAGGTTGGTCGATAATTAGCCAAAACTCCTGGATCGAGTGTCGGCTTTTTGAGTAAGGGTTTAATTACAGCAATTTTAAAAGCCAGCGGTACATAACCCAGAGTTAAAGAAGAATTAATTATATGAAGAATCCATCCATCCATCCATCCATCTTCTACCGCTTTTCCGGAGGTCCGGGTCGCGGAGGCAGCAGTTCAAGCAGAGAAGCCCAGACTTCCCTCTCCCCAGCCACCTGCTCCAGCTCTTCAGAGGGGATACCAAGGCGTTCCAAGACCAGCTGGGAGACATAGTCTCTCCACCGAGTCCTGGGTCTGCCCCGGGGTCTCCTCCCAGTGGGACGTGCCTGAAACACCTCAAGTGGGAGGCGGCTCGAAGGCTAGCGTCTGGTGGCCGGGTTTCCACCCATGGGACCCGGCCGGGCTCAGCCCGAAGGAGTTACATGGGTCCGCCCTCCAGTGGGTTCACCACCTGCAGGAGGGATCATGGGGGTCCGGTGCTATGTGGATTAGGTGGCAGTCAAAGGCGGAGACCTTGGCGGACTGATCCCAAGCTTTCTATATGAAGAATACGGCTGCCAATAATTGGGAAGACAATTTTAAATAACCTAGTAGGAATAGGGTCCAAAAGGCAAGATGAAGGCTTTGATGAGGAGATTATTTGATCCAACTCTAAGAGGTCAATTGGAGTAAACTTATATAAACAGATATCAATTGAGGCAGTTGTAGTAGTTAATGAACTTGAGTTTACAGTAGGAAGAATCTGACTGACTTTATCTCTAATAGATAAAATTTTATGATTGAAAAAGTTCAGAAAGTCCCGACTAGAAAGCTCAGGGGGCATGCGAAGATTGACCGAGTCCTGAATCTTTGTCAGCCTGGCTATATTGTTGAAAAGAAACCTGGGGTTATTCTTATTCGCTTCTATTAACTGATGGGATAAAGTGATCAATATAACCATAAAACAGTTATTTGTGTGACTCAAAATATTTGTACTCTGCTTATGTCTAGGTAATATAACCAATATGCCATAATGGAATATATATTGCCGAGTGTGTAGTTCACTCGCTGCAAAATAGTGGACCTTTGTCTCAGCACAGAGGATAACAAACGCCTGGGATTTATGAGAAGGAGGCACACTTGTGATAAGGAATGGCTGAGCTTGGTCTACTCTGACCTGGGAGGTGAAGTGGCCTTCATGTGGATACATTCGGTGCCAGGAACGGATTGCGACTCCCTGCCATGGACCATGCACCTGGACTGTCATTTGATAATGCATGCTTTCACTCTTGTTCATTTTGTGCATAAATATTCTGGGTCAGGGCCAGCATAGCCAGTCAGACTTCATGAACTGACACAGCCTGTTGTTGTCAGGGTGAAAAGGGTTCACCCAGTGCTGTAACCTAATATATTCAACTTGCTTCAATAAATATGTGTTCCAAGTAAACTAATCTCTTCCTTGAAAACGAATCTGGGTAAACCATCTACACACACAGACAATCTTTGAAGAGTAGACTTAGATGGTTTTTACTGAGTTTTATCTTAACATAACGCAGAGTAATAACTTGATCTAGCTTTTCTAAGAGATTTTTTATAAATTAAGAGATGATTTCTCCACGCTAAATAGAATTCATCTAAATTAGTAGAACGCCATTTCCTTTCCAACTGACGAGTCTTCGGTTTTAAGCTACAAGTTTCTGAGTTAAACTAAGGGGTTAGAAATCTCTGGTTAGAGTTTTCTTTTTTAAAGGGGCTACCAAATCGAGAGTCCGATGTAGAGAGGCTGTAACAATATCTACCATGCTATTAATTATGAGAGGAGCAGGCTCTCTATGTTTTATTTCTGTTGTGTTGACCCATGGTATAGAGGAGACAATCTGCAAAAATTTGTTAACGTCATCTGAAAGACATCTGCTGTAGTAGTATTTTTCTTTAGGAGTCAAATAATCAGAAATAGTGAAATCAAAGGTTAACAGACAATGGTCTGACAGTACAGGATTATGAGGAGACACTACCAGATTTTCTATATCTATACCATAAGTCAAAACAAGGTCCAATGTATGGTGGAGATAATGGGTAGAATTTTCTACTTTCTGGGAAAACCCCATTGAGTCTAAAATTGAATTGAATGCCTTATTAAGACAGTCACTCTCTACATCAACATGTATATTAAAGTTCCCTACAATAATTATTCTGATTTCAGCACTAAATCAGCTAAAAATTCAGCAAATTCGAATAGAAACTCTGAGTAGGCCGAGGGAGGACGGTAAACAATGGCAAAGAGAACTGGGTTCAAGCCAAGATAGCCAACATGCTCCATACTGAGGACCAGACCCTCAAAGGAATTAAAACATGATTTTTGCTTGACATTAACTGGTAATTTAGAATGGAAAATTGCTGCCACTCCACTTGCACGACCAGAACCTCGGGGTTATGACAGTTTAAATAACCAGAGGGAGTTGATTCATTCAAACCAACATAATCATCTTGCCCATGCCAAGTCTCTGTGAGGGATAATAAATTGATCTCATGATTGATTAATAGATCATGGACGAGAAGAGACTTGGGAGTTAGAGAAGGAATATTTAATAAACCACATTTAATTTTTAAATTTTGGGGAGGAACAGAGGCCAAATTATTAAATTTAGAGACTTGAGGTTTGATTTGAATTTTACCAACATTTTGTTTAATCACTTTGGGATGTTTATGCATTCTATTTTTATTAACTTTTATTAACACAGCATTTCAGAAAAGGAACATCATACCAACAGCAAAATATGGTGGTGGTAGTGTGATGGTTTGGGGCTGTTTTGTTGCTTCAGGACCCGGAGACTTGCTGTGGTAAATGGAACCATGAATTCTGCTGTCTACTAAAAAATCCTGAAGGAGAATGTCTAGCCATCTGTTTGTGACTTCAAGTTGAAGCACACTTGGGTTCTGCAGAAGGACAATGATCCAAAATACACCAGCAAGTCCACCTCTGAATGGCTTAATAAAAACAAAATGAAGACTTTGGTGTGGCCAAGTCAAAGTCCTGACCTGAATCCGATTGAGATGCTGCGGCATGACCTTAAAAAGGCTGTTCATGCTCCAAAACCCTCCAATGTGGTTGAATTACAACAATTATGCAAAGATGAGTGTGCCAAAATTTCTCCACAGCGCTGTAAAACACTCATTGCCAGTTATCGCAAATGCTTGATTGCAGTTATTGCTGCTAAGGGTGGCCTAACCAGTTATTAGGTTTAGCGGCAATCACTTTTTTCACACAGGGCCATCGAGGTTTGGATTTTTTCCACCCTTAATAATGAACACCTTGATTTAAAAACTGCATTTTGTGTTTACTTGTGTTATCTTTGTCTAGTATTTAAATTAGTTTGATGATCTGAAACATTTAAGTGTGACAAACATACAAAAAAAATGAGAAATCAGGAACAGGAGATCAGCACATCGTCCCTGATCAGAAAGTGCAAGTTTGATGGCCCATAGCATGCAATTAGATTACACAGAGTAAACAGCTAATAATGGCTGGTTTATCAGAAGTAAAACATAAATTTGTGCTTTTATGTTTAATAGTTTAATTTAATAGTTGGAATGCACCAGCAGAAGGCATGGACCAGGTGGGAGGAGGCAATGGAACAAAGTCTCCTGGTCAGAGCTCTGGAGAGCGGAGCCACACCGGATCAAATTCTTGATCCAGTCAGTGTACAATGTTCTTCCAAGCCCAGCCAACCTCTTCTCTTGGGGCCTGATAGAAGCCCCTTCATGCTCTCTATGCCAGCACAGAGGTTCCCTGAACACATCCTAAGTAGCTGCCCGAGAGCTCTCAGTGAGGGGCGCTATCGGTGGAGGCATGACTAGGTACTGAAGGCTGTAGCAGAGTCAATCAGTGCAGGGATCTCTTTCAGCAGGCAGCAACACCCAGCAAAGCATGCCATACCCTTCATCAAACCTGGTGAGAAGCCACAGCATTGCACAAACCCATCGGGGGGGGGGGGGGGCTTCTGGCAACTTCACGAGACTGGCAACTGAAGGCTGACCTGGTAAGACAGTTGAGATTCCCTGACAACATCATAATGACCACACTCAGACCATACATGGTACTTGTGTCAGAATCTTCCAAGCAGGTGATCTTGTTGAAACTGACTGTGCCCTGGGAAGACCGGATGGAAGAGGCCTTTGAAAGGAAGAGGGCTAAGTATGGGGAGCTTGTTGGTGATTGCCGTAGTTGGGGATGGAAGACCTGGCTCTACCCTATAGAGGTTGGCTGTCAAGGTTTTGCCGGTCAGTCACTCTGCAGGGCCCTCAAGCAGTTGGGGATCAGAGGAAGACTCACCAAGAAAGCCATCAAGAACATCACTGATGCTGCTGAAAGAGCATCATGATGGCTGTGGATCAGAAGGAGTGATCCGTCGACATCTCGAGCCACCTAGACACAAGTCGGGGTTTGATCAACCGTGGCTGGGTCGCCTGCAAGAGGGTGTATGATGTATAATGATCCGAAACACCCGATGACCGCAAGTTACATCATTGATGACGTGTCTAGGCAGCACCGTAAGGTGTGTGTTAGAATCAATGCTGGATGACAATTTTAATATTGTGCTTCTGCTTCTTCGTGTAAAACTATTTTTGTAGGTTTAGACCTAAAAATCTCATTAATTTTAGGATTTAAAAAAAAAAAATTGCAAACATTTTTTGTATTTACCTTTGATGCCTCTGGTTTTAACACGTTGTGCTTTTTTTTTTTTTTTTTGCCTTGCTGTAAATTTTTAAACTGAATTGATTTTTTGTACTTTTTCTGTTTTTTAAATTAAGTTATATCAACTCTGCGTAACCAGGTAGGCAGCGGTAGTACACAGCAATTTTCATTTCAATTCAATTTTATTTATATAGTGCCATTTCACAACAGCAGTCATCTCATAACACTTTCAAACTGCAGGGGAAAACCTCACAATTGCAGAAAGATCCCAGAAATCAGGCGATCCCCTCTGAGCAGCACTTTGAGACAGTGGAGAGGAAAAACTCCCTTTTAGCAGGAAGAAAACTCCAGCAGAACCAGGCTAGGGAGGGGCAGTCATCTGCTGTGACTGGCTGGGGGGTGAGGGGATAGAGAAGAAGAGGAAAAGAACAGACATGTAGAGAGCAAACAGCATGACGGGGACTCAATCTGTGGGAGAAACCAAACAGATGTTCATGACCGGCAAAAATACTGCATTGAGAGTGAAGAAAGAAGTGAAGACCGGTGCATTGTTGGAGGTCGCCAGGGTGTCTAAACCTATTAGAAGCATAACTAAGGGAGGGTTCAGGGTCACCTGATCCCATCCTAACTATAGGCTATATCAAAAAGGAAGGTTTTAGCCCAGTTCTTAAAAACAGAGATTGAGTATGACTCCCAAATCCAGATTGGAAGCTGGTTCCAAAGGAGAGGAGCCTGATAACTGAAGGCTCTGCCTCCCTTTGTACTTTTAGAGATTCTACGTATTACAGTAATTCTGCATTTTGGGAGTGTAGTGCTCTGTTAGAATGAGAAGGTACTATCAGATCTTTTAAATAACAAGGGGCCTGATTATTTAGAGCTTTGTAAGTGAGAAGGATTTTAAATTTAATTCTAGATTCTATGGGAAGCCAATGAAGGAAGACCAGAACCGGAGAGATGTGCTCTCTCTTTGTAGTACCTGTTAAAACTCTAGCTACAGCATTTTGGGTCAGGTGAAGGCCCACAAGAAGAAGAATTTCTGTAAAAGTGTTAAAAAGATTTTTTTTTTTTTTGGCCACTAACAAATGCAAGATCAGCTGACTCAGAGAAGGTTTTGGCTCGGTTTCTGTTTTCAAACAACTTTTTTTCATCACCACTGGCCCCCCAGATGAAAATCCAAATGACACCCCCCCCCCCCCTGTATTCTCCATGCCAAATCATCAACCACAGCAACATTATGGTATATATTTTGACAGAGCAACTCCATACTCGGGGCTGCACACAGCAGCAAAGCACTTATAAAATCTTTTGTTTGCGAAGTGCTGTGGTGACCGACAGGTTGTGATGGTGTGTGTTATCCAATCAGTGTGGTCGTGATGTCACAGACACATGACATGAAGACACAGAGAGCAGTCGCAGAGCAGTGGCTAAAACACTGATTGATAAAAATTACATATTTTGACTGAGCGACTCCATATTTGGGGATGCACACCCTCGTAACCTCAGGAAACAATGTTTAAAATCTGAGGCCAGTCTGACCAACAGTTTGAGAGCTATGCGTGGAACAGACACACAAACCCACAGACAGAGATTTTGTGAATTTATAGATAGATTTGCACATGCTTAGCCTGCCAACAAACAGATTCATGTTTTGGAAAACATGCGTTAGCATATCTGTGAAAATCAGCTACTCCCTGGATGGGGATCGATCAACTCAAAAACTACAGCAGATAGAGCCACTCGGCCCTCAATCTAATACTAGCATACTGTACAATACAATAATCTTTAACCTGCCATAAGAATTTACATACTAAAATTTTAGAAGTTATATAAATATATAGCCAGTGCACTGTTGTGGCCCAGCTTTGTCCTCAAACAATCTCTGGATACTTTGCACAACGAGTCACGAGCAGCTGCCATCATGCATTTGTGAAAAGGTCCATGGAAGCTGGTACTCTGCATACTGCTCTGATTGACTACTCTGGGTTTGTTTTGTGTGGGTTTTAATGCAAACCCCCTAATGCTGCCACTCATTTTTGCCACCCAGCATTTTTTTTTTAACTGTCATGAGTTGTGATTGATGACGTCATCTGCATCCCCTCTAACTAGAACGTCAGGCAGTGAAACCAAAGGAAAACTCCGCTAATGTTGGCGCTCCAGTCACCGATGCAGCTGTCATGAAGGACTGTTTAAGTAACACAATTCCTCATCAACTCACACTCACACTCACACACTTGAATTTCACAGAACGTGGAAAAGCCTGTTAGCCTTGTGGCTAACTAGCACCGAGCTAACGGTCTTCAGGAGCTGCTACCTCCACATCCAGACAGTTTTAAGGTTTAGCTGCAGCTCAAAACCTCCTTAAATCCACAAATATCTGAACTCACTTGAGCAGGATTCCTGACAGCAGTTCAGCAGCAAACTACCTCTTTCTCCGTTTTCCCAGCAGTGCCTGTCGCCATGGGGGGCAATGAGAGACTACCGTAAAGCAGATTCTGCTGTAAATCTTAAAGATACAGTACCCGACTGAACTATACAAAAATACAGAACTGCAAGCTCCTAGAAAACCATCATAGCTACATTTTTAACAGTATTTTTTTTAAAGTTAAGTTATGACAAAAATATAAATCAGGTAAACGCAAATGTTTTCAATTCAATTCAATTCAATCGTTTATTTCAAACTCAGGGTTCATATTATGAGCAAAACAAAAACGAGTAGAAAATAGATAAACAAATAAATAAAGTATATACAGATCAGCAGACACTCAGCGCTCTTGTAACAACAATGACATACAATAATGGGCTCAGTATAAAATGGAACGCCACCACTTCCAAATGCTGGAATGAAGTGTGAGTGACGAGTTGACAATTGCTGATATAAGATGATTGTTACATGCCAGCAACCTTCTCAAAAAACTGTAAACATTCTTACGTATCAATTCGCCAAAAGACGGAATGTTCACAGACACAAACATCTTGCTTGCACTCGACGTTCGTGGTACATCTAACAATCTTCTTAGGGAGTTATTATATGCAATGCGGATTTTGTTCCTAACAGCAACATTGCTATTAAACCATAAAGGCGAGCAGTACATTGAGGTACAGAAGGTCTTGAACAACATACATTTGACATCAGGAGAACATCTATGGAAATTTCGCAACAGTAAATTTGTTTGAGCATACAGTTTCCTGAGATGCCTGTTACAATCAACATTGGTCTTATCAGATTCAATCCACACACCTAGGTATTTGACTTTTTCAACAAAGTTCAAGCTATTACCACAGAGTGGCATAACAGGATTCGACGTATTGACACCCTTTGGTTTGAAAGCCATACACATAGATTTAGTACAGTTGAACAGGATGTCATTTTTTTCACCAAATTTTTCACAAACCGAAAGGAGATGTTGCATCGCTGCAGTAGACAAACTTAACAAACAGAGGTCATCAGCGTAGAAAATGTGATTTAACAGTGCACCGTTAAAGGAGCCGCCCACATTAGTATTGTTCAACAGTACACTGAGATCATCAACATAGACATTAAACAACAAGGGTGACAGTATACCACCTTGTTTAACACCGTTGGTCACATGAAATTTGGATGAGGTGACATTGCCCCATCTAACAACCATAGACTGCCTTCTGTACCAGTATAGCAGGATGCTAACAATGTAAATAGGAGTACCTCGATCGATCAGTTTTCTGAACAAACACCAGTGGTTAATCCTGTCAAAAGCTTTGCTAGCATCCAGGAACGTAGCATAGACACTAGTGGAGTGGCTTCTGAAGTAGTCAACAAATTCATGGAGTAGGTAAACAGCCTTGTCAGTTGAAAGAGCTGATTTGAAACCAAACTGATTGTCGTTTGTCCACAGATAATCCTCAATTCTGTTCAGGAATAAACCCTCTAACAGTTTAGATATAACATTTGCAATAGCTATAGGTCTGTAGTTGTTCATATCAGAAAGACTGGCACACTTGTTTTTCACTAGAGGAATAATAACAGAGTTCATCAACATATCTGGCATGTAACCATGAACAAGCATACAGTTAAAACACAATGACAACAGAATACACAAATTGAAATCAGCGTTGATGAGGCATTCACTGGTGAGACAGTCAGGGCCAGCAGATTTGCCTTTCTTGAGAACTTTGATCAGTGAATCAACTTCAACAGGAGTTTTAAAATTTTTTATTGAAAATGTAAATATCTCCCTGTGGAGAGCGTGAAAAGATGAGGCTTGTGGTCTATATTAATCATATATTCCATAACCTACATATGTTGAAGCATGTGAGAATGTTTGGTGATTACATATGTAAGGCGACTTCACACCTCAGAACAGGACAAAGACTCTCAACCGCCAGTGAAGAACCAAGACCTTCCCAGACACTGCGGTGGAGACCGGAGGAGCTGCCCTGACCCCCCAGGGCCATGAGGAGGAGTACGAAGACAATGGGGGGATTAAGATAATGAGGGATGTCAGCTTTTGATATGCATGTCTTTTGTTATGTGCAAGTATAAGTTCATAGAGCCGAAGGTGTTCGGTCTCTTTTTCCTTCTTCTGCTGCTGCACTAGGATGAGACTTGTTAGAAGAGCTGATAATAAACTTTGGTTTATATATCGCATCACCTCGTTCTTCCAAGCTCTTCTACACTGGTGACCCTGACGCGAGGATGGACCAGAGGCGTTCCCCCGCGATCGACTCATCTGTGGCGGCCCAGACAGACGCCGGCGCCCATGCAGACAGGGGAACAGATGGACGACGTTCCCCCACGGCAGAAGTGATAGAGAGGGCTCAACCGAGCACCAGCGCCGCGGAGAGAGCTGAAGCAAGGCACTCTCACCCTGCGGACACAGCAGTGACGGTCTACACAAACGCTGTCACCGTCAACCTGCCGGACTTCTGGCAGGAAGACCCCGCCTCGTGGTTTCAGCAAGCTGAAGCCCAGTTTGCACTTGCGGGCATCACGGCTGACGATACAAAGTTCTATCACATCGTCGCCAAACTCAACGCCGCCACTTTGAGATGTGCGCGGAGTATAATCCAGCGGCCGCCGGCCCAGGACAAATATGAAGAACTGAAAGCGACCATCGTGGCAAATTACGTCCCCTCAGCCGAGGAGAGAGCCGAGAGGGTCCTGGCGGTTTACGGCCACAGAGGAGGCAGACCCAAGGCCCTCATGGAGGACTTGCTGCAACTTGTGAATCGGGGATCGTCACTTCCTTGTGGTAACGTATCATCACTTCCTGTTTTGCTGTCTGCCTGTGTGGTTTGCTCTCCAGCTCTCGAGCCACTAGCTATGGCTACTACCTCTCTTTCCTCTCCTCCTCTGGTGTGCTCTCTCTGTCACATGTTTAGCTACACCTCTGCCTCTTTTAGTGATAACGGTAAATGTAATAAATGTTGTCTTTTTGAGGCGCTCGAGGCGAGGTTGTCTGATTTGGAATCCCGGCTCCGCTGCATTGAAACACCGTCTGCGCCAGTTAATCTCGACGGACGCCCATTAGCTGCAGCGGAGCTAGCTAGCTTAGGTCCCCCTGTCACCGGTTCCCCGGCTCTCCTCTGCAGCGAGGAGACTGGGTGGGTGACGGTGAGAAGGAAGCCTAGTCGCAAAGCCCCGGTTCACCACCAATCTGTTCACGTTTCTAATCGTTTTTCCCCGCTCAGCGACACACCCGCTGAGGAAAAAACTCTGATCATTGGTGACTCTGTAGTCAGAAACGTGAACCTAGAGACTCCAGCGGCCATAGTCACATGCATTCCTGGGGCCAGAGCAGGCGACATCGAGTCAAATTTGAAAATGCTGGCTAAAAGTAACTCTAAATATTCCACAATTGTTATTCACGCCGGCATTAATGACATCCGTCTCCGGCAGTCGGAAGTCACGAAACTTAATATAGAATCGGTGTGTGACTTTGCAAAAACGATGTGTGCCACTGTAGTATTCTCTGGGCCCCTCCCCAATCTGACCAGTGATGACATGTTTAGTCGCTCGTCATCCTTGAACCGCTGGCTGTCTGTGTGGTGTCCTAAAAATGACGTGGGCTACATTGACAATTGGAGCTCTTTTTGGGGAAAACCTGGTCTTATGAGACGAGACAGCATTCATCCCACTTTGGATGGTGCTTCTCATTTATCTAACAATCTGGCATCTTTTTTATCCAAATTTCCAAAACCATGACTACTCAGAGTTGGGACCAGGAAGCAGAGTCTCAGTCTTACACGCCTCTCTGCAGCTCCTCTTCATCCGCCACCCCTCAGCTTAGCCCCTGTCTTCCCCATCAGAGAATCGTTGTCTGCTCCCTCCAAAGTAAATAAAAATATAATGTATAAGCATCCCAAAGTGATAAAGCAAAATATTGGTAAAACTCAAATTAAACATAAAGCCTCTAAATTGAATGATTTGGCCTCTGTTCCTCCTCATAATTTAAAAATTAAATGTGGTTTATTAAATATTAGGTCTCTAACTCCCAAGTCTCTGTTAGTCCATGATCTGTTAATTGATCATCAGATTGATTTAATTTCCCTTACAGAGACTTGGTTAGGACAAGAGGATTATGTTGGTTTAAATGAATCAACTCCCTCTGGTTATTTAAACTGTCAAAATCCCAGAAGTTCTGGTCGTGGAGGAGGAGTAGCATCAATTTACCATTCCAAATTACTAGTTAATGTAAAGCAAAAAACATGTTATAATTCCTTTGAGGGCCTGGTCCTCAGTGTTGGGCACTTTAGCAATTCCAGGTTAAACCCAATTTTATTTGCCATAGTTTATCGTCCCCCATCAACCTATTCAGAATTTTTATCCGAATTTCCTGATTTCTTAGCTGATTTAGTGCTGAAATCTGATAGAATAATTATAGTAGGGGACTTTAATATACATGTGGATGTAGATAGTGACTGCCTTAATGTGGCTTTTAATTCAATATTAGACTCGATTGGGTTTTCTCAGAAAGTAGGAAATTCTACTCATTACCTCCACCATACATTGGACCTTGTTCTGACATATGGCATAGAAATAGAAAATCTTGTAGTGTCTCCTCATAACCCTGTACTGTCAGACCATTGTCTGTTAACCTTTGATTTTACTATTTCTGACTATTTGGCTCCTAAAGAAAAATATTATCACAGTAGATGCCTCTCAGATGATGCTGTTTCCAAATTTATGCAGATTGTTTCCTCTATGCCATGTGTCAACACAACGGAAATAAGCTATAGACAGCTTGCTCCTTCTGTAATTGATAACATGGTGGATAGTGTTTCAGCTTCTCTGCATCAGGCTCTAGACTTGGTGGCCCCCTTAAAAAAGAAAAAGTCTAATCAGAGATTTTTAACTCCTTGGTTCAACACAGAAACTCGTAGCTTAAAACAGAAGACTCGTCAATTAGAAAGAAAATGGCGCTCTACTAATTTAGATGAAATCTATTTAGCTTGGAGAAATCATCTTTTAATTTATAAAAAATCTCTTAGAAAAGCTAGAACGAGTTATTACTCTGCATTAATAGAAGAGAACAAGAATAATCCCAGGTTTCTTTTCAGTACTGTAGCCAGGTTGACAAAGAGTCAGGACTCTGTCAATCCTAGCATTCCCTTAGAGCTTACTAGTCAGGACTTTATGAACTTTTTCAATAATAAAATTTCATCCATCAGAGATAAAATCAATCAGATTCTTCCCACAGTTAACTTAAATACTGTAACTACTACAACTCCTTCTATTGATGTCTGTCTTGATGAGTTTACTCCAATCGACCTTTGTGAGTTAGACAAAATAGTTTCCTCATCCAAACCTTCAACTTGTCTTTTAGACCCTATTCCTACCAGGTTATTTAAAGAAGTCTTCCCACTTATTGGTAGCTTTATTCTTCATATAATCAATTCTTCATTAACTTTAGGCCATGTACCGCAGGCTTTTAAAACGGCTGTAATTAAACCCTTACTCAAAAAGCCAACGCTAGATCCAGGAGCTTTAGCTAACTATAGACCAATCTCTAATCTCCCTTTCATTTCAAAAATCTTAGAAAGAGTTGTTGCTACGCAATTATTTGACCACCTGCAGGGAAATGGTTTATTTGAGGAGTTTCAATCTGGGTTTAGAATCCATCATAGCACTGAAACAGCCTTAGCGAAGGTCACTAACGACCTCCTCATTGCATCTGATAATGGACTAGTTTCTGTACTTGTCCTTTTAGATCTTAGTGCAGCTTTTGATACTATTGATCATAATATTCTACTTGATAGATTAGAACACTATGTTGGACTTAATGGAACTTCGTTGCAGTGGTTTAGATCTTATTTATCTGATAGGTTCCAGTTTGTTCATGTAAATGATGAGTTTTCTCTCAGCTCAAAGCTTAGTCATGGAGTTCCACAGGGATCTGTGCTTGGCCCTACTCTTTTTAGTTTATATATGCTTCCGTTAGGCAACATTATTAGAAAGCACTGTATACATTTTCACTGTTATGCAGATGACACACAATTATACCTGTCAATGAAGCCAGATGATACTAATCAATTAGCCAAGTTAGAAGCCTGTCTTAAGGAAATCAAAGTTTGGATGACTTGTAATTTCCTGCTATTAAATTCAGATAAGACTGAAGTCATTCTTGTTGGTCCAAAAAACCTTAGAAATTCCTTTCCAAATCAAACTTTCAGTTTGGATGCAGTTACTCTTTCTCTTAATAGCTCTGTGAGGAACCTTGGAGTTATTTTTGATCAGGATTTGTCCTTCAATTCACATATTAAATTTGTTTCTAAGACTGCCTTCTATCATTTGCGTAATATTGCCAAGATTAGGAGCATCTTGTCTCAGAGTGATGCTGAGAAGCTGATCCACGCTTTTGTTAGCTCGAGATTAGATTATTGTAATTCTTTATTATCAGGCTGTCCTAAAACATCTTTAAAAAGTCTTCAGCTGATCCAAAATGCTGCAGCAAGAGTTTTAACAGGTACTAGAAAGAGAGCTCATATCTCTCCGGTTCTGGCCTCCCTTCATTGGCTTCCCATAGAGTTTAGAATTAAGTTTAAAATCCTTCTTCTTACTTACAAAGCTCTAAACAATCAGGCTCCTTTTTATTTAAAAGATCTGATACTACCGTATCATCCTAACAGAGCACTACGCTCCCAAAATGCAGGTTTACTTGTAATAACTAGAATCTCCAAAAGTACAATGGGAGGCAGAGCCTTCAGTTATCAAGCTCCTCTCCTGTGGAATCAGCTGCCAATCTGGATTCGGGAGTCAGACTCGATCTCTGTTTTTAAGAATAGGGCTAAAACCTACCTTTTTGATATAGCCTACAATTAGGGAGGGATCATGTGTTTCTGAACCCTCCCTTAGTTATGCTGCTAATAGGTTTAGTCAGCCGGGGGACCTCCAGTAATGCACTGGGCCTCACTCCTTTCCTCACTCTCTATGAAATATTTTTTTTTTGCTGGTCATTAACATTTGTTTGTTCTCTCCCATAGATTGAGTCCCCATCGTGCTGTTTGCTCTCTACATGTCTGTTCTTTTCTTCTTCTCTGTCCCCTCACCCCCCAGCCAGTCGCAGCAGATGACTGCCCCTCCCTGAGCCTGGTTCTGCTGGAGGTTTCTTCCTGTTAAAAGGGAGTTTTTCCTCTCCACCGTCGCCAAGTGCTTGCTCACAGGGGATCGCCTGATTGCTGGGGTCTTTCTGCAACTGTGGGGGTCCTCCCTACAGTTGATAGTGCTATGAGATGACTGTTGTTGTGAAATGGCGCTATATAAATAAAGTTGAATTGAATTGAATTGAATTGAATTGAACTTAAAGAAGAGGACAATGACAACTTCCTCTTCCATTTCATATTCCTCAGTACGCTGCCGCCACACATGAGAGGGACGCTGGCCAACATGCGATGCAGCACCCAGCAAGACTTCCGCACGCTGGCTCACGAAGCTCAACGGCTCGTCGACGGCTGCAAGGAGCAGACACCCACAGCAGCATCCGCAGACCTCAACGCTGATGTCCGGAGCCACGAGGAGCCACAAATCACTGAGCAGAGCCAGCCCGCGGTGACAGCGACACGGCCAAGATGTAACAGATGGAGCGACGTTTGTTATTACCACCACCGCTTCGCCGAGAAGGCTTACAAATGCGTTCCCCCCTGCAAATTCACAATTTCCGGAAAACGCCGAAGCCGAGAGCCGTTAACAGTGGTGGTTCTCGGCGAAAAAAGCAAGCTTTTATATGTGACGGACGGACACACCGGCAAGCGGTTCCTTATCGACACGGGAGCTCAACTAAGTTTTGTCATGCCCTCCCAAGCAGACCGGGCCATGGGCCCCCGGGGCAATGGAGCGGTGGCAGCCAACGGCTCCACCATCGACACTTTTGGCGAAAAGAGCCTGCACCTCTGCATCCATGGCCGCAACTACAGATGGACATTTGTTGTAGCGGTGGTGAGTTTTAACTTGTTGGGCGCAGATTTTTTGTGTGCACATGGGTTATTAGTTGATCTAGCAAACAGACGCTTGGTTAATGCACTGTCCTTTGCTTCTATTCCCTGCTCAGCTCGACTTTCTCCACCACCCGTGCAGGCTAGCGTCACCACAGCAGGAGGTAAGTTTGATCAACTCCTCACCCAATTTCCAGCACTCACAATTCCCAAATTCTCAGCCACAGCAGCTAAACACGGGGTCGAACACTTTATTCCCACAACGGGCCCACCCGTATTTGCCAAAGCTCGCCGCTTAGACGCGGCCAAGCTCGCCATAGCTCGGGACGAGTTTACCACCCTTGAAAAATTAGGCATTATTAGACGCTCGAAAAGCCCCTGGGCCTCACCGCTTCACATGGTTCCGAAATCCGACGGTTCTTGGAGACCGTGCAGCGATTACCGCAGATTAAACAATGCGACAGCGCATGACCGCTACCCAATTCCTCACAGTCAAGATTTTTCACTGCATCTGGCGGGTGCGCGCATTTTTTCAAAAATAGACCTGGTCCGCAGTTATCATCAAGTCCCAGTTCGAGCAGAGGACATTCCTAAAACAGCTGTAATAACCCCTTTCGGCCTTTTTGAATTTTTGCGAATGCCTTTCGGCCTCAAAGGCGCGGCTCAAACCTTTCAGCGGATGATGGATGCAGTATTACGTGACCTCCCTTTTGTTTTCGTCTACCTCGACGATATGCTGGTAGCCAGCCCGTCTGAGGAAGAACACGAGCGGCATCTCACTATGGTTTTTCAGAGGCTAGAAGAGCACGGGTTAATAATCAATCCAGCCAAATGCAAATTCGGCGTGTCACAAATTGATTTTTTAGAACACAGAGTTTCTCCGAAGGGGGCAGTCCCACTTCCAGACAAAGTTCACGCGATAAAAAGTTTCCCACGGCCACAAACGGTCAAATCGCTGCAAGAATTTTTAGGAATGGTTAATTTTTACAACCGTTTCCTCCCCCACGCAGCTCAGCTCATGCAGCCCCTATATGACGCGCTCAGAAAACAAAAAGCTTCCAACGCGGTCGAATGGACCCCGGAGCGCGAACACGCCTTCGCGGAAGTAAAAAGCGCCCTAGCTAATGCCACATTGTTGGTTCACCCCGATCCCTCGGCCCGCATTGCGCTAACCACAGACGCTTCGGACCTAGCTATAGGGGCAGTTGTAGAACAACATGTCAGCGGAATCTGGCAACCTTTGGCATTCTTCAGCAAATCGCTAAACCAAACCGAGCGTAAATACAGCACTTTTGACAGGGAGCTGCTAGCGCTTCATTTATCCATCCGCCACTTCCAGTTCTGGTTAGAAGGGCGGAGTTTCACGGCTTTTGTAGACCACAAACCGCTTACCTTTGCTATGGCTAAAATTTCCGAACCGTGGTCAGGCAGGCAACAAAGACAGCTGGCTGCGATTTCAGAGTTCACCACAGACATTCGACATGTGGCAGGCAAACTTAACGTGGTAGCAGACTGCCTCTCTCGCGCTGTGACATCGTCAGAGCGCGAGGAGACAGATTATACTACCTCAGCCGCGGAACTCTTCACCAACGCGGACACATACGCGGCCCCAATCCATGCAGGGATAGATTATGCAGCCATGGCAGAGGAACAAAGTAGTGACGCGGACGTGCGCGCACTCTTGTCTGGACCAACAGGGTTAAGGCTGGAGGAAAGGGGTTTACCCGACGGCGTGCCCCCCCTAATATGCGATATCTCAACCGGCCGACCGCGCCCGTTAGTCCCAGCTACATGGCGCGGCCGTATTTTCGACTCAATTCATTCTCTCGCGCACCCAGGTGTGCGCGCCTCGGTTAAAATGGTCGCCGAAAAGTTTGTGTGGCCTGGCCTGCGCAAAAACGTAAAAGAATGGGCAAAAACTTGCATTTCCTGTCAGCGCGCCAAAATACACAAACACACAAAAGCCCCTCTGGAGCCTTTTCCAATCCCTGCTAGAAGGTTCGACCACGTTCATGTCGACCTCGTGGGGCCACTACCTTCCTCCCAAGGTTTCACACACCTGTTAACAATGATAGACCGCACCACGCGCTGGCCAGAGGCAGTCCCTCTGGCGTCAACCACAGCAGAGGAAGTCGCTCGCATTTTTTTGACAAACTGGGTGGCACGTTTCGGCGTCCCATCGGACATCACGTCCGATAAGGGGCCTCAATTTGTCTCGGAGCTTTGGTCAGCCATGGCCAGCAGCTTAGGGGCGACAATTCACCACACCACCGCTTATCACCCTCAGGCTAATGGGTTATGCGAGCGTTTTCACAGATCTTTAAAGGCCGCCCTCAGAGCCTCACTAACGGATACAAATTGGGTAAATAAACTTCCCTGGGTTTTATTGGGGTTGCGTGCTGCGCCTAAAGAGGATCTAGACGCCTCCCCAGCAGAATTAGTTTTTGCACAACCTCTCAGGCTCCCAGGTGAATTTTTACCAGAGAACCCAGAGCCAGGGCATCTACCAGCCCCGAGGTTTTTAGGCAGCAATGGACCGGACTCTCTCCCCGGACCAGCACATCACTCTTTTCCACGGGTTTTTGTCCCCCAAGCTTTAAAAAACGCTGAATTTGTTTTTGTTAGGCATGAAGCTTTAAAACCAACTTTCCGCCCACCATACGATGGGCCATTCAGAGTGCTGGAACCTGGTGATAAACACTTTGTGCTTGATTTTGGGGATAGAAAAGAAACAGTCAGCATTGATAGACTTAAACCTGCCTTCTTGTTGAGAGACGAGCCTGCACGGTTGGCGAGAGCACCTCGGTGGGGTAGACCCCCCAAGAGAAAAGACTCAGCCCCTCTGCAGGGAAAAATTAATCACTCTCCTCCCCAAGCTGCAGATTCCTGACAGGAAGGTCCCACCAGGACGCCCAAGCGGACCCACAGCAGATTCGGGAGAAGATTAAAACCCAGACGGCACAGAGAATGATGCAAACTACTCAACAGTTGTTCACTAAGTGTGTTGTAACAGTTTAGGACTGACTTGTGATTTTACTATGCTGTTATGATTACCACTGAACTCTCTTAGGAGCATGGCTGCTGGAAAGTTTCTTCTGTGGCAAGAGGTGTAGCAGTTAGTATGTCATAGTAATTATCTTAAACTGTGAATTTTTCTATTGTCCTTTTCTTAGTCGTTTGGGGGGGGGGGCGCTGTGGTCTATATTAATCATATATTCCATAACCTACATATGTTGAAGCATGTGAGAATGTTTGGTGATTACATATGTAAGGCGACTTCACACCTCAGAACAGGACAAAGACTCTCAACCGCCAGTGAAGAACAAAGACCTTCCCAGACACTGCGGTGGAGACCGGAGGAGCTGCCCTGACCCCCCAGGGCCATGAGGAGGAGTACGAAGACAATGGGGGGATTAAGATAATGAGGGATGTCAACTTTTGATATGCATGTCTTTTGTTATGTGCAAGTATAAGTTCATAGAGCCGAAGGTGTTCGGTCTCGTTTTCCTTCTGCTGCTGCTGCACTAGGATGAGACTTGTTAGAAGAGCTGATAATAAATTTTGGTTTATATATCACATCGCCTCATTCTTCCAAGCTCTTCTACAAGGCTTAGTTTATTTCTCAAAGCGGGTTTATTCACATATCTCCAACATCCTCCAAACAAGAAACAGAGAGAATATTCCCACATCTGTCCTTCTTATATCCAGGACATCAAACATACAGTCACATGGTACTAAATCAAACATACAGTCACATGGTACTTAATCCCAGTCACAATGTAACTTCCTCCGATCTTAACATCATCTACCCCCTAGTCTCCGGTGGTCAGGAAATCCCTCAAGGCCATCTCCCTGAAACAAAAGGCCAGATCTCAAAACTCCTTGTTACCCCTAGGAGGCTCAGTCCCTTTGTTCCCCTGAGACGTGAAGCAAACAATAAGCATACAGCAATATATCTGTGGAGCATATGAAACCAACATATGTGCCCCACATGACCCCCCCCCAAACGTCTAAGATGGAACAATCATAACTAAAGATGCATGTCATCATAAAATCACTACATATCAGTCCACATGCCGCTTAGGCCTTAGTCTTCTGCCGTATTTGCTGTAAGCCGGCTTTACTGCCTCCGCAGTGTCCTCCTGCTGTGGTGCTGCTGCCTGTGGGTGAAAACTGTTAGTCAATCTCTGTGGGTGTTCTGGGGAATGCTCCCTAGGGGTCTGCTGCGCCGAGGAGCCTTCGCCAACTGCACAGCTTCGTCACCTAACATAAAAGTGGGTTTGAGCCTGTTTATGCCAATCATTTCTTTTCTGCCCCCCAAATCTAGCAAAAAATGCTTATTCCCTGTTTCCAGCACTCTATAGGGTCCATCATAAGGTGGGCGTAAAGGTGGGCGATGGGCCTCGTGTCTGGCAAAAACAAACCCTGCATTTTTTAAAGCCTTAAGCACAAAAACACGCGGAAAACTGTGGTGAACGGGGCCCGGTAGTGTGCTCGGGCCCGTGCTACTCTGTAACCGCTGAGCTGGGGAGCACTCCGGCGCCGGATTATCTGGGAGAAATTCCCCAGGCAGCCGAAGTGGCTGTGCGAAAACTAGCTCAGCTGGGGAGGCTTCTAAATCCTCTTTAGGTGCAGAGCGCAACCCCAGTAAAACCCATGGTAGTTTGTCCACCCAATCTGCATCCATAAGCGACGCTCTGAGAGCCGCCTTCAATGACCTGTGAAAACGTTTGCATAACCCGTTAGCCTGCGGGTTGTATGCGGTCGTGCGGTGGATCAGGCTGCGGGCAATCACTGACCAAAGCTCGGAAATAAATTGAGGGCCTCCGTCAAACGTAATGTCTGACGGAACTCCAAAATGCGCTACCCATGCAGTTAAAAACACGCGCGCCACCTCCTCGGCTGTGGTTGATGACAGCGGGACCACTTCAGGCCAGCGCGTGGTTCGGTCCACCAAGGTCAGAAGATGTGTGCACCCTTGCGAGGGCGTGAGGGGGCCTACAAGGTCCATGTGGACATGATCAAACCTTTTAGCTGGAATGTGAAACGGCTCCAAGGGAGCCCTCGTGTGTCTGTGAACTTTGGCGCACTGGCAAGCCATGCAGGCTGTTGCCCACTCACTAACCTGTTTGCGCAGGCTCGGCCATACAAATTTCTCTCCTACCATTTTGACCGACACGCGCACTCCCGGGTGCGCCAGAGAATGAATCGAGTCAAAAACGCGGCGGCACCACATGGCTGGTACCACCGGACGCGGTCGTCCAGTGGAGACATCGCAGATTAGGGGGGCATACCGTCTTGCAGCACCCTGTTCTCCAGCCTTAACCCTGCTGGTCCAGACTGGAGCGCGCGCACATCCGCGTCGCTAACCTGCTCTGCGGCCATGGCTGCATAATCTATACCTATGCGGACCGGGGCCGCACGTGCTTCCGCGTCGCTACCCTGGTCCGCGGCCATGGCTGCAGAGTCTGCCCCCACGGGGCCTGGAGCCACCACAGCACGTGAGAGGCAGTCTGCCACTACATTATATTTACCCGCCACATGCTGGATATCGGTAGTAAACTCCGATATCGCCGCCAGCTGTCTCTGCTGCCGGCCCAACCAAGGTTCTGAAATCTTGGCCATCGCGAAAGTCAGCGGTTTGTGGTCCACAAACGCGGTGAAACGGCGTCCTTCCAGCCAGAACTGGAAGTGGCAAAGTGTAGAGCTAACCACTCCCTGTTGAACGCGCTGTATTTTCACTCGCTATCGCGCAAGGTCTTGCTGAAAAACACGAGCGGTTGCCAGGCTCCAGCCACATACTGTTCAACGACCGCCCCTATGGCTACATCTGATGCGTCAGTAGTGAGCGCCATGCGGGCCGTTGGGACTGGGTGTGCCAACAACGCAGCATTTGCCAGGGCTGATTTGACTTGAGAGAATGCGCGCTCCCGCTCGGGAGACCATTTGATTTTATTTGTGGGTTTTTGCTTTTTTAGTGCAGCATACAATGGTTGCATGAGCTGCGCTGCGCGGGGAAGGAAACGGTTATAAAAATTAACCATTCCCAAAAACTCCTGTAATGCTTTGACCGTTTGTGGTTGGGGAAAATTTGTTATTGCGCGCACCTTATCGGGCAGAGGGACCGCTCCTTCTGGCGAGACGCGATGCCCCAAAAAAATCAATCTGCACCACCCCGAACTGACACTTTGCTGGGTTGATTATTAACCTGTGCTCTGCCAACCTCTGGAAAACTGCTGTGAGGTGGCTTTCGTGTTCGTCTTCGGACGCGCTGGCTACCAATATGTCGTCCAGGTAGACGAACACGAAAGGGAGATCGCGCAGGACCGCATCCATCATGCGTTGGAATGTCTGCGCCGCGCCCTTAAGCCCAAACGGCATGCACAAAAACTCAAAAAGCCCGAAAGGAGTTATTACCGCTGTTTTGGGTATGTCCTCAGCGCGCACTGGAACCTGGTGGTAACCGCGTACCAAGTCTATTTTAGAAAAAATGCGCGCCCCCGCCAAATGAACCGAAAAATCTTGGATGTGCGGGATCGGGTAGCGGTCGTGCGCTGTAGCGTTATTCAACCTGCGGAAATCACCGCAAGGTCGCCACGAGCCATCAGCTTTTGGGACCATGTGAAGCGGTGAAGCCCATGGGCTCTTTGAACGCCTGATGATGCCCAGTCTTTCCAGGTTGGCGAACTCCTCGCGCGCTATGGTCAGTTTAGCTGAGTCCAAGCGCCGAGCTTTTGTGAAAACGGGTGGGTCGGTGGTAGTAATAAAATGTTCCACCCCATGTTTAGCCACTGTTGTCGAAAATGTTGGGACCGTGAGTGCTGGGAACTGAGTGAGGAGTGTGTGGAACTTACCACCTGCAGCTGTGACGTTGGCTTGTGCAGTTGGCGGGGCCACTCGAGCTGTACAGGGAATAGAATAAAAGGAGAGTGCATTAACCAGGCATCTGTTAGCAAGATCAACCAATAAACCATGTGAGCACAAAAAATCAGCCCATAACATGTTGAAATTGACTGCAGCTATGACAAAAGTCCACTCGAATGAACGGCCCTGCAAAGACAGAAGCAGAGTCCTCTCACCGAAGGTCTTAATCACTGAGCCATTCGCTGCTGTCCCCCAGGGACCACTGGAAGGCGCCAGCCGGTCCGCGTAGGAAGGCGTGATGAAGCTCAGTTGGGAGCCAGTGTCCACGAGGAAATGCCTCCCCGAGCGTGCATCATTGAGGTAGAGCAGCTTGTTCTCCTCCCCGAGGGCCACAGCTGCTACGACCCCCAGTCTTGGCGTTTCCCGAGCGCTTGAAGTGGCACGGTGGAATGCATTTGCGCGCCCTCTCTGCGAAGCAGCGATGGTAGAAGCAAAGGACGTTGTCCGCTCCGTGTCACCTGGCCCTTGCTTCTGCCGTCGTCGGTGAGTCTGGTGCTGCAGCCTCTGGCCCCATGTCGTCTCCGGACATTGCGCCTAGCTCTGCTGCCACGGCCGAAACCGGGCTCTGTTTGTGGGCGTCGACGAGTCGTTGCGCCTCCTGGCCCAGCTCGTGGTAGTCTCGTCGGGCCAACAGAGGTGAACCGGCCAGGGTCACTCTCACCGCTGACGGTAGGGTCCTGAGGAAAAGGTGGGTGAAGATAAAGCTGTCATCCTCGGAGTCTCTCAATCTCAACATCTTCCCCATCAGGTCTGTGGGTCTGTCGTTCTCAAACTCTGTCAACGCCAGGAGCCCCTCTGCTCGCTGTTGCACCCAGGGGGTGAAGTGGGTAATAAGTGCAGCCTTCAATGTGCTGTACTTGTCGCTGTCCGGTGGGTGGTTGACCAGACTCTCCACCCTCTGGACTGTGTGGTTGTCCAGCTTCGCAACCACATGGTAGAACTCTGTGTCGTCTCTCGAGATCCTCCGGAGGTTGAACTGCGCCTCGACCGCGTTAAACCAGGAGCGCGGACTGTTCTGCCAGAAGTCCAGAAGCTGGAACGTGGCGGCATTCGTCAGGCTGGCTTCTGATGAGTCCGGCTTGGGAGAATTACTTCTGCTCATGATACGTCGTAAGGTCACCAGTGTGGAGAGCGTGAAAAGATGAGGCTGAGTTTATTTCTCAAAGCGGGTTTATTCACGTATCTCCAACATCCTCCAAACAAGAAACAGAGAGAATATTCCCACATCTGTCCTTCTTATACCCAGGACATCAAACATACAGTCATATGGTACTTAATCAAACATACAGTCACATGGTACTTAATCCCAGTCACAATGTAACTTCCTCCGATCTTAACATCATCCACCCCCTAGTCTCCGGTGGTCAGGAAATCCCTCAAGGCCATCTCCCTGAAACAAAAGGCCAGATCTCACACCTCCTTGTTACCCCTAGGAGGCTCAGTCCCTTTGTTCCCCTGAGACGTGAAGCAAACAATAAGCATACAGCAATATATCTGTGGAGCATATGAAACCAACATATGTGCCCCACATCCCCACAAATTATTAGACATTTTCATTTCACCTCTAATTACAGCTAGAATATGACTGTATATGCACAAGATACAAAGCAATTAAAATTAAAAAAATACAAAAAACTGAAGTTAAAACACTCAGCATTAAAAGAAAGGAGTATCTATTCATAGTTTCAAGATGACGTCACATGGCTGCCAATTACTATATGGGCAGTGTTATGTATATAAATTGGCTGTATTACTAAGATGGCGGTTGGGGTGGACATGGGCTAGACCGGGGTGGCTAACTACCGGTTTCCGGTGGTGACGCCACTTTGGGTATAAAGGAAGTGGGTGGAAGAGGCTCTGCCTCCTTCCTCGCGGGAGCCACCTGGCAAGCAGGTGAGTGCCGTAAGCCTCTTTATGTAAATAACTATCATTGTAATAAAACTCTGTAAACTACATTAGTTGTGCATTTGCTTTTACCCAATTATGGACACAACATTTGGCGACAAGGTAAAAGCGGTAATGGATAGGTCTGTTGCTGAGTTTCGGCCATTTCTGGAGGTCCCGGGCAGACTGACCGTGCCGTGACCTCATTGGTTCTCTACTTTTACCAACTACCTCGTGGTTTTGAACCTTGGCAAGCATGAGAGGCTTCGCGCAAGGGCTGTGTTAGTCCATAATTTGGGTACTGAAGGGCAGAGAGTATTCGAGAGCCTGGGGGGAGCTGATAGCTTCTATGGCTTTGTGGAGTTGATGGCGCGCCATTTTCGTGCTCCGGAGGATGCCACGGTCCTGCACATCCAGTTTCGACAGCACTGCCAGTGGTTGAGAGAACCAGTGATGAGGTTCACTGAAGATCTTCAAAGGCTGGTGAGGGGATGTGATTTTGGACGCCCTGAAGATCAAATGATTCGGGACCAACTAGCGGAACATGTTCGCTGTACAGCGGTCCAGTCCAGATTGTTGGACTATCCAGGGAGGTTGACATTGACCACGGCTATCGAGCTTGCCCAACGGTTCAAGGCAGCAGAGACCATCGGGAGAGACCTTCCTGAAGGGGCTTTTCTGGGTGAAGAGGAGTCTTGTGCTGAGGCACTATTTTGGGACCCTGGTGTTGGTGATGTTGGAGAGAATATGTACACCACCACTGTTAAAATACAGTCCGCCCAAGGTACAGTACACCACGTTGTTACGGTTCTGGGTCCCCTGTTCACCGCTATAAGGCCAGTGTGTGCCCAGTGAAAGGAAAGCGTTGTGGCAAGTGTGGTTTGTGTGACCACTTTGTCAGGGCATGCGCTAACTTCGAACGCAGGAGCCATAGGAAGGAACCAGGTGCTGCGCACGAGACTCCAACTATAGTACACATGGTCTCCCCGGACACAACGGGAAGGATCGGGTGTGACGTCATGCTTGACGGTGTCATGGTTCCACTGTTGGTGGACACTGGAGCAATTATCTCAGTGTTGAACTTGGCGACAGTGAACAGGTTGTTTCCCTATCGACAAATTAAACAGCAAGGAAGAGAATGTTATGGCTATGGCTGGAACAGACTGGCAGTTTTGGGGTTTGTGGAAATGGAACCCCGCTATAAGTCTGTTGTTGTGCTCCGAGCCCGCATTCACGTCACCGCTGGGGGGTTAACATCATCTTTTAATTTTGTTTTGTGTCTATCTGGTCCTACGCATATAAAAGGAAATACACTTGATCTTGTTTTTACACTTGGTCTTAATGTGAATAATGTTCAGACTAAGGAGCTTCATGTGTCAGACCATTTTTGTGTTCTTTTTAATTTATCAGTTAAATCAGTCTGTTACACTGACAAGCAGGTAAAATGCTCTCGTGTCATTGACCAGTTTTCAGCTGTGAAATTTTCTGCTGCCTTTGACAGCAGTGTGGTTTTATCCTCTGATGACGACACTGAGAGCTTGGTCTGCTCTTTTAACTCACACTGTTCAAGCATCTTAGATGTAGTTGCTCCCTTTAAAACCAGGACTGTCCGTGTTGTTAATTCATCCCCCTGGTTCAATGATGATCTCCGTTGTTTTAGACGTAAATGTCGGAGGGTGGAAGGACTGTGGAAGTCCACTAAACTTGAGGTGCATCGATTGTACCTTAAGGAGCTGTTAATTGAATTTAACAATATGATAAAAATGGCAAGAACTTCTTATTTTTCCAACATCATCTCCTCCAACAGTAACAATTCAAAGATCATCTTCAGTACAATAGACAGTATAGTTAATCCTGTCAGTTCTGCTCCCCCTGTTTATTCATGTAATGACTGTAACAAGTTTCTTTCCTTTTTTGTTGACAAGGTCACTGCTGTTAGGGCTGGTTTTACTCATTCCTTTCCCCTAATCCTTGATTGTCCTAACAGACAGGCCTTTTTAAGTGATTTTACCCCAATTTCTTTTGAGGATTTGTTAGTGTTGGTGAGTTCCATGAAATCCTCCTCCTGCGTCTTAGATATTTTGCCTTCCTCAATGTTAAAAGAGGTAATTGGCTCAGTGGGTACGTCTTTGGTTTATATCATTAATAGTTCACTTGAATCTGGTTATGTACCTTCGTATTTTAAACATGCAGTTGTGCAGCCACTTTTAAAAAAAACCTAACCTTGATCCATCTGTTTTTAAAAACTTCAGGCCAATTTCTAAGCTTCCTTTTATTTCTAAGCTTTTAGAAAAAGTTGTTGCCAAGCAGCTCACTGACTTTCTGATTGAACATAATATTTTTGACAAATTTCAGTCAGGCTTTCGTCAGAAACACTCGACAGAGACCGCTCTTCTGAGGGTGTCAAATGATATTTTAATGTCATCAGACTCTGGCAAATGCTCTGTTTTAGTGTTATTAGATCTTACTGCAGCATTTGATACTATTGATCATTTTATTTTGTTACAAAGGCTTAGAGATTGGGTAGGTATTTCTGGAAAAGCTTTGGATTGGTTTTTCTCCTACCTTTCTGGTAGGAGCTTTTCCGTGGCTGTTGGCTCTTATTCATCTGACTCTGCTCCTTTAACCTGTGGGGTGCCTCAGGGTTCTATTTTGGGTCCACTTTTATTTGCCCTTTATATGCTGCCACTTGGTTCTATTATCAGCAAATTTAAAGGTGTGTCTTATCACTGCTACGCTGATGATTTACAGCTACTTTTCTCTTTTAAGCCTGACCATGTTGACAATTTAAAAATTATTCATGATTGTCTGTCTGCAATCAAGGACTGGATGTCTAGTAACTTTTTGCAACTTAATGCTGATAAAACTGAAGTCCTTATTGTAGCACCTGATAATCTAATTCCTAAGTTGATTAATAGCTTTGGTTCATTAAGCTCTAACGTACGGTCTATTCTAAAAAATCTTGGTGTCATTTTTGATCAATCAATGAGTTTTGATCAGCATGTCAAATCTCTGACCCGGAGTTGTTTTTTCCACCTTAGGAATATATCCAAAATTAGGTCATTGGTTTCCTACACTCAATTAGAAATCATTATTCATGCCTTTGTTTCTTCACGTTTGGACTATTGTAATGCTCTTTTTACATGTCTTAGTAAATCCTCTTTACACCGCCTACAGTTAGTCCAGAACGCTGCTGCAAGATTGCTAACTAGGTCCAGTAGATTCTGTCATATCACTCCTGTTTTGGCCTCCTTGCATTGGCTTCCTGTAAATTATAGAATTGATTTTAAAGTTCTTGTTCTTACTTACAAAGCCATTCATGAAGAGGCACCTTTTTATATTAGTGACCTGCTCTCTCTACACCAGCCCAGCAGGTCTCTCAGGTCTTCTCATCAGAATCTATTGGTAGTTCCTAGTACTAGGCTCAAAACCAAAGGCGAAAGAGCCTTTGCTGCTGTTGCTCCCAGACTGTGGAACTCCTTGCCTTTTGAACTTAGATCTGCACCTTCCATTGGTGTTTTTAAGAAGCAACTAAAGACCCACCTTTTTAGCCTGGCTTTTTAACTATGTGCGGATTGTATTTTTATGTGCTTTTATTGTCTACTTTGTTTTACTGTTTTATGTGCCTGTTTTTATTTTGTTTTTTACCTTGTTAAGCACTTTGTGACTCTGTCTGTGAAAGGTGCTCTATAAATAGACTTATTATTATTATTAACATCATGGGGTGTAATCTCTTTTACAGCCTGGGTTTTTCAATTGGCAACGTGTCGGGTGAGGAGTGGTCGGGCTGCGGACTGTGAAGCCGTCCGACTCCATTGGTGGATGGCATGGCAGTGAGGGAATCGGACTGGCTGGACATGTGTCATGAGGGAGAGCACGTTCGGTGCCGCACAACGCTGCCTCGGGTTGGACCCAATGCTGGGTTTTCTGGTTCCCTGGATGAGGGTGTGGGATGGCACGATGGGACCCTAGAGGTGGCCTGTAATTATGAGGTCCCATGCCAGATCCCGAAGGGGCGAGATCAGACAGCGTGTTGATAAATCGCTCGGGAAGATGGTCTACCATGGACATGGCATGGACCGGGCCTACAAGTCGACCGGATTGGTGGTGGAGACCAGTCAGACCCAAAATCACCAGAGGAAAAAGACACGGGCTTCCCTGTGGGTCAGAGACATGGTGCGGCTCAGGGTTGAGGCCCAGATGAGAGGAGATCATGGTTCGCGCGAGCAGCGCGATGAGAGGACAAAGTTCTGGGTGGAGGCTGCTCGGAGTGATGGGTATCTGCGCTTGTCTGACCAGACCTGGAGGCAACCGAACGAGTTATGTTGAGTGGAGGAGAAGCGACGCATTGGGAGCCCTGAGGTCAAGAGACAGAAGTGGTTGGAGAAGGACCCGTCAACGGACTGAGAGCGCTGTTCTATCTTTATTTTCTGTTTGTTGTTTATATGTGCTTTTGCTCTAGTCCTGATGTGTTTGTTTTAGTGCTGGTGTGGTACCCCGATTTAATAAAAAAAAAAAGAAAAGAAAACGTTAAAGTGTGAAATGTAAGAAATGGGGTGTTTAATGACACCTCAACATCATCATCATCATCATAGCAGTCTGTTGGGGGCGACAATGACTGTTTCACCCAGGCCTTATCAGATTCCTCCTAACAGCTCTGTCCTTCTCCCTCCCCAACCAGGAACTCCCGACCTTGTCAACCTGGGCGACGTCCAAGCTGGTATGAGTTGCTTTCTGACTGACCATTTCATGAAACTGCTTGCAAAGTATTTGAGTACTGCTAGCTTTTGCTGGACTAGCGGCACATTCTTGGCAGATAGAGGTATTATCAGTGACAACAACAGGCCAAGACAAACTGACTCTGTTGCAGTGACTGACCAGATGATCGGTTTGTTTATCCCTGCTCTTTGTGTAGTGTATGTCATGATGCACCAACTGGCAAAAGTACACCACAGACCTTGCGACAGATGTGCTTATCTGCCAGGAAGACCAGTCTCACCCTGTGTAACTGGGAGTGGTCCACCACAGACCTGTGAAAGATTTTGTTTTTAGTTCTGCCAGGATGCCCAGTTTCACCCTCCACGCCCTCGGAAGGGCGGGGTTGCTAGTTGAGTCGCCGACAGCCCGACCCATGAGACGGGTAGTTCCGGGTTTCATGGTTATCCGGTAGCAAGCAAAGAAGTGCCTGACCTGACAAAATGACACCTAGAAGTTAAATTTTAATATTAAGGGGCCTGAAGTGTAGATGTGGGATTTTATTGGCTCGATGACTGTAGTTGAATGGATATGCTGAAATTGGATTTTACTAATGTGTTAGTTTTATGCCTAAGTTTGGGGTGGTGGGGTGTGTTTACTCCATTTAAGATGTCTATTTGTGCAGATTTAAATACCCAACGTTTAAAATGTAGTATGATGTACCCATTGTGGGGGTGAATGTTGGGGGAGCAGTAGTCATTGTGTGTTTTGTAATTTTGTATGTCTTCTACGTGGAGTTGCTCTGGGATTGTTTTAATTGAGAGACACAGCTTTGTTTGAATGTTTGGCGGCAGAATAATCTGCCTTGCCGTGTGGGGGTGCTGGTAGTCTACCTGGCCCCCTAGCCTTAGTTGTATGCATGGATAGGAAGTTTATTTGTTTCTCTAACAGAGTGTGAGTCGGGAAGCAAATTTGGGTGGGCTATCTGGGAGCTTGGTATTTTTGAAGGGGGGGGGGAATTGTTGTGTATGTAAATTGGCTGTATTACTAAGATGGCGGCCAGGTTGGACATGGGCTAGACCGGGGTGGCTAACTACTGGTTTCCGGTGGTGATGCCACTCGAGGCATAAAGGAAGTGGGCGGAAGAGGCTCTGCCTCTTTCATGGCGGGAGCCACCTGGCAAGCAGGTGAGTGCCGTAAGCCTCTTTATGTAAATAACTATCGTTGTAATAAAGCTCCGTAAACTACATCAGTTATGAATTTGCTTTTACCAAATTATGGACACAACATACAGCCATGTTGGCAGGAAGCTGCCGAGGGAATTCTATTTCATTAAAGCCGAAAATTATATAAAACTGATTCAAAACTGATGTAACTTTATATCCATATTTTGTATTGAAAGACCTTTAAAATGATATTTAATTTGGACAAAGTGCACAAAAACTGCCCCAGAAAAAGACGATTTTGGCTCGGTTGAAAACTCGCATTTATAGACATTTTTTAGAAAGTATGATTTCTAAGCTTTGCATTGACACCAGACACTCATGGAGCTTTTTTCCGGGACTTGCAACTAGCAAACAAACAGTCATGATTGATGACTTCTCGTGCCTAATGACGCGGTGCACATTAAGTAAATGGTAAATGGCATTCACTTATAAAGCGCTTTTATTCTCATCTCTTGATGACCAAAATGCTTTACAGATCCTGCTATCCACCCATTCACACACACATTCACACACTTTCAAGCTACAGGATAATATGAAGATTCAAAAATTACTATTTAGCCCTCCTTGCCAACTTCTTACCTGTGAACACAGCTGTGTCCACACAGGTGAGACAGAAAATGTTTCATGCTCAGTGACGCAGATGCTTCTAATCATTCCGGCTGATTAGATCTCCGTACGGACCACACTTGGATCTTGCTCACTATTATATATGTAAATCGTGAACCAGTTATGAGACCGAGCGGTGAACTAGATAGGACTTTATTGTAGACTCACATGTAAAACAGAGGTGCTCCCTCTGGGCTGAGAGGTAGTCCGAGAGACTGCCCCTCTTCCACACAGCCCTCTTATACGACGTCACCACCCGCGTCACACCATAATATGTCCTACGAACAGCACTACATTCCTCCCCTTTCAAAATGGTCCAAAACACAAATACAGTTGAAACCATCCCCAATGTGGAACCTGGATCACGCACTAAAATAAACATAAGTATATCAAAACCTATAACAGTCACACAAAACAACTAAAACTTGGGGGAAACAGGTGGACTACTGTTCCACCCCTACACAGCTAGATGGATTATTCTGCTGTCTTTGCTAAAACACAGTCTTTTAAACCTAAAATCGAGATGCTCCTAAAATAAATAACATAAAACAATCCCCATAACAGAACATATATACAAACAGGTTGAACCATCATCAACAGATCCCATAAACAACTTAAATAATTCCTATTCCACATCATGTATAACTACCATAACCCGGGAATTTTACATACTGATAACATGCAGTAAACACATTGCCCCCCAAACTACCAGTCAGTCCCAGTAGAGAAACCACTCCCCCAGAGACCCGTCAGGTGGGTCTCGTCAGGAGCATCTTCTTCTCTTCGCGCCCGGAGATGACCCACGCCAAAACCCAGAAACCTCCTTCTCATCATTTGTGCACCGCAGCTCGTTGGGATGTCTCCATGAACCGTCAGACAGATGAAGGTAACTGTCCACCTGAGCAGTCATCGCCTGCAGCCGTCCCTGATCTTCCCGTTGTTTGTACTTGCCATGAACTCCTCTCGAAGGGGCCCTGGGTCCCTGGGTCGGCCCACATCAATGACCCCCTGAGGAGCCCAACTCAGCTTCCAGTGTCCCTGTGTGGCGTGTCATTTTATCGTGCCAGCTGGTTCTGCCCCGCTCGCTTTCATTTCAGATGCCGGCAAAGCCGTTGTGACCCCTTGCTTCTCAGTACCACGCAGCCAAACTCCAGAAGCACAGTGGGTCAGCCACTCAACATCACCTACCGTCACGGGCGTCCCACCGCGTCGCTCAGTTCCCTCAACTAGGGTTACTTGGGCGCTGACACCGGAACCCTCCTGCAATGGGCCTGAGTAGAATTGGTCCTGCTCCTTGTCCAGATTGCTAGGCAAAGGTTCGTCCCACACAGCTCCATCCATCATTTGAGGAACCAGCCAGTCCCACAGACCACAGCCTGACCGCTCTTCTCCAACCTGAGACTGTGGGAAGGAATGCCACATGATTTCCCAATCAAACACCGATCTCACCGCTCCCGTGTAAACCAGCAACGGCACCGTCACTCAATCCAGTTCCACCATACAGAAAGAACAGCTGTTGCTGTTGATACACTGCAAACAACTGTGGGAGGCGAAATGGGGAGATCCTCTATGTGTCTTGGATCTCCTCGCTCAAACCCGTAACATGCCCTGGCAAAATGATGCAAGAATCCACACGTGCCACAGTATCGTCTTCTCTCTCTCTCTAGCCTTATAGCAGAGCTTAGTGGACCCACAACCCAAACACCTGGGTGATTCTGCGGTGGGCCTTAGCTTCACAGCCTCGCTTTCCTGTTCGCTATCATCGCTGTCCGGGTCCACAGTCTGCGCTGTTAATTGTGATTCAGAGCGATGCAACGTAGCTCTCTTACCAAGGTCACGTGATAGACTGTCCACTGCTTCACACTGCTGAGCTAACTTGATAGACTTGGGTAATGTCAGCTCGCCCGAGTACGTAAGGAGCTTTGACCTCGTATTGTACACAGGCAAACAGCATGTTACGCCAACTGGTCGCGGACCATCTCTTCCTCCAATGCTCCAATCTGAAAGTCTCTGGCAAGCTGACATAGGTCTGTTACAAACCACTGCACAGACTCGCCAGTCCGCTGGCGGCACTGTCGAAACTGGATCCTCCGGACGATGATGTTTTCCGGGGTGCGAAAATGTCGCACCATTAGATCAACGTCTTCAAAGCTATCACTAGCACCAAAGGTAATAATGATACGCTGCCCTTCCATACCCAAACTATGAACCAATATCACCCGAGCCCATATCTTCTTCAGTTCACCAAGTTTCAGAGCCACCAAGTAATTTTGGAATGTGGCGAACCATCTCACCCAAGAGGCCCATAGCTTGCTGGGAAGCTCCAGAAATGGCCGAATGATAGTGACTCCCACATCTAATCCATGTTCTTCTTTCTTTTACCCTCGTCGCCAACTGTTATGCATGTAAATCATGACCCAATGACGAGACTGAGTGGTGAACTCGATAGGACTTTATTATAGACTCACAAATAATACAGAGGCACTGAGGTGGTAAAAGAGACTGCCCCTTTTCCGCACAGCCCTCTTATACTCTGGGTGATGTCACCACCCTTGTTACACCATAATATGTCCTTCGAACAACACTACACTCACCTCCTGTTTCCTTTCCGATGAAAGAAGTCTCCTGATAGGATATTTTCAGGTTTCTTTGATTATTCTATAGGATTTTAATTCAATTCAACTTTATTTATATAGCACCATTTCACAACAAAAGTCATCTCATAGCACTTTCAACTGCAGGGGAACCTCCACAGTTGCAGAAGGACCCCAGCAATCAGGCGATCCCCTGTGAGCAAGCACTTTGCGACAGTGAAGAGGAAGAACTCCCTTTTAACAGGAAGAAACCTCCAGCAGAACCAGGCTCAGGGAGCGGCACTCATCTGCTGCGACTGGCTGGGGGGTGAGGGGACAGAGAAGATGAAAAGAACAGACATGTAGAGAGCAAACAGCACGATGGGGACTCAGTCTATGGGAGAGAACAAACAGATGTTAAGATAAGACAAGATAAGATAAGATAAGATAAGATAAGATAAGCATTTATTAGTCCCACAATGGGGAAATTCCCGGATTGCAACAGCACAGGGATAGCAACACTCAGACCAATAATTAAGAAGATACGAAAAATATAAATAAGAGCAGTGGATATACATACATACACATAAGTATATAAATGTATATACAAAGTGCGGAGCATTGTAGCAAGATGGAATAAACAGCATAACCGTCTACTTAGTTATCCTATATAGTATGAATACAGTGATTCCTCGCTACTTCGCGCTTCACCTTTCGCGCCCTCAGTGCATCGCGGATTTTTCAAAAATATTCATCAAAAATTCAAAATTGAGAAATAATGGGCGGGCGCTAGCAGAAGGCAGGGAGACTACATTAGACCATCAGATATCAACACGGAGAGCCGCACAACTCAAAAAATCCACCTCTCTGTTCGCTGTTCTTGTGTTGGCTCGGCTCAGAAATCTCGCAAGCTGATTGGCCGAGACGTTTCACCCCACAAGCTGATTGGCCGAGACGTTTCACCCACCTCCTCTCCCTGCCGAGCGCCCATGAAGGGAAGGAAGACCGCATTCATTGCTCTTTATTGCTCGTGTTACGTAGTCTCGCCGCGTGGAACTTTTTGCTGTTCTCTTGTGCCATTTTGTGCGAAATAGTCTTCCCGTCGAGCCACTACGCTGCCTCCTGCAGCTTCTCCAGCTCTACCGGAAGCTGCCCTCGATGATCCTGCGCCTCTAGCACCTGACGATGAGGCGTCACCTGAGGAGCAGTAAAGCTCTCATTAACCTGTGAAGTAAAGCATCTTTATCTTGAGTTACGTATCTTGTTATAAGAATAAAAGAGTTCTAAAAACATATTTATGTACACTTTATTTACATCTACGTATGTATGTACACGTACACACACACACACACGTATCATATGAGAGAGAGAGAGTGAGAGAATGAACGTATGTATTATTTATGGATGACGTCATTAGGGGTGACGCTACTTCGCGGTTTTTCACTTTTCGCGGTCGGTTCTGGAACCCATTAACCGTGATAAGTGAGGGATCACTGTATGTACCCATACATATTGTCACCCTCCGTAGCGAATGATGTTGTCCTAGTTGTATACTGGATGGGACCATTTGTTTAAGTCTGTTGCGTCTTTTGCATTCAATACTAGAAGGTCGTCACTTTTTTTGCTATCTCTGCGAGCAGCCCTGCTTAGGTTATACAGTCTGACAGCCGTAGATAGGAAGGACCTGCGAAACCTCTCGGTTGCGCACCTAGGAGGATGTAGTCTACTGCTAAATGAGCTCTTCAGTGCGTTCAATATGTCCTGCATAGGGTGGGACTCGGACTCCAGCAGAGATGACAGTTTAGCCACCATCCTTTTCTCTCCTATCTCCTCCACTGGGTCAAGGCGTTGCCCCAGGACAGAACTAGCTTTCTTGATCAGTTTGTTTAGTTTCTTCCTATCAGCTGCTGTAATGCCGTTGCCCTAGCAGGGGCAACAGCAACGGTTAATGACCAGCAAAAAAAATAAATAAATAAATAAATAAAAAAAATTAATTGAGAGTGAAGAAGGGAGTGAGGCCCAGTGCATTACTGGAGGTCCCCCAGCTGACTAAACCTATTAGCAGCATAACTAAGTGAGGGTTCAGAAACACATGATCCCTCCCCAATTGTAGGCTATATCAAAAAGGAAGCTTTTAACCCTTTTCTTAAAAACAGAGATCCAGTCTGACTCCAGAATCCAGATTGGCAGCTGGTTCCATAGGAGAGGAGATTGATAACTGAAGGCTCTGCCTCCAATTGTACTTTTAGAGATTCTAGTTATTACAAGTAATCCTGCATTTTGAGAGCATTGTGCTCTGTTAGGATAATACAGTAGTATCAGATCTGTTAAATAAAAAGGGGCCTGATTGTTTAGAGCTTTGTAAGTAAGAAGAAGGATTTTAAACTTAATTCTAAACTCTATGGGAAGCCAATGAAGGGAGGCCAGAACCGGAGAGATATGAGCTCTCTTTCTAGTACCTGTTAAAACTCTTGCTGCAGCATTTTGGATCAGCTGAAGACTTTTTAAAGATGTTTTAGGACAACCTGATAATAAAGAATTACAATAATCTAATCTTGAGCTAACAAAAACGTGGATTAGTGTCTCAGCATCACTCTGAGACAAGATGCTCCTAATCTTGGCAATATTACGCAAATGATAGAAGGCAGTCTTAGAAACAAATTTAATATGTGAATTGAAAGACAGATCTTGATCAAAAATAATTCCAAGGTTCCTCACAGAGCTATTAAGAGAAACAGTTAACCGCATCCAAACTGAAAGTTTGATTTGGACAGGTATTTCTAAGGGTTTTTTTTGACCAACAAGAATGACTTCAGTCTTATCTGAATTTAATAGCAGGAAATTACAAGTCATCCAAGCTTTGATTTCCTTAAGACAGGCTTCCAACTTGGCTAATTGATTACTATCATCTGGCTTCAGTGAAAGGTATAAATATGTGTCATCTGCAAAATAATGAAAATGTATAAAGTGCTTTCTAATAATGTTGCCTAACGGAAGCATATATAAACTAAAAAGAGGACAGCCTAGCACAGATCCCTGTGGAACTCCATGACTGAGCTTTGAGTTGAAAGAAAACTCATTATTGATATGAACAAACTGGAACCTATCAGATAAATAGGATCTAAACCATTGCAACAAAGTCCAACATAGTGTTCTAATCTATCAAGTAGAATATTATGATCCATAGTATCAAAAGCTGAACCAAGATCTAAAAGGACAAGTACAGAAACAAGTCCATTATCAGATGCGATGAGGAGGTCGTTAGTGACCTTTGCTAAGGCTGTTTCAGTACTATGATGGATTCTAAACCCAGATTTAAACTCTTCAAGTAAACCATTTCTCTGCAGGTGGTCAAATAATTGCGTAGCAACAACTCTTTCTAAGATTTTTGAAATGAAAGGGAGATTAGAGATTGGTCTATAGTTAGCTAAAGCTCCTGGATCTAGCGATGGCTTTTTGAGTAAGGGTTTAGTTACAGCCATTTTAAAAGCCTGCAGTACATGGCCTAAAGTTAATGAAGAATTGCTTATATAAAGAATAAAGCTACCAATAAGTGGGAAGACTTCTTTAAATAACCTGGTAGGAATAGGGTCTAAAAGACAAGTTGAAGGCTTGGATGAGTAAACTACTTTGTCTAACTCTAAAAGGTCAGTAGGAGTAAACTTATCAAGACAGATATCAGTTGAAGGAGTTGTAGTAGTTACTGTATTTAAGTTAACGGTGGGAAGAATCTGATTGATTTTAACTGTGATGGATGAAATTTTATTATTGAAAAAGTTCATAAAGTCCTGACTAGTAAGCTCAAAGGGAATGCTAGGATTGATAGAGTCCTGACTCTTTGTCAGCATGGCTACAGTACTGAAAAGAAACCTGGGATTATTCTTGTTCTCTTCTATTAATGTAGAATAACTCGTTCTAGCTTTTCTAAGAGATTTTTTATAAATTAAAAGATGATTTCTCCACGCTAAATAGATTTCATCTAAATTAGTGGAGTGCCATTTTCTTTCTAATTGACGAGTCTTCTGTTTTAAGCTACGAGTTTCTGTGTTGAACTAAGGAGTTAGAAATCTCTGATTAGACTTTTTCTTTTTTAACCCCTTGCACTCCGTTCAATTTCCCTAAAAACACCAAAAAATAACGTGCCCAAAGTAAATCGAAAGCTGTTCTTCAACCCTTTGCAGCATCTTCATGGGGTTGGTCTCATTTAAAAGAAAACACTTTGAATTTTTTGACAAAATAGTCATAATCTCTCTAAGTGCTCCGGCAACTGAGTTACAGTCATCTAAACATACTGAACTTGAAGAAAGTAAATTTGGCCTGGGTGTTTTTTTGGATACAAATGCTTGCCAATAACACACAGCTTCAGATCCGGGCTGGAAAATGCAACAGAAATGTAGAACCAAGTGTTATCCAGCTGAGGTCAAAATTTTCTAACAATACCACAAAAAATGAATATATTACACAGCTTTTTCCTCAGGTAGTTCCCAGGCGTTTTTGAACTGTGCCAAATTGCGCCAAATGGCACAGTTTGGAAAAACGTCTGTAACTTTTGAATGATTCAATATAGAAGCTTCATCTTGGGCTCTAATGAAAGGTGACACTCAGTGCTGTGTGTGTGTGTGTGGGGGGGGTGGGGGTTGCCCCCCCCTCGCTACAGAGGACGGACATCGGCCATCGCTATGTCCTCCACCAAGGGAAAATCCCCCCCCCCCCCCCGGAGAGAAGGGATCATTGCAGTCATACCTAAACCTGAAAAGGATAAACTTGTCTGCTCCAACTACAGACCAATCAGTGTGTTAAAAGGAACTCCGATTATATTGGCATGTTAGCTCTATATGCTTTATTTTTATGTTAGTAACATAACTATAAGCTTGGGATCAGTCCGCCAAGGTCTCCGCCTTTGACCGCCACCTAATCTACATAGCACTGGACCCCCATGATCCCTCCTGCAGGTGGTGAACCCGCTGGAGGGCGGACCCATGTAACTCCTTCGGGCTGAGCCCGGCAGGGTCCCATGGGTGGAAACCCGGCCACCAGACGCTAGCCTTCGAACCCCTCCCACAGGCCTGGCTCCAGGGTGGGGTCCCGGTAACCCCATACCGGGCGGGGTACACTGAATCCTTGATATACAATTTATCATGAGAGTCTGTTGGATCGTTCTCAGTCTGGCCCTTCACCCAGGACCAGTTTGTCTTGGGAGACCCTATCAGAGGCAAATTGCCCCCGGACAACATAGCTCCTGGGATCAACTGGGGCACGCAAACCCCCCCACCACGATAAGGTGACAATCCATGAGGAGGACTTCGTATTGCCAACACTCGGTCGGAGTCATTCCCAGTGAGAGTTGGACTCTGCCAGGGCTGCCCTTTGTCACCGATCCTGTTCATAATTTTTATGGACAGGATTTCTAGGTGCAGCCAGGGAATGGAGGGTGTCATGCTTGGTGAACACAGGATCTCATCTCTGTTGTTTGCAGATGATGTTGTCCTGTTGGCTTCATCCAGCAATGACCTACAGCTCTTGCTGGGACGGTTTGCCGCTGAGTGTGAAGCGGCTGGGATGAGAATCAGCACCTCCAAGTCCGAGTCCATGGTCCTCAGCCGGAAAAAGGTGGATTGTCCTCTCCGGGTTGGGGACAGGCTCCTGCCCCAAGTGGAGGAGTTTAAGTATCTTGGGGTCTTGTTCACGAGTGAGGGGAAAATGGAGCGAGAGATCGACAGATGGATTGGAGCAGCATCTGCAGTGATGCGGACGTTGTACCGGTCTGTTGTGGTGAAGAGGGAGCTTAGTTCTAAGGCAAAGCTGTCGATTTACCAGTCAATCTACGTTCCTACTTTCACCTATGGTCACGAGCTTTGGGTAATGACCGAAAGAACGAGATCGCGGATACAAGCGGCTGAAATGAGCTTTCTCTGTAGGATTGCTGGACTCACCCTCAGAGAGAGGGTGAGGAGCTCAGTCATCCGGGAGAGGCTCAGAGTAGAACCGCTGCTCCTCCACATTGAAAGGAGTTAGTTGAGGTGGTATGGGCATCTGATTAGGATGCCTCCTGGACGCCTCCCACTTGAGGTGTTTCAGACATGTCCCACTGAGAGGAGACCCCGGGGCAGACCCAGGACTCGGTGGAGAGACTATGTCTCCCAGCTGGTCTGGGAACGCCTTGGTATCCCCTCTGAAGAGCTGGAGCAGGTGGCTGGGGAGAGGGAAGTCTGGGCTTCTCTGCTTGAACTGCTGCCTCTGCGACCCAGACCTCCGGAAAAGCGGTAGAAGATGGATGGATGGATGGATGAATGGATGGATGGATGGATGGACATAACTATAATATAATTTTTTTGAAAATAATTCCCAGTTTTATATATTTTTAAAAAACTTTATTACGATGTAAATCACCATTTTTGTTTACGTCGCAATGCATTCTGGGTAGTGACATAGAATGGTTGCAGCCATTTTTTCTCTTATACAAGCCAAGAAGCGAAGTTCCTAACTACTGCCATTTGTCAGTGAAAATGCCACATTGCGTGTCTTTTGGATGTAATTTCCAATCAAAGCGAAATAAAGAGAGCGGGGTAAGCCTCCATAGCTTTCCTGAAGAGGGAAAGTGGAGGAAAAAGTGGGGGCGGCAGCGGCTCAGGAGGTAGAGCAGGTCGTCTAATAACCTTATGGTTGGCGGTTCGCATCATGCTCTCCCCAGATATCCTGCCGTTGTGTCCCTGGGCAAGACACTTCACCCGCATTGCCTCCAGTGCCCATAACACTGGGTATGAATGTGTAAAAATGTTTAAATGCTCGGTGGTGGCCGGAGAGGCCGTTGGCGCGGATTGGCAGCCATATTTCCGTCACTCTGTCTGTAATCACGCGCTCTAGCGCATGCCTGATAAAGCTGACATATGTATTAATCATGCTATGATAAAGCACAATATCGCTCAAAGCGCGCGCATGAGACATGTCTGTGATCGCACGTTTGTGTTGACCGTTCCTGCCTTTCGTCTCCTAACTGTGGTTTTGGGACGCAGGGGAGATCTATCTTCCTCCGCGGTAAACTCCCGAGTAAACCTCACTCTTGTCAAAAAGGGATATGGTGGTACACAGAAGCACAGGCCGTTTTATTTCACCTTAAAATAATGCTTCCTTGAGCGCACGCTTGAGACACTCGTGGAGCGGAGAGACACTCGCGGAGAGGAGTGAAACTTATATATTGTTGATTTACTTCCAATAGAATGCTCAAACACAAACAATTGTCTACAAGCATGATGGGCACTGAACTGATCAACATGGACTCTGAGCAACATAAAGCAATTTCTCTGTTGCTTTCCCAGAATGCGGGTTGAACGTCCATAAGCAGCGCTCCACAGTCGATCCACTTTTTTTTTTTTTTTCTGACTGTTGCCAGCCAGATCTTCCACATGTCAAGCCAAGCGTGCGCTTTGAGCGATATCATAGCGTGATTAATACATACAGTGGGGTAAAAAAGTATTTAGTCAGCCACCAAATGTGCAAGTTCTCCCACTTAAAAGATGAGAGAGGTCTCCAATTTTCATCATAGGTATACCTCAACTATGAGAGACAAAATGAGAAAAAAAAATCCAGAAAATCACATTGTCTGATTTTTAAAGAATTTATTTCCAAATTATGATGAAAATAAGTATTTGGCAGTAACAGACATTCATCTCAATACTTTGTTATGTACCCTTTGTTGGCAATGACAGAGGTCAAACGTTTTCTGTAAGTCTTCACAAGGTTTTCACACATTGTTGCTGGTATTTTGGCCCATTCCTCCATGCGGATCTCCTCTAGAGCAGTGATGTTTTGGGGCTGTCGCTGGGCAACATGGACTTTCAACTCCCTCCAAAGATTTTCTATGGGGTTGAGATCTGGAGACTGGCTAGGCCACTCCAGGACCTTGAAATGCTTCTTATGAAGCCACTCCTTCGTTGCCCGGGCGGTATGTTTGGGATCATTGTCATGCTGAAAGACCCAGCCACGTTTCATCTTCAATGCCCTTGCTGATGGAAGGAGGTTTTCACTCAAAATCTCACGATACATGGCCCCATTCATTCTTTCCTTTACATGGATCAGTTGTCCTGGTCCCTTTGCAGAAAAACAGCACCAAAGCACGATGTTTCCATCCCCATGCTTCACAGTAGGTATGGTGTTCTTTCTCCTCCAAACCTGACAAGTTGAGTTTTTACCAAAAAGTTCTATTTTGGTTTCATCTGACCATATGACATTCTCCCAATCCTCTTCTGGATCATCCAAATGCTCTAGCAAATTTCAGACGGGCCTGGACATGTACTGGCTTAAGCAGGGGGACATGTCTGGCACTGCAGGATTTGAGTCCCTGGCGGCGTAGTGTGTTCCTGATGGTAGCCTTTGTTACTTTGGTCCCAGCTCTCTGCAGGTCATTCACTAGGTCCCCCATGTGGTTCTGGGATTTTTGCTCACCGTTCTCGTGATCATTTTGACCCCACGGGGTGAGATCTTGCGTGGAGCCCCAGATCGAGGGAGATTATCAGTGGTCTTGTATGTCTTCCATTTTCTAATAATTGCTCCCACAGTTGATTTCTTCACACCAAGCTGCTTACCTATTGCAGATTCAGTCTTCCCAGCCTGGTGCAGGTCTACAATTTTGTTTCTGGTGTCCTTTGACAGCTCTTTGGTCTTGGCCATAGTGGAGTTTGGAGTCTGACTGTTTGAGGTTGTGGACAGGTGTCTTTTATACTGATAACGAGTTCAAACAGGTGCCATTAATACAGGTAACGAGTGGAGGACCGAGGAGCCTCTTAAAGAAGAAGTTACAGGTCTGTGAGAGCCAGAAATCTTGCTTGTTTGTAGGTGACCAAATACTTATTTTCCACCATAATTTGCAAATAAATTCTTTAAAAATCCTTCAGTGTGATTTTCTGGATTTTTTTTTTCTCATTTTGTCTCTCATAGTTGAGGTATACCTATGGTGAAAATTGGAGACCTATCTCATCTTTTAAGTGGGAGAACTTGCACAATTGGTGGCTGACTAAATACTTTTTTGCCCCACTGTATGTCAGCTCTATCAAGTTTTGTGGGATGTGTCTGGTGCGTGTGTTTGGATGGGGCAGCTCGGTGCCTGGACGTGAGTGAGTGGGAGCGTTTGCGCAGCCGAGGCGCGCTCCCCCCCCCCCTTCCCGGTGTGTGTGGTATAACCTGGAGAGTGAATGGTGTGTGATTTGGTGCAGATAAGTAGAAAGAGCGAGGCGACCGGAGCAGGTAGAATTTGTTGCTGACAACAGTGCGGTATATAAATAAAGCCTCAACGCTTCAGCAAAACGGCCTGTGCTTCTGTGCACCACCATCTCCCTTTTTGACAAGAGTGAGGTTTACTCGGGAGTTGAGCCCGGAGGAAGATAGATCTCCCCTGCGTCCCAAAACCACAGTTAGGAGACGAAAGGCAGGAACGGTCAACACAAGCGTGCGATCACAGACATGTCTCATGCGCGCGCTTTGAGCGATATTGTGCTTTATCATAGCATGATTAATACATATGTCAGCTTTATCAGGCATGCGCTAGAGCGTGTGATCACAGACAGAGTGACGGAAATGTGGCTGCCAATCCACGCCAACAGCCTCTCCGGCCACCACCGAGCATTTAAACATTTTTACACATTCATACCCAGTGTTATGGGCACTGGAGGCAATGCGGGTGAAGTGTCTTGCCCAGGGACACAACGGCAGGATATCTGGGGAGAGCGTGATGCGAACCGCCAACCATCGGGCTATTAGACGACCTGCTCTACCTGCTGAGCCGCTGCTGCCCCACTTTTTCCTCAACTTTCCCTTGTAGTTAGGAACTTCGCTTCTTGGCTTGTATAAGACAGAAAAAACGGCTGCAACCATTCTACGTCACTACCCAGAATGCACTGCGACGTAAACAAAAATTGTAATAAAGTTTTTAAAAAATATATAAAACTGGGAATTATTTTCAAAAAAAATTAAATTATAGTTATGTTACTAACATAAAAATAAAGCATATAGAGCTAACATGCCAATATAATCAGAGTTCCTTTTAAATCAGGACTATAAACTTTTTACCGCCATCCTTGCCAAAAGGTTAGAAAATATATTAACAGACGTAATTCATTTAGACCAAACAGGTTTTATAAGACAAAGACAGACACAAGATAACATTAGACACACTTTACACATAATTCATCATATAAAAAAAATATAATTTTAATGTAGCCATACTGGGATTTAACGCTGAAAAAGCATTTGATTCGGTTGACTGGTCTTTCCTATATAGAATCTTGTCCAGTTTCAATTTTCATAACAACTTCATTAGAACTATCCAGGCATTATATAAAAAAACCAACAGCTTTTCCAACAGCAAATTATCATCATCTTTTGAACTGGAAAGAGGATGTCGTCAGGGCTGCCCCTTGTCTCCACTGCTCTTTGCAATCTTCATAGAACCTCTGAGCCAATGGATAAGACAGAATCAAAAAATTCAAGGTATTACACTTGGTCAGAAGGAACATAAACTAGCACTCTTTGCTGATGACATTTTAATATACCTGGGGCAGCCAGACACCTCTTTTCCAGAACTAATTGTTATGACAAGAGCCCCGGTTCTGATCGCACTCGGGCAAAGTTCTTCTCGCTGCCGGCCTTGACAGCTGCAGCCTGTATTCTGGCCTCACCGGGCTCTTATTGTGAAAGTGCTCGGTGGGGCTTCCGCCTGTCAACGGCCGGTCAGCTGTTTGTCATTACCGTCGTTAGTGCTTTGCCCTTTTAAGCCCGGCACTGATGACGGTAAGACACAGGAGTATCAGTCGACATTGGGTCAACGTTACATGAGGATTGCTTGTGTGTCTTCATCCTGCCAAGCCCTGGGTCTGCGCCCCGTCATACTTGTGAGTGCCGCAGACCTTCATGTCAGGTTCGTCATCATAGCTTTGTCACAGTTAGCTCGTAGCGGCTGGGTTAGCCCTACGAGCCCAAGTCTCCTTCTTGTGTGTGTTTGCCCTTATGGGTTCATAGTTGTGTTTTGTCACGTCTGTAAATAAATAACATCTTAGCCAAACTCTCTGGTGAACTCTGTGGCGTCTCTTGGTGATCCGCGAGGATCACCACGACAGTATACTCCTGCCTGGTCGCCTAAACGGAGGCGCCGCATCGAGACGCCGTTTCACCGGGAGTTTGTGCTATAACTGGACTGTTGTTTCTTCTCGTTCGGGTGTCAACATCTGGGAGAATGCCGTCATCCGGGGAGCGCGGTCGGCGCCTGGACAAGGAGCTAGTGAGCGCGCTGGAATACGCCGATGGGGCGCTCCTTGCCGCTACATTCGACGACACCTCCAGTTACATGCGTTGGCATCTGAACGTCGCTGAGGAGTACCTGGACAACCTTCCCCTCGACTACGACGATCATCCGGAGGTAATATCGAGGTGGGAGGAACTCGCCGCTCAGCGCGAGGTTCTTCGTGGGCTGGAGGAGGAAGAGAGCGGGAAGCAGAGGAGGAGGCCTCCTCACTCCCCGGTGTTGGTGTCCCGATCCCGTCCCGGAGCAGGTCCAGGAGTACGCGCCGTCTGGGGGCCGACGAGGACTTCGGCGTAATGGCGCAGGCAACCCTCAGTGGAATCCCCGGCTGGACTCGCTGCCGGCGTATCCCATCAGCGAATCTCCGAGAGAGGCCCCACCTCGTTTTCCCAGGGGGCCCTCTGTCGCCATCCAGCGGGGAGAAGGAGGAACGACGTCCCCCACAGCAGGAACCATCTCTGCCCCAGGAGGAAGGCAAGTGCTCGTTTGTTTGTCACATCTTAATAATGATCTGCCTTGTCTGACTCCTGGGGGCAGAGTTCGGGGTTCGCAGCCCCCCGAGCTCCCTCCACCTGCTGTGGAAGAAATTATTAAACCCACTGCCTCTGTGTTCTCCCCCATCGAGCGGTCCACGACGCCAGGCCAGCGTCGCCGGACGAAGAGGGCCCCTGCAGTGCTGGTCAGCCTGCAACCGGCACTGCAGTCACGTCTTGGACGGAGGAGAGGAGCGGACTGCGGCCTGGAGCCTGAGCCGACGAAGAAGAGTCCCCGGGTTTCCTCGCCGGAGCGGTCCGAGCCAGTGGGTCAAGGGTTCCCTGCCTCCACGTCATACGGGTCGTCGGCGTGGACAACAGCATGGGAGGAACCTGAGGCTGCAGATGACATCGTGCCAGCTGCGGAGCCCGACGCAGCTGAGTCCGAGCCAGCTGACAAGAGTCGCCCGGAACCCGGATCGTCGGAGTCCTGGGTGGCAACGGAACCCGAGTGCAGGCAAGTGCTTCCTCTTATGTCTCTGTCCTTTTTTGTTGAGCATTTTTGCCTGCCTCTCGGGGAGACGAGTGAGGAGCAGCCGTCTGCTGCGCCCGAGCTCGTCTCGCTGGGTTCCGTTGCTACCGGTGATGTTGATCCCGGTTTTCCTGTCCCCGAGCTTTGTTTTAGTGTCACCGGTGGGGAACGGGTCGGTGTCACCGAGGTGGAGGTCCCAGGTTCGGGGGTGGAGTTCGTCAGCGGAGCTGCACTGGAGGCCCAATTGGGTCCCACCGCAGGGGCGGTTCCGGCCCAATCGGGGTCCAACATGGGTGCACCGGGGGCCCAATCGGGGTCCACCGCGGAGCTGGTTTCGACCCAATCGGGGTCCAACGTGGGTGCACCGGAGGCTCGATCGGGGTCCACCGCGGGTGCGGTTCTGGCCCAATCGGGGCCCAACGTGGGTGCAGCTGGGACCCAATCTGGGTCCAGCGGTGATGCAGCGCGAGCGTGGTCCATTGGCGGAGGAGGAGCTGCAGACCCTTCTTCGCGGAGCGGATTCTTGGCTCGTCCTGCTCATCGATCCCCTTTGAGTCATCGCTCCTATTCATCATCGCCGGGGGCCATGGGGGTCCCTGTTTGCTCGGCCCGGTTCTCCCGAGTTTTGTTCTCGTCAGGGAGGCCGCTGCGGGTTGTTGATGCCCTGGACTGGTGAATGACGGACAAAGGTCGGCCGCTGGAGGGACTGTTTCGCCGGTTCGGCGCCTCGGTTCGGCCACCCGACCTGTTATGCGTGTCATGGGGCTACCTAGTTCGACCACCGGAGAAGCAGACGTGCGGGACTTTGGACTCTGGTGAGCCACCTGGTCCGCCTCCTTTGACCATCGGTCGACATAAACTGTCGGGGGGTGGTAGTGGTCCCTGGGTTTGTCTCAGTATTTGTGCTTTTTTTTCTTTGTCCTGGTTATTTTGTATCTAGTGCTCATGCCTTGCAGTAGCCTTGCTGGCTTATGTATAGTCTGGGTAGAGCGTGTGGTGCTCTGTTTTTTTTTTGTTTGTTTCGTGTATAGTTTGATATGAGCGAGTAGTGCTCTGTTTTTTTTTTGTTTCATGTAGTCTGGTATGAGCGTGTAATGCTCTGTTTCTGTTTTGTATAGTCTGGTATGAGCGAGTAATGCTCTGTTTTTTGTTTTTTATGTATAGTCTGGTATGAGCGAGTAGTGCTGTTTTTGTTTCATGTTTAGTCTGGTATGAGCGAGTATGCTCTATTCTTGCATTTAATTTTTTTTCTGAACCTGTAGTTCTGATTTTTGTTTTCCCTTGTACATTTTCTTGTTAGTCTTGTCATTGTCTTGTATGTTTTTTTGTCTTGTTCATGGGTTGGTTTCTCTCCCTCCGCACCTTTCCCCCAACCTCCCACCCTGGGGGGGGGGGGGGGGGTTCCTTGGGGCGTTCGGAGTCCGCCCGTGGAGAGAGGGTACTGTTATGACCCAAGCGCCGGTTCTGATCGCGCTCGGGCTAAGTTATTCTCACTGCCGGCCTTGACAGCTGCGGCCTCACCGGGCTCTTATTGTGAAAGTGCTCGGTGGGGCTTCCGCCTGTCAACGGCCGGTCAGCTGTTTGTCATTACCGTCATTAGTGCTTCGCCCTTTTAAGCCCGGCACTGACGACGGTAAGACGCAGGAGTATCAGTCGACATTGGGTCAACGTTACGTGAGGATTGCTTGTGTGTCTTCATCCTGCCAAGCCCTGGGTCTGCGCCTCGTCATACTTGTGAGTGCCGCAGACCTTCATGTCAGGTTCGTCATCATAGCTTTGTCACAGTTAGCTCGTAGCGGCTGGGTTAGCCCTACGAGCCCAAGTCTCCTTCTTGTGTGTGTTTGCCCTTATGGGTTCATAGTTGTGTTTTGTCACGTCTGTAAATAAATAACATCTTAGCCAAACTCTCTGGTGAACTCTGTGGCGTCTCTTGGTGATCCGCGAGGATCACCACATGACACTAATCTCAGTTTTTTCAGAGTATGGAGAGTTATCGGGGTACAAATTGAACATGCATAAAACCCAAATTTTAACATTCAACTATAACCCAAATCAGTATTTACTAAGCAAATTCAAAACTAACTGGGTGATGAAATCTATGAGATATCTGGGGATCAATATCCCGAAACAACTCAACAAAATTATAACACTAAACTATGATCCACTGATGGCAAAAATAAAATCTGATCTAGCAAGATCGAATATGATGTGGTGATGTGAAAATGACGAGGCAGAGTTCTCTCTCAAAGTCAGCTTTATTTCACAACACCATCATCTCAAAGCACAGAAAGAGAATGACACAGTAAACTCTCGTCCTTAAATATCAGGAACTTCACCGATCACATGTCACACAGACCACCTTGCATTATATAGACAGTCACAATGCATTTCTCTCCATGATATCACTTCCACTGTCTCCAATGCATCCCTTCCTTAATCCTTTAATTGAACCCCCACAGTGTCAGGCCTTGCATACCAAAGCTAATATTCCTGCAGCTTCCTGCCTTTGTTCTGACCTAAAATGTGAGTCACAAAACAGGTCCCATGTGTGTGTCCACCACACAAAGCCCCCCCCCCCCCAGCATTTTAGACAAACAGAACAACAAGAGAATACACATCAGTCCACATGCTGTATAGGCTTCATCCTCCTGCCGTATCTGCTGTAGTTGGGATTCAACGTCTCTGCGGGGCTGTCCTGGGGGTTTGCTGTCTGGGTGTGGGAACCTTTTGTCAGCACCTGTGGGTGTTCTGGGGAAACATTACTCTGTGAAGCCCCCCACGGTGGTCTACCTCGCCGCGGAGCCTTCGCCAACAGCACCTGCTCATCTGCCACCACAAAAGCGGGTTTGAGTCTGTTTATGCCAATTCTCTCTTTCCTACCCCCCAAATATATCAAAAACTGCTTGTCCCCTGTTTCTAGCACTCTGAATGGAACCGTCATAAGGCGGTTGCAGCTGGGTTCGATGCGCATCGTGTCTAACAAAAACAAACTCTGCGTTCTTCAAAGTTTTAGGCACAAAAACGCGCGGAAAACTGTGGTGCGCGGGGCCGGGCACCGTGCTTGATTCTATGTTACTCCGCAACAGCTGAGAAGGGGAGACGTTTGGCGCAGGGTTATCTGGGAGAAACTCCCCAGGCAGCTGGAGTGGCTGCACAAACATGAGCTCCGCTGGGGAGGCTTCTAGATCCTCTTTAGGCGCAGAATGCAACCCCAATAACACCCACGGTAACTTGTAACTTGTAACTTGTAACTTCAATTTGTATCCGTCAGTGACGCTCTGAGAGCCGCTTTCAATGACCTATGAAAACGTTCGCATAACCCGTTAGCCTGCGGATTGTACGCGGTTGTGCGGTGAATTGTGACACCCAGGCTGCGGGCCATTGTCGACCCAAGCTCGGACACAAATTGAGGGCCTCTGTCGGACGTAATGTCCGACGGAACGCCGAAGCGCGCCACCCAAGCTGTTAAAAACACGCGCGCCACCTCATCGGCCGTGGTTGATGCCAGCGGGGCCAATTCAGGCCAGCGCGTGGTGCGGTCCACCATTGTCAGAAGGTGTGTGCACCCTTGTGACGGTGAGAGGGGGCCCACGAGGTCCACATGAAAGTGATCGAACCTCTTGGCCGGAATGTGAAACGGTTCCAAGGGAGCCCTTGTGTACCTGTGTACTTTGGCTCGGTGACACGCCGTGCAGGCTGCTGCCCACTCTGACTTGTTTGCGGAGGCTCGGCCACACAAATTTCTCACCCACCATTTTGACCGACGCGCGCACTCCAGGGTGCGCCAAAGAATGAACCGAGTCAAAGACGCGGCGGCGCCACACGGCCGGTACAACTGGACGCGGCCGTCCAGTGGAGACATCGCAGATTGGGGGGGCATACCGTCTTGCAGCACCCTGCTCTCCAGCCTTAACCCTGTTGGTCCAGACTGGAGCGCACGCACGTCCACGTCATTAACCTGCTCCGCGGCCATGGCTGCATAATCTACCCTTACGCTGACTGGGGCCGCCACGGCACGCGAGAGGCAATCTGCCACTACATTCAGTTTGCCCGCCACATGCTGAATATCAGTGGCAAACTCTGATATCGCGGCCAGCTGTCTCTGCTGCCGACCTGACCACGGTTCAGAGACCTTGGCCATCGCGAATGTTAGCGGTTTGTGGTCAACAAACGTGGTGAAAGCGCGTCCTTCTAGCCAGAACTGAAAGTGGCAGATGGCCAAATGGAGAGCGAGCAGCTCCCTGTCGAACGCGTTGTATTTACGTTCGCTATCGCGCAAGGTCCTGCTGAAAAAGGCGAGGGGCTGCCAAACCCTTGCTACATGTTGCTCCACAACCGCCCCTATGGCCACCTCTGATGCATCAGTGGTGAGCGCTATGCAGTCCGTTGGGTCTGGGTGTGCCAACAATGCAGCCTTTGCCAAGGCTGCTTTCACTTCCGAGAATGCTTGGTCCCGCTCCGGGAGCCACTCGACCTTATTCGCGGGGTTTTTTTTTTTGAGCGTGGCATACAACGGCTGCATGAGTTGTGCCGCGCGGGGGAGAAAACGGTTATAGAAATTCACCATTCCCAAAAACCCCTGCAATGCCCTGACCGTCTGTGGCCGGGGAAAATCTGCCACTGCGCGCACTTTGTCCGGCAGCGGAACTGCTCCTTCGGGGGAGACGCGGTGTCCTAAAAAATCGATCTGCGCCACCCCGAACTGACACTACTAACTAACTAACTAACTAACCTGCACTTATATAGCGCTTTTCTAGTCACAAAGACCACTCAAAGCGCTTTCATTAATGCTAACCCTCTATTCTAAGGGCCTATAGGAAACAGATATCTAGGGACAATTTAGAACAGCCAATTAACCTAACATGCATGTTTTTGGCATGTGGGAGGAAACCGGAGAAATCCCGGAGTAAACCCACGCAACACGGGGAGAACACTTCGCTGGGTTGATTATTAACCCGTGATCTCCCAACCTTTGGAAAACTGTGGCCAGGTGTTTTTCGTGTTCCTCCTCGGACGCGCTGGTTACTAAAATATCGTCCAGGTAGATGAACACGAAAGGGAGATCGCGAAGCACCGCTTCCATCATGTGTTGGAATGTCTGAGCAGCCCCTTTAAGTCCGAATGGCATGCGCAAAAACTCGAATAGGCCAAACGGAGTTATTACCGCTGTTTTGGGTATGTCCTGAGCGCACTGGGACTTGGTGGTAACCGCGGACCAAATCTATTTTAGAAAAAAGGCGCGCCCCTGCAAAATGAACGGAAGAATCTTGGATATGTGGGATTGGGTAGCGGTCGTGTGCTGTAGCATTGTTTAACCTGCAGAAATCCCCGCAAGGGTGCCATGATCCGTCAGCTTTCAGGACCATGTGTAGGGGGGAAGCCCCGGACTCTTTGAACGTCGGATAATGCCCAACCTCTCCAGGTTGGCGAACTCCTCGCGCGCTATGGCCAGTTTAACTGCGTCCAAACGCCGAGCTTTTGCAAAAACGGGCGGTCCGGTAGTGGTAATAAACTGTTGCCGAAAATGTGGGGACCGTGAGTGCTGGAAACTGAGTGAGCAGTGTGTGGAACTTACTGCCTGCTGCTGTGACGTTGGCTTGTGCTGTTGGCGGGGCCGCTCGCGCTGTACAGGGGATAGAATCAAAAGAAAGTGCATTAACCAGGTGCCTGTTAGCAAGATCAACCAACAAACCATGTGAGCACAAAAAATCAGCCCCCAACATATTGAAATTTACTGTTGCTACAACAAAAGTCCACTCAAATGTACGGCCGTGTAGAGACAGAAGCCGAGTCTTCTCACCAAAGGTCTTAATCACCGAGCCTTTCGCCGCTGTCACCCGGGGACCTCCGGAACCAGCCAGTCTGTCCGCGTAGGAAGGTGTGATGACACTCAACTGGGAGCCTGTGTCAACGAGGAACTGCCTCCCTGAGCGTGCGTCCGACAAGTAGAGCAGCTTGTTGATGGGCTGTCAGCAACGCTGGCTTTTAACAGCCGTTGATTGGCACCTGTTGGTCTGTGCGCAGCTGGAACTGATGACGCCAATGACGGCCCAGAGGCCGCCATGACAACACCGATTCTATATTAAGTTTTGTGACTTCCGACTGCCGGAGACGGATGTCATTAATGCCGGCGTGAATAACAATTGTGGAATATTTACAGTTACTTTTAGCCAGCATTTTCAAATTTGACTCAATGTCGCCTGCTCTGGCCCCAGGAATGCATTTGACTATGGCCGCTGGAGTCTCTCGGTTCACGTTTCTGACTACAGAGTCGCCAATGATCAGAGTTTTTTCCTCAGCGGGTGTGTCGCTGAGCGGGGAAGAACGATTAGAAACGTGAACAGGTTGGTGGTGTACCGGGGCTTTGCGACTAGGCTTCCTTCTCACCGTCACCCACCCAGTCTCCTCGCTGCTGAGGAGAGCCGGAGAACCGCTGACAGGGGGGCCTAAGCTAGCTAGCTCCGCTGCAGCTAAGGGGCGTCCGTCGAGATTAACTGGCGCAGACGGTGTTTCAATGCAGCGGAGCCGGGATTCCAAATCAGACAACCTCACCTCGAGCGCCTCAAAAAGACAACATTTATTACATTTACCGTTATCACTAAAAGAGGCAGAGGTGTAGCTAAACATCTGACAGAGCACACCAGAGGAGGAGAGGAAAGAGAGCTAGTAGCCATAGCTAGTGGCTGGAGAGCAAACCACATAGGCAGACAGCAAAACAGGAAGTGACGATACGTTACCACAAGGAAGTGACGATCCAAGATCCCAGTCTTTTAAAAACTGATAATGAATTTTATCTGGCCCCACAGCAGTGTCATGAGAGTTCCTTACTGAGAACAAAAGTTCTTCCATAGTGAAATCTTGGTTGTATGGTTCTGAGTTATCTGAAGAAAAGTTGATTTCTTTTTGTTCTTCTTGTACTTGTATGATTTGGAACGCAGGATGATAGTTTCCAATAGACGAATTTTTCTCAAACAATTTTGCTAAATAATTAGCTACAGTGGGGCAAAAAAGTATTTAAGATAAGATAAGATAAGATAAGATAAGCCTTTATTAGTCCCACAACGGGGAAATTCCAGGATTGCAACAGCACAGGGATAGCAACACTCAGAGCAACAATCAGAAGGCAAGAAAAAAACAAGCAAGCAAGAGCGGCTAATATACATATGTACATATTACTATAAAATAAATATATACACACACACACACAGACACACAGTGCAGAGCATTGTAGCTGGATGGAATAAATATATGAGTATATGAACACACAGTGCAGGGAAAAGCCAGTGTGAACACACAGTGCAGAGCATTGTAGCTAGATGGAATAAATATGTAAATATATAAACACCCACAGTACGGAGCATTGCAGCTAGGTGGAATAAATATGCAAGTATATAAACACACACAGTGCGGAGCAATGTAGCTAGATGGAATAATATGTAGATATATAAAAACACAGTGCGGAGCATTGTAGCTAGATGGAATAAATATGTAAATATATAAACACACACAGTGCAGAGCATTGTTGCTAGATGGGATGAAACAGCATAACCGTCTACTTAGTTATCCTACATGGTATGATTATGTGCCCATACATATTCTCACCCTCCATAGCGACCGGTATGTTCCTAGTTGTATGCCGGAGGGGACCATTGTGTAAGTCTATTGCATCTTTTGCATTCAAAAAACTATTAGTTTGTTACGTCTTTTTGCTATCTCTGCGAGCAGCCCTGCTTAGGTTGTACAGTCTGACAGCCGTTGGTAGGAAGGACCTACGAAACCTCTCGGTTGTGCACCTGGGATGATGTAGTCTGCTGCTAAATGAGCTCCTCAGTGCATCCAGTATGTCCTGCATAGGGTGGAACTCGGACTCCAGCAGAGATGACAGTTTAGCCACCGTCCTTCTCTCTCTCCTATCTCCTCCATCGGATCAAGGCGCTGCCCCAGGACAGAGCTAGCTTTCTTAATCAGTTTGTTCAGTCTCTTCCTATCGGCTGCAGTAATGCCACTGCCCCAGCAGACCACTCCAAAAGTGATGGCTGATGCCACCACCGTGTCATAGAATGACTTCAGCAGCGCCCCTTGTACACCAAAAGACCTGAGTCTCCTCAGCAGGAACAGCCTGCGCTGTCCCTTCTTGTAGAGTGCGTCAGTATTGTGTGACCAGTCTAGTTTATTGTTCAGATGAACACCCAGGTACTTATAGGATGTCACCATCTCGATGTCTGTTCCCTGTATATTTACTGGTGCTGTGAGGGGCTGCCCATGCCTGCGGCAGTCCACCACCAGCTCCTTAGTTTTCCTCGCGTTGATCTGGAGGCAGTTCCGATGGCACCAGTCCACGAAGTCCTGGATAAGCCCTCTGTACTCAGCTTCATCTCCATTGGAGATGAGGCCAACGATCGCAGAGTCATCAGAGAACTTCTGTAGATGGCAGTGTGTTGTGTTGTGTGAGAAGTCTGCAGTATAAAGAGTGAACAGGAAGGGAGCCAGCACCGTTCCCTGGGGGGCCCCCGTGCTACTGATGATCGTGTCGGACACACAGTCCCGGGTTCTTACAAACTGAGGCCGGTTCGTGAGGTAGTCCAGGATCCATGACGACAGGTGCTGGTCCACCCCTGCTCGCAGCAGCTTGTAGCAGCTTGTCCTTCAGCAGCTTGTCCTTAGTCAGCCACCAATTGTGCAAGTTCTCCCACTTAAAAGATGAGAGAGGTCTCCAATTTTCATCATAGGTATACCTCAACTATGAGAGACAAAATGAGAAAAAAAAATCCAGAAAATCACACTGAAGGATTTTTAATGAATTAATTGGTAAATTAATTAATTCATTAAAAAAAACTTTTTTTCCCCACTGTATTTCATATTTTGTCGTCAGCAGATTGCCCTGATGATTAATATATTGTATTTGAAGTCCATTCTCCTTACCCTTCATCTTTCTGATTAAATCCCAGATCTTTTTGGTAGATGTGTTGGATGTGAGGCTTGATACAAATTCCCTCCAGCTGTGTCTCTTTGCTTCATTGATGATCCTGCGTGCTTTAGCTTGACAAATTTTCAATCTGGTCAGGTTTTCTGTTGTTGGATGTTTATTGAACACCCTCTCAGCTTTTTTCCTTGCCTCAGTGGCCTTTTTGCAGTTATCATTAAACCATGGGTTGGACCTACGGAGTGGCTTTGCTGATGTTTTTGGGACAGTCTTATCTGCAATTGTAATTAAGGTTTGAGCAAAGCTCTGAACAGAGTGACAGTGTGGTTGAGGTTTTTGGCTGAATTTCTCTTTGCACAGAGAAACAAAGGAGGACCACTTTGCTTTTTTGAGTTGCCATCGCGGGGTTCTTCATTGCACATCCACTTCTGTAGATGTCAATACTATTGGAAAGTGGTCACTTCCACAAAGATCATCCAAGACCCGCCACGAGAATTTCAACACTAGCTCAGGATCACATATAGATAGGTCAACTGTAGTATAGGTTCCATGTCATGGGTGGAGGTATGTGTGAGACCCATCATTCCAAAGACACAGATCATTTTTAGCAATAAAATGCCCCAGTATCTTTCCTTTTGCATTTGAGCAAATTCGTCCCCACAGAGGATTATGACCATTAAAATCACCCATAAGGATGTATGGGGATGGCAACTGATTATGAAGGTCATCAAGATTTTCTGGTGTCACAATTATATCTGGTGGTATATAGACAGAGCATAAGGTTATTGCTTTATGCAAAGTTAGACAAACTTTCACTGCTTGTGAGTTGGAGACTAAAGCCAAGTGGCTGTGAATTAGGTTATTCCTTACTAAAATTGTTGAACCACCAGATGGATGATGTACATTTGGACCATATGTATTATACATAGTATAATGTTTCAGAGACATGGGATTGGTTGATGATAGGAGAGTTTCTTGAAGGCAAAAAGCAAGGGGATTAAAACTACCAGCTAAACGCTGCACTTCAGAGAAATTGGCCTTAAAGCCACAACAGTTCCACTGGATAATGTGGCTACCCACCATCAGGTAGGTAAAACAAAAGCACGCTCCTTATGCTTGCTTTGGGGGGAGGGGCTGTGACTAAGGCAAGTCGGGACTTCAGACATTTTTGCATCTTCTGGATTCCCATTCTTTTGCTATTTATTTTCTTGGCTTGATTTTGCCTGAGTCAAGGAGCTGGATTTTTTCTTTTCTTTTGATAACTGGTTTGGCTCTGTGGGCTTGCTTAGACTTTGACTTAAAGGTTGACTTATTGTAGTCTGGCTTTGAGTGCTTGTTTTACTTTTAACTGGGATTCCAGAATTTTTAATTCTACTTAATAATGAGGGCTTATCTTTAGTTAACCAGGTCAGATCTGTCTGGCACTCAGCAGGCTGCATCTTAGGTTTCACAAGAGAGGAGAAAGTCTTTAGGAATTTGTACTTTGGGAAACCTACCAGTTTATGTGCCTCAGGGTAGCTAATTTTCTTAGTACATTTGACAGTTTGAATTTCTTTTTCCTTGATCCAACAAGGACATTCCTTCAATGATGCTGCATGATTGCCTAAACAGTTACTACATTTGGGAGGTGATGTGCAGGCCAACTCATGCCTTTCCTCTCCACATTTGCAGCAGACTGGTTTATTCCTACATCCTGCAGAGCCATGGCCAAACTTTTGGCAGTTAAAACATTTCAACGGGTTTGGAATAAAGGTATCAACAGTTACACTCAAATATCCTATTTGGATTCTTTCTGGGAGTTGATGCCAGTTGAACGTCAGAATGTAAGTGCCAGTTTTTACTGTTCGGTCTTCTTTTTTAATGGTTATCCGCTTCACCTGTGTTACTCCTTGCTGTTGCAGTTCTGAGGCTATTTCATCCTCTTCCATATCGTGGAGTTCTCGAGTATGAATTACTCCTTTGCAGCTGTTTAGAGAAGGGTGAGGAAAAGCCTTCATTGGAACACCAGCCAGCACATTACACCGCAACAAATTTTCAGAATGGGATTTCTTTAAGCATTCCACAAAAATCTGGCCAGACTTCAGTTTTTTAACATCCTTAACTGACCCTGCAATACCTGAAATTCCTTTCTGTACAGCAAAAAAAAAAAGAGGCATATCTGATGAAAGTGACTCTAAAACAATAAGCCTCGGCCAATTATCACCATTTGAAAGAGCCATCCTGCTAATTCCTGGGTCATCCACATCGTCTTCCAACATTCGTTTTTTAGGGGTTTGTTTAGTAGCCATATTTGATAGAGTGTGATTCATCATCCCTGCTCCCCACCCTCCTTGGAGCCCTACAAGGGGATGCACAGAGCCGCGGACCTCCTGCAGGTTATGCACCAGGGATACAGGGATGGTATACTCAAGCAATAAAGCACAAAAGTGCAAATTACTCAGTTGACCCTCCGCCATAGGCTTCTGGGATTAGGAGATGTTATACTGCCAAAAGACATCCCAGAGTAGACCTTGACAAGCCGATTGATTGGACCGGGCCCTTCCAACCTCCCGTCTAAGTGAAGTAGGAGCCAAAGCACTGTGTTGGACTTGTGAAAGCCGCAGTAAGACACATTCCTCAAGAACCAGGATCTCTTCCTCCACTGACACGAGTCGCAACTCACGGCAAACAAGTTGCCCCATTTGTTACCTCATATGATCAGCAAAGGGGTGCTCGAAACCACTTTAACCCTTGGTCCCCTTAGGGGATTATGACGTACAAAGTTATTGGAGATTTTTACCGTAACCCTGGTAGGGGAGGCTAACAGGTACAAGTCCTTGCCCAAGGGACACCTGGGAGTATCAACGAGGGTTAAAAGGAACCCCGATTATATTGGTATGTTAGCTCTATATGCTTTATTTTTATGTTAGTAACATAACTATAATATAAATTTTTTGAAAATAATTCCCAGTTTTATAGATTTTTAAAAAAAACTTTATTACGATGTAAATGGCCATTTTTGTTTACGTCGCAATGCATTCTGGGTTGTGACGTAGAATGGTTGCAGCCGTTTTTTCTGTCTTATACAAGCCAAGAAGCGAAGCTACTAACTACTGCCATTTGTCAGTGAAAATGCCACATTGTGCGGCTTTTGGATGTAATTTCCAATCAAAGGGAAATAAAGAGAGCGGGGTAAGCCTCCATAGCTTTCCTAAAGAGGGAGAGTTGAGGAAAAGATGGGGCGGCAGCGGCTTAGGAGGTAGAGCAGGTCGTCTAATAACCCGATGGTTGGCGGTTCGCATGTCTGTGATCACGCGTTATAGCGCATGCCTGACAAAGCTGACATGTATTAATCACGCTATGATAAAGCATGAAATGGCTCAAAGCGCACGAGCGTGCATCAGGCGTTCAAACAGCCCATGGGCTTCCCCGCTACACATGGTCCCTAAAGCTGACGGTTTGTGGCAACCTTGTGGGGATTTCCGCAGATTGAACAACACCACAGCGCACGACCGCTACCCAATTCCTCACATCCAAGATTTTTCCGTTCATTTGGCAGGAGCGCGCGTTTTTTCTAAAATAGACTTGGTCCGCGGTTACCACCAAGTCCCTGTGCACACTGAGAACATACCCAAAACAGCGGTGATAACTCCGTTTGGCCTATTCAAGTTTTTGCGCATGCCATTTGGGCTGAAAGGGGCTGCACAGACGTTCCAACGCATGATGGATGCGGTGCTGCACGATCTCCCTTTCGTATTCATCTACCTGGATGATATTTTGGTAGCCAGCGTGTCCGAAGACGAACACGAAACCCACCTCACGGTGGTTTTCTGGAGGTTGGGAGAGCACGGTTTAAAAATCAGTCCAGTGAAGTGTCAGTTCGGGGTGACGCAGATTGATTTTTTTGGGGCACCGCGTCTCTCCCGAAGGAGCGGTTCCGCTGCCTGACAAATTGCGCGCGGTTGCAGATTTTCCCCGACCACAAACGGTCAGGGCGTTACAGGAGTTTTTGAGAATGTTGAATTTTTATAACCGTTTCCTCCCCCGCACAGCGCAGCTCATGCAACCACTGTACGCCGCGCTCAAAAAGCAGAAACCCGCAAATAAGATCGAATGGTCCCCGGAGCGAGAGCGGGCATTCTCGGAAGTCAAAGCAACCCTGGCAAACGCTGCGTTGTTGGCACATCCAGACCCAACGGCCCACATAGCGCTCACGAATGACGCGTCAGACGTAGCCATAGGGGCGGTCATGGAGCAGCGTGTAGCCGGGGCTTGGCAACCGCTCGCCTTTTTCAGCAGGACTTTGCGCGATAGTGAACGTAAATACAGCTCGTTTGACAGGGAGTTGCTGGCTCTCCACTTGGCTATTCGCCACTTCCAGTTCTGGCTGGAAGGGCGCTGTTTCACCACGTTCGTTGACCACAAGCCACTAACATTCGCGATGGCCAAGATTTCAGAACCTTGGTCGGGCCGGCAGCAGAGACAGCTGGCCGCGATTTCAGAGTTTACTACCGATATTCAGCATGTCTCGGGTAAACTGAATGTAGTGGCAGACTGCCTCTCACGCGCCGTGGTGGCCCCGGTCCACGTGGGGATAGATTACCCAGCCATGGCCGCGGAGCAGGTTAGTGACGCGGATGTGCGTGTGCTCCAGTCTGGACCAACAGGGTTAAGGCTGGAGTGCAGGGTGCTGCAAGACGGTGTTCCCTCCCTAATCTGCGATGTCTCCCCGGGGCGACCGCGTCCCATGGTACTGGCCCCGTGGCGCTGCCGCGTTTTTGACTCGGTTCATTCTTTAGTGCACCCGGGAGTGCGCGCGTCAATCAAGATGGTAGGAGAGAAATTTGTGTGGCCGAGTCTTTGCAAACAGGTGAAAGAGTGGGCAGCAGCCTGCATGGTGTGCCAACGAGCCAAAGTACACAGACACACGAGGGCTCCCTTGGAGCCGTTTCACATCCCAGCTAAGAGGTTCGACCATGTTCACGTAGACCTCGTGGGCCCCCTCCCGCCATCACAGGGGTGCACGCACCTTCTGACAATGGTGGACCGCACCACGCGATGGCCGGAGGTGGTTCCACTTGCGTCAACCACAGCCGAGGAGGTAGCGCGCGCGTTTTTAACAGCATGGGTGGCGCGTTTTGGAGTCCTGTCGGACATTACGTCCGACAGAGGCTGTGACAATGGGATGTCACCACTATTATGACTTCTTGTGTGTGTGATCATGTATATTTGTAATGGTAAATGTTATTATGATTATCTGTTAAAGTACACACATTTATTTGGAATCTGTCTTTGTTTAATTTCAATGCCCTTAGGAGATAATTGTATGGTTAATTGTTTTGGGTAGAATAATGAATGATAAATTATTTCGCATACCTTTGCCGACATGCTTCCTGTGGGTGTCCGGGCAAAAGATTCTGTCAGAGGGTGAATGCCTTTTATAGGACACCTGCAGGAAGGATACATGTCTGGTAAGTTAGGGGGTGGTGAACGTCAAGAGCAAAGGCGAGAAAAGGCGAGCAGGAGGCGAGGCAAATCCTTCTTTCAATTATTCCAATTTATTTCAATAAACTTACTGGTCAATAGTCCATGACATCCGACATGGTTCTCAAGCTTCACTTCAATATTACTGATCAACAATTCATCCTGATCTGATCATCTCCTTGCATCTGATGATCTCAAGATTGTGATCAACTGTTCTCTCATTTATCCTGATCCGTCACTGAACTCTGATTAACTGAACTCCTCTGAACTGAACTCTAGGTCACAATCATCACACCTGTTTTATTCTAACAGATAATTAGGGCTGATTAGCCCCTACCACAATCACAGGTAAAACAACAAATCCATCATTTACACATACCCAGTAATATATAAAAATACATAAATAATTTCCCCAGACATAGACAATATAAATATATAAATAACACAATAAATAGTCATATAAATAATTCCATAAATAAATACCTTAACCCCTATTTACAAATATTAAACCACCCCCTAACTTACCAGACATGTATCCTTCCTGCAGGTGTCCTATAAAAGGCATTCACCCTCTGACAGAATCTTTTGCCCGGACACCCACAGGAAGCATGTCGGCAAAGGTATGCGAAATAACTTATCATTCATTATTCTACCCAAAACAATTAACCATACAATTATCTCCTAAGGGCATTCAAATTAAACAAAGACAGATTCCAAATAAATGTGTGTACTTTAACAGATAATCATAATAACATTTACCATTACAAATATACATGATCACACACACAACAAGTCATAATAGTGGTGACATCCCATCGTCACAGAGGCCCTCAATTTGTTTCCGAACTTTGGTCAGCAATGGCCCGCAGCCTAGGTGTCACAATTCACCGCACAACCGCGTACAATCCTCAGGCTAATGGGTTAAGCGAACGTTTCCATAGGTCATTGAAAGCGGCTCTCAGGGCGTCACTGACGGATGCAAATTGGGTAGACAAGCTACCGTGGGTTTTATTAGGGTTGCGTTCTGCGCCTAAAGAAGACTTAGAAGCTTCCCCAGCTGAACTCGTTTTTGTGCAGTCACTTCGGCTGCCCGGGGAGTTTCTCCCGGATAATCCTGTGCCAGGCAGCTCCCCAGCTCAGCTGTTGCAGCGTAGTATTGACTAAGGCACGCTGCCAGGCCCCGTTCATCACAGTTTTCCGCGCGTTTTTGTGTGTAAAACTTTGAAAAACGCAGAGTTTGTTTTTGTCAGACATGACGCGCATCGCCCCCCACTGCGAACACCTTATGATGGACCGTTCAGAGTGTTGGAAACAGGGGACAAGCATTTTTTGCTAGATTTGGGGGGTAGGAGGGAAAAGGTTGGCATAAAAAGACTCAAACCCGCTTTTGTGGTGACGGACGAGCACGTGCAATTGGCAAGGGCCCCTTGGCGCAGAAGACCCCACGGGAGGCTTCCCAGAGTAGAATTTCCCCAGATCACCCACAGGGACAGACAAAAGGTTTTCACCCCCAGACAGCAGCTCCCCAGCATGACAGCACCGCGGAGGCGGTGAATCCTGCCTACAGCAGATACGGGAGAAGACTGAAGCCCAAGCAGCATGTGGATTGATGTGTAATGATTCAGCATACAGACTGTTATTCTTTTGTTCGATCCAATATGCTGGAGGGGTGTGTGTGGCCGCACATGGCCAAAACATAACGAGCAGCATCTTTGATAAGAACAAAGGGCAGATTTCCCTCGGAGATAACAGGAAGCTGCGAAATGTGATCTTTCGTATGCAGAGACGGCTTGCAGGATGCTTTGTGTGCCAGAGTCTGAAGAACAAAGGGCAGACTTCCCTTGGAGGTAACAGGAAGCTGCGAAATGTCATCTTTTGTATGCATAGACGGTTTGGAGGATGCTTTGTTTGCCAGAGTCTGAAGAACAAAGGGCAGACTTCCCTTGGAGGTAACAGGAAGCTGCGAAATGTCATCTTTTGTATGCATAGAAGGCTTGGAGGATGCTTTGTGTGCCAGAGTCTGTGAGGGGGATATTAAAGGATTCAGGAAGTGCATGCAAAGTGATCTTTTATGTGAATGCAAGGTGACCTTTTGATATGTAGAAGGGCCTGAGTATATAAGTGAAGAGTTCTGTGTGAGATGCCTTCTTTTCTACTATGTTCATGAGAGAAAATGTGTAATAAACTGTTTGAGACCAACTTGCCTCATCATTTACACATTCTACAACCTGCACTACCTCCTGAGCCGCTGCCGCCCCACTTTTTCCTCAACTTTCCCTCTTTAGGAAAGCTATGGAGGCTTACCCCGCTCTCTTTATTTCCCTTTGATTGGAAATTACATCCAAAAGCCGCGCAATGTGGCATTTTCACTGACAAATGGCAGTAGTTAGTAGCTTCGCTTCTTGGCTTGTATAAGACAGAAAAAACGGCTGCAACCATTCTACGTCACTACCCAGAATACATTGCGACGTAAACAAAAATGGCCATTTACATCGTAATAAAGTTTTTTAAAAATCTATAAAACTGGGAATTATTTTCAAAAAAACTGTATTATAGTTATGTTACTAACATAAAAATAAAGCATATAGAGCTAACATACCAATATAATCGGAGTTCCTTTTAAGAGGCGCTCCATTATCCCCCTAGTCCAACAGACCCCCTTGCCCGGATGCAGTTTAGCGTCATCCCCAGGGCAGATTAGGCTGAGCAAGATTGTAAATAATGACGAAGGTTTGGGTTTTATCATACCAAGCTGTTCTGTTCAGAATGCCCAAAGTTAGGATGACTTAGGATGACCAGGTCACGTAAAGATAAGATAAGATAAGATAAGATAAGATAAGCCTTTATTAGTCCCACAACGGGGAAATTCCGGGATTGCAACAGCACAGGGATAGCAACACTCAGAGCAACAATCAGAAGGCAAGAAAAAAAACAAAAAAAAACAAAAAAAAAACAAGCAAGCAAGAGCAGCTAATATACATATGTACATATTACTATAAAATATATATATACACACACACACACACACAGACACACAGTGCAGAGCATTGTAGCTGGATGGAATAAATATATGAATATATGAACACACAGTGCAGAGCATTGTAGCTAGATGGAATAAATATGTAAATATATAAACACCCACAGTACGGAGCATTGCAGCTAGGTGGAATAAATATGCAAGTATATAAACACACACAGTGCGGAGCAATGTAGCTAGATGGAATAATATGTAGATATATAAAAACACAGTGCGGAGCATTGTAGCTAGATGGAATAAATATATAGATATATAAATATAAGCACACCCAGTGCTGAGCATTGTAGCTAGATGGAATAAATATATAGATATATAAATATAAACACACCCAGGGCAGAGCATTGTAGCTAGATGGAATAAATATGTAAATATATAAACACACACAGTGCAGAGCATTGTTGCTAGGTGGGATGAAACAGCATAACCGTCTATTTAGTTATCCTACATGGTATGATTATGTGCCCATACATATTCTCACCCTCCATAGCGACCGGTATGTTCCTAGTTGTATGCCGGAGAGGACCATTGTGTAAGTCTATTGCATCTTTTGCATTCAAAAAAAAGTTAGTTTGTTACGTCTTTTTGCTATCTCTGCGAGCAGCCCTGCTTAGGTTGTACAGTCTGACAGCCGTTGGTAGGAAGGACCTACGAAACCTCTCGGTTGTGCACCTGGGATGATGTAGTCTGCTGCTAAATGAGCTCCTCAGTGCATCCAGTATGTCCTGCATAGGGTGGAACTCGGACTCCAGCAGAGATGACAGTTTAGCCACCGTCCTTCTCTCTCCTATCTCCTCCATCGGATCAAGGCGTTGCCCCAGGACAGAGCTAGCTTTCTTAATCAGTTTGTTCAGTCTCTTCCTATCGGCTGCAGTAATGCCGCTGCCCCAGCAGACCACTCCAAAAGTGATGGCTGATGCCACCACCGTGTCATAGAATGACTTCAGCAGCGCCCCTTGTACACCAAAAGACCTGAGTCTCCTCAGCAGGAACAGCCTGCGCTGTCCCTTCTTGTAGAGTGCATCAGTATTGTGTGACCAGTCTAGTTTATTGTTCAGATGAATACCCAGGTACTTGTAGGATGTCACCATCTCGATGTCTGTTCCCTGTATATTTACTGGTACTGTGAGGGGCTGCCCATGCCTGCGGCAGTCCACCACCAGCTCCTTAGTTTTCCTCGCGTTGATCTGGAGGCAGTTCCGATGGCACCAGTCCACAAAGCTATCGTTAGCTAAATGCTAATCGTTAGCTTGAAATGCTAACCGCCGATGCTAATTTCGGCTAGTTTTTTCATCAGAAAAAGGCATTTTTCAAAGCTGTAACGGTTAGCAAAGGTCCCAATTCCCTGGCCCTTGATTGCTACTTAATGGTGAATGTTGAACCTGTGGTTTATATGTGTTTTAAAGTGCGGATTTGTGATAAATTGTTGTGCTAGCTTAACATGCTAACCCTCCGATGCTAATTCTGGCTAGGTTTTACACAGGAGGAGGTTGTTTTTCAGAGCTGCAATGGTTAGAAAAAGGTTCATTTCACCACTACTGACTGTTATTTAAGAGTGAATGTTACATCTACGGTTCAAAGATGTTTAAAAATATTATTGTTGTACAATTGGAAATATTATGTGATAAGCTTTCGAGCAGGGGTGTCCAATCATGTGCCATGGAGGGCCAAGACCCTGCAAGCTTTATCTCCAACCAGTGTCTTCATCAGCAGATTCCACTGAATTTCTTCCCACTGATTGCTGATAAGTGAAAACACCTGCTGAAGAGACTGGGTAGAAGAGAAACCTGCAGGGTCTTGGCCCTCCATGGCACATGATTGGACACCCCTGCTTTAGAGCATAGCTTATTTGTTGTGTCTGGCCTATTCTGTAGGTCAGGTTTTTTCTTTGGACTGGTTTGACCAGCACATGGATTCTACAGATCTGGATGGTGAGCCAAAGCCTGAACCCGACTAACTGGTAGAGGTGATCCAATTGGTCACCTGGGACGGGTACAAAAGGACTGAACATCTTGTAAATATATTTGGAGTATTTTATTTTATTTTTTTTTTATTATTGTGACAAGTGCTGTGTTTTTTGATTTAGTGTACACATCTGTAAATAATACACATTTGTAAAAAAAAAAATATACATAGTTGCAAGTTCCTATACTGCTGTGTATGAGTCATCTGTTGTTACGCCCTCCAGGCACCTACGAACCTAGGGTCTACCTGATCTGGCCCAATTGTCCCTTCCATCCAGGTAGCAGAGTTAAAGGTAACTGCACTGCCATAACCCAATACTACCACAAGGGTACAAGATTGTACACCTAAAGTAGTGTTACACACAGTATGGTGAGCGCAGCCAGGAGCCTGGAGCGTTGCACAACAGTAGTGGACTCTGTTTTGACCCCTGACCAAACAGTTCATATACTGTCAAAATGGATTTTGTTGCAAAATATGGTGTCAAAGTTCCAAATGCAGTCATTGTCAGTGGTGTACATGACAAAGAAAAAGACAAAGACGTTTTTAAGTTCCTAGAGCAACATGGCACTATTCGCAGGGTGCTTAGCATTGATGATAACTCGTCTGAATTTGACAAAAGTCACCTTGTGGAGTTTGAGTCTGGATTAGCTATTGAAACATTAGCACCTGCATTGCCGTACTTTTTTGCATCCACTGACAATCCTGATGTTAAGTACTGCATTCAAGCCTTAACTGATGTGTACACTAAAACTGAGGAGGGCAGTGTTACTGAGGCTTATCTTAGCAACCCGAGGGGTTTAGCTAAGTTAAGTGGAAAAGGTTTTGAAGAGGTGCTGCAGGAGGTTATGTCCACAATAGGGAAGTCTATTGAAGCTGCTGAGACAGCTAAAACGGTCTCTGTCGATGTTGATCCTGCTTCCCTTACTGTAGAACCCACACAAAGTGGAGTCTCTCCTCCACTCCAAGTTGAAGTGCCTTGCACCCCTAAAACCACTCAAGCACTCTTCCAAAGCCCTCTTAGACCAAACCTGATACCTCAAATGTTGAGTCCAGCTGATTTTAACCCACCCTAGGTTCAGAAAATCGTAGTCGAGCATGTCATTAAACATGCAGAGAAGCCGTCAAACGTCCATTCCTCTTTGAGAATCAGAGCTTTCTCTGGCAAAACGCCAAGACCGTATGCTGAACCTGACTATGAAACATGGCGTTCACATGTTGACTTGATGATGGAAGATACTTCTTTGTCTGACTTGGAAAAATCTCGCAAGATCCTTGAAAGTCTTCTTGCTCCTGCGGCTGATGTTATTCGCCCTCTTGGGCCTGAAGCCACCTCTGCCGACTATCTTAAACTTTTGGACTCAGCTTTTGGGACTGGTGAAGATGGTGAGGAACTGCTTGTATGATTCATGAACACTTTCCAAGATTATGGAGAAAAACCCACTGCATATCTGCATCGTTTGCAGGTGGCGCTCAATCTCACAGTGCGTAGAGGCGGTCTAGAGCCACAAGAAGTGAACAAACAGCTTCTCAAGCAGTTTAACAGAGGCTGTTGGGATGATAATCTGCTAAGAGAGCTACAGCTGTAACTAAAAGATAAACATCCACCTGCATATGCAGAGTTATTGCTTCATCTTTGCACTGCTGAAAACAGACAAGAAGTTAAAACACACGCATGAAAAGACACTTGGGCGCCACAAAACCAAAAGCAGCTTCCTATGAACAAACAGTCACTGAAACAAGTACAAATAGTGAAGTAGAGTCTGACAGTCTGAAAGAACTGAAAAAGCAAGTCGCTGATCTAAAAAGCCAATTAGCTGCTGTTGTGAAACAAAAGGAACAAACACCACCGAAGAAAGACACAACTAAGAAGTCTGGAAGTAAAAAAACCTGACCATGCCAAACCTGAAAACTTGCCTTCATCCAGCCGTCCCAATACTAGGCCCAAACTATGGTATTGCTTCCACTGTGGCAAAGATGGGCATATTGTAGCCACTTGTGAGTCTGAGCCAAACCCTGCGCTTGTGGCTGCAAAACCCAAAGAACTAAGAGTAAAAAGACAGATTTGGGACAGTCGGAACCCCCAATCTTCTTTAAACTGAAGTCTGCCTCTGTTGCGGGACAAACAGAGGCTAGTTCAGAGATGACCCGTCCCAAACCAAAAGCTCCATTCAAAACACGTGCTAAACTGACGTCACACTACAAAACAGACCCCTTTAACTTTCCTAATGGTCGAATTGGTACAAAAAGTACAGCACAAGTGAAAGTGAATGGCTGTACTGTGAGCCGTTTGTTAGATACAGGCTCCAAGGTGACTACTGTCCCTGAGTCCTATTACAGACAGTACTTATCCAACCATGAGATTACGCCACTTTTTGAGCTGTTAGAAGTGGAGGGAGCTAACGGTCAGAGTGTACCTTACTTAGGCTACATTGAAATGCATGTCACTTTCCCAAAAGACTTGCTCGGTATTGAAGCCGAAGTGCCAACACTTGCCTTAGTGGTTCCTGATGTACGTGCAGCTGATGAGTCCTTAGTGTTAATAGGGACAAACACATTAGATGTACTTTACGAGCCGTACTCTGATGCATGTTCTGAACTGCAGCCAACCATGTCACTTGGTTATAAGGCAGTGTTAAAAGTCCTTGAGCTACGGCACAGACAGTCCAAAGACACTAGCCTTGGTTTAGTGACCATGCGCAACAAAGAGCCACAATTAGTTCCTGCAGGCCAAACAGTCATTCTAGATAGCGCTGTAGCTGTGCCAGCCGGCAACAGTGAAAAATCTGTCTTGTTAGAACACCCATTAATGTCAGTCTTACCTGGTGGTATCCTAGTAAAACCATGTCTCATAAGCCCCATTTCCACCAGTATCACCTTGGCTTTACTTTTTTTTACTTGGTTCTGTTTTTCGCCATTTCCACCTAAGTCCTCACGGTTTAACCGGTACGATTTTCGTGCCTGTTAAGAGGCAGGGTATAGCCGAGCGAAAAGAGAGGTGTGATTTGACGTCAATCGACTGCTAACAGCTGATTGGTCAGGGCGTAACGTCACAAAACGCGTCCGTTTTGTTTTCTGTTGAAGCTACACGACCGCCATTTGTAATTTCAGCGAGTAACCGCGGAGACCGGCTTCACAATTGTGTTCTCATATTATAACGATGTCCACTCCGTCCACGCGCAAGTTTATTCCATGGACAATCGAGGAGGTGCGGACTTTTCTGTTCTTGGTAGCCGACGACCACATCCAGAGCGAGTTGGACGGTGCAACTCACAACGAAAAAATATACCAGGAGGTTTCCGACCAAATGGCAGCACAAGGCTACACCCGGACTGCCAAACAGTGTCATGAAAAACTAAAAAAAATGAAGAGCGATTATCGGGCCATAAAAGACCACAACGGACGCAGTGGTGCGAGTAGGAAGGAGTGGAAATGGTACGAGCGGATGGACGCGATATACGGACATCGGCCTACTAGCAATGGCAGAGAATTTGGGCTCGACACGGCCACGCAATTGGAAAACGGTGACGGTGAGTGTTGTTTTGTTATTGTCCGTCTTCTCGCCTTTCGCTCAAAAGTGCACTTTATTTAAACACTAAAGAAAGTTGTTTGATTGTGGGCAATTGTTAGTGGTGGTGGCTAGCCCGCTAACAGCTAGCTACCTTGCTGCTACCTCGCATCAAGCTGCAGAATCACGCTTTAATTTCAGTATTCACTTGAAAAAAACGCATAAGTAAGCTTTCTGTAATCTGCTTAAAAAGTTTTTTGTTTGCAGTAAATGTTGCACTTTGTGAGCTTTATTGTGTGTTTTTTCTTTCTAGACTCATTTTTCAGATCCCAGGGGTCCGCGTCAATGGACCGCCCGGAAACCCCGTCGTCTCTCGGGGGGGGGGGGGGCGAATCGGAGCCGACACCATTGTCTGCCACATCGCCAGGTCCATCACCATCCGGCATGTCCCGGTCAAGTGCTGGTAAGGCACAACAAACTGAAAATTACCACCTGGTTGTTTTTATATGTGATTGTTATTTTCTATAGACGCATAATAAGGAATTTAAAATGTCTTTGTACGTTTATAAAAATACTAGATTCAGGGGTGTTCATAGCCACCCTGGGCCAGTTTTATTGGTGTGTTGGTGGTGGAAATACTGTTGTATTTTTTTTTTTTTTTAAAAAGGCGCACATGTACCGACTTCAAATCAACATGCTTGATTGAAATTCTTCACGTCAGCTAACACTATTAAGCCATTCTGATTTATGAGGACACAGTACAAACAAATGTTTTTGTCAAAATAACCCAGTTTTTGATCCAGTGTTTATCTAAATACAATGACTTCTGTCTTTCATATAGGCAAAAGGAAAAGGTCCAGCATCACTGCAGACCTTGCATCAGTAATGGTCCAGAATCATGCAGAGGAGATGCGGATCCATGAACGGATGCTCAAACAGCGTGAAAGGATGCACGAACAGCGTGAAAGGATGCTCGAACTGCATCAACGGCAGCACGAACAGCGCGAAAGACACCATCAAATGCTGCAGGATCAGGAGGGTGCATTAAGAAGGGATGAGCTGACAGAGAGGGCTTCGTTCCACGGAGCCTTCCTAAGCCATTTTTCAAGTCTTGTCAAAGCACTGAAAGGTCCCCATTTGTAAACATTTTTTGGGAATAGTTGTAATCTAATAAAATGTTAGTTTTTTGGATAAAAGTGTGGTTTGTCTGTTATAACTCTGGATGATAAAGGGTAATAATTACATACATATTCCATTGCCTCATTTGACCCTAATGCCGCTGTTCAGCCATAAAGGTGTCAGGATTTTTAATGGTAATGTAATTGTTATTGTTAAATTTAATAAATATTAACACTGCTGTATCCATTGCTCTACATTGGGTACAGTTTTTAAGTAAAATTGTAATCACTTGCACAGGTGTAATTTACATTCAGCAGTAGACACTGATAAAGGTAAAAGTCAAATTAGGTAAAAGGTAAGTACATGTGAACTGAATGTTCTATCGGCATTCCAAATTCTGAGAATTCCAATACATTATAAGCAGTCTAGAATAATATAAAGCCATACATGTAAAAAAAAATGTTATGATTGGGTTTACCCATACATGTAAACCCAAACATAACATTTTCGATGTTGTAAACGTTGACATGAATATGATAAACCTATGGTATTCTGAGTCAGTACATCCATAGTGATCTTTGGTTTGAAAAAGAAAATTATAATTTGGTGTTGGGCAGTGTGACAATGTCACAGTATTTAATAGGATTAAAAAAAGTTTCATCATAAAATTCCAAGGTCAATTGGGAATTCCATTAACCCAAAAGTGAGTTGTCTAGCTGCAGCATTTTTTTGGCAGTCATTTTCTTTTTTTTAGTGTGTAATTAGACATCGACGAACAGATAACCCTTATAAATAACAATAGATTTGAAAATGATACTCAAATGATACACAATACAAAAAATGGGCCTAGATTTGGAATTGGCTTTTTTATAATATTTTTAATTATTTTGTAAGGTGGTATTAGTTGATAGTACTGCAGCCTCACTTGATTACATAAGAAAACTATTAAAAGTAGGAGATTAGCTCCATGGTACAACTCCCAGACTGTGAGTTAAAAAAAATAAAAAATTTCTAGGTTCACTGGCAATTCCATCAAACCAAAAGTGAGTATTCTAGCAGCAGCATTTTCTTTGCAGTAATTTTCTACATTGTTTTAGCATGTAATTAGCCAATTTTTATAATATTATAAATTATTTTGTAAGTTAAAGGGGTTTAGGATTAAGCTTCTGCATTTTTTTAAATTAGTCCGGTGTTTGAGCATTTAATTAACCGTCCCTTAACAGTTAACTGTTTTGAACAACAGAGGCGACGTAGAGGAAAAGTGCACAACATTTTATTTACAAAAAAAACATGTTTGACATATGTATGCACATGAACACTGAACAAATGAAATGTCTATTTATTGCTACACAAGTGCTGCATCACAGCATCTCTTATATCTCCACCCTGCTCCTCTACTCCCTGTGACACTGACACCACCACTTGTTCATCTGCTGCATCATCCAATGTGGTGTCAAAGGCCTCTCCATGACTCTCACACAGATTATGCAGTGCACAACAAGTCAACACCATCGATTTAACCAGTGCGATGTTAGTCATTCCTTTTTAGAAGGCAGCACCACCTTCCCTTCAGCCTGCCGAAAGCATTCTCCACAACCACCCGTACTCGACTGATGGTCTGGTTGAACGTGTGTTGTTCTTCAGTCAGTCGTCCGGTGTCATGGAATGTTTTCAACAGCCAGTTTTGCAGTGGATAAGCAGAGTCTCCAAGGATGAAGTAGCCCACACGTACCGCACCAAGGTTCATGATTTTAGGTGGGAAGAGGTTTTCCCGACTGGCTAAATCCCACAGTGTGGACAGTCTCAGCACCCTAGCATCGTGCATGCTCCCAGGCAGCCCAGCAAACACATTCCAGAACAACCCCTTTCCATCAACAACACCTTGAAGGAGCACAGAGTACCAGCCTTTACGATTAAAGTAGTCTGTGTGATATTGTGTTGGTGCGATGATGGGTATGTGGGATCCATCAATGGCACCCACACACATTGGTAGCCCCCACCGACTCTCGATGTAGGCCGACATTTCCCTGAACCGCCCTTCATCAGGAAAATGGAGTTGTTCTGGAACCAGCAATGACTCTGCAGCTGCACAAAAGTCCTGCACACACCTGCAAACCGTTGTGTTGCTGACCCCAAATAGATGACCAATACTGCGGTACTCTGAACCGGTAGCAAGCTTCCACAGTGCAATGGCCACTCTCTTCCTCAGAGGCACACACTGGCGGAATTTCGTATCTTGATGCTCCATGTACGGACGCAATTTGTGGCACAAGTATGTAAAAGTCTCCTTGGACATCCGGAAGTTCTGCAACCACTGCGTGCTTGAGAAGCCAGGAACAATATTCTCCCACCAATGCGAGCTACGGTTAATTGCCCAGGCCGATGGTCTGCAGCGTTTATTTTGCAAGAACTCACCCAACTGAAAGACAGACACAGCATACATATTAATACTCAAACAGGTGACATCAAAATTAGATCAAAATTAGATTAGAGTATTTGTTTATTTGCCAGGGACAGTGCAATAAACATAGACAATTAATCAAATGACAATCAATCTGATGTGTTGCACAAAGAGTGTATAGATATTAGCTAATTTGCAACTCTTGTCCCTGGATGGGCTTTAGAAAGGAGAAACAATTTGAAAGGAAAAGATTTAAAAAAAAACAGGTCAATGAAACTCTCAAAACTCAATAGGTTGCTTTTTTTTTTTTTAATATTACAGTGATGCCACCTAATGGGCTTTTGTCCAAGATTTTTACTGTTTGATTATATAATGAACCTATATGTCTTATTGTGTAAGGGGCTGCTTGAGCCCAGACTGTCAAACAGTATGATATATGAGAAAAAACCATAAAATGCATATACAGTGCAGCTGCTTCGTATGGTATGTAATATCTAATTAATTTAAAGCAGTTCAGATTTTTTTTTAGTGTTTTTGAAATTTTCTTTATAGGAAGATTAAATTTGAATTGAGGATCTAGTACAATGCCAAGGTATTTGAATTCTGTAACTAAACTGATGTCTTGATCATGTGTTTTAACTTTAAAACGTTGCAGGTTACATTTTTTGATTTAAAAGCAATCTGTTTTGTTGAATCATAACGGAAATCATACCCACAGAATTACCCGAGAGAATAATCAGATATTTAAAATAATTGGTTTGAATATATAGGTGAAGGAGACATTCAGACAGCTGTTTTGCATGCAGGTGTAAATGCTGTACACAACAATGACATGACCAAATAATGACAATAGAAATCATTAGCTTACCAACATCTGCTCCCTCATGTGCCTCATGTGTGTCATGTGCCGGGCAATGATCTCTGCTTCATATTCAGCTTCATATGCAGCTGCTTCATATTCCTCCTGGGTAACCGCTATTCTCCTGTCCTGCTCCAACGTGTGTTGTCTCAATCCACGTCGTCTTCTCCTGTAAAATTCTCTTGTCTCGTTAAAGACATTCATTGTGTTAAAAACCCACAGAAGAATATTGACCACCGTGGGAATCCTCCGCTCGTAATCAGCCATTTTTTTTCCCTTTGTTGTGGAGTATTCGGTCGCGTCTTTTACGTCAGCAGAGTGTGGTGGCGCCGCCTCAATCCCGCCCACCCCCAGCAATACTCGGCTTTCCGCGGTTGTGCTGGAAGATTAGTAAAGAAAAGAAAAGAGTCGAGCAGAACTATGTAGTGGAAATGAGGCTATAGACTTACCTGAAAGAGCACCTTACCTTGTTCCAGTTGTACTTACCAGTGAATCGGAACATGACGTGACAATCCCTCAGAAGTGTGTCATTGGAGAAATCTGTGCCTATCAACGAGTCCTGTCGCAAGAACACTCCGTGGAAGTTACAAAGTCCAAAACTGAACAAAAGTCCACTCTGAAGTTCAACTTTGACTCTTCCCCCATTAGCGCTGAATGGAAAGAGCGCCTAACAGAAAAACTCAGTCAAATGCCAGAAGTATTTGCCCAAAACGATCTTGACTTTGGCAAAACGGATCAAGTGAAACACAAAATCAAATTATCAGATGAAACACTGTTCAAACACAGAGCACGTCCCATACATCCAAATGACCTGGAAGCGGTCCGTAAGCATCTCAAAGAACTCCAACAAGCAGGCGTGATAAGAGAGTCCACTTCCCCATTTTCTTCGCCTATTGTAGTGGTGCAAAAGAAAAATGGCGATGTCCGCCTTTGTATTGATTACAGGAAGCTTAACATGCAGACTGTAAAAGATGCTTATGCCCTCCCCAACTTGGAGGAAACGTTTTCTGCCTTGACCGGTTCGCAGTGGTTCTCCGTCCTTGATGTAAAGTTGGGGTACTACCAAATTGAGGTAGATTTGCTGGACAAACCAAAGACGGCGTTCGTATGTCCCATGGGCTTTTGAGAATTCAATAGAATGCCCCAAGGCATTATTCAATTCAATTCAAACGTTTATTTCAAACTCAGGGTTCATATTACAAATAGACAAATATAAACGCTCCCAGCACATTCCAGCGCCTCATGGAGAAATGTATGGGTGACATGAATTTGCATGAGGTGATTGTGTTCCTTGATGACATCATTGTATTCTCCAAGACACCCGAAGAACATGAGGCTTGCTTAATGAAAGTTCTTAATCGCCTAAAAGAGTACGGGCTTAAACTCTCCCCTGAGAAATGCAGATTTTTTCAAACTTCTGTCAGATACCTCGGTCACATTGTGTCCAGTAAAGGAGTTGAGACCGACCCCGAAAAAGTGAAAGCCCTAAGTACCTGGCCTGTGCCCCTTGATCTCAAACAGCTCCGCTCGTTCTTAGGCTTTTCAGGGTACTATAGGCGGTTAATTAAGAACTATTCCAGCATCGTTAAGCCCCTCACTGACTTAACAGCAGGCTACCCTCCTTTGCGAAAAAGCCCAAAGCCCAAAGCTAAGCCTGCCCAGTACCACGACCCAAAGACACCGTTTGGCGAGCGATGGACTTCTTCCTGTGATCTTGCATTCAAAACCATCATTGAAAAGCTCAGTACTGCACCTGTCCTGGGTTTCGCTGACCCTCAGTTGCCATATACACTCCATACTGACGCCAGCACTACAGGGCTTGGCGTCGCCCTCTATCAAGAGCAGGAAGGCCAGACAAGGGTCATAGCCGGGGGTTGTCTAGAAGTGAGTCCCGTTACCCCGCCCATAAATTAGAATTTTTAGCTCTAAAGTGGGCAGTAATGGAGAAGTTCACAGACTATTTATATGGCAATCATTTTACTGTAATGACAGACAGTAACCCCCGACGTACATTTTGACTACTACTAAGATGCATGCCATGAGCTATAGGTGGCTAGCTGCTCTGTCGACGTTTAACTTTAAGCTCCAATACAGAGAAGGCAAGCTTAACTCAGATGCAGATGGCCTGTCTAGACGCCCACATGGCGAGTTACTTAATGACTTAGTGTCCCAAAAGGAGCTTGACCGCATACAGCAGTTCACTCAAACTCACTTGTCTCTTCCTGAAAGCAGTTTAAGTTCTGAGGTAGTGTCTGCTATATGTGAAAAACACCTTGTCTGTACTTTTCCAGACAACACCTTCCCTTTGGTTCACTCGTTAGCCATCTCTGTAGCCATCATTCCAGATGGCTATGCCGATGAAGATGGCTGTGGTGGTCTTCCAGTTGTACCCCACATGATTCCTGAACAGATCAAAAACGAACAAAGAACTGACCCCTGTTTAAGAGAAGTGATTGCACAAATTGAAACTGGGCAAAAAGTTCCACCAATGGTACAAACTGAACTTCCTGACATCGACTTGTTACTCCGAGAGCTCAGTCGACTTGAAATCTGCAATAGCATCCTCTACCGCACTCGTCAAGATGGAGGAAATGTTACTTACCAGCTCGTCTTACCTGAACAGTCCCGCGATTCAGTCTTTCAAAGCCTCCACTGTGACATGGGCCATTTAGGCACAGAGCGTACTTTGGATCTCGCCAGAACAAGGTTCTATTGGCCTTGCATGGTGGCAGATATTGAAAAGAAGATCAAGACATGTAATCGCTGCATAAGACGTAAAACCGCTCCAGAGCGAGCTGCTCCGCTTGTCAATATCAAGTCCACCTGATCACTTGAACTTGTCTGTATGGATTTCCTGTCCATTGAGCCCAATCAAAGTAACACAAAGGATGTGCTCATGTTAACTGATCATTTCATGAAATACGCTATAGCCATCCCTACCAGCAATCAGAAAGCTCAGACCATTGCAAAGGCACTTTGGGACAACTTTATAGTCCACTGAGGGATACCCAAACGGTTACATAGTGATCAGGGTCCCGATTTTGAGTCCCATATCATAAAAGAACTTTGCAAAATCATGGGCATTCGCAAAATCCGGACGACACCCTATCACCCCAGAGGTAACCCGATAGAACATTTCAATAGAACGTTATTGAGCATGCTGGGTACTCTGGAGGAAAAGAACAAATCTCATTGGCACAACTATGTAAAACCACTTGTTCATGCGTACAATTGTACTTTGAATGACACTACTGGTTTTGCCCCGCATGAGTTAATGTTCGGTCGTCAGCTGAGATTGCCAATCGATCTTGCATTTGGGCTCCCGTTTCACAACAAAAGTTTCAAGTCACATTCCCAGTACATTGAAAAAATTGAAGACAACTCTACAAGAAAGCTACAAACTAGCAACAGAAAATGCTAACAAGATGGCTGAAAGAAACAAAACAAGATTTGATATGCGAGTGAAACCCTCAAAACTACAACCAGGTGACAGAGTTTTGGTATGTGCAGTCCGTCTCAGAGGCAAGCACAAACTAGCAGACAGGTGGGAAGCTGAAATTCACATTGTAGTGAGCCAAGCAGGTGACTTGCCTGTTTACACTATAAAACCTAAGACAAAAGATGGTCCTGTTCGCACCGTTCACCGCGACCTCTTGCTTCCCTGTGGTTTTCTTGCCCCTGTTGAAGAAGAACCTGTCCAACCAAAACGTGTCCGCCAACCTAAGACAAGACAATCACCTGAACAAAATGAGGAATGTGAGAATTCAGAACCGGAAAATGAGGGTGTCTATTGGTACAGAAAAGAACCAATCCAAACGCCCATAAAGCTCACTTGAGTTTATGAAATTCCCCATCCAAAGACATTCTTTAAAGGAGACATTCCTGCTGAAACTCACTTACCTGAGAATGACAACCAAATAGAAAATGTCACTTCACCTGGATGTGACAACTTGCCTGGAAATGACAATTCACCTGGATGTGACAATTTACCGAATGATGGAAACCTGGAGGAAACTGAAACAAATGTGGAACTATCGAACAATGAGAATGGAATTGAAAATGAAACCAACTTGTCTGATAAAAGTACCTGTGATGAACCTGTGGAAGACAGAGAATCTGAAAGGGAAATCCCAAAGATTGTGAGACACTCCGAGAGAACAACCACCCAGCCAGAAAGGCTACAGTATAGTCAGTTGGGAAATCCTCTCATAACTGTTGCCCAGTCCCTGTTTCAAGGACTAAACCTGGCTTTTACCAGAGCCTTAACAGAGTCAGATCTTAGGAATATTCCCATGAACACTAGTTTTCCCGTCAATACCATTTAGCTAATCCCAGGCAAAGGGACTTGCATGATTCTAAGGGGGGGATAATGTAACCCAGTGTTAAAAACGTGAATAAAAATATGAATATTGATACTGCTTTTAAAACCAAGACAATGAATAAAAAGTGCATATTTTTCATCATATTGATCTTTGTTGGTTTGAAATTTGTCCTTTTCAACAGATCGCTGAACATGTGCGGCCCAGTTACATGTCTTGATTTCCAATTGTGGCCCAACTGATTGTGTAATAGAATAGCCCTAGCATAGAAATTACTAGGGAGGCTGAGGCGTGTCATCCCCCTAAAGTTGGAGCACACCCTCCGGTCCCCTTTCTTGAAGAGAGGAACCACCACTTCAGTTTGCAATGCCAACTGCACTGTCTCCGACCTCCATGCAATGTTGCAGAGGTGTGTGAACCATGACAGCAATACAACATCCAGGGCCTTAAGGTAATCAGGGTCAATCTAGTCAACCCCGGAGGCCGGGCCACCAAGGAGTTTTTTAACCACTTTGGCAGCCTCAGCCCGTGACAGACAAGTCATCCCCCTAGTCCACAAGCCCTGCTTCTTCTGTGAAAGGAGTGTCAGTGGGATTGAGGAGATCCTTGAAGTATTCCTTCCACCACGCGATGATATTCCCAGTCGAAGTCAGCAGTGCCCCATCCGCACCATATACAGACAAGGAGCTGCCTCCTCGTCCTGAGCCGCTGGACAGTTTGCCAGAATCTCTTTGAGGCCGACCAAAAATCTTGTTCCATGGCCTCACCAAACTCCTCCCACACCCGTGTTTTTGCTTCAGCAACCACCCGAGCTGCACTCTGCTTGGCCTGCCGGTACACCTCAGCTGCTTCGGGAGTCCCACAAGCCAACCAAGCTCGACAGGACTCCTTCTTCAGCTTAAAGGTCTGATGACACGATTTTGACTGCATCTAATTTTCATCATAACAGTCTTTCGTGGGTTACAATGACTGTTTCATTTAGGTCTGATCAGCTCCACACAGCTCTGTCCTTAGCCTTCCACTGCCAGGAACTCCTGTCTATATCCAACTTCTTCAAGTTTCTTTTTACAGTGTCTTTAAATCTGAGCATTGGTCTAACCTGATTGCATTTGCCCTCGTATAACTGTGAGTAGAGTAAGTGCCGAGGGAGACACTGGTGGTCCATCCTCTCAACATGTCTAAGCCATCTCAGGTTTGTCTGTATTAGCATGTCCTCCATTGATGGTAGACCAGCTCATTTCAACACTTCTATGTTGGTTATCTTGTCTTTCCATGAGATGTTCATTATGGCTCGAAGGTGTCTCATCATGTACGAGTGAAGTTTCTTTACCTGCACTTTGTAGACAGTCCAAGTTTTAGCATCGTACACTAGAGTAGCCAGTGCTGTCGCTCTGTACACTTTGCATTTCACACGGATAGACATGTCGATTGTTCCACAGTCTCTCCCTCAAGTTTTCAAACACAGTGCTCGCTCTTTCCATTCTGAGAGATAGTTCATAATTTTACAACACATAATTTCAATATGACAAAATAGGTTGGTCTGTGCAGTTCTAAGTCAAACAGGCTTTTTTTTCACGCGAATATCTGACGTTTTTATGAGCACCACATCACAAATTATGTCAGTGGCTGGAAAACCCCACGGCCATGTTGTAACGTCAGTGACAGAACACAGCACTTAGCTGCCCATTGTACACGCAGGATGGAAGCGGTAGAAAACATCGACAATGGTTCCAGCACATGTAGTCTGGTATTGGTTTGTGTTGTCCAATCTTTAGATGATTATAGTTCAGAAGAATGGGATGATAATTAAGAATCTGGGGGCATCAGACCTTATAGGTTTGAGCCGTGCCAAGTGGGCATCGTGCCTAGCGAGTCAGACTCAGAGTGTGATGGTGGAGAGGCACACATGGCCGCTGCAGTAGCAGCGACAAACATGGCAGGGGAACACCGAGTGGTATGCTTTTGTTACAAATACTGCAACAAATTATTTGTTCAAAAACATAATTTATTTGACCCCGATTTTTAAATAAAATCCTAACAGTGTATTTATATTAAAACTGAAACATCTACTTGATACTTTCAATGCCCCCCCCCAAGTATACAAATCCAAAGCTACTATTTTTTTTTTTTTTATTTTTGCAGGTGCCAGTGTGGTTTATGATCATGACAGCAGAGGAGGAGAGTATTTGGTGTGAGCAGCAGGTCAAGGTGAAGCAGAAAATTCTGGACGGTGCTATAAAGTGTATCACTGGTCATAACAACTTCCCCGTCTGAATGAAGATGTGTTGATAGTGGCCTCCTTCACCTAAAAACATGTGAATGTGGATTATGGGAACAATTGGAAGCGTTGTACAACTAACAGACAGTTCATCCGATGGTGCGACCACGACCTTGATGAGAAAGTCCAAGTGCCAATACCTGCCTGTGTCGTTCACAAGATAAGAGAGACCTTTCCACTACAAGATGGACAATATGTTGGTTTTACTTATGCTGACTAACTACCTTTATGTTTTCAGGATATTGTTTTTCATTCAATAAATGTTTATCTGACCAAAACTGTTGTCAATTATTCCAAGAAAATGAAATTACTGAATATTTTTAGTGTGATACTTGAAATTCTTATAACTGTTGTCATCATAGGGCAGCGCGGTGGCGGAGTGGTTAGCACTGCGGCAGCACAGCAACTCACCCTTGGCCAGGGGATCCTGGGTTCGATCCCAGCCTCCAACCAACAGTGATCTGTGTGGAGTTTGCATGTTCTCCCCGTGTCTGCTTGGGTTTACTCCGGGATTTCTCTGGGTTCCTCCCACATGCCAAAAACATGCAAGTTAGGTTAACTGGCATCAAAACTGGGGATTCTAAATTGTCCTTAGGTATGACTGTGAGAGTGAATGGTTGTCTGTCTCTCTGTGTTGGCCCTGCGATGGACTGGCGATCTGTCAAGGGTGTACCCTGCTTCTCACCCAAAGATGCTGGGATAGGCTCCAGCCCCCCGCGACCCGAAAAGGATTAAGCGGAAGAAGATGAATGAATGAATGTTGTCATCATTTGGACGTTGCATGCAATCCTGGGTATTTGAAAAAGAGAATTTTTTAATTTTGCAAACATAATACAATTTTTTTTTTTTAGTAAATTAAAGCATACTCATGGCCATAAATCATTTTAAAGTTCAATTACCTGTAAAACCCCTTTAGAAATTAAAATTATTCTCTGTGTCACTGATAGCAATATCCTAAAAATAATGTATTCCCTATTACGTATGTCTCATAAAAAATGCAATTTTTAACGCTGCATGAGGGCAACTTTAAACCCGCTGTATTTGTCGCCAGCGGGCGGGTGCTGCACCAGGCTCCGCACGTGTCGAGCTGTGCGGTTGTCGAGTTTGGCGATGACGTGGTAGAATTTTGTGTCATCTGCCGTTATTCCCCCGAGTGCGAACTGTGCCTCGGCCAGGAGGAACCACGAGTCCGGGTCGTTTGCCAGAATTCTGGTAGTTCGACTGAGACCGCGCTTGCTCAGGTGGTCTCTGGCGAGCTTGGTTAAGGGGAATCGTCTCCAGCCATTGCACGTCTTAAGGTCACCAATGTGGAGAGCGTGAAATGAAGAGGCTGAATTTCTTTCTCAATTCAGATTTATTGAACATCTCACATCTCCAACGATCTCTCAAACAGAAAAGAGGTCGAACAACTCCCAGACCCTCACTTTTATACTTGAGAAATCAAAGAACATAATCCCAAATGTCAACAAATCCCCCATCGACAATAACTCTCCCCCTAAGTCCCTTCTTCCTCCACTTGGCCCCAGGAGGTCAGGAAGTCCTTTCAGAGTCTTTAACAAAAGCACCTCCTCCTCCTGCTGTTATCTTCAGGTGGACCAGAAACATTGTTACTTCAAAGACATAGGTTACAAAATACATATGTGGTCATCAGCATCCCAATCACTGTGCTATACATATGCAGTTAAAATATGTGTGCCACCCAGCCACATATTTTAATTGATTGATTGACTTGCCATTTTAGGTTACCTGATCAAATTTCATTATTGCTTTTAAACTTTTTAACTGACAGGGTTCAGCGGGTCTGTGTTAGCGGTCTTATGTCTGATCTTACCATTTCAAATATGCATTCCCCTCAGGGCTGTGTCCTTTCACCTCTGCTTTTTATCATTTATAGTGACAGCTGCAGATCTTCTAAACAGGACAGCTATCTGGTGAAGTTTTCTGATGACACAGCCCTGCTGTCTCTTCTTCAGGAATCACAGACTGATCAAGGCTCTGCCCTGTCTTCATTTGTGGAATGGTGTGACAAGGACTTCTTGGATTTAAAGGTCACTAAAACTAAAGCGATGCTTATTTTCTTTCAGAAAGACAGGAGAGCGTGAACCGTGTATTATACATGGAGAGGAAGTTCACTAGTGGAGACCTACAAATATCTGGGAACAGTGTTTGACTCTCAGATGAAGCTCATGACCAACACAGAGGCAGTTGTTAAGCGTGGACGACTAAATACTTGTTGCAGAAACAACTCTTTTCATGTTCCTAGGATAATTTTATGTAGTTTTTAATTGCTTCTTTATTGAGAGTCTTAACTTTTTCTTTTATCTGTTGGTATAATAGGCTCTCTGCGAAGGACAAGAACGGCCTTAACACAGTAATAAAGGTCTGCTCCAAGATCACTGAGTCCATCTGGGACGGCAGTGGGCTCAAGAGGTAGAGCAGGTCGTCCAATAACCGGATGGTTGGTGGTTCGAATCTCGCTCTCCCCAGCTATCCTGCCGTTGTATCCCTGGGCAAGACACTTTACCCACCTTGCCTCCTGTGTCCATAACACAGGGTATGAATGTGTATAAATGTTTGGTGGTGGCCGGAGAGGCCGTTGGCGCTGATTGGCAGCCACGTTTCCGTCAGCCTGCCCCAGGGCTGCTGTGGCTACAGTAGTAGCTCGCCACTACCGCTGTTTGTCTGGAGTGAATGAATAATGTATCTACTTGTAAAGCATCTTTGAGTGTATATGATAAAGCGCTATATAAATCTGATGCATTATTATTATTATTATCTGGATAATTTAAGCTCATTGTGGAGTAGACGTGTTATAGAAGGCTAGTGTAACCCAGTGTTAAAAACGCGAATAAAAATATGAATATTGATACCGCTTTTAAAAAGAAAAACACCTATTTCACAATGGGAGTAAATAATTTAAAGATGAATATTTAAATAAATATATATTCATAAAACGGTAGGGAACATTTTCTGGGGAGTTTTGATAAAGTTCCAAATGTATTTGTTTGGTATTTTGAGCAACCAATGGCTGCGCCGTTGTTTGGCAGTGCCAGCCAATGGGTTAAGCGCTCTCTCTCCGGGTCTGGGTATGACTCGCATTTTTTGGCTCAGTCACGCCAGATGCTAGTGATGTTCGATACCACTGATTTCCTTTCCGATCCGATACTGAGTAAAATTCAGGCTGGTATCTGCGATACCGATACCGATATTTTTTGCGACTACACCTAATATGTCTTTTAAATCTAAAAAAATGCATGACGCACTTATCCAGGCGGAAGAAAAAGTAGTCCCACCAACCGCGTGTCACTTAGACAACATCTCAATAGTTTAGTTACTTTTCACCGTGTTTCTGTTAAGGATATTGTGACATAAGCAGGGTTCACACAAAAAAAATGGAGCAGATGGTTGTGATCAACGGGATTTATTTTTCACACCCCGACCCCCAACCTGCTTCTGAGCACAGAGAGGAGGGGAGTTCATTCTCCCAGACCTCCGTTTCAATCATGGTTACACACACATGATACATCTTGCCCTAATCCTGCTAAACACTGCTGGGTCATTATAATGCAGTTATAATGACACAGCAGTATAACTGAGAAATAACACATTTAACATACACACAGTAACGTTTCAAACTGGCAAAGCATGCTGGGAAATCCCTGCTCCCCTTAACATGGCCCCGACGTTACACTGCCCCCCCCCCGGACTGGTTTCTGTCCCCAGAAAATTCAAAGTCCACTTTCAGAAATCCAATGCGAGTCAGCCCGGTGCCAGGGCGGCATGCACGGGCCATCTGAGTCTCGGTCGGAGTATCTGGTTGGGGTAGGGTTCCGGTTTGGCCAGCAGTGGGCGGATGGACACATCTGACAGCCTCTGTAGGACCACGCACAGTCCTTTCCCTGACAGCGGGAGTCCCAGGCCCGCTCCAGCCAACTCCCACCACTGCCAGGTCTCCCAGGCGGCCGCTGGCCCGCATCCATGCGTCCAGCCCTTGCCGCGCCTGGAAAATGGCCGGATCTTCATCCTGCTCGCTCCGCTTCTGCGCGTCTGCTGCGCCGAGGGCCTCCGTGGTCTGCCGTAACTCCTCCTCCCCCCCCCCTCGCTGTCAGCCGTGGCCTGGAAAGTTCTTGGTCTCGGCGTTGACGCTTCAATGGTGCGATTTATCAGCAGCTCCACCCGCTCTGCTTCTGCCACTGTAGTCTCCCTCGTGCACGCACTGCCGTGGCTCCTCCTCCCACTCGCTTTCAGCGCGGCGGCCAGCTCGACCTGGAACAGGTGGTCATCAAACAGGTTCTCGCCGTTGTAGCGGGGAATCTTGGCCCGCTGCCGGATGAATGGGACGGTCACGTCCCGGTCGATCACCGCTCCTTATCGCCCTGGAATCGCCAGCCCCTCCTGCCCTGAAAAGGGCGGGAAGCGGGGCTGGTTTGCTCTCCTCGGCCCGTCGGATCCGCTGCTTCGTCCATCGCGGCGAACCTCTCCGGGGGCCGGCGTCTCAGCTCTACGCTCCGTCCCCAGCCAAGCAATGAACCGCCCCGGCCGCAGGACCTCCTCCCGGGTCCTGGCTATCATCTTGCTCCATATCCCACTCCTGACACCAGTGTGACATAAGCAGGGTTCACACAAAGAAAATGGAGCAGATGGTTGTGATCAACGGGATTTATTTTTCACACACTCTGAGCACAGGCAGGAGGGGAGGTCATTCTCCCAGACCTCCGTTTCAATCATGGTTACACACACATGATACATCTTGCCCTAATCCTGCTAAACACTGCTGGGTCATTATAATGCAGTTATAATGACACAGCAGTATAACTCAGAAATAACACATTTAACACACACACAGTAACGTTTCAAACTGGCAAAGCATGCTGGGAAATCCCTGCTCCCCTTAACATGGCCCCGACGTTACAATATATATGTGTATACTCGCTGCTCTTGTTTTTCCCTTGCCTTCTGATTGTTGCTCTGAGTGTTGCTATCCCTGTGCTGTTGCAATCCTGGAATTTCCCCATTGTGGGACTAATAAAGGATTATCTTATCTTATCTTATACCTTACCTCAAATGACAAGTATCAAAAGTATCGATATTTTGATTTGAGTATCGATTCTAGAGCATAAAGATCCGGTATCGGAGGTATCGATATTTCAGGATCGATCCGCACATCACTACCAGACGCCGAAAGACACCGACCAAGAGAGAGAGACGGTCCTTGATGATATGGCGACGCTACTGTGCTAATAGCAGTCTTTGTCTCGGATAAAACTTGAGATTGGTAAGCCTGAACAAACACCTGCAATGAGACATTGCTGTATTAACAAATTCTAATGCACCGTTTGTTAAATTTTAAGATTTGGATCCAAAGGCTGTAAACGCACATTGAGCGTGGGAACCCCATGACGCAGGTGTCACTTAGCTTGGTAAGTGCCATTTAGTGTGTATGGGAAATGCTAATCGCTAGCTTGAAATGCTAACCGCCAATGCTAATTTCGGCTAGTTTTTTCATCAGAAAAAGGCATTTTTTTTTAAAGCTGTAACGGTTAGCAAAGGTCCCAATTCCCTGGCCATTGATTGCTACTTAATGGTGAATGTTGAGCCTGTGGTTTATATGTGTTTTAAAGTGCGGATTTGTGATAAATTGTTGTGCTAGCTTAACATGCTAACCCTCCGATGCTAATTCTGGCTAGGTTTTACACAGGAGGAGGTTGTTTTTCAGAGCTGCAATGGTTAGAAAAAGGTTCATTTCACTACTACTGACTGTCATTTAAGAGTGAATGTTACATCTACGGTTCAAAGATGTTTAAAAATATTATTGTTGTACAATTGGAAATATTTTGTGATAAGCTTTAGAGCATAGCTTATTTGTTGTGTCTGGCCTGTTCTGTAGGTCAGGTTTTTTCTTTGGACTGGTTTGACCAGCACGTGGATTCTCCAGATCTGGATGGCGAGCCAAAGCCTGAACCCGATTAACTGGTAGAGGTGATCCAATTGGTCACCTGGGACGGATACAAAAGGACTGAACATCTTGTAAATATATTTGGAGTATTTTATTTTATTTTTTATTATTGTGACAAGTGCTGTGTTTTTTGATTTAGTGTACACATCTGTAAATAATACACATTTGTAAAAAAAATATATACATAGTTGCAGGTTCCTATACTGCTGTGTATGAGTCATCTGTTGTTACGCCCTCCAGGCACCTACGAACCTAGGGTCTACCTGATCTGGCCCAATTGTCCCTTCCATCCAGGTAGTAGAGTTAAAGGTAACTGCACTGCCATAACCCAATACTACCACAAGGGTACAAGATTGTACACCTAAAGTAGTGTTACACACAGTATACACCTAAAGTGCTACAAAGAGGTGTTATACACAAGTGGGTGTTACAAAAAAATCTGGCGAGCGCAGCCAGGAGCCTGGAGCGTTGCACAACAGTAGTGGACTCTGTTTTGACCCCTGACCAAACAGTTCATATACTGTCAAAATGGATTTTGTTGCAAAATATGGTGTCAAAGTTCCAAATGCAGTCATTGTCAGTGGCGTACATGACAAAGAAAAAGACAAAGACGTTTTTAAGTTCCTAGAGCAACATGGCACTATTCGCAGGGTGCTTAGCATTGATAACTTGTCTGAATTTGACAAAAGTCACCTTGTGGAGTTCGAGTCTGGATTAGCTATTGAAACATTAGCACCTGCGTTGCTGTACTTTTTTGCATCCACTGACAATCCTGATGTTAAGTACTGCATTCAAGCCTTAACTGATGTGTACACTAAAACTGAGGAGGGCAGTGTTACTGAGGCTTATCTTAGCAACCCGAGGGGTTTAGCTTAGCAACCCGAGGGGTTTAGCTAAGTTGAAGAGGTGTTGCGGGAGGTTATGTCCACAATAGGGAAGTCTATTGAAGCTGCTGAGACAGCTAAAACAGTCTCTGTCGATGTTGATCCTGCTTCCCTTACTGTAGAACCCACACAAAGTGGAGTCTCTCCTCGACTCCAAGATGAAGTGCCTCGCACCCCTAGAACCACTCAAGCACTCTTCCAAAGCCCTCTTAGACCAACCTTGATACCAAACTTGATACCAGCTGGACTCAAATGTTGAGTCCAGCTGATTTTAACCCACCCGAGGTTCAGAAAATCGTAGTCGAGCATGTCATTAAACATGCAGAGAAGCCGTCAAACGCCCATTCCTCTTTGAGAATCTGAGCTTTCTCTGGCAAAACGCCAAGACCGTATGCTGAAGCTGACTATGAAACATGGCGTTCACATGTTGACTTGATGATGGAAGATAACTTCTTTGTCTGACTTGGAAAAATCTCGCAAGCTCCTTGAAAGTCTTCTTGCTCCTGCGGCTGATGTTATTCGCCCTCTTGGGCCTGAAGCCACCTCTGCCGACTATCTTAAGCTTTTGGACTCAGCTTTTGGGACTGGTGGAGACGGTGAGGAACTGCTTGTGTGATCCATGAACACTTTCCAAGATTATGGAGAAAAACCCACTGCATATCTGCATCGTTTGCAGGTGGCACAAAATCTCACAGTGCGTAGAGGCGGTCTAGAGCCACAAGAAGTGAACAAACAGCTTCTCAAGCAGTTTAACAGAGGCTGTTGGGATGATAATCTGCTAAGAGAGCTACAGCTGTAACTAAAAGATAAACATCCACCTGCGTATGCAGAGTTATTGCTTCACCTTCGCACTGCTGAAAACAGACAAGAAGTTAAAACACACGCATGAAAAGACACTTGGGCGCCACAAAACCAAAAGCAGCTTCCTATGAACAAACAGTCACCGAAACAAGTACAAATAGTGAAGTGGAGTCTGACAGTCTGAAAGAACTAAAAAAGCAAGTCGCTGATCTAAAAAGCCAATTAGCTGCTGTTGTGAAACAAAAGGAACAAACACCACCGAAGAAAGACACAACTAAGAAGTCTTGAAGTAAAAAACCTGACCATGCCAAACCTGAAAACTTGCCTTCGTCCAGCCGTCCCAATACTAGGCCCAAACTATGGTATTGCTTCCGCTGTGGCAAAGATGGGCATATTGTAGCCACTTGTGAGTCTGAGCCAAACCCTGCGCTTGTGGCTGCAAAACCCAAAGAACTATGAGTAAAAAGACAGATTTGGGACAGTCGGAACCCCCAATCTTCTTTAAACTGAAGTCTGCCTCTGTTGCAGGACAAACAGAGGCTAGTTCAGAGATGACCCGTCCCAAACCAAAAGCTCCATTCAAAACACGTGCTTAACTGAAGTCACACTACAAAACAGACCCCTTTAACTTTCCTAATGGTCGAATTGGTACAAAAAGTACAGCACAAGTGAAAGTGAATGGCTGTACTGTGAGCTGTTTGTTAGATACAGGCTCCCAGGTGACTACTGTCCCTGAGTCCTATTACAGACAGTACTTATCCAACCATGAGATTAAGCCACTTTTTGAGCTGTTAGAAGTGGAGGGAGCTAACAGTCAGAGTGTACCTTACTTAGGCTACACTGAAATGCATGTCACTTTCCCAAAAGACTTTCTCGGTATTGAAGCCGAAGTGCCTTAGTGGTTCCTGATGTACGTGCAGCTGATGAGTTCTTAGTGTTAATAGGGACAAACACATTAGATGTACTTTACGAGCTGTACTCTGATGCATGTTCTGAACTGCAGCCAACCATGTCACTTGGTTATAAGGCAGTGTTAAAAGTCCTTGAGCTACGGCACAGACAGTCCAAAGACACTAGCCTTGGTTTAGTGACCATGCACAACAAAGAGCCACAGTTAGTTCCTGCAGGCCAAAGTCATTCTAGATAGTGCTGTAGCTGTGCCAGCCGGCAACAGTGAAAAATCTGTCTTGTTAGAACACCCGTTAATGTCAGTCTTACCTGGTGGTATCCTAGTAAAACCATGTCTCATAGACTTACCTGAAAGAGCACCTTACCTTGTTCCAGTTGTACTTACCAGTGAATCGGAACATGACATGAGAATCCCTCAGAAGTGTGTCATTGGAGAAATCTGTGCATATCAACGAGTCCTATCGCAAGAACACTCCGTGGAAGTTACAAAGTCCAAAACTGAACAAAAGTCCACTCTGAAGTTCAACTTTGACTCTTCCCCCATTAGCGCTGAATGAAAAGAGCGCCTAACAGAAAAACTAAGTCAAATGCCCGAAGTATTTGCCCAAAACGATCTTGACTTTGGCAAAACGGATCAAGTGAAACACACAATCAAATTATCAGATGAAACACTGTTCAAACACAGAGCACGACCGATACATCCAAATGACCTGGAAGCGGTCCGTAAGCATCTCAAAGAACTCCAACAAGCAGGCGTGATAAGAGAGTCCACTTCCCCATTTTCTTCGCCTATTGTAGTGGTGCAAAAGAAAAATGGCGATGTCCGCCTTTGTATTGATTACAGGAAGCTTAACATGCAGACTGTAAAAGATGCTTATGCCCTCCCCAACTTGGAGGAAACGTTTTCCACCTTGACCGGTTCGCAGTGGTTCTCCGTCCTCGATTTAAAGTTGGGGTACTACCAAATTGAGGTAGATTTGCTGGACAAACCAAAGACGGCATTCGTATGTCCCATGGACTTTTGAGAATTCAATAGAATGCCCCAAGGCATTACAAACGCTCCCAGCACATTCCAGCGCCTCATGGAGAAATGTATGGGTGACATGAATTTGCATGAGGTGATTGTGTTCCTTGATGACATCATTGTATTCTCCAAGACACCCGAAGAACATGAGGCTTGCTTAATGAAAGTTCTTAATCGCCTAAAAGAGTACGGGCTTAAACTCTCCCCTGAGAAATGCAGATTTTTTCAAACTTCCGTCAGATACTTCGGTCACATTGTGTCCAGTAAAGGAGTTGAGATAGACCCCGAAAAAGAGAAAGCCCTAAGTACCTGGCCTGTGCCCCTTGATCTCAAACAGCTCCGCTCGTTCTTAGGCTTTTCAGGGTACTATAGGCGGTTCATTAAGAACTATTCCAGCATCGTTAAGCCCCTCACTGACTTAACAGCAGGCTACCCTCCTTTGCGAAAAAGCCCAAAGCCCAAAGCTAAGCCTGCCTAGTATCACGACCCAAAGACACCGTTTGGCGAGCGATGGACTTCTTCCTGTGATCTTGCATTCAAAACCATCATTGAAAAGCTCAGTACTGCACCGGTCCTGGGTTTTGCTGACCCTCAGTTGCCATATACACTCCATACTGACGCCAGCACAACAGGGCTTGGCGTCGCCCTCTATCAAGAGCAGGAAGGCAAGACTAGGGTCATAGCCGGTGGTTGTCTAGAAGCGAGTCCCGTTACCCCGCCCATAAATTAGAATTTTTAGCTCTAAAGTGGGCAGTAATGGAGAAGTTCACAGACTATTTATATGGCAATCATTTTACTGTAATGACAGACAGTAACCCCCGACGTACATTTTGACTACTACTAAGATGGATGCCATGAGTTATAGGTGGCTAGCTGCTCTGTCGACATTTAACTTTAAGCTCCAATACAGAGAAGGCAAGCTTAACTCAGATGCAGACGGCCTGTCTAGACGGCCACATGGCGAGTTACTTAATGACTTAGTGTCCCAAAAGGAGCTTGACCGCATACAGCAGTTCACTCAAACTCACTTGTCTCTTCCTGAAAGCAGTTTAAGTTCTGAGGTAGTGTCTGCTATATGTGAAAAACACCTTGTCTGTAGCTCTCCAGACAACACCTTCCCTTTGGTTCACTCGTTAGCCATCTCTGTAGCCACCATTCCAGATGGCTATGCCGATGAAGATGGCTGTGGTGGTCTTCCAGTTGTACCCCACATGATTCCTGAACAGATCAAAAACGAACAAAGAACTGACCCCTGTTTAAGAGAAGTGATTGCACAAATTGAAACTGGGCAAAAAGTTCCACCAATGGTACGAACTGAACTTCCTGACATCGACTTGTTACTCCGAGAGCTCAGTCGACTTGAAATCTGCAATAGCATCCTCTACCGCACTCGTCAAGACGGAGGAAATGTTACTTACCAGCTCGTCTTACCTGAACAGCTCCGCGATTCAGTCTTTCAAAGCCTCCACTGTGACATGGGCCATTTAGGCACAGAGCGTACTTTGGATCTCGCCAGAACAAGGTTCTATTGGCCTTGCATGGTGGCAGATATTGAAAAGAAGATCAAGACATGTAATCGCTGCATCAGACGTAAAACCGCTCCAGAGCGAGCTGCTCCGCTTGTCAATATCAAGTCCACCTGATCACTCGAACTTGTCTGTATGGATTTCCTGTCCATTGAGCCCAATCAAAGTAACACAAAGGATGTGCTCGTGTTAACTGATCATTTCATGAAATACGCTATAGCCATCCCTACCAGCAATCAGAAAGCTCAGACCATTGCAAAGGCACTTTGGGACAACTTTATAGTCCACTGAGGGATACCCGAACGGTTACATAGTGATCAGGGTCCGAATTTTGAGTCCCATATCATAAAAGAACTTTGCAAAATCATGGGCATTCGCAAAATCCGGACGACACCCTATCACACCAGAGGTAACCCGATAGAACGTTTCAATAGAACGTTATTGAGCATGCTGGGTACTCTGGAGGAAAAGAACAAATCTCATTGGCACAACTATGTAAAACCACTTGTTCATGCGTACAATTGTACTGTGAATGACACTACTGGTTTTGTCCCGCATGAGTTAATGTTCGGTCGTCAGCCGAGATTGCCAATCGATCTTGCATTTGGGCTCCCGTTTCACAACAAAAGTTTAAAGTCACATTCCCAGTACATTGAAAAACTGAAGACAACTCTACAAGAAAGCTACAAACTAGCAACAGAAAATGCTAACAAGATGGCTGAAAGAAACAAAACAAGATTTGATATGCGAGTGAAACCCTCAAAACTAGAACCAGGCGACAGAGTTTTAGTACGTGCAGTCCACCTCAGAGGCAAGCACAAACTAGCAGACAGGTGGGAAGCTGAAATCCACATTGTGGTGAGCCAAGCAGGTGACTTGCCTGTTTACACTATAAAACCTGAGACAAAAGATGGTCCTGTTCGCACCGTTCACCGCGACCTCTTGCTTCCCTGTGGTTTTCTTGCCCCTGTTGAAGAAGAACCTGTCCAACCAAAACGTGTCCGCCAAACTAAGACAAGACAATCACCTGAACAAAGTGAGGAATGTGAGAAATCAGAACCGGAAAATGAGAGTGTCTATTGGTACAGAAAAGAACCAATCCAAACGCCCATAAAGCTCACTTGAGTTTATGAAATTCCCCATCCAAAGACATTCTTTAAAGGAGACATTCCTGCTGAAACTCACTTACCTGAGAATGACAACCAAATAGAAAATGTCACTTCACCTGGATGTGACAACTTGCCTGGAAATGACAATTCACCTGGATGTGACAACTTACCGAATGATGGAAACCTGGAGAAAACTGAAACAAATGTGGAACTATCGAACAATGAGAATGGAATTGAAAATGAAACCAACTTGTCTGATAAAAGTACCTGTGATGAACCTGTGGAAGACAGAGAATCTGAAAGGGAAATCCCAAAGATTGTGAGACACTCCGAGAGGACAACCACCTAGCCAGAAAGGCTACAGTATAGTCAGTTGGGAAATCCTCTCATAACTGTTGCCCAGTCCCTGTTTCAAGGACTAAACCTGGCTTTTACCAGAGCCTTAACAGAGTCAGATCTTAGGAATATTCCCATGAACACTAGTTTTCCCGTCAATACCATTTAGCTAATCTCATGCAAAGGGACTTTCATGATTCTAAGGGGGGATAATGTAACCCAGTGTTAAAAACGCAAATAAAAATATGAATATTGATACTGCTTTTAAAACCAAGACAATGAATAAAAAGTGCATATTTTTCATCATATTGATCTTTGTTGGTTTGAAATTTGTCCTTTTCAACAGATCGCTGAACATATGCGGCCCAGTTACATGTTTTGATTTCCAATTGTGGCCCAACTGATTGTGTAATAGAATAGCCTTAGCATAGAAATTACTAGGGAGGCTGAGGCGTGTCATCCCCCTAAAGTTGGAGCACACCCTCCGGTCCCCTTTCTTGAAGAGAGGAACCACCACTTCAGTTTGCAATGCCAACTGCACTGTCTCCGACCTCCATGCAATGTTGCAGAGGTGTGTGAACCATGACAGCAATACAACATCCAGGGCCTTAAGGTAATCAGGGTCAATCTAGTCAACCCCGGGGGCCGGGCCACCAAGGAGTTTTTTAACCACTTTGGCAACCTCAGCCCCTGTGACAGACAAGTCATCCCCCTAGTCCACAAGCCCTGCTTCTTCTGTGAAAGGAGTGTCAGTGGGATTGAGGAGATCCTCGAAGTATTCCTTCCACCACGCGATGATATTCCCAGTCGAAGTCAGCAGCGCCCCATCCGCACCATATACAGACAGGGAGCTGCCTCCTCGTCCTGAGCCGCTGGACAGTTTGCCAGAATCTCTTTGAGGCCGACCAAAAATCTTGTTCCATGGCCTCACCAAACTCCTCCCACACCCGTGTTTTTGCTTCAGCAACCACCCGAGCTGCACTCTGCTAGGCCTGCCGGTACACCTCAGCTGCTTCAGGAGTCCCACAAGCCAACAAAGCTCGACAGGACTCCTTCTTCAACTTAAAGGTCTGATGACACGATTTTGACTGCATCTAACTTTCATCATAACAGTCTGTCGTGGGTTACAATGACTATTTCATTTAGGTCTGATCAGCTCCACACAGCTCTGTCCTTAGCCTTCCACTGCCAGGAACTCCTGTCTATATCCAACTTCTTCAAGTTTCTTTTTACAGTGTCTTTAAATCTGAGCTTTGGTCTAACCTGATTGCATTTGCCCTCGTATAACTGTGAGTAGAGTAACTGCCGAGGGAGACACTGGTGGTCCATCCTCTCAACATGTCTGAGCCATCTCAGGTTTGTCTGTATTAGCATGTCCTCCATTGATGGTAGACCAGCTCATTTCAACACTTCTATGTTGGTTATCTTGTCTTTCCATGAGATGTTCATTATGGCTCGAAGGTGTCTCATCATGTACGAGTGAAATTTCTTTACCTGCACTTTGTAGACAGTCCAAGTTTTAGCATCGTACACTAGAGTAGCCAGTACTGTCGCTCTGTACACTTTGCATTTCACACGAATATCTGACGTTTTTATGAGCACCACATCACAAATTACATCAGTGGCTGGAAAACCCCATGGCCATGTAACGTCAGTGACAGAACACAGCACTTGGCTGCCCATTGTACACGCAGGATGGAAGCGGTAGAAAACATCGACAATGGTTCCAGCACATGTAGTCTGGTATTGGTTTGTGTTGTCCAATCTTTAGATGATTATAGTTCAGAAGAATGGGATGATAATGAAGAATCTGGGGGCATCAGATCTTATAGGTTTGAGCCGTGCCAAGTGGGCATCGTGCCTAGCGAGTCAGACTCAGAGAGTGACGGTGGAGAGGCACACATGGCCGCTGCAGCAGCAGCGACAAACATGGCAGGGGAACACCGAGTGGTATGCTTTTGTTACAGATACTGCAACAAATTATTTGTTCAAAAACATAATTTATTTAACCCCGATTTTTAAATAAAATCCTAGCAGTGTATTTATATTAAAACTGAAACATCTACTTGATACTTTCAACGCCCCCCCCCCCCCCAAGTAAACAAATCCAAAGCTACTATTTTTTTTTTTTTTTTTTTGCAGGTGCCAGTGTGGTCTATGATCATGACAGCAGAGGAGGAGAGTATTTGGTGTGAGCAGCAGGTAAAGGTGAAGCAGAAAATTCCGGACAGTGCTATAAAGTGTATCACTGGTCTTAACAACTTCCCCGCAGTGTGTCTGAATGAAGATGTGTTGATAGTGGCCTCCTTCACCTAAAAACATTATGTGAATGTGGATTATGGGAACAATTGGAAGCGCTGTACAACTAACAGACAGTTCATCCGATGGTGCGACCACAACCTTGATGAGAAAGTCCAAGTGCCAATACCTGCCTGTGTCGTTCACAAGATAAGAGAGACCTTTCCACTACAAGATGGACAATATGTTGGTTTTACTTATGCTGACGAACTACCTTTATGTTTTCAGGATATTGTTTTTCATTCAATAAATGTTTATCTGACCAAAACTGTTGTCAATTATTCCAAGAAAATGAAATTACTGAATATTTTTAGTGTGATACTTGAAATTCTTATAACTGTTGTCATCATAGGGCAGCGCGGTGGCGGAGTGGTTAGCACTGCAGCAGCACAGCAACTCACCCTTGGCCAGGGGATCCTGGGTTCGATCCCAGCCTCCGACCAACAGTGATCTGTGTGGAGTTTGCATGTTCTCCCCGTGTCTGCTTGGGTTTACTCCGGGATTTCTCTGGGTTCCTCCCACATGCCAAAAACATGCAAGTTAGGTTAACTGGCATCAAAACTGGGGATTCTAAATTGTCCTTAGGTATGACTGTGAGAGTGAATGGTTGTCTGTCTCTCTGTGTTGGCCCTGCGATGGACTGGCGATCTGTCCAGGGTGTACCCTGCCTCTCGCCCAAAGATGCTGGGATAGGCTCCAGCCCCCCCGCGACCCAAAAAGGATTAAGCGGAAGAAGATGAATGAATGAATGTTGTCATCATTTGGACGTTGCATGCAATCCTGGGTATTTGAAAAAGAGAGAATTTTTCAATTTTGCAAATATAATACTTTTTTTTTTTTTGGTAAATTGAAGCATACAGTGGGGCAAAAAAGTATTTAGTCAGCCACCAATTGTGCAAGTTCTCCCATTTAAAAGATGAGAGAGGTCTCCAATTTTCATCATAGGTATACCTCAACTATGAGAGACAAAATCAGAAAAAAAAAAAATTCCAGAAAATCACATTGAAGGATTTTTAATGAATTACTTGGTAAATTCCTCGGTAAAATAAGTATTTGGTCACCTACAAACAAGCAAGATTTCTGGCTCTCACAGACATGTAACTTCTTCTTTAAGAGGCTCCTCTGTCCTCCACTCGTTACCTGTATTAATGGCACCTGTTTGAACTCGTTATCAGTATAAAAAACACCTGTCCACAACCTCAAACAGTCAGACTCCAAACTCCACTATGGCCAAGACCAAAGAGCCGTCAAAGGACACCAGAAACAAAATTGTAGCCCTGTATCAGGCTGGGAAGACTGAATCTGCAATAGGTAAGCAGCTTGGTGTGAAGAAATCAACTGTGGGAGCAATTATTAGAAAATGGAAGACATACAAGACCACTGATAATCTCCCTCAATCTGGGGCTCCACGCAAGATCTCACCCTGTAGGGTCAAAATGATCATGAGAACGGTGAGCAAAAATCCCAGAACCACATGGGGGGACCTAGTGAATGACCTGCAGAGAGCTGGGAACAAAGTAACAAAGGCTACCATCAGTAACACACTACGCCGCCAGGGACTCAAATCCTGCAGTGCCAGATGTGTCCCCCTGCTTAAGCCATTACACGTCCAGGCCCGTCTGAAGTTTGCTAGAGAGCATTTGGATGATCCAGAAGAGGATTGGGAGAATGTCATATGGTCAGATGAAACCAAAATAGAACTTCTTGGTAAAAACTCAACTTGTCGTGTTTGGAGGAGAAAGAACACCATACCTACTGTGAAGCATGGGGGTGGAAACATCATGCTTTGGGGCTGTTTTTCTGCAAAGGGACCAGGACGAATGATCCATGTAAAGGAAAGAATGAATGGGGCCATGTATCGTGAGATTTTGAGTGAAAACCTCCTTCCATCAGCAAGGGCATTGAAGATGAAACGTGGCTGGGTCTTTCAGCATGACAATGATCCCAAACACACCACCTGGGCAATGAAGGAGTGGCTTCGTAAGAGGCATTTCAAGGTCCTGGAGTGGCCTAGCCAGTCTCCAGATCTCGACCCCATAGAAAATCTTTGGAGGGAGTTGAAAGTCCGTGTTGCCCAGCGATAGCCCCAAAACATCATTGCTCTAGAGGAGATCTGCATGGAGGAATGGGCCAAAATACCAGCAACAGTGTGTGAAAACTTTGTGAAGACTTACAGAAAACGTTTGACCTCTGTCATTGCCAACAAAGGGTATATAAAGTATTGAGATGAACTTTTGTTATTGACCAAATACTTATTTTACTGAGGAATTTACCAATTAATTCATTAAAAATCCTTCATTGTGATTTTCTGGATTTTTTTTTTCTCATTTTGTCTCTCATAGTTGAGGTATACCTATGATGAAAATTGGAGACCTCTCTCATCTTTTAAGTGGGAGAACTTGCACAGTTGGTGGCTGACTAAATACTTTTTTGCCCCACTGTACTCGTGGCCATAAATCATTTTAAAGTTCAATTACCTGTAAAATCCCTTTAGAAATTAAAATTATTCTCTGTGTCACTGATAGCAATATCCTAAAAATAATGTATTTGTGGTCTATATTAATCATATATTCCATAACCTACATATGTTGAAGCATGTGAGAATGTTTGGTGATTACATATGTAAGGCGACTTCACACCTCAGAACAGGACAAAGAGTCTCAACCGCCAGTGAAGATCAAAGAGCTTCCCAGGCACTGCGGTGGAGACCGGAGGAGCTGCCCTGACCCCCAGGGCCATGAGGAGGAGTACGAACACAATGGGGGGATTAAGATAATGAGGGATGTCAGCTTTTGATATGCATGTCTTTTGTTATGTGCAAGTATAAGTTCATAGAGCCGAAGGTGTTCGGTCTCTTTTTCCTTCTTCTGCTGCTGCACTTAGATGAGACTTGTTAGAGGAGCTGATAATAAACTTTGGTTTATATATCACATCGCCTTGTTCTTCCAAGCTCTTCTACACTGGTGACCCTGACGCGAGAATGGACCAGAGGCGTTCCCCCGCGATCGACTCATCTGTGGCGACCCAGGCAGACGCCGGCGCCCACACAGACAGGGGAACAGATGGACGACGTTCCCCCTCGGCAGAAGTGATAGAGAGGGCTCAACCGAGCACCAGCGCCGCTGAGAGAGCCGAAGCAAGGCACTCTCACCCTGCGGACACATCAGTGACGGTCTACACAAACGCCGTCGCTGTCAAGCTGCCGGACTTCTGGCAGGAAGACCCCGCCTCGTGGTTTCAGCAAGCTGAAGCCCAGTTTACACTGGCGGGCATCACGGCCGACGATACGAAGTTCTATCACATCGTCGCCAAACTCGACACCGCCACTTCGAGGTGTGTGCGGAGCATTATCCAGCGGCCGCCGGCCCAAGACAAATATGAAGTACTGAAAGCAACCATCGTGGCAAATTACGTCCCCTCAGCCGAAGAGAGAGCCAAGAGGATCCTGGCGGTTTACGGCCACAGAGGATGCAGACCTAAGGCCCTCATGGAGGACTTGCTGCAGCTTAAAGAAGAGGACAATGACAACTTCCTCTTCCAAATCATATTCCTCAGTACGCTGCCGCCACACATGAGAGGGACGCTCGCCAACATGCGATGCAGCACCCAGCAAGACTTCCGCATGCTGGCCCACGAAGCTCAACGGCTCGTCAACGCCTGCAAGGAGCAGACACCCACAGCAGCATCCGCAGACCTCAACGCTGATGCCCGGAGCCACGAGGAGCCACAAACCACCGAGCAGAACCAGCCCGCGGTGACAGCGACACGGCCAAAACGTAACAGACGGAGCGACGTTTGTTATTACCACCACCGCTTCGCCGAGAAGGCTCACAAATGCGTTCCCCCCTGCAAATTTACGATTTCGGGAAACACCAAAGCTGAGAGCCGTTAATGGCAGCGGTTCTCGGCGAAAAAAGTAAGCTGTTATATGTGACGGACGGTCACACCGGCAAGCAGTTCCTTATTGACACAGGAGCTCAACTAAGTTTTGTCATGCCCTCCCAAGCAGATCGAGCCATGGGCACCCGGCTCAACGGAGCGGTGGCAGCCAACGGCTCCAGCATTGACACTTTTGGCGAAAAGAGCCTGCACCTCCGCATCCATGGCCGCAACTACAGATGGACATTTGTTGTAGCGGCAGTGAGTTTTAACTTGTTGGGCGCAGACTTTTTGTGTGCACATGGGTTATTAGTTGATCTAGTGAACAGACGCTTGGTTAATGCACTGTCCTTTGCTTCTATTCCCTGCTCAGCTCGTATTTCTCCACCACCTGTGCAGGCCAGCGTCACCACAGCAGGAGGTAAGTTTGATCATCTCCTCACCCAATTTCCAGCACTCACAATTCCCAAATTCTCAGCCACAGTGGCTAAACACGGGGTTGAACATTTTATTCCCACAACGGGCCGACCCGTATTTGCCAAAGCTCGGCGCTTAGACGCGGCCAAGCTCGCCATAGCTTGGGACGAGTTTACTTCCCTCGAAAAATTAGGCATTGTCAGACGCTCGAAAAGCCCCTGGGCCTCACCACTTCACATGGTTCCGAAATCCGACGGTTCTTGGAGACCGTGCGGCGATTACCACAGATTAAACAATGCGACAGCGCATGACCGCTACCCAATTCCTCACATTCAAGATTTTTCACTACATCTGGCGGGTGCGCGCATTTTTTCAAAAATAGACCTGGTCCACGGTTATCATCAAGTCCCAGTTCGAGCAGAGGACATTCCTAAAACAGCTGTAATAACCCCTTTCGGCCTTTTTGAATTTTTGCGAATGCCTTTCAGCCTCAAAGGCGCTGCTCAAACCTTTCAGCGGATGATGGACGCAGTATTACGTGACCTCCCTTTTGTTTTCGTCTACCTAGACGATATGCTGGTAGCCAGCCCGTCTGAGGAAGAACACGAGCGGCATCTCACTATGGTTTTTCAGAGGCTAGAAGAGCACGGGTTAATAATCAATCCAGCCAAATGCAAATTCGGCGTGTCACAAATTGATTTTTTAGGACACAGAGTTTCTCCGAAGGGGGCAGTACCACTTCCAGACAAAGTTCATGCGATAAAAAGTTTCCCACGGCCACAAACGGTCAAATCGCTGCAAGAATTTTTAGGAATGGTTAATTTTTACAACCGTTTCCTCCCCCACGCAGCTCAGCTCATGCAGCCCTTATATGATGCGCTCAGAAAACAAAAAGCTTCCAACGCGGTCGAATGGACCCCGGAGCGCGAACACGCCTTCGCGGAAGTAAAAAGCGCCCTAGCTAATGCCAAATTGTTGGTTCACCCCGATCCCTCGGCCCGCATTGCGCTAACCACAGACGCTTCAGACCTGGCTATAGGGGCAGTTGTAGAACAACATGTCAGCGGAATCTGGCAACCTTTGGCATTCTTCAGCAAATCGCTAAACCAAACTGAGCGTAAATACAGCACTTTTGACAGGGAGCTGCTAGCGCTTCATTTATCCATCCGCCACTTCCAGTTCTGGTTAGAAGGGCGGAGTTTCACGGCTTTTGTAGACCACAAACCGCTCACCTTTGCCATGGCTAAAATTTCCGAACCGTGGTCAGGCAGGCAAAAAAGACAGCTGGCTGCGATTTCAGAGTTCACCACAGACATTCGACATGTGGCAGGCAAACTTAACATGGTAGCAGACTGCCTCTCTCGCGCTGTGACATCGCCAGAGTGCGAGGAGACAGATTACACTACTGCAGCCGCAGAGCTTTTCACCAACACGGACACATACGCAGCACCAATCCATGCAGGGATAGATTATGCAGCCATGGCAGAAGAGCAAAGCAGTGACGCGGACGTGCGCGCACTCTTGTCTGGACCAACAGGGTTAAGGCTGGAGGAAAGGGGTTTATGCGACGGCGTGCCCCCCCTAATATGCAATATCTCAACCGGCCGACCGCGCCCGTTAGTCCCAGCTACATGGTGCCGCCGTATTTTCGACTCAATTCACTCCCTCGCGCACCCAGGTGTGCGCGCCTCGGTTAAAATGGTCGCCAAAAAGTTTGTGTGGCCTGGCCTGCGCAAAAACGTAAAAGAATGGGCAAAAACTTGCATTTCTTGTCAGCGCGCCAAAATACACAAACACACAAAAGCCCCTCTGGAGCCTTTTCCAATCCCTGCTAGAAGGTTCGACCACGTTCATGTCGACCTCGTGGGGCCACTACCTTCCTCCCAAGGTTTCACACACCTGTTAACAATGATAGACCGCACCACGCGCTGGCCAGAGGCAGTCCCTCTGGCGTCAACCACAGCAGAGGAAGTCGCTCGCGTTTTTTTGACAAACTGGGTGGCGCGTTTCGGCGTCCCATCGGACATCACGTCCGATAGGGGGCCTCAATTTGTCTCGGAGCTTTGGTCAGCCATGGCCAGCAGCTTAGGGGCGACAATTCACCGCACCACCGCTTATCACCCTCAGGCTAATGGGTTATGCGAGCATTTTCACAGATCTTTAAAGGCCGCCCTCAGAGCCTCACTAACGGATACAAATTGGGTAAATAAACTTCCCTGGGTTTTATTGGGGTTGCGTGCTGCACCTAAAGAGGATCTAGACGCCTCCCCAGCAGAATTAGTTTTTGCACAACCTCTCAGGCTCCCAGGTGAATTTTTACCAGAGAACCCAGAGCCAGGGCATCTTCCAGCCCCGAGGTTTTTAGGCAGCAACGGACCGGACTCTCTCCCCGGACCGGCACATCACTCTTTTCCACGGGTTTTTGTCCTACAAGCTTTAAAGAACGCTGAATTCGTTTTTGTTAGGCATGAAGCTTTAAAACCAACTTTCCGCCCACCGTACGATGGGCCATTCAGAGTACTGAAACCTGGTGATAAACACTTTGTGCTTGATTTTGGGGATAGAAAAGAAACAGTCAGCAATGACAGACTTAAACCTGCCTTCTTGTTGAGAGACGAGCCTGCACGGTTGGCGAGAGCACCTCGGCGGGGTAGACCCCCCAAGAGAAAAGACTCAGCCCCCCTGCAGGGAACAAATAATCACTCTCCTTCCCAGGCTGCAGATTCCTTACAGGAAGGTCCCAGCAGGACGCCCAAGCGGACCCACAGCAGATTCGGGAGAAGATTAAAACCCAGACGGCACAGGGACTGATACAAACTACTCAACAGTTGTTCACTAATTGTGCTGTAACAGTTTAGGACTGACTTGTGATTTTACTATGCTGTTATGATTACCACTGAACTCTCTTAGGAGCATGGCTGCTGGAAAGTTTCTTCTGTGGCAAGAGGTGTAGCAGTTAGTATGTCATAGTAATTATCTTAAACTGTGAATTTTTCTATTGTCCTTTTCTTAGTCGTTTGGGGGGGGGGGGGGCTGTGGTCTATATTAATCATATATTCCATAACCTACATATGTTGAAGCATGTGAGAATGTTTGGTGATTACATATGTAAGGCGACTTCACACCTCAGAACAGGACAAAGAGTCTCAACCGCCAGTGAAGATCAAAGAGCTTCCCAGACACTGCGGTGGAGACCGGAGAAGCTGCCCTGACCCCCCCAGGGCCATGAGGAGGAGTACGAACACAATGGGGGGATTAAGATAATGAGGGATGTCAGCTTTTGATATGCATGTCTTTTGTTATGTGCAAGTATAAGTTCATAGAGCCGAAGGTGTTCGGTCTCTTTTTCCTTCTTCTGCTGCTGCACTTAGATGAGACTTGTTAGAGGAGCTGATAATAAACTTTGGTTTATATATCACATCGCCTCGTTCTTCCAAGCTCTTCTACATATTCCCTATTATTTATGTCTCATAAAAAATGCAATTTTGTTTGTCATTGTTTATTAACGGTTTTAGTCTTGTATCAACTGGCATGTGATTTTCAACAATAAGAAAATAGAAACAACTGACAGTCCTCATTTTTTCTAGAGTTTGGTCACAAGAAAAACAATACTCATAACTGGTATAACACACATGTAGTGGAACTATCAAAAATATTAAATTAATTATAACAGGAAAAAGTCCAAATTAGTGGCAATGAATACAATATAGTCAGTTGATGTCATGAACCGAGCCCGTGTTTAAGCGCTTTGAGTGGTCTTTGTGACTAGAAAAGCGCTATATAAGTGCAGGTTAGTTAGTTAGTTAGTTAGTGTTATCCTGTAGGCTCGGTTCTGATCGCTCTCTGTGGCTCAGGCATCGGGTTTATTATGTATTATCTTTTGAGTTCTTGTTGTTTTCATGTCTGTGTTCCTTTTCTTTTCCATGCCTGTAGCCGCCGCTCTGGACGGCGGTTGTTGGGCAGCCGTTTTGACCCACTTTCAGGTGGGCACTGTCCAACATTCGCCGGTCCGACCACGCGCCCTCTCCATTTGACAGTCAGCTGTTTCGCCCCGGTAATTATCTTTCCTGCACCTCACACAGGTGTGTCCAATTGGTCACGCCAGCAGTGTTTGTACTTAGGCGGCTCTTGCCAGTCAAAAACTGCTGGACCATTGTGTATGTGGTGAATCCTGCACGTAAATCCATTCACCCTTCTCCGCCTCGTGCACTCCTCCTGCGTAAAAGCGCACGACGAGGCTTAGGACAATTGGAGCTGAAGCATGTGATGTGGTTTTGCTGTTTATCTAAGCCTGCAACACAACGCGAAGGCATAGCCGTAAAACTAAAACAAGAAACCTGAGAAACTGTGAGCTACAAAGCTGCTGGCATTCCAATCAACAACACCGGCATCCGTTCTGTCACTTACGTCATTTAAGCCTCCTCTTTCATTCGGTGGGCAACACCACAGTCCAGTCAGTGGCTGCGGTTTTTTGATGGTAACTATGTTGTGCAGGCACGGTCATAAATATTCTATTGATCATTGACATTGACTTTTGGGTTTACACAACATGCTAAAAAATGTCAAAATCATGTCATCAGCACTTTAAGGTACACTGTAACTGAATGGAAAAACATGAATAAAGCATTAGTAATCATGATTAACTCAACATTCCAAAACATTAACCTCTGGTTTTTCTCTCATTTCTTTGTCTTTATACCCTGATTGATGGAGCCTTGAGTATTTTTATCATGTTTATAGTCAGCTTCATGTGTGCCTGTGTTTGTGTCTATGTTGAATGTAATTGTGGCTTGTAAATATGGATGTCACCAGACTGCAAAACAAATCTACCTACGGGTACAAATAAAGTAACCTGAACCTGAACATTAATCAGGATTAAAAAAGTTGATCATCCAACACCACTAATAATAATGTAACAAGACACAAAAGTGCTTTGATTAAATGTTTTTTTATTTTTCCTTCAGAAGGGCCACTCAGCAAGACAAAGCAAATGGGCTGTTGCCCGGGCAACAAAAGCCTGAATGTGTACACTTCCTTGTTAAAGACTGAAAATCAATGCTACTGGGGAGCTGTTACTCTTCCACACAGTGGGCTATTAGCTGCTTTTCTTATTAAACATCATAAAGAGGAGAAAATGTAAAGCTCCCTGATTGGCTGAGCTGCCCTCAATTAAAGTCAATTTCCTAATATTCTGGCAGAGGAAATACTTATCAATGTTTTTATTTTATCCATATCATTTCGATGATAATAGAAAATACATGTAGATCACTGATATTTGATTTGACTTGTAACAATCAGGTACCGTGCTGCAGGAATTTTGAGTTTTTTTGGTCATCTTCAGTATTTTACGCAATTTAATGTCAGTGTAATGAAACAGTTTTACAGATCCTGACCTCAGAAACTCCCACACAACTCTGTTTTATTTGGTGTCCCCAACAAATGTAGCCACGCCATGCCACTGTTCACGCCATGATGGTGCAGTGACTACACCTGTGTGTCTTTGTGGGGGGGTGAGATCACACCTGAAAACTGACTGACGACAGTCACACAGAAGCCAACCGAGGAAAAGGCTGAGCAGCTGGAATTTTAGGTTCTCCAATTTAATTTATTTCTCCATAGAACAAGTGAACTATTGGTAGCTATTTATTCAGACAGACATTTATTGAGAAAGAAACATCCTTACAATTTTAATTTTTTTCAGGAACTTTTTGTAAAATTCAATCACTTTTAAAACCCATAAAGTACAATATTAAAATTGATGTTTTTTTTTTTATTTAAGTTTTTGTAAAGGGTATGCACGTCATTACAGCATTGCATTGTTTACATTTTTGTCTCATGTTCCTTTTTTTTTGTTTTCTGACAACATTGGAAGAATAATTATTACAACATCCCTTTTTTTAAGTGAAAGAAAAAGAGAAATTAAAGAAAGGTTCAGGTTCAGGTTCAGGTTACTTTATTTGTACCCGTAGGTAGATTTGTTTTGCAGTTGGTGACATCCATATTTACAAGCCACAATTACATTCAACATAGACACAAACACAGGCACACATCTTACAAAATAGGTAAATATAAAATATGTACAATATAATTTTTATAGCTTGTTCAACTCTTTGACAGCAGCAGGGACAAAGCTGTTTTTGTAGCGCTGGGTTCTACTTTTTGGGACAGCAAACCTCCGTCTGGAGGGAAGAAGCTCTAAAAACGTAAAAAAGTACAAAAAACACACACACGCACACACGCACTATATCACCAAGCTGCTGGTCGCTGCGTGCGCATGCGCCCCATGAACAAAGAACAACAACAAAAAAAAAACAAGAAAAAAAGGGCAAAAAAAAAAAACAGAAAAAAAATAAAATAAAAGAGCATCCGAGTAGCGTTGGAACAAAGAGCGGTGCCATTATTGAAATGGTATTTGTCAAAGATTAGATCTAATGGAAAACACATATGCGATCCAGGGTTGCCAAAAGTTCATGAACCCATCCATGTCCTGTCTCAGTGCGAATGTCAACTTTTCCATCGAGTAAATGTCTTGGATCACGCTAATCCAATCTTCAGGTGTAGGACAGTCCTTCAACATCCATTTTTTAGGTAGGGCTTTTTTACTTGCAAATATTAAAACAGTGTATAAGTATTTTTCTCCTTGTCTTTCCAGTGAATCCAGTAGTAAACCCAAATACAAAGTTACAAAAGAAAAGGGGACTGTTATTTTGAATATTTTCCCCAATATTGTCTGTACATTGGTCCAATATTGGTGGATAACTGGGCATGACCAAAGCACATGAAAATGATTTGTAGTCTCTTCACCACACAAGCGCCAACAATTCAACCCCTTACGAGTAAATTTGTTTTGTGCAGGTGTTCTGAAAAATCTTACCAAATTTTTCCATCCAAATTCTCTCCACTGCAGGGATGAGGTACTTTTCCATTGTTGTTTATTTAGCTTTTCCCATATTTCCAGTTGTAAAGTGAAATTCCCTTCTTTTTCCCCATCTCACTTTTATATATGATGTGTTGTCTCCTTTTAAGTCTTGAAGACCTTGGTATATTTTAGAAATGTATCTGATCCCTGGGATCCCTTTATAAGCCATTAAGAAGACCTTCAGAACACCTGACTGGGCCCTTTCCAAATCCTCCTTTTTAAGTATATTGTTTATGTGGTGTCTAAGCTGAAAGAACCTGCAAAGGTCTTGATTTATTAGACCTTGTTTTTTCAGTTCTTCAAAACTTCTTAAAATTTGCACTTTAAAAAAATCGTAATATTTTATCAGTCCGTTCTCTTTCCACTTTTTAAATCTAGTGTCTGTTTTATTAGGAGTAAAGTCTTGATCATAGGCAATCCATTGCAGAAATCGATAGGGTTCTTTAGTTTGATTCTCTCTGACTATCTTAAACCAAATTTTTAGCGGGGTCTCTATCCACGGGTTAGTGTTATTCAAAAGTTTAGGTAAGGCATTGTTCCCTATTATCGCCTGTAGGGGGGTGTCACTTGTTATTTGGCATTCCATCTCCTTCCATTGTGCAGTGTAGACTGGGTTACATATCTCTACTATAGTTTTAATTTGTGCGGCTTTAAAATAGTCCCTGATATTTGGAAGCGCGAGCTCACCTTTGTCTTTGTTTAGCTGTAGGGTTCTATATCTGATTCTAGGTCTCTTGCCCTGCCATATGAATCTTGAGATCCTTCTGTCCAGTTCTTGCCATGTTTTTTTGGGAGGTTCTACCAGTATTGTTTGGAAAAGGTATAGAAGACGTGGAAGTATATTCATTTTGACTGCTTCAATTCTTTGTGCAGTACCCAAGAATGGTATCATATTCCATCTTGCTAGATCAGATTTTATTTGTGCCACCAGTGGATCATAGTTTAGTGTTATAATTTTGTTGAGTTGTTTCGGGATATTGACCCCCAGATATTTCATAGATTCCATCTCCCAGTTAGTTTTGAGTTTGCTTAGTAAATATTGAATTGGGTCATAGTTGAATGTTAAAACTTGGGTTTTATGCATGTTTAGTTCGTACCCCGATAAATCTCTATACTCTGAAAAAACAGATTAGTTCTGGAAAAGAGGTGTCCGGCTGCTCCAGGTATATTAAAATGTCATCAGCAAAGAGTGCTATTTTATGTTCCTTCTGACCAAGTGTAATACCTTGAATTTTTTGATTCTGTCTTATCCATTGGCTCAGCGCTTCTATGAAGATTGCAAAGAGCCGTGGAGACAAGGGGCAGCCCTGATGGCATCCTCTTTCCAGCTCAAAAGATGATGATAATTTACCGTTAATCCTTATTTTAGCTGTTGGTTTTTTATATAATGCCTGGATAGTTCTAATGAAGTTGTTATGAAAATTGAAACTGGATAAGATTCTATATAGGAAAGACCAGTCAACCGAATCAAATGCTTTTTCAGCATCTAATTCCAATATGGCTGCATTTAAGTTATATTTTTTTTATATGATGAATTATGTGTAAAGTGCGTCTAATGTTGTCTTGTGTCTGTCTTTGTCTTATAAAACCTGTTTGGTCTAAATGAATTAAGTCTGTCAGTATATTTTTTAACCTTTGGGGAAGGATAGTGGTAAAAAGCTTATAGTCCTGATTTAACACACTGATTGGTCTGTAGTTGGAGCAGTCTAGTTTATCCTTTTCAGGTTTAGGTATGACTGCAATGACCCCTTCTCTCCAGGAGGGAGGGATTTCCCCTGTGTGGAGGACATAGTTAAATGTTTTCAGGAGGAGAGGAGAGAGTTGCTGTTTAAAGGTTTTGTACCACTCTGCTGTATAGCCATCTGCTCCTGGGGATTTGTTAGCTTTAAGTTTCATAATTGCATTTTCTAATTCTTTAGGTTGTATTTCTGACAGTAGTGTTTTATTTTGTGACTCAGTAAGTTGGGGAAGGTTTTATGTGTTTAGGAATGCTTCAGATGCGTTTTTATGTTTTTTGAGGGAGTACAAGTTCTTATAGTAGTTCTCGAAGCTTTTAAGAATATCCTGAATTCTAAATTTTATTTTCTTTGATACTGGGTCTCTGATTTTGTAGATTGCTCTCTCCGTTTGTTGTTTCCTCAATTTATAAGCTAGTAATTTTGCCGATTTGCTGCCTGCTTCATAGTATTTTTGTTTCAGAAATGCAAGTTTCTTCTGGATTTCTATTGTGTAGATCTCATTTATTTGTTTTTTAATTTCCTTAATTCTGAGTGAGTCATTAGTATGAGTGTTGTCTTTGTGCTCTTTTTCTAGGTTCTTAAGTTCTGACTCTGATGTAGTTAGTTTTTCTTGTCTCAGTTTCTTTTGGATTGCCAGTTTTGCGATAATCTTTCCCCTTATTACAGCTTTGCATGCGTCCCACAGTATTAAAGGGGATACTTCTCCATTATCGTTTTCTTCCAAATATCTGAGAATATCTGATTCCAATTCATCTTTCAGTGGTCCTTTCAGCACATTTGAATTTAACCTCCAAGAAAATGTATTATTTGTGTATTTTTGGATACTTAAGTCCATATAGATCGGACTGTGGTCAGAGAGATCCATCAGTCCTATTTTACATGCATTTACTCTTCCAATGTCAAAAAATAGTCAGTCCTCGAGTATGATGAATGTGGTGCTGAGTAAAATGTATAATCTTTTACACTGGGGTTGAATTCCCTCCACACATCACAGATTCCCATTTCTTTGAGTAGCAGCCAAGTTTTCCTACTTTGAGTGTTATTTTGATGTGGAGAATTACCTGATGCATCCCAGTATGGATTCAGTCTTAGACTGAAGTCTCCACCACATACCACTAAACCTTGGGCTTTAGTTATCATTAGGTCAAATACATTTTTATAAAATTTCCAGTTAGCCCCTGGAGGTGCATATACATTCAGCAGAGTGATATCTTCTCCCTCTAGCTGCCCAAGTACCAAACTGTATCTCCCTTCTTTATCTTTGTGTTCTGATTTTTATTTCAAATATAATTTTGGTTGAGATCAATGTCGCTACTCTCCATTGTGTTGTCTTATTTAGTATAACAGTGTGGTGGCCCTCTTTTATGCTACTCAGAAACTGAAAGAACATTAAGAACATAAAAAAAACATTAAGAACATAGTGTATAAAACTTTAAAACAAAAAACTGACAAAAGAACTTCCTGAGCTGAGGTCTTTTTAGTGACCCTAGAAGAGCCAAGATGGTGTGCTGGCTCTGAGGGAAATTCCTCAGATTCCGTTACGTGCTGAGGGCCCTCTCTTACCCCTGTAAGTTGTCCCATGTTTTTAACGTGAATTTCAGATCCCAATCCGAACTTGTAATGATTTTTTTTTCTTTTATGCCTATACCCTATGAAATTGTGTGCACCCTCCCACCACCATCACAACAAACATTCACGTTAATACAGTATTTGTTAGTGTGGAGAGAACATGTGGTTCATTGTCACATTTCTATTTTAACAAGTTTTTTTTTTTTTAAAGACTTATTTGTTTCTAATATTATGACTGTTCCATGAAATGTTTTACCACTTGCAGATTCTGCATCTCCTTTAATGTTTGTTACCTTGTAGGAGGGGGGTTGGATGTGCAGATTGACTAAAAATATCGTTATTCCCTCCTGTAAACGGCCAGTTTTTCCTTGTAGCTCTAGAGCTGGGTTTCCCGCTGTTGGCCCGTGGATTTTGAGGGTCTCTGTGTGGACCACGTTTGAGCCTTGATTCTTTCGATTGGATCTGCTGCGGGTTTAACCCCTTGCACTCCGGGCAATTTTCCTAAAAATGCCAAAAAATAACGTGCCCAAAGTAAATCAAAAGCTGTTATTCAACTCTTTGCAGCATCTTCATGGGGTTGGTCTCAATTAAAAGAAAACACTTTGAATTTTTTGGCAAAAAAAACATAATCTCTCTACGTGCTCCGGCCACTGAGTTACAGTCATCTAAACATACTGAATTTGAAGAAAATAAATTTGGACACGGTGTTTTTTTTGGATACAAATGCTTGCAAATAACACACAGCTGTCCAATTCGGCTGGAAAATGCAACAGAAATGTAGAACCAAGTGTTATCAAACTGAGATCCAAATTTGGTAACAATACCACAAAAAATGAATATTTTACACAGCTTTGTTCTCAGGCTGTTCCCAGGCGTTTTGGAACTGTGCCAAATGGCACAGTTTGGAAAAACGTCTGTAACTTTTGAATAATTCAATGTAGAATCTTCATTTTAAGCTCTAATGAAAGGTCACACTCAGGGCTGTGTCTGTGTGTGTGGGGGGGTCGCCCCCCCCCCCCCGCTACCAAGGACGGAGTTCGGCCCTCGCTACATGAGGGATTACACTCGTTGCATGTTTCCACAGCAACGCTGTCATAGCAGCTCCCCCCCCCTCGCTACTGTGTGTGTGTGGGGGTTTGTCCCCCCACCGCTACAGAGGACGGCCATCGCTACATGAAGGAATAGACTCATATGTCTATGTGACGACCGCTGCGCAGACAGCGCGGCTTCCCCCCGCGGACCGGGGGCATTCGGACCGTGAACACCCCCCCCACTCCTCTTCTGCAGCGGGGGGGGGGGGGGAGGAGGAGGAGGTTCACGGTCCGAACACGGCAAATGAACCGTTTATCGCGGCGCACGAAGTACGAAGTGCGTGCGCCGTACAGTTGTAATTTACCGATCGGTCAAAAGTCATTTTTGGATTACAGTTTTCAGGGAAAAATAATAATTTAGCTTATAACACCTTACCTCTTCACAGCAGCAGAGTCCTGACGAACTTCTCTTCCCCATTGTCAGACGGACACGACGCTGGTCCGCTCGTGGATCCCGATCAAAACATAATTCCAATATTGCGGTTTTGGTGAATGATTTACGACCTTTGTCGTCGGCCTATGATGACGGAAGAGAATCCTAAACGTCTATTCTGCTGGAATGAGTGCAGGTCCCACTTGTGGGTGGTCTCCATGCTGCGGGGTCTGTAGCAGATTTGTCCAGCGTCCTTTGTTTTCATCTGCTGCAGCAGTAAGTCTCTCTTAACCCAGCCTGAACTGGGCTTCAATTGGCTCCTGCATTCACAGTAGGCGGGTCCTCCTTCCTAGGTTTTCATCCATTGGCTCTTCATGGTTTCAGAAACCCAATTCAAGGCTCTTATTAGTCGAATGAGAGGTCAATCAGATGAACTAATCTGTTCGCGGCGGTGTCTGCAGCTTTTTTTTTTCAGTGGCGCTTGGACGCCAACACCACCTACATCACCACAATCTGGACTATGTGTCCGAGTGCGCACGAGGAGTGCGCCCTCGTGCGTCCTAGGATGCAGAGACTTGCCCGCCCGCGGAACAACGGAGCGTAAGAGGTTAAACACCGATAACGGGAGCCCTCTTCTCGCCATATCCGAGGTTGCTTCTTCCGCCGAGTTGTAGAGACACGTCTCGTCTCCGTAGAAAACCCGCAGCTTCGCCGGAAATGGTGTCTGGAAGTGCAGTTTTTTCTCTCGTAATACCTTTTTGGCGTCGTCGTATTCCCGATGCTTTTTAAGGACCTCCGGGGCGTAATCGTGTTCCACGAAAACTTCTCTCTCTTGGTGCATAAATCCTTTTTTCTGCCAAGCCAGTCTTACAACCTCTTCTTTTATTTTGGAGTTGGAAAACTTCACCACCACAGATCGTGGAGGCACTTCCGCCGCCGGCCTAGGGGCTAATGTACGGTGCGCCCTTTCTATCTTCAAGTCAGTGGTTTGGGGAATATCCAACTTTTCTCTCAATAAGGATTCCACGCATGCCGCCATTGTGGTGAAACCATCCTCGACTCCTTCTTTCAGACCATCAATTCTTAATGGTGTCTCTTCTTAGTCTGCCTTCTTGGTCGGTTAGCTTAGCCTCCAGTCTTGACTGTCTATTGTGCAGATCCAGCACGGTATCTTCCAGCCCGTTTATTCTTTCCTCTGCTTCCAAGGTTCGGTCCTCGGCCTGGTCCACTCTGCTGTTTGCCCTTTTTATTTTTTCTTTGATTTCACGAAATTCGGCCCAACACTGTCGGCAAAATCGTCTTAATTCTTTAAGTACCATTTTTAAGCTAATCTTTTTGCTAGCTTCATTCAGCTCCTCGTCTTCTGAATGGACATCCTCCAGATCAGATTCTCCGGCCGATGCGTATCATGGCCTGGTAAATATCGATTTCTTCTGTTTTCCTTTAGGCATGATGACTTTGTCTTTTGATTTCCACTCTTCCAAAAATCCATTAAATCTGATTTTCAAGGTATTTTCCTGGATTGGGTCTGGGAGCTTCAGCGTTAAGCTGCTATCACCATGGTGTCCAGACCGGAAGTCAAAATTGATGGATTTTTAAGGATTTCCAGCACCCGTGGCAACTCTGGTTGTGATCTGGCACTATGCAAATGAAGCTGATTTGAAAATAAATGAAGTGAACTGAGTTGATGGAGCAACAACAACAGAGAAGGAAAAATCAGACATACAATCAAAACATGGAGCATCTCTGCTTTCTAAATGAAATGTTGGTTCAGACATTTAAGGGATCTGAATCCAGTACAGCCTGATCTCAGGGCAGAGGTTGCATGAAATGAAAATTGTCCTTCACTGACACATTTTTCAGCAATGGCAGGAAACTCTGAAAGCTGTCTGTCGTTTGCCAGATTACACTGAAGGTGATCTCATTAAAATGAGGTAACAGATCATAACAGAACTTTTACAACCATGTCTGTAAAAATGACCTGTGTCTCAGGGTTTCTAAACTTGAACCTGTAACCACAGGAGGAGCTTCCTGTCTCACAAGAGATCAAAGTCTATGTGAAAGGTGTCTCACTTTTAACTCTACTGTGAATCATTCCCTGTGATTTTAAGAGATTCACTCCAGTAAAAGCGTTTCAAAATTTAGCACATAGGTTTATTTAACTTTACTGTGGAAAGATGATGTTATAGCAAGTTACTTTTCTTCACAAAGGCCCTAAAACATTGAAAACACTCAAATGGATTACCTCCACTATGGATGACTTCATGTTTTCTTAAAGTACTTGTCTGAGCAAAGGCTTTTCCACACTGTTAACATACAAAATGCTAAACTCCAGTGTGGATAAGTTCATGTCTTCTTGAGGTACTCACATCAGTAAAGGCCTTTCCACACCGACCACACACAAACTGCTTAACTCCACTGTGGGTGAGTTCGTCTTCTTAAGTTACTCATCCAAGTAAAGGCCATTCCACACAGACCACACACAAACTGCTTAACTCCACTGTGGATGAGTTCATGTGTTCTTAAGTCGCTCATCCGAGTAAAGGCCTTTCCACACAGACCACACACAAACTGGTTAACTCCAGTGTGGATGAGTTCATGTCTTCTTGAGGTACTCACATCAGTAAAGGCCTTTCCACACGATCACACACAAACTGCTTAACTCCACTGTGGGTGAGTTCATGTCTTCTTAAGTTACTCATCCAAGTAAAGGCCTTTCCACACTGACCACACACAAACTGCTTAACTCCACTGTGGGTGAGTTCATGTCTTCTTAAGTTACTCATCCAAGTAAAGGCCTTTCCACACTGACCACACACAAACTGCTTAACTCCACTGTGGATGAGTTCATGTTTCCTGAAGCTACCCCTCTGAGTAAAGGCCTTTCCACACTGACCACACACAAACTGCTTAACCTCTTGCACTCCGATGTACCGCGGGCGGGCAAGTCTCTGCGTCCTAGGGCGCACGAGGGCGCTCGGACGCATGACGCATGATAGCGATACTGATGGTGGTGATGTAGTTGGTGTTGGCATCCAAGCGCCACTGAAAAAAAAGCTGCAGACACAGCCGTGAACAGATTAGTTCATCTGATTGACCTCTCATTCGACTAATAAGAGCTTTGAATTGGGTTTCTGAAACCTTAAAGAACCAATGAATGAAAACCTAGGAAGGAGGACCCGCCTCCCAACGCTTTGAATGCAGTGAGTCAATTGAAGCAGAGAAGTTCGCGAGCTGTTTTTTTTAAAGGCTGGGTGAAGACTGGCTGCTGGAGCTGATCAAAAAAGGACGCAGGAAGAGCCCCACAGACCCAGCAGCATGGAAACCATCCACAAATGCAACCTGTGTGACAGGGAGTGCCATTCATGGATCGGCATGTTTGGCCACAAGCGGTGCTTATTTTGTATTGGTTCCAGCAGAGTAGACGTTATGATTTCTTCCATGGTCATCATAGACCGACGGAGGCTGACGACGAAGGCTGAGTGACACACACGCCTTCGCCAGTCTTTTTTTAATTACTACTGTTATTTGTTTTTAAAAATCGTTCGCCAAAAACCGCAATCATGGAAGCACAAAACCGCAATAATGGAATTATGTTTTGATCGGGTCGTGAGACCAGAACCAGAGCAGACCAGCGTCGCGTTCGTCTGACAATGAGGAAAAGAAGTTGGCCAGGACACTGCTGCTGTGAAGAGGTAAGGTGTTATAAGCTAAATTATTTTTTATCCCTGAAAATTGTAATCCAAAATGACTTTTGACCGATCGATAAATTACAGCTGTGCGGCGCACGAAGTCTGAAGTTCGTGCGCCGCGGTACAAGGGGTTGCTTGCAGCGTACAGGCTGTGAACGCCCCCCCCCGCTATTCTTCTGCAGCGAGGGGGGGGGGGCCGCGGTGACTGCGCTGCTGTCCCACATCACCACATGACGGTAATCCGTTGTGTAGCGATGGCCGAAGTCCATCCTCTGTAGCGAGCGGGGGGGGGGGGACAAACCCCCCCCAACCCACACACAGACAGCCCTGAGTGTGACCTTTCATTAGAGCCTAAAATGAAGCTTCTCTATTGAATTATTCAGAAGTTACAGACGTTTTTCCAAACTGTGCCATTTGGCACAATTTGGCACAGTTCCAAAACGCCTGGGAACAGCCTGAGAACAAAGCTGTGTAAAATATTCATTTTTTGTGTTACTGTTACAAAATTTGGACCTCAGCTTGATAACACTTGGTTCTACATTTCTGTTGCATTTTCCAGGCGGATCGGACAGCTGTGTGTTATTTGCAAGCATTTGTATCCAAAAAAACACCGTGGCCAAATTTATTTTCTTCAAGTTCAGTATGTTTGCAGGCTGCACGGTGGCGCAGTGGTTTAGCACTGTGGCAGCACAGTTTTACCCTCGGCCGGGGGACCGCGGGGATCATGAGATCGTGGGTTCGATCCCAGCCCCCGACCAACAGTGAGCTGTGTGGAGTTTGCATGTTCTCCCCGTGTTGCGCTGGTTTACTCCGGGATTTCTCCGGTTTCCTCCCGCATACCAAAAGCATGTAGGTTTAGGGCGCTCGCGCATGCAGTGACCAGCAGCCGGTGGCTTGTCACCAGACTGCAAACCAAGTCTACCTACAGGTACAAATAAGTAACAAAAAAAAAAAAAAAAAAATGTTTAGATGACTGTAACTCAGTGGCCGGAGCACGTAGAGAGATTATGTTTTTTTTGCCAAAAAATTCAAAGTGTTTTCTTTTAAATGAGACCAACCCCATGAAGATGCTGCAAAGGGTTGAAGAACAGCTTTAGATTTACTTTGGGCACGTTAATTTTTGGCGTTTTTAGGAAAACTGCCCGGAGTGCAAGGGGTTAACTCCAGTGTGGATGAGTTCATGTTTCCTGAAGCTAGCCCTTTGAGTAAAGGCCTTTCCACACTGACCACACACAAACTGCTTAACTCCAGTGTGGATGAGTTCATGTCTTCTTAAGCTACCCCTTTCAGTAAAGGCCTTTCCACACTGACCACACACAAACTGCTTAACTCCAGTGTGGATGTGTTCATGTTTCCTGAAGCTAGCCCTTTGAGTAAAGGCCTTTCCACACTGACCACACACAAACTGCTTAACTCCACTGTGGATGAGTTCATGTCTTCTTAAGTTACCCCGTTCAGTAAAGGCCTTTCCACACTGACCACACACAAACTGCTTAACTCCAGTGTGGATGAGTTCATGTTTCTTCAAGCTAGCCCTTAGAGTAAAGGCTTTTCCACACTGATCACACACAAACTGCTTAACTCCAGTGTGGATGAGTTCATGTGTTCTTAAGTGACTCATCAGAGTAAAGGCCTTTCCACACTGACCACACACAAACTGCTTAACTCCACTGTGGATGAGTTCATGTCTTCTTAAGCTACCCCTTCCAGTAAAGGCCTTTCCACACTGACCACACACAAACTGCTTAACTCCAGTGTGGTTGAGTTCATGTTTCCTGAAGCTATCCCTTAGAGTAAAGGCCTTTCCACACTGACCACACACAAACTGCTTAACTCCACTGTGGATGAGTTCATGTGTTCTTAAGCCACCCCTTTCAGTAAAGGCCTTTCCACACTGACCACACACAAACTGCTTAACTCCACTGTGGATGAGTTCATGTCTTCTTAAGCTACCCCTTTCAGTAAAGGCCTTTCCACACTGACCACACACAAACTGCTTAACTCCAGTGTGGATGAGTTCATGTTTCTTGAAGCTAGCCCTTTGAGTAAAGGCCTTTCCACACTGATCACACACAAACTGCTTAACTCCAGTGTGGATGAGTTCATGTTTCCTGAAGCTAGCCCTTTGAGTAAAGGCCTTTCCACACTGACCACACACAAACTGCTTAACTCCACTGTGGATGAGTTCATGTCTTCTTAAGCTACCCCTTTCAGTAAAGGCCTTTCCACACTGACCACACACAAACTGCTTAACTCCAGTGTGGATGAGTTCATGTGTTCTTAAGTGACTCATTAGAGTAAAGGCCTTTCCACACTGACCACACACAAACTGCTTAACTCCACTGTGGATGAGTTCATGTCTTCTTAAGCTACCCCTTTCAGTAAAGGCCCTTCCACACTGACCACACACAAACTGCTTAACTCCAGTGTGGATGAGTTCATGTTTCCTGAAGCTAGCCCTTAGAGTAAAGGCCCTTCCACACTGACCACACACAAACTGCTTAACTCCACTGTGGATGAGTTCATGTGTTCTTAAGCCACCCCTTTCAGTAAAGGCCTTTCCACACTGACCACACACAAACTGCTTAACTCCACTGTGGATGAGTTCATGTGTTCTTAAGCCACCCCTTTCAGTAAAGGCCTTTCCACACTGACCACACACAAACTGCTTAACTCCAGTGTGGATGAGTTCATGTGTTCTTAAGTGACTCATCAGAGTAAAGGCCTTTCCACACTGACCACACACAAACTGCTTAACTCCACTGTGGATGAGTTCATGTCTTCTTAAGCTACCCCTTTCAGTAAAGGCCCTTCCACACTGACCACACACAAACTGCTTAACTCCAGTGTGGATGAGTTCATGTTTCCTGAAGCTAGCCCTTAGAGTAAAGGCCCTTCCACACTGACCACACACAAACTGCTTAACTCCACTGTGGATGAGTTCATGTGTTCTTAAGCCACCCCTTTCAGTAAAGGCCTTTCCACACTGACCACACACAAACTGCTTAACTCCACTGTGGATGAGTTCATGTGTTCTTAAGCCACCCCTTTCAGTAAAGGCCTTTCCACACTGACCACACACAAACTGCTTATCTCCACTGTGGATGAGTTCATGTCTTCTTAAGCCACCCCTTTCAGTAAAGGCCTTTCCACAATGACCACACACAAACTGCTTAAGTCCAGTGTGAATCAGTTTATGTGTTAAGTGACCCAACTGTGTGAAACCTCTCCCACATTCTTCCTTAAAGTATTGTTTATGCCTAGTGTGGCATTTTCTCTGTATTCTTTTTCTACTCTTGTCATTGTGTGACTTTGCTTCATTTGCTGCTGTTGGAGGATCTTCATCTTCCTGAAGCTGCTGAGGTTTCACTCTATTTTTCCTTTCATGTTCCTGTAGCAACAAGGACGGAGAAAAAAAACAGGCTGTGAACATACAGTGCTGTGAAAAAGTATTTCAAAAAAGTATTCCACACATTCATTGATGTGGAAACCAACTTGTGTATCAACTTGATAGACACTGAAAACATTAAATGTTTGATGGAAATATTCATCGTTCAAATATACCAAAACGAAATGAAAAGTACAATTACTTTTCAGAAGCAATCGATTACATTTACAATTATTTTCCAGGATTTCACAAAGTAACTGATGAGTATTTGGACCCAAATCTGCCATTTATATACAGTGGTGCTTGAAAGTTTGTGAACCCTTTAAAATTTTCTGCATAAATATGACCTAAAACCTCACCAGATGTTCACACAAGTCCTAAAAGTAGATAAGGAAAATCCAGTTAAATGGAAAAAAAAAAAAACTTTTTCATTTACTTATTGAGGAAAATGATCCAATATTAAGTACAGTGGATCCAGAAAGTCTTCACGGCGCTGAGCACATTTTCCACATTTTGTTATGTTACAGTCTTATTCCAAAAGGGATTAATTTTTCCCTTAAAATTGTACACACAATACCCCATAATGACAATGTGAAAAAAGTTTTTGAGATTTTTGTAAATTTATAAAAAAAAAAATAAAAACTAAGAACTCACATCTACATACGTAAGTATTCACAGCATTTGCTCACAACTTTATTGATGCATCTTTGGCAGCAATTAAAACCTCAAGTCTTTCTGAAAATGATGCCACAAGAATGGCACACCTACAGTGGTGTGAAAAAGTGTTTGCCCCCTTCCTCATTTTTTTGTGTTTGTCATCAAATAAATTTGAATATTAGACAAACATGGAATGCAGTTTTTAAATGAAGGTGTTTATTATTAAGGGTAAAAAAAAAATCCAAACTTGCATGGTCCTGTGTGGAAAAAGTGCCCCCCCCCCCAAAAAAAAAACCAAACAAACAAACAAACCATAAATTAACTGCGGTTTATCACATCTTTGGAAAACTGAGTTCAATTTCTCTAGCCACATCAAGGCCTGATTACTGCCATACTTGTTCTCAATAGAGAAATCACTTACATAGGACCTGCCTGACAAAGTGAAGGAGACCAAAAGATCCTCAAAAGCTAGACACCCTGCTGCAATCCAAAGAAATTCAGCAACAAATTAGGAACAAAGTAATTGAGATCTATCAGTCTGGAAAAGGTTAGAAGCCATTTCTGAAGTTTTGGGACTCCAGTGAACCACAATGAGAGCCACTATCCACAAATGGTGAAGGATGTGGCCAGCCGAGCAAAATTATCCAAAGAGTGCAGAGATGACTCATCCAAGAGGTCACAAAAGACCCCACAAAAATATCCAAACAACTGCAGGCCTCACTTGCCTCAGTTAAGGTCAGTGTTCATGACTCCACCATAAGAAAGACACTGGGCATAAATGGCCTGCATGGCAGAGTTTCAAGACAAAAACCACTGCTGAGCAAAAACAACATAAAAGTTCATCTCAATTTTGCCAGAAAACACCTTGATGATCCCCAAGACTTTTGGGAAAATACTCTGTGGATTGATGAGACAAAAGTTGAACTTTTTGGAAGGTGTGTGTCCCGTTACATCCGGCATACAAGTAACACAGCATTTGAGAAAAGGAACATCATACCAACAATAAAACATGGTGGTGGTAGTGTGATGGTCTGGGGCTGTTTTGCTGCTTCAGGACCTGAGAAACTTGCTGTGGTAAATGGACCTATGAATTCTGCTCTCTACCAAAAAATCCTGAAGGAGAATATCCAAAAATATGCCATAAAATAATCCACACATTTATAATAAAGTTTAAAATGTACAAGAAAAGTCAATTTTACAAGAGCAAATTAAAAATTTGAGGAAAATGGTTTCAAATTTAGATAACTTTACAGGGAAAAGTAGACAACTTTAAGAAAATTGTTATAAATTTTTGAGAAAAACCTCAAACCTTCAAGACTGAAGTCATTACTCAAGTTTTTTAGTGGGTGCTCTTTGTACCCTTAACTCAACTAGAAATTTTTGGTTGACTACTTTTAATTATTAATTTCAAAGCACTGCTTTTTCATGAGTAGAATTTCTGGTTATGATACCCACCTGATCAGATAATTTAAGTATGCATGAGTACATTACTATTGTGAATGCTTTTTCCCTTCCGTACTGTCTCAATGGAAAAATAAGAAACACTACAATAAAATCACAAAAAATACACATATTTTTGTCATTTATGTAAACCATGACAAAAAAATCCAGCAAGACAAAATGGGACACTTGATATTTTTGAACCCGTTTCTATACCACCATAGACAGAGAGAGAACCTGACTTAGACAGAGCTCAAAAGAGGGAAAGATGAGACACAAAAGAAGACCCAAGGACAGCAAAGTGTTCAGGCAGAGGGTCCAGGAGAGGTGAGAGCAGAGGAAGGAGAGAAGGATAACACCACTAAAATGTCTCAACACAGGACGTCTGGGTGGGACCCCAACTGGCCCAATATTCATGTATTCAAGCCTCAGTTGCACAATACTTCAAATGGTAAGTTCCATACGCAAAGTTCATTCATTCATTCATCATTCATTCATTCATTTATTCATCTTCTTCCGCTTAATCCTTTTTGGGTCGCGGGGGGGCTGGAGCCTATCCCAGCATCTTTGGGCCAGCGTCTTTGGGTGAGAGGCAGGTTACTTTGCAAAATTTAAAAAAAATACATTGTATAATATTAACATATTCCGGTAACAATCATGTAATATGTTTACTGCCCCCCTGGAAAAATACGTTGTGACCGCGCCAAGGTCTTTCAGCCAGAAGAAAAATTGCAGCATCATGGTTTATTGAATCTTTCAAGTCAGTTTTTGAGATTTTTTTTCCCTCGTCTCTTCTACCTTATAGTTTACTGACAAGGTTCATAATTATTGAGCAATATAACCAACAGTGCAGTATCATATCACTGCAGTGTGTAGTAAACAAGCATAACAGAACAGGCCTATTGTGATTTCACAAACAAAGCTAGAAAAGCACTCAGAGAGCGCATACCTCCGCCAAGGCTCCTTCTGTCCGTCACTGATCACCTCCAAAATGTAATGGGTTCATGTGTAGGCAACAAGACAGTTCTGGTGAAAAGTGCATCAGAGTCTATCCAGTAGTTTTGGAAGATTCATGCTAACACACTGTGAGAAGATAGGAGCCTTGGCTATCACGATGTGAGCATGGGGGGGATTGCACCGTGCTCTCTTTGCCTTTTGTTCTTATATTTGTACCCTGCCTCTCGCCCAAATCCACCCCCCCACCCCCCCGGATGTATGGTGTTGTATTTTTGAGTTCTTATCCCTGTTATTTTATCTTTAGTTGATTTTCAAATGTTCTGTATTGTTTCTTAGTCTTGATTTATTTTCCTGTTTACAGTCATTATAGTTTTGCTAGTTATATATTTGAGGTACTTGTCTTTACTTGCCTTCATATCATAATTGTATCCTGTTGTGTTTTTTCTCTCCCTCTCCAGGGCTGCTGCTGTCAGTGGCACTTCTGGGTTTTTTGTTCTGTTGTGGGCGGTGCTCCTGTCAGCTGTCGGTCCCGTCTTCCCCTCTCATTACTCCCAGCTGATCTCTATAATAATCTTTGTTACCCCTTCCCCGTTCATGTGATCCACACCTGCATCCAGTTGTGTTCATCGACACCATGTCCTATTTAAATTCCTTGTTTCTGTCATTCATTGTTGGAGCCTCTGTTTTCTGTCACTGTGCATCAGAACCATTCCCTGTTCAGGTACAATTTCCTGATTAATCCTTCCTTCTCCGTTACTTTCTCTGTTTGCAAGTTATTTTGTGCACTATTGGGATTTTTGTGTTTTGCGAACTGTTTGGATTTTTTGTTCCCTTCAATAAATATCACAACTACAGTTCAGCGTGTGGGTCTTCGTTCCTGCCTTGAGGGGCAATTCATGACAGAAGGGTCCAACCAGTTGAAGATCCAGCTACTGTAGGTTGTGGTATTTCTGTTTTTTTCTCACTCACCTATTTGTGGAATCATCATGTCCTCAGTACACTGACCTCCACCAAGCAAAGTGAGATCGGCAGCGGACAACCCAAGTGTTGAGGAGCAGTGGGCTGCTGAGTTCGTCCAGGGATTCATGGATGAAGCACTCACCTCCCACAGCCCAAAGAAGATCTGGGAGAGTGTGAATTCGGTGACTGTTATTGTCAAGGCGCACCCAGGGTTGTGGAGGTTTTCCCAGATCGCGGAGTTGTTGGCCACGCTCTCCATCCTCCAACAATCTTTCCCCGGGCTGACGTGGGGGCCGTCTCCAGCGAGCCCGAAGCCGACGCAGAACGCACTCTGTGACAGATGCCCTGCCCCACCTCCAGTTTGCCCAATCCTGCTCCATCGGCTACAAGATGCCACCGCCCAGCTCCAGACCACCGGAGGGATACCCCCGCCTCTCAGGCAGCAGTTTCCCCTTTGCCGAGGTTGAAAACTCCAACAGCAGTCCCTTTATCATTCAGTGTGGGACCTTCCTGTGGTAATGTCTCGTCACTTCCTGTGTTGCTGGATGTCTGCGGTTTGCTCTCCTCAGTCTCCCAAGGATTTTACCTTTAACTGTATTTTAATCACTTTTTTCCCATCTAACGTTAGCTCTCACTTCTGTTTATCAAGCCTCTTGCACCTGTGTACGCACTCAGTACCATCTAATCACCCTCTTATTCTTCTGTTCACCTTTCATCAGTGTTTTTGCGAGCTTCGGGTTAGCCACTAGCTATGGCTATGAGTTCTCCTTCCCCTTCCCCTCTGGTGTGCACTCTATGTCAAATGCTTAGCTACACCTCTGCCTCTTTTAGTGATCACGGTAAATGTAATAAATGTTGTCTTTTTGAGGCGCTCAAGGGGAGGTTATCTGATTTGGAATCCCGGCTCTGCTGAATTGAAACACCGTCTGCGCCAGTTAATAACGACGGGCGTCCCCTAGCTGCAGCGGAGCTCCCTAGCTTAGGGCGGCCTGCCAGCGGTCCTCCGGTCCTCCTCAGCAGTGAGGAGACACCCTTGGGTGGGTGACGGTGAGAAGGAAACCTAGCCGCAAAGCCCCAGTTAATCACCATCCTGTTCATGTTTCTAATCGCTTTTCCCCGCTCAGCGACACACTCGCTGAGGAAAAAACTGATCATTGGCGACTCTGTAGTCAGAAACGTGAACCTAGAGACTCCAGCGGCCATAGTCGAATGCGTTCCTGGGGCCAGAGCAGGCGACATCGAGTCATATTTGGAAATGCTGTCTACAAGTAACTGTAAATACTCCACAATTGTTATCCACGCCGGCATTAATGACGTCCGACTCCGGCAGTCAGAAGTCTCAAAACTTAACGTGGAATCGGTGTGTGACTTTGCCAAAACAATGTCTGCCTCTGTAGTATTCTCTGGGCCCCTCCCCAATCTGACCAGTGATGACATGTTTAGCCGCTTGTCATCCTTCAACAGCTGGCTGTCTGTGTGGTGTCCTGCAAATAATGTGGGCTACATAGACAATTGGAGCTCATTTTGGGGAAAACCTGGTCTTATTAGACAAGATGGCATCCATCCCACTTTGGATGGTGCTTCTCATTTATCTAACAATCTGGCATCATTTTTATCCAAATTTCCAAAACCTTGACAACTCAGAGTTTGGACCAGGAAGAGGAGTCGCAGTCTTACATGCCTCTCTGCAGCTCCTCTTCATCCGCCACCCCTCAACTTAGCTCCTGTCTTTCCCATCAGTGAATCATTGTCTGTTCCCTCCAAAGTAAAAAAAAAAAAAAAAAAATATATATATATATATATATATATATATATATATATATATATATATATATAATGTATAAGCATCCCAAAGTGATTAAACAAAAAGTTGGTAAAACTCAAATTAAACATGAAGCCTCTAAATTGAATGATTTGGCCTCTGTTCCTCCTCAAAATTTAAAAATTAAGTGTGGTTTGTTAAATATTCGATCTCTAACTCCCAAGTCTCTGCTAGTCCATGATTTGTTTATTAATCATCAGATTGATTTAATATCCCTTACAGAGACTTGGTTAGGGCAAGAGGATTATATTGGTTTGAATGAATCAACTCTCTCTGGTTATTTAAACTGTAAAAATCCCAGTAGTTCTGGTCGTGGAGGAGGAGTAGCAACAATTTACCATTCCAAATTACTAGTTAATGCAAAGCAAAAAGCACATTATAATTCCTTTGAGGGCCTGGTCCTCAGTATTGGGCATTTTAGCAGTATTAGGCTAAACACAATTTTATTTGCTGTAGTTTATGTCCTCCATCAACCTACTCAAGAGTTTTTATCCGAATTTGCCGAATTCTTAGCCAATTAGGTGCTGAAATCGGATACAGTAATTATAGTAGGGGACTTTAATATACATGTAGATAGTGATTGCCTTAATTTGGCATTCAATTCGATATTAGACTCGATGGGGTTTTCTCAGAAAGTAGCAAATTCTACCCATTATTTCCACCATACGTTGGACCTTGTTCTGACATATGACATAGAAACAGAAAATCTGGTAGTTTCTCCTCATAACCCTGTACTGTCAGACCATTGTCTGTTAACCCCTTGCACTCTGGTCAATTTCCCTAAAAACGCCTAAAAATAACGTACCCAAAGTAAATCAAAAGCTGTTCTTCAACCCTTGGCAGCATCTTCATGGGGTTGGTCTTGTTTAAAAGAAAACACTTTGAATTTTTTGGCAAAACAGTCATAATCTCTCTAAGTGTGTGTGTGTGTGGGGGGGGTTGTTTATTCATTCATGAATGAATGAATGAACAAACAAGCCCCCACACACAAAGAAGCATGCCACGTAAAAAATGTGTGGCTTTTTTTTTACATGAAAAAAAATAACCTACAGTGCACTAAAAATTATACTAAAATATCTGTAATGTACAGGATAACAACTCCCCCCCCCCCCCCGCTACAGAGGACGGATATCGTCCATCGCTACATGACGGAAAGCGGGGACTGTGCGCCGCGGTCTACTATGCACAGTTGTACTAAAATACACTACCGTTCAAAAGTTTGGGGTCACCCAGACAATTATTTTGTGTTTTCCATGAAAAGTCACACTTATTTACCACCATGAGTTGTAAAATGAATAGAAAATATAGTCAAGACATTCACAAGGTTAGAAATAATGATTTGTATTTGAAAAAATAATTTTTTCCTTCAAACTTTGCTTTCGTCAAAGAATCCTCCATTTGCAGCAATTACAGCATTGCAGACCTAACATGAATGCACAAGAGTTTCTAATCATCCATTAGCCTTCTGACGCAATGAGCAAACACATTGTACCATTAGAACACTGGAGTGATAGCTGCTGGAAATGGGCCTCTATACACCTATGTGGATATTGCACCAAAATCCAGACATTTGCAGCTAGAATATTCATTTACCACATTAGCAATGTATAGAGTGTATTTCTGATTAGTTTAAAGTTATCTTCATTGAAAAAAAGTGATTTTCTTTCAAAAATAAGGAAATTTCTAAGTGACCCCAAACTTTTGAACGGTAGTGGATCTGCAATATATCTGCAATCCGCTACAGAAGAGTAGCGGGGGTGGGGGTGGGGGGGGGGGCGTTCACGGTCCGGACGTGCCGCACGGACCGGTCCATCACGTGGTGATGACGCACAGTTAAATGAAATAAGAACAGTAGTAAGAAAAAAAGACTGGCGAATGCGTGTCTGTCACCCAGCAGCTTACACAAAACAGATTTTACACACGGGACGCACGCTTTCGAACTTGTCTGCTTCAATTGGCTCGCTGTATTCGCAGCCGTTGGTAGGCGGGTCCTTCTTGCTAGGTTTTCGGTCATTGGTTCTTCAAGGTTTCAGAAACCCAATTCAAGGCTCTTATTAGTCGAATGAGAGGTCAATCAAATCTAAACCAATCAAAGCACTCCTTTGGCTTTCTGTTCATGGCTGTGTCTGTAGTGGAAGAATGGAAATGCAGCTTTTTTTTTTCAGTGCGCCCTTGAGATGTGACCGCCCGCGGTATCCTGGAGTGCAAGAGGTTAACCTTTGATTTTACTATTTCTGACTATTTGGCTCCCAAGAGAAAATATGACTACAGTAGGTGCCTCTAAGATGATATTGTTACCAAATTTATGCACATTGTTTCCTCTATGCAGGGATGGCAAGAGGAAATTCTGATTTCAGCTAAAATCTAATTTGGTCGATTTGGTCAATTGACTTATGGGGGGGGGGGGCACAGCCCCCCTGAAGCTGAGAGGTTTTCAGTAAAACAGAAGTAATTTAGACTGAAAAAAATGATTTAAAAAAATGAAACACTAGACTTAGATAAATCATTAAATTTAATGAAAAGTTAACTTACTTTTTCTTCAGTGTTGTCTCACTGTCTTTAGTCCAACATACAGTATTTAACAGTTCTATAAGAGTTTATTACACTATTTACACTGGTCACCAAGTCACTTCTAATGTGAAACTTTGTTCTTTTTGGCAGCAAGCTGTGTCAGTCTCTGAACTTTGAACTTCGTCTCCTTTTCTGGTTTCCTCAGAAATTGTCCGAGTGTTTCTGTTACCTCGTCGAACTTTGAGCCCATTTTCACCTTTACCGTCACTTTTCTCTCCAGCCAATTCCATTGGAACTTATTTTTGACACTTTTGTCTATTTCTAGCACTGATGACTCCTGATCCTTTGATAAAAATCTCATAATTCCGCTGAAAAAAATACTGAAAGCTCAGAATTCCAACACGAACCAGGGATGTGATTTGGGGTTGGAGAAATTATCTGAAAATTTAGCAGGGGGTCTGGGGGACCAGAACTGTGCTTAAATGACATAAAACAAACAGCTGAAGGCCACTTATTACTGTATAATATTGACTTGTGTTCCAAGAAGTTAGCATTCCTAAAATATCCATCACATGCTTTAACACTTGATCAAATCAAAATCAGTTAATTTTGTCTATTCCATAATAGAAATAAAATTCCAACATAACATTACCTTTTATAATTTCAGCATTCATTTCAGATCACCAGTTTCAATCCCCAATGAGTCTTGAGCAGTTCATTTTGCACAATCACTGATGTAGCCGAGTCTTAGAAATATTCAAAAGTTATGAGTCATTGTCCACTGTGCACTGTCAATTTCAAACTGTTTGGAATCATAAAAGTAATGTAACTAAATTGTTTTGCTATTTTTTCCTCCTCAACATCACTGTCAGGGCGCTGCACGAGTTTTGGGGGAGGGTTAACTTTTATAACCGTTTCCTCCCCCGTGCAGCCCAGCTCATATAGCTGTTGTACGCCGCACTCTAGAAATGGAAACCGGCGGACAGAGTCGACTGGACTCCTGAGCGGGAGCAGGCGTTCTGCGGTTAAAACAGCTCTGGCAAACGCTGCACTACTGGCGGCTCGGATAGCGCTCACTACCGACGCCTCAGACATGGGCATAGCGGCCGTCGTGGAGCAATGCACTGCCGGTTCTTGGCAGCCGCTCACCTTTTTTAGCAGGTCTTTGCACGACAGTCAGCGTAAATACAGCGTGTTCGACAGAGAGTTAATGGCTCTCCACCTGGCCATACGCCACTTCCAGTTCTGGCTGAAAGGGAGCACCTTCACTGCGTTTGTGGACCACAAGCCGCTAACGTACTTAACGTACTTTATGCTCCTGGTAGATAAAATAAAGCGGAATTCGGCGAATTAGAGGAAAATCACATCCCTGAGAACACGCCGCCATGAATTTTTGACAAAGCATACAATGAGCCATTTGATTGGTCCAATCGTTTGCAACTATCCAATCGCAGGGCTGTTTACAATACAGCAGTAGCTTGAACACAACACATCAGGGTTATCGCGGGAGACTTGACCCGGGGAAGCGCCGAGCGCTTATGTAATCGTGTTGATTTTTGCTAAAATCGGTAACAATAAGGTGCCTTACTCCCCCTAAAATTTTCTCAATGGATTTAGACGATTCACAGAAATGATCAATTTGAAAATAAATCAGCGGATCGGCGGAAAATTGCCATCCCTGTCTATGCCATGTGTCAACACAATGGAAACAAAAGCTATATAAAGCTTGTTCGTTCTGTAATTGATAGCATGGTAGATAGTGTTACAGCTTCTCTGCATCAGACTCTAGACTTGGTGGCCCCTTTTAAAAAAGAAAAATCTAATCAGAGATTTCCAACTCCTTGGTTCAACACAGAAACTTGTAGCTTAAAACAGAAGACTCGTCAATTAGAAAGAAAATGGCGCTCCACTAATTTAGATGAAATCTATTTAGCCTGGAAAAATCATCTTTTAATTTATAAAAAATCTGAGAAAAGCTAGAACCAGTTATTATTCTGCATTAATAGAAGAGAACAAAAATAATCTGAGAAAAGCTAGAACCAGTTATTATTCTGCATTAATAGAAGAGAACAAGAATAATCCCAGGTTTCTTTTCAGCACTGTAGCCAGGCTGACAAAGAGTCAGGACTCTGTCAATCCTAGCATCCCCTTTGAGCTTACTAGTCAGGAGTTTATGAACTTTTTCAATCATAAAATTTCATCTATCAGAGATAAAATTAGTCAGATTCTTCCCACCGTTAACTTAAACACAGTAACTACTACAACTCCTTCAACTGACATCTATTGGGATCAGGTTATTCCAAATGACCGTTTAGAGTTAGACAAAATAGTTTCCTCATCCAAGCCTTCAACTTGTATGTTAGACCCTATTCCTACCAGGTTATTTGAAGAAGTCTTCCCATTAATTGGTAACTTTATTCTTCAAATAATCAATTCTTCATTAACTTTAGGCCATGTACCGCAGGCTTTGAAAACTATTGTAATTAAACCCTTACTCAAAAAGCCAACGCTGGATCCAGGAGTTTTAGCTAACTATAGACCAATCTCTAATCTCCCTTTCATTTCAAAAATCTTAGAAAGAGTTGCTGCTACGCAATTATTTGACCACTTGCATTGTAATGGTTGATTTGAAGAGTTTCAATCTGGGTTTAGAATCCATCATAGTACTGAAACAGCCTTAGTGAAGGTCACTAATGACCTCCTGATCGCATCTGATAATGGACTGGTTTCTGTACTTGTCCTTTTAGACCTTAGTGCAGCTTTTGATACTATCGATCATAATATTCTACTTGATAGATTAGAACACTATGTTGGACTTAATGGAACTTCGTTGCAGTGGTTTAGATCTTATTTATCAGATAGGTTCCAGTTTGTTCATGTCAATAATTAGTTTTATTCCAACTCAAAAGCTCAGTCATGGAGTTCCACAGGGATCTGTGCTACGCCCCACTCTTAGTTTATATATGCTTCTGTTAGGCAACATTTTAAGAAAGCATTGTATACATCTTCATTGTTATGCAGATGACAGACAACTATACCTGTCAATAGCTATGTTTACATGGACACAAGTAACCAGATTAAAAGCCTGATCGGAATAAAAATGTTTCATGTAAACAGGCCAGTCTGAATATTTTAACCCAATCACACTCATTCGGATCAAAATTTCATTCCGATTGAGAGGGGTGGGTTATGCCGATTGTTAATCCGAATGGTGCGCATAAAAAACACTTATTCCAAACATTAGGGCAGAAAATATGTTTACTGCGCATGTCTGTACACCAGCCCAACGTCGACGTGACATATTTCCGCCTTAGCAGCAGCCAGCAGAAGACATAGCAAGAGTAAAACAAAACCAGTCTGTATCGTCCTGCTGTCTCCCTCTGTTCATCATATGTAGAAGTATGTACTTGTAGCTTCATTACGGAGACCAGCAGAAGCAACAGTACAGTCTGAATAACACAATATAGGTCAATTTCGAAATGAAGCGGGGCTTGCTAACACTGGAAGTTGTTTCTTCTTCTACTATTTTCAGAATGGCGAAATGTCGACGCGGGCATGTCAAAATGATTTATTCCGTTCAAACGTTTGACACATGGAAACGCACGTCCTAATCAGATCAACTTTTTCAGGATCCAAGCAGACAGTAAAATTCTGATCTGAATTGTAATCAGACTGATGAAATTTTGCCCAAGTACAGTGGGGAAAAAAGTATTTAGTCAGCCACCAATTGTGCACGTTCTCCCACTTAAATGATGAGAGAGGTCTCCAATTTTCATCATAGGTATACCTCAACTATGAGAGACAAAATGAGAAAAAAAATCCAGAAAAATCACATTGTCTGATTTTTAAAGAATTTATTTGCAAATTATGGTGGAAAAAAGTATTTGGTCAATAACAAAAGTTCATCTCAATACTTTGCTATATACCCTTTGTTGGCAATGACAGCAGTCAAACGTTTTCTGTAAGTCTTCACAAGGTTTTCACACACTGTTGCTGGTATTTTGGCCCATTCCTCCATGCAGATCTCCTCTAGAGCAGTGATGTTTTGGGGCTGTCGCTGGGCAACACGGACTTTCAACTCCCTCCAAAGATTTTCTATGGGGTTGAGATCTGGAGACGGGCTAGGCCACTCCAGGACCTTGAAATGCTTCTTACGAAGCCACTCCTTCATTGCCTGGGCGGTGTGTTTGGAATTACTGTCACGCTGAAAGACCCAGCCACATTTCATCTTCAATGCCCTTGTTGATGGAAGGAGGTTTTCACTCAAAATCTCACGATACATGGCCCCATTCATTCTTTTCTTTACACCACATGTGTCAAAGTCAAGGCCCGGCCCGCGAATAAATTATCTATGGCCCCCAGAATGATATTTGATTAGTATTAGTACCGGCCCACAGGCCGCAGCCGCCTGCTGGCATTTTGAATGCATCAATACTTCATTTCCCACAATGCAACAATAGCCCGCGAACTCACTGCAGTGCTGCGACCGGGCCTCGGCTTCATTATTCATCAGAATTCAGAGCAGATGTCAACTTTTAGCAACCCCCCTCACAAAAAATGGCTAAACGGAAGGTGGACGGTGAGAACAGGGGGTTTAAAGCCAGGTGGGAGGCAGAGTACATGTTCACGGAGGTAAAAGGCAAACCTGTGTGTCTTCTGTGTGGAGAAAGTGTGGCTGTAATGAAGGAATATAATCTAAGAAGGCACTATGAAACGTCTAAGAAACACAAAGACAAAGACAAGAATATGGACACGGAACAAAGGCTACAGAAGGTGGAGGAATTAAAACAAGGTCTTAAGTCCCAGCAGGCTCTGTTCACAAAAGCCAAATCACAAAGCGAGGCTGCGGTGAAGGCTAGTTTTATTGTGGCAGAAGAAGTCGCAAAATCAGCCCGACCATTTACAGAGAGCGAGTTTATCAAAAACTGCATGCTTTAAGTTTGTGATGCAGTGTGCCCAGACAAAAGGCAGCTATTTTCAAACGTGAGCCTGAGCAGAAATACCATTGCTGAACGTGTAGACCAGCTTTCTACCAATCTAAAAGAACAGCTGGTGAAAAAGGGGAAAGAGTTCATCGCATATTCCCTTGCTGTGGATGAGAGCACCGACACAACTGACATTGCCCAGCTGTCAATTTTCATTCGTGGAATGGACTCCAGCCTGAGAATGACAGAAGAGTTTTTGGCATTGCGTCCTATGCATGGCACATCTACAGGACAAGATCTGTATCAGGAGGTATCCAGATGTGTAAATGAGATGGGGCTGCCTTGGGAAAAACTCGTGGGATTGACAACAGACGGAGCACCCGCGATGTGTGGACACAGGAGTGGATTGGTGGCAAGAATGCGTGAGAGGATGCGGGACGAAAAGGTCTCAGGTGAGCTGACAGCTTATCACTGCATAATACACCAGGAGTCATTAGGCCCTTTTCCACGGGCCCCACTTTCCCCAGCACCGCACCAGCGCCCCGGTGTTTGTGCATTCTCCATGAGCCCCAGCACCGGTTAGCAGGCGCTAACCGGGGCTGGTTTTCGTACCTGCTCTAGGGCAGGGTCTATCCAGAGCCCGACTCGGCCGCGAAGTGACGTCAACTGACTGCTCGCCGCTGATTGGTCTGGTTGTAACGTCACGAAACGCGACTCTGCTGAATCTCCACAGGCGTTCAGCAGCGAGTAAACACAGTAGCCGGCATATATAGTATTTTTGTTATAAGGATGTCTTGCCGTAAGGGTATCCCCTGGACAAATGAGGAGGTGCGCACTTTTCTTTTTATTTTATCCGACGATCGCATCCAGCGCGAGTTAGATGGAGCTACGCGCAACGAAAAAATCTACCAGCAGGTCTCAGAGCACATGGGAATCAAAGGACACATCCGTACTGCCTAACAGTGTCGGGAGAAACTTAAAAAAATGAAAAGCGACTACCGAGCGGTGAAGGACCACAACGGTCGGAATGGGGTGAATCGGAAGGAGTGGAAGTGGTTCGACCAAATGGATGCAATCTATGGACATAGGCCTGCAAGTAATGGCAGAGACATTGGGCTCGACACGGCGTCGGTCACACCATTTGAAACCGTGGACGGTGAGTGTTTTTTTTTTTTTAAATGCGCTTTTTTTCGCCAATTTATCCTTTCTGTTGTAAGCTCAATCTTTTTAATCCATCATAAGGTTGTAGACTAATGGTTGTTACTGAGGATTGCTAGCCAGCATATAGCTAGCTAGCTACCCATTTGTTGTGCAGCCAAATCCTTATTCACGCTTGCTTTGTGATCGTTATTCGCGCGCGAAAAAAAACGCTGAAGTTATTGTATTCTGGTTAAAAACTTTTTTTGTTTTGTGTACATGTTGCAATGATGAGGTTTATTGCGTGCATTTTCTTTCTAGAATCACTGCTCATATCACAGCGTTCCACCTCAGCGGACTTCACGGGGGTCCACCTCAGCAGACAAACCACACCGGACTGTCCTGCATCTCCCGCCGGAGGGCCAGATGAATCAACACCGATCTCAGGCCCCTCACCAGCTCCCTCATCGTCTTGGGTTTCACGTCCGGCTGCTGGTAAGGAACCATAACCACCCTTTTTTAAAAAAAGGTATAGCGGACAACAGGCTCCAAAAAGAAAAATATAAACAATTTAGCTACAAAATTGATTAATGGAATTTCCAATAGGTGCATAATAATGAATTTAAAGTGTTTTTCTATATGTACAAAAGGGTGATTCTTTGGTCTTAAATTATCAGTGGTCCACAACTCGGTTCCATTTTAGGTGTGGTGACTGAAGTGCTGTTGTAACTCCTGTTTTATAAAACAAATCCCAGCTCATTAACTGCCGTTGAAATCAACATGCTTCATTAAAATTTTTTGCGCCAGCTGACTGTATTATCCAATTTTGATTTATGAGACCACACAACAGGAAAATATTGAAATATTTACCCAATATTTACTCATCCATCCATCCATCTTCTTTATCTTAACCCTTTTTAGTTTGCGTGGGGGCTGCAGCCTATAGACAATTTTAAATTTAATAATAAATGTTCAAACCTTTTTTTTTACAACAGTAGTTGTAGTGTAAATTAAATACAGAATAACCGCACAGAACATGTTCCAAAAATGCAGCTAGAAAAACCACTTTAGCTTATTTGGGAAGGCAAATTTGTTTGCCGGGGGGCTGCTGCCGATGACAGCACCCTGGGTGTTGCAAAATCTGCTCTACTGCGGGACAGCTACCAGACAGTACAGCTTATATACAGCAATGCAGCATAGCAGGCTTTGAAATGTGTGATTCTATCTATGTTTTGATCCATCTTTAACAAACATGCCTTTCTGTGTTTCAATATAGTGAAGAGAAAAAGGGACAACTCCATCGCTGAACTTACCTCAGCCATGGTGGACATACATGAAGATGAGTTGCGGCTGTTGGAACGGCAACATAACCAGCAACATGAACAACGGCAACAACACCACGTGGAATACCTCCATCATTTGCGACAGATGGCCGCAGATGCGCGTGCAGATGCACGTGAAGCCCTGGAGCAGGAAGCTGTATTACGAAGGGAAGAGCTCGCTGACATTGCAACATTCCACCGCGATTTCATGAGCCAATTTGGCCGGCTTGTTGACGCAATTAATAGGCATGTCTAACCATGTCTCCACAAAACCAGTATTTTTTTTTCTTTGTAAATTTATCTTCTGTAATAAAATTGTAGTGTTTGCATCAAAAGTCTGGTTTATCTGTTATGACACCATATGGGAAAAGACAATAATTACATACACACTGTGTGCTCACTCCACATGCTGCTGTCCATCTGGTCAGGTGTATAGCATTGTAATGTTAATTTAATTTATACTAACACTGCAAAACGTATAGTCTTAGTATGTTTTTGATTATTCTGCTTTGCTAAATTATATCCAAATTTGCACAGCTTAATACATTGCGCTCGATCATGTAGATTATTTATGTTCTAAGCATTTTTCCATGTGCACTTTAACTTCTACAGTTGACAGTGATAAAGGTAAGTACATGTAAATGGAATGCTGCGTCACCATTCAAAATTTAATAAATGAAGACGGAATCTATAGAAAGATTTCCAATAATAACACTAGACTCATCTGAGAAGGATAGACAACATTATTTTTTGTTAAAAAATTTTGTTACAAACAAGTTGTGCAAAATTTAAATTAGCCTTTGATTTCCACCTATTCCAAAGTGTCTTTGTAAAGCTAAATTATTTGAACATGGTCGTGTGTTGTTTTTCTGGTTGTAATTCACATTACCGCAGCAGTTATTTCAATGAAATTGAGTAAAATTTCTATTGGCTTTTAAAAATTATTAGAATTCATTTTTTAATTAAAAGTGGGAGACAATTACATGTGAATATGAAATTTATCAACACATGCATTCTAGTTCAATTTGCATTCCCACATAAGCAAAAAGTGAGTTGTCGAGCTGCATTTTTGGAACATGGTCTGTGTGGTGTTTCTCCTTGTAATTCACAGCACCACAAAAGTTGTTTGCAATCAATTGAGGAAAATTTTATATTAGCTTTTAAATAAAATTAAAAATCTTTTTGCAAGTACAAGTGGGAGACCATTACATGGAAATATGAAATTTATCAACACATGCCTTCTAGTTCAATTTGCATTCCCCCCGTAAGCCACAGTGGCTTGTTTAGCTGAATTTTTGGAACATGGTCTGTGTGGTGTTTCTGCTTGTGATTCAGAGCACCACAATAGTTGTTTGAAATCAATTGAGGAAAATTTTATTAGCTTTTAAATAAAATTAAAAATCTTTTTGTAAGTACAAGTGGGAGACCATTACATGGGAATATGAAATTTATCAACACATGCCTTCTAGTTCAATTTGCATTCCCACATAAGCAAAAAGTGAGTTGTCGAGCTGCATTTTTGGAACATGGTCTGTGTGGTGTTTCTGCTTGTAATTCACAGTACCACAACAGTTATTAGAAAATAATTTGAGGAGAATTGATATTAGCTTTTCAATAATCTTACAAATCCTTTTGTAAGTACAAGTGGGAGACCATTGCGTGGGAATATAAAATTTATCAACTGATAACTCATAGTACAATTTGCATTCCCACCTAAGCAAATTTGGCTTTTCTAGCTTCATTTTTTGAACATGGTCTGTGTGGTGTTTATGCATGTTATTCACAGTACCACAACTTTTTTTGAAAATAACTTTGGAGAAATTAGTATTACCTTTTCCAAATTGTTAAGAATAAAGTTTTTAGTAAAAGTGGGAGAACATTACCTGGCAATCTGACATTTAGCAAACCAATACTTATAGTTCAATTTTTATTCCCACATAACCAAAAAGTAGCTTCTTCAGCGGAATTTTATGAAGATGGCCTTTGCGGTCTTGCTGAATGTAATTACCCCTACTGTAAGAGATAAGCGTTATGAACAACAGAGGACAGGTACATATATAAAACACAACATTTTATTTCCAAAAAATACATTTTTCAATATGTATGTACAGCAATTTGTATGACCTTAGAATTCTACCTATTGCTACACAAGTACTGCATCACAGCATCTCGTACATCGCCACCCTGCTCCTCTGCTCCCTGTGACGCTGCCACCACTGGTTCATCTGCTGCATCAACCAATGTAATATGAATGAATGAATGAATTTGTTTATTTCGGATAGTACATTACAGGTTAAAAGAAACTGTATAATATAACAACAAGGTCAAATTAGACAAAGACTCCTTCTACTATACATCAAACGTCTCTCCATGACTCTCACACAGATTATGCAGAGCACAACAAGTCAGCACCATAGATTTAACCAGTTTCATGTCACAGTCATTCCGTTTCAGAAGGCAGCGCCACCTTCCCTTTAGCCTGCCGAAAGCATTTTCCACAACCACACGTACTCGACTGATGGTCTGGTTGAACGTGTGCTGTTCTGCAGTCAGCCGTCCGGTCTCATGGAATGCTTTCAACAGCCAGTTTTGCAGTGGATATGCAGAGTCTCCGAGTAGGTAGTAGCCCACACGTACCGCACCAATGTTCCGGATGATAGGTGGGAAGAGGTCTCCACGACTGGCCAAATCCCACAGTGTAGACAGTCTCAGCACCCTAGCATCATGCATGCTCCCTGGCAGCCCAGCAAAAACATTCCAGAACAAACCCTTTCCATCTACAACACCTTGAAGGATCAGCGAGTGCCAGCCTTTACGATTAAAGTAGTCGGTGTGAAATTCTGGTGGCGCTATGATGGGTACGTGGGAGCCATCGATGGCACCAACACACAATGGAAGCCCCCACCGATTCTCCACGTAGGCAGACATGTCATTGAACCTCGCTTCAACAGGACAACGTAGTTGTTCTGGAACCAGCAATGACTCTGCTGCTGCACAAAAATCCTGAACACACCTGCACACTGTTGTGATGCTGACCCCAAAAAGATGGCCAATTGTGCGGTACTCTGATCCAGTAGCAAGCTTCCACAGTGCAACTGCAACTCTCTTCCTCACAGGCACACATAGGCGGAAGGTTGTATTTTGACGCTCCATGCATGGGCGCAATTTGTGACACAGGTAGGTAAAAGTGTCCTCGGACATCCGGAAGTTCTGCAACCACTCCGTGTTTGAGAAGCGAGGAACAATATCCTCCCACCACTGCGAAGCACGGTCGACTGTCCACACCGACGGGCTGCAGCGTTTATTTCGCAACGAAGCAACCAACTGAAACACACACACACACACACACACACCGTAATGCATTTAATAACAATGACGCGGCGACCTAAAAATGCTGTACCTAAAAATAACATGACTATAAAATGAAATTTGCAAACATTAGCATGCGTTAGCTTACCAACAGACGCTCCCGCATGTGTTGAGCATTTAACCTCAGTGTTGCGGCTTCATATTCAAATCGGGAAGCCGAGAGCCTCATGGTCACTGCCTCATACCTTTGTCTCAATGCACGTCGTCTCAATGCACGCCGTCTAAAAACGTTACATTGGATGGCACTGAGTTTTGTAAAAAGCCAAAGAACGAGAACGATAAAAATCCTCGCCTCATAATCAGCCATTTTCTTTGTTTTGGAGGATGAAGTCGCGTGATTGACGTCACGACAGTGTGGCGTCGCCTTGCTGTTCAAGAAATCCCAACCACACCTGGAGTCTCAGCCTGGGGAGGGTGGGCTTGTGGGAAAGCAATCGCGGGAGAAACAAGTCAGGGTTAAAACAGTCCGGTTCTCAACTCGAGGCTAAGCGGGGACAGTAGAAAGGACCTAATTGTGTGGTAAAGCCTTGAAAATGGAGCATGTAATGAGCGTCATAATGCATGTAGTTAACTTCATCAGAGCCAAAGGTTTAAATCACCGCCAGTTCAAGGCATTTCTGGCCGAGTTAGACACAGAGTATGGTGACGTGCCCTATCACAAAGATGTGCGATGGCTAAGCCAGGGAAAGGTGTTGCAAAGATGTTTCGAGCTGCGTGAGGAGATCTGTCTGTTCATGGAAAGCAAAGGAAAAGACACAACAGAGCTCCGAGATGAAACATTTATGTGTGAAATGGCGTTTCTGTGCGACATCACAAGCCATTTGAATGTGTTGAACCTGCAGCTGCAGGGACGGGGGGGTGTCATCTCTGATATGTACAGTACGGTGAAGGCGTTTAAAACTAAGCTGAGTCTGTGGGAGCCGCAGATGCGGAAAGAAAACTTGAGCCACTTTTCCGGCTGTAAGATCATGAAAGAGAAGCTGTCTACCGCTGCGTTTCCGAGTGCACAGTTTGCTGATAAACTCAACATACTCGCCGCCAACTTTCGGCGCCGATTTGCTGACTTTGAAGCCCAAAAAAGCAGGTTTGAACTGCTCTCCAATCCTTTTGGAGTTGACGTGGAAAGCGCACCACCAAACCTACAAATGGAGTTGATTGAGCTCCAGTGCAATGACACACTGAGGGAAAAGTATGAGAGTGTGGGTGCTGCTGAGTTTGCACGTTTCATCCCCGACACAATGCCTCAGCTGCGCATTCAAGTTGCTCAGACGTTGTCTATGTTTGGCAGCACATACCTGTGTGAACAACTGTTCTCTTTGATGAAGCTAAACAAAACATCATACAGGAGCCGTCTTACTGATGAACACCTTCATTCAATCCTGAGGATTTCCTCAGCTCAGAGCCTGACCCCGAACATTAATGAACTTGTACAAAAGATGAGACACTACCAAGTATCAGGCTTAGCCTCAGACAAGTGAACATCACAGAACATTAACATCTTTCTAGTTTTTAATTCAGTTAAATTTTTACATTTGTTTCTACAAGACGTGATTTTTCTTTGAAGGAAGTATTATTTTGTCTGTGTGCCACAGATTTTGTATTATTTCTTATTGTATTTTATTTATTTATATTCATTTTTCAGTTAATGGACTCAGAAAATTGCAGATAGGAGCCAAGAGAAAGAATGGAACTGATTTGATTTATTTTTTTTATTTTCGCATTTTACTATTTGAAAGCAGTAATTGCTAGGATCAGAGCAGCACAATATTGCATTTTCAGTTTTTAATCCTGCAATTTAATTTCTGCATTAATCTTGATATTAAGAAACATTTTATTTTTGAAGGACATTTACTTTTTTGCTGTTTGCCTGTTGAAAATGTTTTCCCTTGAAATAACAGACAGAACCATAAGAAAATATTTCTTTATTCATTTAATGTACAGGACATGCAATTTTTCTTTGAAGAAAGTTTGTTTTTGTCTGTGAGCCTGTTAAAAAATGTTTTCACTTGAAATTACTGACAGAGCCATAAATATATTGGATTGTTCATTCAGTCATTAAATAATATACAGTACACTGTGTTAGGTCTTGGTTCAAAAGGCTATTTGTAATCATTTCAATATGTTTTAATAAACATTCAACCATTTCGGCCCTCGGCTTGTAACAGATTTGGTTTTTTGGCCCTCTGTGTATTTGACTTTGACATCCCTGCTTTACACGGATCAGTCGTCCTGGTCCCTTTGCAGAAAAATAGCCCCAAAGCATGATGTTTCCACCCCCCATGATTCACAGTAGGTATGGTGTTCTTTGGATGCAACTCAGCATTCTTTCTCCTCCGAACACAACAAGTTGAGTTTTTACCAAAAAGTTCTATTTTGGTTTCATCTGACCATATGACATTCTCCCAGTCCTCTTCTGGATCATCCAAATGCTCTCTAGCAAACGTCAGACGGGCCTGGACATGTACTGGCTTAAGCAGGGGGACACATCTGGCACTGCAGGATTGGAGTCCCTGGGGGCGTAGTGTGTTAATGATGGTAGCCTTTGTTACTTGGGTCCCAGCTCTCTGCAGGTCATTCACTAGGTCCCCCCCGTTGGGTTCTGAGATTTTTGCTCACCGTTCTTGTGATAATTTTGACCCCACGGGGTGAGATCTTGAGTGGAGCCCCAGATCGAGGGAGATTATCAGTGGTCTTGTATGTCTTCCATTTTCTAATAATTGCTCCCACAGTTGATTTCTTCACACCAAGCTGCTTACCTATTGCAGATTCAGTCTTCCCAGCCTGGTGCAGGTCTACAATTTTGTTTCTGGAGTCCTTTGACAGCTCTTTGGTCTTGGCCACAGTGGAGTTTGGAGTCTTGACTGTTTGAGGTTGTGGACCTGTCTTTTATACTGATAACGAGTTCAAACAGGTGCCATTAATACAGGTAACAAGTGGAGGACAGAGGAGCCTCTTAAAGAAGAAGTTACAGGTCTGTGAGAAACAGAAATCTTGCTTGTTTGTAGGTGACCAAATACTTATTTTCCACCATAATTTAACAATTAATCCTTTAAAAATCAGACAATGTGATTTTCTGGATTTTTTTTCCTCATTTTGTCTCTCATAGTGGAGGTATACCTATGATGAAAATTGGAGACCTCTCTCATCTTTTAAGTGGGAGAACTTGCACAATTGGTGGCTGACTAAATACTTTTTTGCCACACTGTAACTGTGGCTAATGAAGCCAGATGATAGTAATCAATTAGCCAAGCTGGATGCCTGTCTTAAGGAAATCAAAGCTTGGATGACTTGTAATTTCCTGCTATTAAATTCAGATAAAACTGAAGTCATTCTTGTTGGTCCAAAAACCACAGAAATACCTTTCCAAATCAAACTTTTAGTTTGGATGTGGTTACTCTTTCTCTTAATAGCTCTGTGAGGAACCTTGGAGTCATTTTTGATCAAGATCTGTCTTTCAAGCCACATATTAAATATGTTTCTAAGACTGCCTTTTATCATTTGCGTAATATTGCCAAGATTAGGAGCATCTTGTCTCAGAGTGATGCTGAGAAACTGATCCACACCTTTGTTAGCTCTAGATTAGATTGCTGTAACTCTCTATTATCAGGTTGTCCTAAAACATCTCTTTAAAGTCTTCAGTTGATCCAGAATGCTGCAGCAAGAGTTTTAACAGGTACTAGAAAGAGAGATCATATCTCTCCGGCTCTGGCCTCCCTTCGTTGGCTTCCAATAGAGTTTAGAATTAAGTTTAAAATCCTTCTTCTCACTTTCAAAGCTCTTAACAATCAGGCCCCTTTTTATTTAAAAGATAAGATAAGCCTTTATTAGTCCAAAATGGGGAAATTCCCGGATTGCAACAGCACAGGGATAGCAACACTCAGACCAATAATTAAGAAGATACGAAAAATATAAATAAGAGCAGTGGATATACATAAGTACACATAAATATATAAATACAAATACAAAGTGCGGAGCATTGTAGCAAGATGGAATTAACAGCATAATCGTCTACTTAGTTATTCTACATAGTATGAATATGTACCCATACATATTGTCACCCTCCGTAGTGACTGATATTGTCCTAGTTGTATACTGGAGGGGACCATTTGTTTAAGTCTGTTGCGTCTTTTGCATTCAATACTACTAGGTCGTCACTTTTTTTGCTATCTCTGCGAGCAGCCCTGCTTAGGTTATACAGTCTGACAGCCGTAGGTAGGAAGGACCTGCGAAACCTCTCGGTTGCGCACCTAGGATGATGTAGTCTGCTGCTAAAAAGGCTCCGCAGTGCGTTCAATATGTCCTGCATAGGGTGGGACTCGGCCTCCAGCAGAGATGACAGTTTAGCCACCATCCTTCTCTCTCCTGTCTCCTCCACTGGGTCAAGGCGCTGCCTCAGGACAGAGCTAGCTTTATTGATCAGTTTGTTTAGTCTCTTCCTATCGGCTGCTGTAATGCCGTTGCCCCAGCAGACCACTCCAAAAGTGATGGCTGATGCCACCACTGTGTCGCAGAATGTCTTCAGCAGCGCCCCTTGTATGCCAAAAGGCCAGAGCCTCCTCAGTAGGAACAGCCTGCGCTGTCCCTTCTTGTAGAGTGCGTCGGTATTGTGTGACCAGTCTAGTTTATTGTTCAGATAAACACCAAGGTACTTGTAGGATGTCACCATCTCAATGTCTGTTCCTTGTATGTTTACTGGTGCTGTGAGGGGTTGTCCTTGCCTGCGGCAGTCCACCACCAGCTCCTTAGTTTTCCTCGCGTTGATCTGGAGGCAGTTCCTATGGCACCAGTCCACGAAGTCCTGGATAAGTCCTCTGTACTCAGCTTCATCTCCGTTGGCGATGAGGCCGACGATCGCAGAGTCGTCAGAGAACTTCTGTAGATGGCAGTGTGTTGTGTTGTGTGAGAAGTCCGCAGTATAAAGGGTGAACAGGAAGGGAGCCAAAACCGTTCCCTGGGGGGCCCCTGTGCTACCGATGATCGTGTCAGACACACAATTTCGGGTTCTCACAAACTGTGGCCGGTTAGTGAGGTAGTCCAGGATCCATGATGACAGGTGCTGGTCCACCCCTGCGCACAGCAGCTTGTCCTTCAGGATCATCGGTTGGATAGTGTTGAAAGCACTGGAGAAGTCAAAGAACATGATCCTCACCGCATTCCCGGGCTTCTCCAGGTGGGACAGAGAACGGTGAAGGATGAAGATCACTACATCCTCCACCCCAATGCCATGCTGGTGGGCGAACTGGAGTGGATCCATCGCTGGTCCCACCAGGGGGCGGAGGTGAGCAAGGAGCAGTCTCTCCAGGGTCTTCTTCATGTGAGACGTCAGGGCCACTAGTCTGTAGTTGTTCAGATCTTTGGGGTGGGAAGTCTTTGGTACAAGTACCACACAAGATGTTTTCCACAACTGTGGTACCCTCACCAGCTTCAGGCTCAGGTTGAAGATATGCTCCACAATCCCACACAGCTGGTCTGCACAGGACTTGAGGAGCTTCGCGCTGATGCCGTATGGTCCCGCGGCCTTCCTCGCCTTGATCTTCCTCAGCACCATCCTCACCTGGGTCTTAGTGAGGGTCAAGTTGGGGGGCTGTGTGCTGGGAGTGGGGGGGTGTTGGTGGAGTGGGGTGTGGACAGCAGGTCTCGATGACTTTGGAGGCAGCAGTGGTTGTTGTGCAGTTGGGGGGGAGGGCGACTGGTCAAACCTATTAAAAAACAGGCTCAGATTGTTCGCCCACTCCCTGCCCACTGTGGCCTGGGGGGAGGTATTCTGGAGCCCAGAGATGGTTTTAAGGTTTCTCCAGATGACGCCAATGTTGCTCTGTTGCAGCTTGTCCTCCATCTTCTTCCTGAAGCTGTCCTTACCTTCTCTGATCTTCCTCCTCAGCTCCCTCTGAATGGATTTCAGCATCTCCCTGTTCCCCGACCTGAAGATCCTCTTCTGCTCTCTCAGAAGTGTTTTTATCTCAGGGTTGATCCAGGGTTTGTTGTTCGAGCAACACCGTATGGTCTTGGTGGGTACGGTGCTGTCCACACAGAAGCCCATGTAGTCCGTGATGGTGTGAGTGAGGCCATCGATGTCCTCACCATGTGGATCGCAGAGCTGCTCCCAGGCAGTGATTTCAAAACAGTCCTTTAGCGCGTCCATTGCCTCCTCAGACCATAACTTCACCGTGCGCATGACCGGAGGTTGTCTGTGTACTAAGGGTTTGTACACCGGCAGAAGATAAACTAAGTTGTGATCCAATCTCCCGAGTGGGGGGAGTGGTGATGAGGTGTACACCTCCTTAGTATTTGCATAGAATAAGTCCAGTGTTTTATTGTCTCTTGTGTGGCATGTGACAAACTGGGTGAACGTGGGTAGAATGGGGGACAGTGAAATATGGTTGAAATCACCTGAGATGAGGAGAAGAGCATCTGGGTGTTCTGTCTGCAGCCTGCCAGTTACTGAGTGGATGACGTCACACGCTGTCCCAGCGTTCGCCGTCAGATTTGCATAAATAACAATGCAGATCACGTATGCGTATTCCCTCAGGAGATATGTAGGCCGCATGCTAACAGCTAGCAACTCAATGTCTTTGCTACAGTGCTGTTCCTCAACCATGATATGTCCCGGTCTGCACCAGTTGTTATTGACATACACTACCATTCAAAAGTTTGGGGTCACTTAGAAATTTCCTTATTTTTGAAAGAAAATCACTTTTTTTTAATGAAGATAACTTTAAACTAATCAGAAATACACTCTATACATTGTTAATGTGGTAAATGACTATTCTAGCTGCAAATGTCTGGTTTTTGGTGCAATATCTAGATAGGTGTATAGAGGCCCATTTCCAGCAACTATCACTCCAGTGTTCTAATGGTACAATGTGTTTGCTCATTGCGTCAGAAGACTAATGGATGATTAGAAAACCCTTGTGCAATCATGTTAGGTCTGCAATGCTGTAATTGCTGCAAATGGAGGATTCTTTGACGAAAGCAAAGTTTGAAGGAAAAAATTATTATTTCAAATACAAATCATTATTTCTAACCTTGTCAATGTCTTGACTATATTTTCTATTTATTTTACAACTCATGGTATAAATAAGTGTGACTTTTCATGGAAAACATAAAATAATTGTCTGGGTGACCCCAAACTTTTGAACGGTAGTGTACATTATCACTCCTCCGCCCCTTGTCTTCCCACTGGCTGGTGTCCGGTCTGCCCGTACTGCGTGGAAACCCTCCAGTTCGATGTTAGCATCTGTTGCTAGTTCTGTTAGCCACATCTCAGTATATAGCATCAAACAACTCTCCCTAAATTCACTCTCGTAGCGGGAGATAGCCTCTAGCTCATCAGTCTTACTGAGTAGAGCTCGAACATTCCCCATAATAACGGATGGGAGGACGGGTCTGTACCTTATATTCCTCGCCCGCCGTCTTACTCCCGCTCGACACCCACGCCGTTTCTGTCTCATCTCTCCCGGTATGTCAAGTTTTTGCGTTAGCATCGTGGGCCGGTTAAGTGCTAAAAGCTGGTCTCTATTGTACTGACGCCTCCTGCTAGAAAAAGTGGCTCCGTCCGCTGGCTTAGGAGACATTTGGGCGATCTACGTGTTCGGATGGAATAAAGGTGACGCTGGATCAGAAAGATTGGCAAGAGAGCCAGATAGTAAATAGAAATAGGCAGAAATTGATCCGCTGTTGTAAAAAGGCAGCCTACTCGTGTGACGCCGGAAGTATAAGATCTGATCAAGATCTTGCCCAATTATCCTAACAGACCACTACGCTCCCAAAATGCTGGATTACTCGTCATACCTAGAATCTCTATACAGTGAGGTAAAAAAGTATTTAGTCAGCCACCAACTGTGCAAGTTCTCCCACTTAAAAGATTAGAGAGGTCTCCAATTTTCATCATAGGTATACCTCAACTATGAGAGACAAAATAAGAAAAAAAAAAATCAAGAAATTCACATTGAAGGATTTTTAATGAATTAATTGGTAAATTCCTCAGTAAAATAAGTATTTGGTCAACAACAAAAGTTCATCTCAATACTTTGTTATATACCCTTTGTTGGCAATGACAGAGGTCAAACGTTTTCTGTAAGTTTTCACAAGGTTTTCACACACTGTTGCTGGTATTTTGGCCCATTCCTCCTTGCAGATCTTCTCTAGAGCAGTGATGTTTTGGGGCTGTCGCTGGGCAACACAGACTTTCAACTCCCTCCAAAGATTTTCTATGGGGTTGAGATCTGGAGACTAGGTGGCTAGGCCACTCCAGGACCTTGAAATGCCTCTTACGAAGCCACTCCTTCGTTGCCCGGGTGGTGTGTTTGGGATCATTGTCATGCTGAAAGACCCAGCCACGTTTCATCTTCAGTGCCCTTGCTGGTGGAAGGAGGTTTTCACTCAAAATCTCACGATACATGGCCTCATTCATTCTTTTCTTTACACGGATCAGTTGTCCTGGTCCATTTGCAGAAAAACAACCCCAAAGTATGATGTTTCCACCCCCATGCTTCACAGTAGGTATGGTGTTCTTTCTCCTCCAAACACAAGTTGAGTTTTTACCAAAAAGTTCTATTTTGGTTTCATCTGACCATATGACATTCTCACAATCCTCTTCTGGATCATGCAAATGCTCTCTACCAAACTTCAGACGGGACTGGACATGTACTGGCTTAAGCAGGGGGACACGTCTGACACTGCAGGATTTGAGTCCCTGGTGGTGTAGTGTGTTTCTGATGTAGCCTTTGTTACTTTGGTCCCAGCTCTCTGCAGGCCATTCACTAGGTCCCCCATGTGGTTCTGGGATTTTTGCTCACCATTCTCGTGATAATTTTGACCTCACGGGTGAGATCTTGAGTGAAGCCCCAGATCGAGGGAGATTATCAGTGGTCTTGTATGTCTTCCATTTTCTAATAATTGCTCCCACAGTTAATTTCTTCACACCAAGCTGCTTACCTATTGCAGATTCAGTCTTCCCAGCCTGGTGCAGGTCTACAATTTTGTTTCTGGTGTCCTTTGACAGCTCTTTGGTCTTGGCCATAGTGGAGTTTGGAGTCTGACTGTTTGAGGTTGTGGACAGGTGTCTTTTATACTGATAACGAGTTCAAACAGGTGCCATTAATACAGGTAACGAGTGGAGGACCGAGGAGCCTCTTAAAGAAGAAGTTACAGGTCTGTGAGAGCCAGAAATCTTGCTTGTTTGTAGGTGACCAAATACTTATTTTACTGAGGAATTTACCAATTAATTCATAAAAATCCTTCAATGTAATTTTCTGGATTTTTTTTTTCTCATTTTGTCTCTCATAGTTGAGGTATACCTATGATGAAAATTGGAGACCTCTCTCACCTTTTAAGTAGGAGAACTTGCACAATTGGTGGTTGACTAAATACTTTTTTGCCCCACTGTATGTACAATGGGGGGGCAAAGCTTTAAGTTATCAAGCTCCTCTCTTGTGGAACCAGCTACCAATCTGGATTCGGGAGTCAGACTTGATCTCTGTTTTTAAGAATAGGGTTAAAACCTTCCTTTTTGACAGAGCCTACAATTAGGGAGGGATCACATGTTTCTGAGCCCTCCCTTAGTTATGCTGCTATCAGGTTTAGAAAGCCGGGGGACCTCCAATAATTGCACTGGGCTTCACCCTTTTCTTCACTCTCAATGAATTTTTTTTTTTTTTTTTTGCTGGTAATTAACATCTGTTTGTTCTCTCCAAGAGACTGAGTTCCCATTGTGCCGTTTGCTCTCTACATGCCTATTCTTTTCATCTTCTCTATCCCCTCACCCCCCAGCCAGTCGCAGCAGATGACTGCCCCTCCCTGAACCTGGTTCTGCTGGAGGTTTCTTCCTGTTAAAAGGGAGGTTTTCCTCTCCACCATTACAAAGCGCTTGCTCACAGGGGATCACCTGATTGCTGGGGTCTTTCTGCAATTGTGAGGATTTCCCCTAAAGTTGAAAGTGCTATGAGATGACTGTTGTTGTGAAATGGCGCTATATCAATAAAGTTGAATTGAATTATCCAGTTTTTCTTCTCCAGCTGTCCCGTTAGCCTTTTACTCTGCTGCTGCTGCTTCTCCTTCCTCCTCGGCGAGTCCTTCCACTGCTGAGGGTCCGGCTGTTTCTTCTCCGGCTCCCCCCGGCTTCGTGTCCACAGGGGTGGCTCCACCACGATCCTCTGAGGGGCCCATGACCACCATAGCCACGGAGAGGGATGACTGTAGACCAGCTGCAGCAGAAAAAAAATCATGCCCTGGGAACACAGTCAAGTGTTTTTTCATTCTCCATCATTGACTCATAAATTATCTTGCCTGGTTCCTGATGGTGAGGCTCAGCCTGTGCAGTCCTCTGAGTCCTCACCGCCTGCTGCAGCCATAAACCTTTAACCTGCTCTCTCCGTGTCTCCTCCGATGCCTCCAGTGTCTGCGGGCCCCAGGACTGAGCTGCCGGACGTTCAAGGGGCCTGCAGTCCTGATGGACCTGGAACCAGTCCCGCAGCCATGGTCCGGACGGAGGGTGACCGCTGCCAGTGATCTGGAGCCTGTGCTGACGACTGAGAATCATCGGGCTTCAGCTGAAAAAGATCCAGCGCCAGCAGGGAGCCAACCTCCTGTCACCATGAAGGGCGAGCCACCTACATGGGTCACTTCGCTGGGGGGGGGGGGGGGGGGGTCCCAGGACTACAACAACCACCATGCCTGCTACTGGGGCCGCCACAGCAGAGTCAGAGCTGGACCTCCAGAGGGCCGGGCCCAAGACGTCATCGCTTGGGTCGACGGAGTACGGACGGTGGTGCAGCTTGAGCGAAGGCAAGTGCTTTCCTTTGTTTTCGTTTTCTCTATGTTGGAGAGATCTTGTCTGGCTCTTGGCGGGGAGAGCCAAGTACAGTCGTCAGCTGCCCCTGAGCTCACCTTGCTGGACTCCACTGCCACCTGTGACCCTGACTCTGTGTCTGTCCATCTTATCTGAGCCTTTCCCCAGGGTCACGAGACTCATCCAACTTTGCCTGCAGATCTTCATGGGTTTAGCTCCTCCAACAGAGGTCATTGCAGGTGCTCCGTCCCAGCCGGGGGCATCTTTGGGTACTGCTCCCCCTCTGGACGAGGTCTTCGTGGATGCTCTGTTGAAGGCTGGGGCCTCAGAGGGTGCTGCTTCCCCACTAGTTGAGGTCGTCACATGTGCTCCGTCACAGCCCGGGACCTCCGTGGATGCAGCTCCTCCTCAGTCCGGGTCTTCATGGGTGTCGTGCTCCAGTCGGGGGCTGTCGTGAGTGGTGCACCCAAGCCTTAAACCAACGTGGGTGCTGTGCTCCAGCTTAGGTCCGCAGTGGGCAATACGCTCTGGCCCAACCTGGAGCCACCGCGGGTGCCGCCTTGCTCCAGCCCGGAGCCACCACAGGTGTTGCGATGTCGCAGTCCGGGACCACTGAGGGTGCTGTTGGCCAGTCCGAGGGCATCGTGGTTCCTTCTCCTCTGCCCAAGGCCGTGGAGGTTCCCTCTCCTCTGCCCAAGGCCGTGGTGGTTCCCTCTCCTCTGCCCGGGGCTGTCGTGGTACCTCCTCCTCCGCCTGACGTTGTCGTGGGTTCCTCTGCTCCTCCCTCCTCTTCGTTGCTGGTTGTCCCTGTTGGGCAGCCACCCCCTGGACCCCCTATCCTGTTAAGGTGGTTAAAGAACTCTGGGCCAACAAACCCAACGGCACAGTCTGTCAGGTGGTCTGTCACAGTCTCCAGGAGGCCGCCTGACTCTTACCATTACGCCACTTACCAGGAGTGGGACTTCAGCCAGCCTCCTGAACTGTCTAGCTCTCTGGCCAGGGGTTCTTATGCCTTGGTTCTGCGTGGGTGTGGATCCTGAGCAGGGTTTTTGTTTTTGTTTCCTCTTAGTCTGGGTTTTGCTGGGGTGTGAGTTCTGAGTTTTTCTTATTTTCTGGTTTGTTTCAGTCCCCCCGTGCCCGGGTCCCTCTCCTACCGCCCAGGGTGGGGTTGTTTTCTTATTCCTGTTATTTTATCTTTGGTTGATTTTCACATATTCTGGATTGTTTCTTAGTATGATTTAGATTCCTGTTTACGTTCATTATCGTTCTGTTACTTACATATTTCAGGTACTTGTCTTTATTTGCCATCATATCATAATTGTATCCTGTTGTGTTTTTTTCTCTCCCTCTCCGGGGCTGCTGCTGTCAGTGGCACTTCCGGGTTTGTTGCTCTGTTGTGGGCGGTGCTCCTGTCAGCTGTCAGTCCCGTCTTCCCCTCTCATTACTCCCAGCTGATCTCTATTGTAATCTTTGTTACCCCTTGCCCGCTCATGTGATCCACACCTGCATCCAGTTATGTTCATCAACTCCATGTCCTATTTAAGCTCTTCGTTTCTATCATTCATTGTTGGAGCAAAATCTTCTTCTTCTTTTAGTATTGATTGGCGGTTGACAACCAGCTTATGGGTGCATTACCGCCACGTACTTCACTCTATATCAGGGATGTCAAAGTCAAATACACAGAGGGCCAAAAAACCAAATCTGTTACAAGCCGAGGGCCGAAATGGTTGAATGTTTATTAAAACATATTGAAATGATTACAAATAGCCTTTTGAACCAAGACCTAACACAGTGTACTGTATATTATTTAATGACTGAATGAATAATCCAATATTTTTATGGCTCTGTCAGTAATTTCAAGTGAAAACATTTTTTAACAGGCTCATAGACAAAAACAAACTTTCTTCAAAGAAAAATTGCATGTCCTGTACATTAAATGAATAAAGAAATATTTCTTATGGTTCTGTCAGTTATTTCAAGGAAAAACATTTTCAACAGGCAAACAGCAAAAAAAGTAACTGTCCTTCAAAAATAAAATGTTTCTTAATATCAAGATTAATGCAGAAATTAAATTGCAGGATTAAAAACTGAAAATGCAATATTGTGCTGCTCTGATCCTAGCAATTACTGCTTTCAAATAGTAAAATGAGAAAGTAAAAAAAATAAATCAAATCAGTTCCATTCTTTCTCATGGCTCCTATCTGCAATTTTCTCTGAGTCCATTAACTGAAAAATGAATATAAATAAATAAAATACAATAAGATAAAATACAAAATCTATGGCACAGACAAAATAATACTTCCTTCAAAGAAAAATCACGTCTTGTAGAAACAAATGTAAAAATTTAACTGAATTAAAAACTAGAAAGACGTTAATGTTCTGTGATGCTCACTTGTCTGAGGCTAAGCCTGATACTTGGTAGTGTCTCCTCTTTTGTACAAGTTCATTAATGTTCGGGGTCAGGCTCTGAGCTGAGGAAATCCTCAGGATTGAATGAAGGTGTTCATCAGTAAGACGGCTCCTGTGTGATGTTTTGTTTAGCTTCATCAAAGAGAACAGTTTTTCACACAGGTATGTGCTGCCAAACATAGACAGCGTCTGAGCAACTTGAATGCGCAGCTGAGGCATTGTGTCGGGGATGAAACGTGCAAACTCAGCAGCACCCACACTCTCATACTTTTCCCTCAGTGTGTCATTGCACTGGAGCTCAATCAACTCCATTTGTAGGTTTGGTGGTGCGCTTTCCACGTCAACTCCAAAAGGATTGGAGAGCAGTTCAAACCTGCTTTTTTGGGCTTCAAAGTCAGCAAATCTGCGCTGAAAGTCGGCGGCGAGTATGTTGAGTTTATCAGCAAACTGTGCACTCGGAAACACAGCGGTAGACAGCTTCTCTTTCATGATCTTACAGCTGGAAAAGTGGCTCAAGTTTTCTTTCCGCATCTGCGTCTCCCACAGGCTCAGCTTGGTTTTAAACGCCTTCACCGTACTGTACATATCAGAGATGACACGCCCCTGTCCCTGCAGCTGCAGGTTCAACACATTCAAATGGCTTGTGATGTCGCGCAGAAACGCCATTTCACACATAAATGTTTCATCTCGGAGCTCTGTTGTGTCTTTTCCTTTGCTTTCCATGAACAGACAGATCTCCCGCAGCTCGAAACATCTTTGCAGCACCTTTCCCTGGCTTAGCCATCGCACATCTGTGTGATAGGGCACGTCACCATACTCTGTGTCTAACTCGCCCAGAAATGCCTTGAACTGGCGGCGATTTAAACCTTTGGCTCTGATGAAGTTAACTGCACGCGTTATGACGCTCATTACATGCTTCATTTTCAAGGCTTTACCACACAACGACTCCTGGTGTATTATGCAGTGATAAGCTGTCAGCTCACCTGAGACCTTTTCGTCCCGCATCCTCTCACGCATTCTTGCCACCAATTCACTCCTATGTCCACACATCGCGGGTGCTCCGTCTGTTGTCAATCCCACGAGTTTTTCCCAAGGCAGCCCCATCTCATTTACACATCTGGATACCTCCTGATACAGATCTTGTCCTGTAGATGTGCCATGCATAGGACGCAATGCCAAAAACTCTTCTGTCATGCTCAGGCTGGAGTCCACTCCACGAATGAAAATTGACAGCTGGGCAATGTCAGTTGCATCGGTGCTCTCATCCACAGCAAGGGAATATGCGATGAACTCTTTCCCCTTTTTCACCAGCTGTTCTTTTAGATTGGTAGAAAGCTGGTCTACACGTTCAGCAACGGTATTTCTGCTCAGGCTCACGTTTGAAAATAGCTGCCTTTTGTCTGGGCACACTGCGTCACAAACTTTAAGCATGCAGTTTTTGATAAACTCGCCCTCTGTAAATGGTCGGGCTGATTTTGCGACTTCTTCTGCCACAATAAAACTAGCCTTCACCGCAGCCTCGCTTTGTGATTTGGCTTTTGTGAACAGAACCAGCTGGGACTTAAGACCTTGTTTTAATTCCTCCACCTTCTGTAGCCTTTGTTCTGTGTCCATATTCTTGTCTTTGTGTTTCTTAGACGTTTCATAGTGCCTTCTTGGATTATATTCTTTCATTACAGCCTCACTTTCTCCACACAGAAGACACACAGGTTTGTCTTTTACCTCCGTGAACATGTACTCTGCCTCCCACCTGGCTTGAAACCCCCTGTTCTCACCGTCCACCTTCCGTTTAGCCATTTTTTGTGAGGGGGTTGCTAAAAGTTGACATCTGCTCTGAATTCTGATGAATAATGAAGCCGAGGCCCGCTCGCAGCACTGCAGTGAGTTCACGGGCTGTTCAGGGATGAGAATGGGGTTTGGGAAAAAAAGAGGAAACTAAGCCAGGGGTCTTAGTTAGGCCTATGTCCCCCAAGCCGGATCCAAGGCGGAGCCTTGGTGGGGGGTCTGGGGGGCAACGTCCCCCAGAAGCTAACAAAATCTGGTGTTTTAGAATGCTCAAATGTGGTCTTATATTTAAAGTTAGAAGTAAGTACAAATGCATTTATAGTTTACCTTTTCAATCTGCTGCTGCATCACATGTGTAAATTTATATCTGAATGGTATGTTGATGTAATAATATCAAATTATATTTTACTTCTATTTAATATGTTTAGAATGGTAAATGGTGCTCACTTATATAGCGCTTTTTCTCATCTCTGGATGACCAAAGCGCTTTACAGATCCTGCTATCCACCCATTCACACACTGATGGCGGCAGAGCCGCCATACACACACAGGCCCTAGCCTGGCCACCAGGAGCAACTGGGGGTTCAGTGTCTTGCTCAAGGACACTTTGACACGCAGACTTCAGACAGAGTGGGAATCGAACCCATGACCCTCCGATCAGTAGTCGGTCACACTACACCTGCGCCACAGCCACCCCCTAAACTGCCACCCCTAGAACTGACACAGAATTACATTTACATAGTTCTAGAACAGACAAAATAATTTAACCAAGTAAAATAAATTATAAATATTAACAAAATTCCATCACCCATTTATTAAAATATACTGACATTCTGCATTTTGATTTATTAAAGTGTGCATTTGTTAGTGTTACTAGGAATATAAAAAAGTTGCATATTAGTATATTTTAATATTTGAAAGATAATCTAAGAAAGTAAGTAAAACCTAAAAGATGTTTAATTAGTGTTTCAAATTATCAAGTGTTTCAAAACAGGCATGACGTCACAACTTACACATGCTATTTCATAACAAATTCATTACACGAAAATTCTCAAGTACATTACTTATAACGAGAAAAAAAATCTTACCTCGGAATGTGTCTAACGATCACTAATTGCTGTAATCGGGGCCGATTGTGATGAACTTTGACTGACATCTGAATTTAACCATGTCCATCGATCGTTTTGAACGCAGCACGAGCGACTAATTCGATCTCCTTGAAGCCACAATTTTGAGATGTTTGTTTTTTTTCGAGCCATTCCCAACGAAACTTGTTCCTTATCCCTTTGTCTTCTTGCTTTGTTGTCTTTCGTGAGTTTTAGGTTCACCATTTTCACGAAATCGGGAAAACTCGGTTGATTGAATTGTCCGCCATTTGCATTTCGCTCCGCGTGTGGGATATGACAAAGGAATAACAAAATCGTCGATTGGTTGCTTCAATAAGTATCAGCCAATCAGTGGCCTTGTACCTCTCATCCCTGGCTATTGTTGCATTGTGGGAAATGAAGTATTGATGCATTCAAAACGTCAGCAGGCGGCTGCGGCCTGCGGGCCGGTACTAATACTAATCAAATATCATTCTGGGGGCCATAAATAATTTATTCGCGGGCCGGATGCGGCCCGCGGGCCTTGACTTTGACACATGTGCTCTATATCATCACTCCTTGTCAAAAGATCGTATCATCACTCTATGCAAAAACCACTGGACAGATTTATATAATCATATTAACAAGCAGACAACGCCAATTACATTAGCTCCTTGGCGGAGGTAATTATAATTACAAAAGATACAACTAAAAGAATTGATTCAAATATTGCTCACAGAACTAGAGATGTACAGAAATTGTTGAATCACTGGCTTAACAAGAAACCTCTCTCTACTGGGCCGAATTCTTCTGTCTAAAGCTGAAGGTTTCTCTAGACCTTTGTATCCATGTCACTCTTTATACACATCTTCCAAAGTAATCAAGACATCCAACTCCCTTATCAGGGTTTCCTCTGGTAATATTTGTGTGGCAGCCCGCCTCCCTAAGGAAGTATGCCGCCGTGCCTATAATATATTAATTTAAGAAAAATTAAATATGAAAGAAACGTTCCGCAAATGCGCACATGAACACCCGTGCCTGACTGTCATCCACGTGGAAGCGCCCCGCCCACCCGGCGCCCGCGTGACCGTTTCTGCAGGCAAAGCGTGTCTCTCTAGCGTTGCTGTCCAAGAGAAGCATGAGCTTATTAAAGTACTTTAATCATGGAAAAAAGTCCAAGACACAAGCAGTGGAGGCATTTATGGTGATTTTAATCCACTGGAAACCAGAACAACAATGAGGACTCGCTTGGCTAACAGGTCTGGTTAGGCTTCATTGCAGGGAAAGGCAAGAGTGACTGATGAATCGCTGAGGATTTACTTCACCAGCTAATGCAATATTAACTCATAATTGATGTTCATTATTATGTACCTGGCAAGTTAAGATGACTGCAATTAACGAAGTCAATGACTTTAACCCGTCAGCAGCCTTCAGACAAACTAAACGTGGCAACATTTGGATTTCCAAATAAGGGAGGTTTTTCCTGCTGCCTGGTTGGTGAGATTTCTAAAAAATGACAAAAACATAGAAATATTAGAAATAACTGCATATTTGTTCATTTAAGTTAATTTATTTCTTTAAATATAATTTTAATAATTATATTTCTTTGAATTCAGAGTTATTGTTCTGTTCTGGCTCTACAAAATTATAGTCAAAAGTTTAAGTTGTCTGAGGAAAAAAGTAAAAAATTTGCCACATTCTGTTTAAAATTTCTTAAAAAAAAAACCCAACAATTTTATAATATCTGCCTTTGTCCATCAGACAGGTCTCTTCACTGTCCAGTTTTAAAACACCTCTTAAAACCCATTTTTATTCTCTGGCTTTTGACCAAGTTTGAGACACTGATTTTATTTGTTCTTATTGTCTCTACTGTATGATGATTGTTTTGTTTGTGCTGTTTTGTACTTTAGCTGTATTTTATTGTTTTTATATTTTATTTATCCTTGATATTCAGGATGTTGTGTCAACTGTTGTTTTTAAAGAGCTTTATAAATAAAGTTCAATTGGATTAAAAAAAGAAACATTAGCCACAAAATATTCCACAAATTTATAATAGTCTCAAATGGACAAGAAAAGTCAATGTTACAAGAGAAAATTACAAATTTGAGGAAAATGGTTGCAAATTTAGATAAATTTACAGAGAAAATTAGAAAACTACAAGAAAATGGTTATAAATTTTGGAGGAAAACCTCAAACCTTCAAGACTGAAGTCATTTCTATAGTTTTTAAGAAGGTGCTCTTTGGACCCTTAACTAGAAATTTTTGGTTGTCTACTTTTAATTAATTTCAAAGCACTGCTTTTACATGAGTAGAATTTCTATTTACTATACCCACCTCTGATCATATAATTTAAGTATGCATTTTTTTTAAAAATTTTTCACCCTTATTGTCATTCAACCGTACAACCAATCATGTACAGTAGAACGACTTGTAGAATGACTACATTACTATGTTTTTCCCCTTCCCTCTCCTACTCTTTGTCAATGGAAAAAAGAAACACTAGAAAAACACAAAAAATACACATTTTGGTTATTTATGTAAACCATGAAAAAAAAAAAAATCCTGCAGGACAAAACATGACACTTGGTATTTTCTAGCCTGTTTCTATACCACCTTAGGCAGAGAGAGAACCTGAATTAGACAGAGCTAAGAGAGGGAAAGATGAGACAGAAGAGAGGAGCCAAGGAGAGGAAAGTGTTCAGGCAGAGGGTCCAGGAGAGGTGAGAGCAGAGGGAGGAAGGAAGGATGACACCAGTAAAAAGTCCAAACACAGGACATCTGGGTGGGACCCCAACTGGCCCAATATGCCAACATTCAAGCCTTGGTAGTACAATAATTCAAATGGTAAGTTCCATTATGCAATAATTTCTGTGCAAAATTTTAAAAAAAATAAAAAAGCAATAGTGTAAAATTAAAATTTCCATTTACAATCGTGTCATGTGTTTTCTGCACCCCCCGCCCCTGGAAAAATATGTTGCCACCGTGCCAAGGTCTTTAAGCCAGAGGAAACATTGAATAATGTATATAATTTAGTTAATATTAACTAAGGTGAAGGTTAAAAACAGCTCCTTTTTATTCTTGACTGAAATAAGAAAAACAAAAATAACAATAGGTAAACAAAATGAACCAACTCAAGCTCTTAACCCCACCTGTTAGCTAAGCAACTCTTCCATTATTGCTCCCGTTACCAGCAAGTTAAAACCATGATAAATGCCTCCAGTGCTTATATACCTCTTCTGATTGTTTTCTGCTTTTCAAGTACTTCAATATGTTCGTGTTTCTCTCGGACAGTCACACTAGTAGCGAGACACTCTTCCTGGCTGGTGACTAGCACACACGGGCGGGGTGCTTCTCTCTGCGCGGATCACGGTCACACGTGTTGTTCATGTGTGCGCTTGCGGATCATCATTCCTTCATAAATTTTTCTTAAAGTCCTCGGACGGTGACATTTTTTATTGAACCAATAAACTGATTGTATGAAAATATTCCATTCTGGCCATTCCCGTGATTTAATATGTGTCACCAGCCTCCATAAATGACTTTATTTGGTAATAGCCCATCTTTCACTTGGTGATGCTGCAGTACCGCCATCTGTCGATAGGGGCAGGCAGCAGTGACGTCAGCTCAGGAAGAAGTGAGGGTGATATTGCCTGCCTGTGCTGTGAGCCTCATCAGAGAAACATTCCCATCGGATCACTACAAGGGATTTTGCCTACCAAGATTAGATTTGTGAAAAATGATATTTAAATAAAGTTTTGTAAAATCATATATTGAGTTTATTAATGTTCATGTCAATTTTATAATTCTAATATTTCAGCATTCATCAAAGTTGCATGTCATATACATTTGAATAATTTTTCTACCATTTTATGGTATAAAATTCGGGTTCAATTCGGCACTCAATGTGGTGGGAACTCTGGCTTGTACATAGTGCCACTGCTCCCATAAGTGGGTTGGATCAACCAAGGTTTTGTTGAACAGAGAATTCATCAGATCATCCACATATTCTGAAAAAAAATATATTCAATAAAAATTAGACATCCATTTGACTACAGTATGAAATACAAATTGGACCAAAATTAACATAATTTGATTAAAGCTATGAAATGTGAAAGTTGAATGAAGACCAACCCTCCACCCACTGTAAATATCATATACAAGCCTAGAAAATGATACTAATATTTCTTATACTCACGGAAAGTTGGATTAACTTTCTTTGCTTGCAGTTTATAGCCGCCTTTTTTGAATTTTGGGTACCTGATGATGAAGACCGGCTCACCATCACGATTCTGTGCCTGCTTGCGGCCTGCATTTTCATTAAAGTGCATTGCAGCTAAACAAAGTCTGTAATTAGAATATTATCACAATGATTTATTTTTGGACATATACAGTGGGGCAAAAAAGTATTTAGTCAGCCACCGATTGTGCAAGTTCTCCCACTTAAAAGATGAGAAAGGTCTCCAATTTTCATCATAGGTATACCTCAACTATGAGAGACAAAATGAGAAAAAAAAAATCCAGAAAATAACATTGAAGGATTTTTAATGAATTAATTGGTAAATTCCTCGGTAAAATAAGTATTTGGTCAATAACAAAAGTTCATCTCAATACTTTGTTATATACCTTTCGCTGGCAATGACAGAGGTCAAACGTTTTCTGTAAGTCTTCACAAGGTTTTCACACACTGTTGCTGGTATTTTGGCCCATTCCTCCATGCAGATCTCCTCTAGAGCAGTGATGTTTTGAGGCTGTCACTGGGCAACACGGACTTTCAATTCCCTCCAAAGATTTTCTATGGGGTTGAGATCTGGAGACTGGCTAGGCAACTCCAGGACCTTGAAATGCTTCTTACGAAGCCACTCCTTCGTTGCCCGGGTGGTGTGTTTGGGATCATTGTCATGCTGAAAGATCCAGCTACGTTTCATCTTCAATGCCCTTGCTGATGGAAGGAGGTTTTCACTCAAAATCTGACGATACATGGCCTCATTCATTCTTTCCTTTACACGGATCAGTCGTCCTGGTCCCTTTGCAGAAAAACAGCCCCAAAATATGATGTTTCCACCCCCATGCTTCACAGTAGGTATGGTGTTCTTTCTCCTCCAAACACGACAAGTTGAGTTTTTACCAAAAAGTTCTATTTTGGTTTCATCTGACCATATGACATTCTCCCAATCCTCTTCTGGATCATCCAAATGCTCTCTAGCAAACTTCAGACGGGCCTGGACATGTACTGGCTTAAGCAGGGGGGCACATCTGGCACTGCAGGATTTGAGTCCCTGGCGGCATAGTGTGTTACTGATGTAGCCTTTGTTACTTTGGTCCCAGCTCTCTGCAGGTCATTCACTAGGTCCCCCCGTGTGGTTCTGGGATTTTCGCTCACCGTTCTCATGATCAATTTGACCCCAAGGGATGAGATCTTGCGTGGAGCCCCAGATCGAGGGAGATTATCAGTGGTCTTGTATGTCTTCCATTTTCTAATAATTGCTTCCACAGTTGATTTCTTCACACTGAGCTGCTTACCTATTGCAGATTCAGTCTTCCCAGCCTGGTGCAGGTCTACAATTTTGTTTCTGGTGTCCTTTGACAGCTCTTTGGTCTTGGCCATAGTGGAGTTTGGAGTTTGACTGTTTGAGGTTGTGGACAGGTGTCTTTTATACTGATAACAAGTTCAAACAGGTGCCATTAATACAGGTAACGAGTGGAGGACAGAGGAGCCTCTTAAAGAAGAAGTTACAGGTCTGTGAGAGCTAGAAATCTTGCTTGTTTGTAGGTGACCAAATACTTATTTTACAGAGGAATTTACCAATTAATTCATTAAAAATCCTTCAATGTGATTTTCTGGATTTTTTTTTCTCATCTTGTCTCTCATAGTTGAGGTATACCTATGATGAAAATTGGAGACCTCTCTCATCTTTTAAGTGGGAGAACTTGCACAATTGGTGGCTGACTAAATACTTTTTTACCCCACTGTAAGTGATCTATCAGCAGAAACTCTATGTAATTGGCACTGTTATTGTCATGACGGCCGCTGGGCCGTCATCCCACTCATCAGCTCCAGCCGCACACAGACCAACAGGTGTTAATCAGCGGCTCTTAAAAGCCAGCGTCATTGACAGCCCGGCATGGAGTCGTCTGTCTTCCTCGACCAAGTATGAGCCAGAGCTTCGTTTCACAGCCAAGTCAAGAACGCCACGACAAGACCTACCATGTAAGAAGACTATTTGCTTTTCTACACCTAATCTTTACCCCTGTGCACAGGTGGACCTCCCAGGCGGCGGACCGGTATCTCCAACGGACGGAGAATTACCCTCTCCCTTCCGGAGCTCCTCCTGGCCTTCGCTAATTCAGGAATTCTCTCCACTGCAGCTGCAGGTACTGTCACAGTCATTGTCACCACGGTTACGGACATTATCACTGTCACGGCTACGGGAACAACGTCACAGCTGTCAGTGCAGTCATTGCTCTCGCCACGAACTCCACCAAGGTTACTGGAGTTATCACCGTCACAGCTTCAAGCACCAGAACCACCACAGCTCACGGACATCGGGGAACAGCCAGATACAGTCAGAGACAACCTCAAGTAAGCTGCACACCTGCACTTGTCCTTTTGTGCTGAACAGCCTTAACGGTTTCTGCTTGTGTGTTCTAGGGTTGCCAGGTCGTCTTCTGTATCGCTCAGCTCCGGTGACCAGGCTGCTATATCTGCACTTACACTTGCACTACACTCACTCACACTTGACAATAAAGAATAACTATTTTGTATGTGTCTGTGTCTGTCTCTTGGGTCCTGAAACATGTCAGTTATTATAATTGCATTTCATATTTTTGGTCACATATTGCATCTCCTCACCTTGTCAACATTCCAAGGAATGAGAAGTGTACACTCTTTGGTGCAAAATGAATAATCAGACTGTGGAAAGCCTCCACATTTGAAGTTTGCTGCCCTGGACTCAGCTTTCGCACATCCCTGAGGACCCGTGTTTTGTTGATCATAACTTTTTCACAGCCCTTTGTGCCTGAAATAAATTGTAGGTGTGAGATATGTCACCAAAAATGATGAAAATCAATGGGATAATTTTTATATATATAATACATGCACTGTTTCATTGTGTGAAACTGTTTTTTGTGTTAGGTTGCAGTCTCTCAGGAACTGGGGGATCGTATGTAGTGCTCGCATCTTTGTACTGGTTGATGCGCAGGCAGCAGAGCAGCGCGCCGTTCAGCCGGAAAAAAGCAGAGGACAAGGGTAACGGGCACCACACCGAGACAGGGATAATCGGTGATAATGTTGCTTACTTGCAGGGGCAGGTGGCTGGCGTCGGCAGCTGACGAGGCGCAGGTGTGCGCGCAGCTGGAGCCGCGAGTCGTGACACAAATTGCATCTTATTCTCGAAATCGCTGTCAACGAAATGTCTACTGCACATGTTGAGTGATTTACAGACTTCATTCCAATTTTTTCGCGTTTTCTGAACGAATTTCACCCATGCCGTTCTGATTTTCCCAGGGACGGGAAATTCATAAACACTCACCGCATGCTCCTCTGATATACCGTCGCACCCGTAGACAACACAACGCCAAACCATAATTAATTTGATTACTGAAATCTTAATCTTAATAAATAATCTATTTGTAATCCACAAGTACTCCGAGAAATATCCGTAATCGCCGATTTTAAAACGTAAACAATAAGCAATGTCCGCCAAGCGTGTGCGTGTCTCTCCCTGAAATTACGTCACACAGTCAGTGGCCATCTTAGCCGCTGATCGCTTGGCTGAGTCAGACAGCTCTCAAGGACAGCATACTTCAAGAGCGCATTGTCACCTTATGCGACATTTGTTGACACCAAAACATGTGCGGTTCCAATTAGCTCGTCTCACACAAAAATTTAAGATATGATTTAGCGATATTGAATTTTCGTCCGGCCGACGCCTTTAAATTTACATGTCCTGATAGAGCCACAGAAAATCTTCTGACATGGCAGGCCGCCACCGGGAAATGTTACCAGAGGAAACCCTGCTTCCACCAACAGTAGGCCAATTTACACCGACACCCTGTCGATTAACAGTTGTGGTGGTAGTCGTTAACACAGGCCTCAACTGATCCGGAATACAACTCTCATTCGTCATGATCTGCATGTTAGATTTGGTAAAGGTTTTATGTTGGATGCCCTTCCTGACACAACCCTCCCCATTTACATGGGCTTGGGACAGGCACTAGGAGTACACTGGCTTGTACACCCCCTGCGGCTGTTTTTTTGCACAATAAGTTAATAGTTAATCTTTCTACAATAAAAAGCCTATAAAAACCTTTTCAAACCGTGACTTTGAATCCTTTGGTTTTATGTGCTTTCAGAAAAAAAAAAACTCCTTTAAAAGGAGCATGAAACAATAATTCTGATTCTACTCCAGTACTCAGCAGCTTCTATGAAAGAAAAAGAAAACTGAATAATTTTTGAAAAAAAAATAAAAAATTGCATGGAGCCGCTAAAAATATTTGAGCCTTCAAATGAAGCTATAACAGAAGAGTTAGAAAAACAAACTGGCCTTCCAAAACTAGAATCGTTTCCACCAAAGGAACTATAGGTACAACTTAAAGGTCTGATGACACGATTTTGACATTTTTTAGGATGTTGTGTAAACCCCAAAGTCATTGTCGATGATCAATATAATATTTACAACCGCACCTGAATAAACTAGTTATCATCAAAAAAACAGCAGTCGCTGACTGGACTGTGGTGCTGCCCACTGAATGAAGGGCAGCACCACCATGACGTCAGCAACAGATTGGACACCGGTGTTGCTGACTGGAATGACAGCAGCTTTGTAGCTCACAGTTTCTCTGGTTTCTTGTTTTAATTTTACGGCTATGCCTTCGCGTTGTGTCGCAGGCTTAGATAAACAGCAAACCGTGAAAGACCACATCACACGCTTCAGCTCCAACTGTCAAAAGCCTCCTCGTGCGCTCCTCGTGGGCTTTTATGCAGGAGGAGTGGAGAGGGGAAGGATTAATGGATTTACACACAGCTTTGACCTACTTTCTGTGATCCCATTCTGACATCTCACCGGTCTGGTCACGTCCCCTCTCTCATTATCACCAGCTGATTAAAACTCCCCCTGATCATCTTTCCCGGTCCTCGTCCAGGTGCTTCTCATCACACCATCACCCGCAGCAGTGTGTGTACTTCGCGGCCATTTGCCAGTCATGCACTGCTGGTCCATAGTACTGTCATCTGTGCTGTTTGTCTGCCAGTATTATCGGCACTCTCACGACGCGCTAGTCACTCCATGTTCGCCGTGGCTCTCATGCGTCCTTGAAGCAATGTCGGCTCTGGGGCGCACCTGTGGCAAACACGTCTCCTCTCATTTGTTCGCTGGGCGATGGCAGACCCCGAACGCCATCAGCAAGTGTGTGTGTTTCTTGAACGTCAGGGAAATGTCTGTCTTTCTGTATTAAATGTGCTGTGGTGAACCCTGCACGCAAATCCTCGTTATTTCATCCTCCCTCTCTCTGCCCTGCGTGATTTAGATAGACAGAAAGATAGATAGATACTTTATTTCGAACAAAAAACTATAACAAAAACAAAACAAATGACAAATGCAATAAAGTAACAGTACACAGTGTTCGAAAGGGAGAAGGAAGAAGTGAACACTTATTAATTCCAACTCCTCTTTTCCATAAATACACCCATGTGAATTATATACAAATTACCACATTTAAGACCCCAAGTAAACAATTAACTGTTTACGCTCAGAATTCACCACAGCACATATATTGAACATAAGAATGATGACAACAGTTCCTAAAAAAGTGAAGACCCACAAAAATAAGCAAACACCCACAGTTGGCATTTGGGGCCGACATCGCCCAGCGAACACAGAGAGGAGACGGGTGAACCACGGTTGCGTCCCAGGGCCGACATCGCTTCAAGGGGTGCAACAGAACCACGGCTGTGTGGAGTAGCTAACACGTCATGATAGTGTTGGCAACATTGCCTGGCTGACAACACGGCAGCTGATGCACACAAACCATCAACAGCTGACTGTCAAAGAGAGAGGGCGCGCGTGTTCGGATTGGTGAATCTTGGACAGTGCCCACCTCAAAGTGGCTCAAAACGCACATAAACCACATGTACAAAACAAAAGCAACAAGAACTCAAAATATACAGCTGTGGACAAAATTGTTGGTATCCTTCTGTTAATGAAAGAAAAACCCACAATGGTCACAGAAATAACTTGAATCTGACAAAAGTGGTAAGAAATAAAAGTCTCTGAAAATTAACCAATGAAAATCAGACAATGTTTTTGAATTGTGGTTCAACAGAATTATTTTCAAAAAGAAACTCATGAAACAGGCCTGGACAAAAATGATAGTACCCTTAGCTTAATATTTTGTTGCACAACCTTTTGAAGCAATCACTGCAATCAAACGATTTCTGTAACTGTCATTGAGACTTCTGCACCTCTCAGCAGGTATTTTGGCCCACTCCTCATCAGCAAACTGCTCCAGTTGTCTCAGGTTTAAAGGGTGCCTTCTCCAGACGGCATGTTTCAGCCCCTTCCGCAGATGTTCAATAGGATTGAGATCAGGGCTCACAGAAGGCCACTTTAGAATAGTCCAATGTTTTGCTCTTAGCCATTCTTGGGTGTTTTTAGCTGTGTGTTTTGGGTCATTACCCTGTTGCAAGACCCATGACCTACGACTGAGACCAAGCTGTCTGACACTGGGCAGCACATTTCTCTCTAGAATACCTTGATAGTCTTGACTCAAGTACAATTAAAGTACAATGAAATCTCAAGACTCTTGAGATTTCATTGTAGCCTGCAAAGATTCAAGACACCCTGTGCAAGATGCAGCAAAGCGGCCCCAGAACATAACAGAATCTCCTCCATGTTTCACAGTAGGGACAGTGTTCTTTTCTTGCTATGCTTCATTTTTGCGTCTGTGAACATAGCACTAATGTACCTTGCCAGAAAGTTCCAGTTTTGTCTCGCCTGTCCATAGGACATTCTCCCAGAAGCTTTGTGGCTTGTTAACATGCAGTTTGGCAAATTCCAGTCTGGCTTTTTTATGATTTGTTTTCAACAGTGGTGTCCTCCTTGGTCGTCTCCCATCAAGTCCACTTTGGCTCAAACAATGACGGATGGTGCGATCTGACACTGATGAATCTTGACCTTGGAGTTCACCATGAATGTGTTTAGAGGTTGTTCTGGGCTCTTTTGTTACCATTCTTCATCAAGTTTCCTCCTGCGGCCACGTCCAGGGAGGTTGGCTACAGTCCCGTGGATCTTAAATTTCTGAATAAAATGTGCAACTGTAGTCACAGGAACATCAAGCTGCTTGGAGATGGTCTTATAGCCTTTACCTTTAACATGCTTGTCTATAATTTTCTTTCTAATCTCCTGAGACAACTCTCTCCTTTGCTTCCTCTGGTCCATGTTTAGTGTGGGACGCACCATGTCGCCAGACAGCACAGTGACTACTTGTCACTCTTTAAATAGGCCGACTGATTACAAGTTTGTAGACACCTGTGATGTTAACTAGAGGACACATCTTGGTTGAACATGTCACTATGGTCACATTATTTTCAATCTTTTCTAGGGGTACCATAATTTTTGTCCAGGCCTTTTTCATGAGTTTGTTTTTTAAAATAATTCTGTTGAACCACAATTCAAAAGCATTGTCCAATTTTCACTGGTTAATTTTCATAGAATTTTTATTTATTACCACTTTTGTCAGATTCAAGTTATTTCTGTGACCATTCTGGGTTTTTCTTTCATTAACAGAGGGGTACCAACAATTTTGTCCACGTGTTCTGAGCCACAGAGAATACACTGCTATGATTTTATTGAAAAATCAAGTTTAAATAAATTATATCTATTGTGGGCACATATGTTGATTATATATGCTCCACAGATATATTGCTGTGTATTTATTGTGTGCTGTACGTCTGAGGGAACAAAAGGACTGAGTCTCCAAGAGACAATGGGAGAGTGTGAGATTTGGCCTTTGTTTCAGGGAGATGACCTGGAGAGATTTCCGGACCACCGGAGACTGAAGGACAATGGTGTGAGGGGGGTTAAATTGTGACTGGGATTAAGTACCATGTGACTGTATGTTTGTTTAAACACCATGTGACTTGAGTTTCGATGTCCGGGGTATAAAAGAGAGATGTGAGATGATTCTTCCTCTTTTCCTGCTTTTAGATTGATGGAGTATGTGATCTGTGAATAAAGCTGAACCTGAGGAATAAACTCAGTTTCATCCTTCCGCTCATTCTCCACACTGGTGACCTTACGACGAAGAATGAGCAGAGATAATTCTCCCGAGCGGGGCTCGGCAGAAGCCAGCTTGATGGCTGCCGCCACATTCCAGCTGCCTGACTTCTGGCAGCATAGTCCGCGCTCTTGGTTTAGCGTGGTCGAAGAGCAGTTAAACCTCCGGAGAATCTCGAGGGACGACACGAAATTCTACCATGTGGTGGCGAAGCTGGACAGCCACACAGTCCAGAGGGTGGAGAGTCTGGTCAATCACCCACCGGACAGCGACAAATACAGCGCATTGAAGGCTGCGCTTATCAGCCACTTCACCCCCTCGGTGCAACAGCGAGCAGAGGGGCTCCTAGCGTTGACGGAGTCGGAGAACGACAGACCCGCAGGCCTGATGGTGAAAATGCTGAGGCTGAAAGACTCTGAGGATGGCGAATTTATCTTTGCCCACCTTGTCCTCCGGACCCTGCCGCCAGCGGTGAGAGTTACCCTGGCAGGCTCACCTCTGTTGGCCCGGCGAGACTACCATGAGCTGAGCAAGGAGGCGCAACGACTCAACGACGCCCACAAACGGAGCGTGGTTTCGGCCGCGGCAGCAGAGCTAGGCGCAACGTCCGGAGACGGCATGGGGCCAGTGGTTGCAGCACCAGACGCACCGACGATGGAAGCAGCGAGGACCAGGCGACACGGAGCGGACGACGTCCTGTGCTTCTATCATCGCCGCTTTGCAGAGAGGGCACACAAGTGCCTCCCACCGTGCCACTTCAAGCATTCGGGAAACGCCAAGACCGGGGGTCGGTAGCGGCTGTGGCCCTCGGGGAGGAGAACAAGCTGCTCTACCTAACGGATGCACGCTCGGGGAGGCATTTCCTCGTGGACACAGGCTCCCAGCTGAGCTTCATCACGCCTTCCTACGCGGACCGGCTGACACCGTCTAAGGGCCCCCGGGTGTCAGCAGCGAACGGCTCAGGGATTAGGACCTTCGGTGAGAGGACTCTGCTTCTGTCTTTGCAGGGCCGTGCATTTGAGTGGACTTTTGTTGTAGCGGCAGTTAATTTAAACATGTTAGGGGCTGATTTTTTGTGCTCACATGGTTTGTGCTCACATGGTGGCGCGCGAGGAGTTTGCCAACCTGGAAAAACTGGGCATCATCAGGAGTTCGAAAAGCCCCTGGGCTTCACCATTGCACATGGTCCCAAAGGCTGATGGCTCGTGGCGACCTTGCGGTGATTTCTGCAGGTTGAATAACGCCACTGCACACGACCGCTACCCGATCCGGCACATCCAAGATTTTTTGGTTCATTTGGCGGGGGTGCGCATTTTTTCTAAAATAGATTTGGTACGCGGTTACCATCAGGTTCCAGCGCACGCTCAGGACATACCCAAAAAAGCGGTAATAACTCCGTTCGGGCTTTTTGAGTTTTTGCGCATGCCTTTTGGACTCAAGGGTGCGGCGCAAACGTTCCAGCGCATGATGGACGCGGTCCTACGTGACCTCCCTTTCGTGTTCGTCTATATGGACGACATTTTGGTAGCCAGCACGTCCGAAGACGAACACGAAAGCCACCTCACAGCAGTTTTCCAGAGGTTGGCAGAGCAAGGGTTAATAATTAACCTAGCGAAGTGTCAGTTTGGAGTGGTGCAGATTGATTTTTTGGGGCATTGCGTTTCGCCAGAAGGAGCGGTCCCTCTGCCCGATAAAGTGCGCGCAATGACAAATTTTCCCCAACCTCAAACGGTCAAAGCGTTACAGGAGTTTTTGGGAATGGTTAATTTTTATAACCGTTTCCTCCCCAGCGCAGCGCAGCTCATGCAACCATTGTATGCTGCACTAAAAAAACAAAAACCCACGAATAAAATCGAATGGTCTCCTGAGCGGGAGCGCGCATTCGCTCAAGTCAAATCAGCTTTGGCAAACGCTACTTTGTTGGCACACCCAGTTCCAACGGCCCGCATGGCGCTCACCACTGATGTGTCCGATTTAGCAGTAGGGGCAGTCGTTGAACAGTATGTAGCTGGGACCTGGCAACCGCTCGCGTTTTTCAGCAAAACCTTGCGCGATAGCGAGCTAAAGTACAGCGCGTTCGACAGGGAGTTGTTGGCGCTACACTTGGCCATCCGCCATTTCCAGTTCTGGCTGGAAGGGCGCCGTTTCACCGCGTTTGTGGACCACAAGCCGCTGACTTTTGCGATGGCCAAGATTTCGGAACCTTGGTCGGGCCGGCAGCAGAGACAGCTGGCCGCAATATCGGAGTTTACCACCGATATCCAGCATGTCACAGGTAAACATAATGTAGTGGCAGACTGCCTCTCACGTGCTGTGACGGCTCCAGGCCCCGTGGGGGCAGACTCTGCAGCCATGGCATACCTGCCAACTTTTCAAACCTGAAAAGCCTAGTAGCTAGCCGGGGTCCAGGGGCCGATGCTAATGCTAATAATGCTAATGCTAATAATAATAATGCTAATATTTGCCAAACAAATATTAGCATTAAATCTAGTTAAATGTAGCTAACAACCTCATATTTCTCCAACTTTCAAACCTGAAAAGCCTAGTAGCTAGCCGGGGTCCAGGGGCCGCAGGCCCCGGTAGGTCCAGGACAAAGTCTTGGCGGGGGGTTCAGGGGGGCGAAGCCCCCCGACGCCAAACAAATATTAGCATTAAATCAAGTTAGAATGTAGCTAACAACCTCATATTTCTTCAACTTTCAAACCTGAAAAGCCTAGTAGCTAGCCGGGGTCCAGGGGCCGCAGTGTCAAACAAATATTAGCATTTGACATAGAAGTCACATATTAATATTAAAGGTAAAATATCTAAATCAATTGCAATACTACACAGAGCGAAATATTTGCTGAATCAACCCACATTATATACCTTGTCCATCCATCCATCCATCTTCTACCGCTTTTCCGGAGGTCCGGGTCGCGGAGGCAGCAGTTCAAGCAGAGAAGCCCAGACTTCCCTCTCCCCAGCCACCTGCTCCAGCTCTTCAGAGGGGATACCAAGGCGTTCCCAGACTAGCTGGGAGACATAGTCTCTCCACCGAGTCCTGGGTCTGCCCCGGGGTCTCCTCCCAGTGGGACGTGCCTGAAACACCTCAAGTGGGAGGCGTCCAGGAGGCATCCTAATCAGATGCCCATACCACCTCAACTGACTCCTTTCAATGTGGAGGAGCAGCGGTTCTACTCTGAGCCTCTCCCGGATGACTGAGCTCCTCACCCTATCTCTGAGGGTGAGTCCAGCAATCCTACGGAGAAAGCTCATTTCAGCCGCTTGTATCCGCGATCTCGTTCTTTCGGTCATTACCCAAAGCTCGTGACCATAGGTGAGAGTAGGAACGTAGATTGACTGGTAAATCGACAGCTTTGCCTTAGAACTAAGCTCCCTCTTCACCACAACAGACCGGTACAACGTCCGCATCACTGCAGATGCTGCTCCAATCCGTCTGTCGATCTCTCGCTCCATTTTCCCCTCACTCGTGAACAAGACCCCAAGATACTTAAACTCCTCCACTTGGGGCAGGAGCCTGTCCCCAACCCGGAGAGGACAATCCACCTTTTTCCGGCTGAGGACCATGGACTCGGACTTGGAGGTGCTGATTCTCATCCCAGCCGCTTCACACTCAGCGGCAAACCGTCCCAGCAAGAGCTGTAGGTCATTGCTGGATGAAGCCAACAGGACAACATCATCTGCAAACAACAGAGATGAGATCCTGTGGTCACCAAGCATGACACCCTCCATTCCCTGGCTGCGCCTAGAAATCCTGTCCATAAAAATTATGAACAGGACCGGTGACAAAGGGCAGCCCTGGCGGAGTCCAACTCTCACTGGGAATGACTCCGACCGAGTGTTGGCAATGCGAACTAAACTCTCACAACGGTCGTACAGAGACCGAATAGCTCGTAACAACAAGCCCGATACCCCATACTCCCGAAGCACCCCCCACAAAAATCCACGAGGGACGCGGTCAAATGCCTTCTCCAAGTCCACAAAACACATGTAAACTGGTTGGGCAAACTCCCACGAACCCTCAAGAATTCTCGAGAGGGTAAAGAGCTGGTCCGATGTGCCACGGCCAGGACGAAAACCACATTGCTCCTCCTGAATCCGAGGTTCGACCAACGGCCGGACTCTCCTCTCCAGTACCTTGGCATAGACCTTCCCAGGGAGGCTGAGGAGTGTGATCCCTCTAAAGTTGGAGCACACCCTCCGGTCCCCTTTTTTGAAGAGAGGAACCACCACCCCGGTTTGCCATGCCAAAGGCACTGCCCCCGACCTCCACGCAATGTTGCAGAGGCGTGTCAACCATGACAACCCAACAACATCCAGGGCCTTGAGGTACTCGGGGCGAATCTCGTCCACCCCCGGGGCCCGGCCACCAAGGAGATTTTTAACCACCATGGCGACCTCAGCCCCTGTGATAGGCGAGTCATCCCCCTCGTCCCCAAACCCTGCTTCCTCTGTGGAAGGCGTATCAGTGGGATTGAGGAGATCCTCGAAGTATTCCTTCCACCGCCCGACGATATCCCCAGTTGAAGTCAACAGTGTCCCATCCACACCATACACAGTGTGGACGGGGAGCTGCTTTCCCCTCCTGAGCCGCCGAACAGTTTGCCAGAATCTCTTTGAAGCCGACCGAAAGTCTTGTTCCATGGCCTCACCGAACTCCTCCCATACCCGGGTTTTTGCTTCAGCAACCACCCGAGCTGCACTCCGCTTGGCCTGCCGGTACACCTCAGCTGCTTCGGGAGTCCCACAAGCCAACCAAGCTTGATAGGACTCCTTCTTCAGCTTAATGGCCCCCCTCACCACTGGTGTCCACCACTTGGTTCGGGGGTTGCCACCACGAGATGCACCGACCACCTTGCGGCCGCAGCTCTGGGCTGCCGCTTCAACAACAGAGGTGGAGAACATGGCCCATTCAGACTCCATGTCTCCAGACTCCCTCGGAATGTGGTTGAAGTTCTTCCGGAGGTGGGAGTTGAAGACCTCCCGGACAGGGGCCTCAGCCAGACGCTCCCAGCACACCCTCACTATACGTTTGGGTCTACCAGGTCTGAATGGCTTCCTCCCCTGCCATCGGATCCAACTCACCACCAGGTGGTGATCAGTTGACAGCTCTGCACCTCTCTTTACTCGGGTGTCCAAGACATACGGTCGCAGGTCTGATGATACGATAACAAAATCGATCATCGACCTGCGGCCTAGGGTGTCCTGGTGCCAGGTGCACATATGGACACCCTTATGCTTGAACATGGTGTTCGTTATAGACAGACTGTGGTTAGCACAGAAGTCCAATAACTGAACACCACTCGGGTTCAGATCGGGCAGGCCGTTCCTCCCAATCACCCCCCTCCAGGTTTCACTGTCGTTGCCCACGTGCGCATTGAAGTCCCCCAGTAGGACAATGGAGTCTCCAGGAGGAGCACCCTCCAGCACCCCAGTCACAGACTCCAAAAAGGGTGGGTACTCTGAAACATCATTTGGTGCATAGGCACAAATGATGGTCAGGACCCGTTTCCCAACCCGAAGGCGCAGGGAAGCAACCCTTTCGTCCACCGGGGAAAACTCCAATATAGAGGCAGCAAGGTGGGGCGATACAAGAATACCTACCCCTGCTCGTCGCCTCTCGCCCGGGGCAACTCCAGAAAAGGCCAAGCTCCAGCCCCTCTCCAGGAGACTGGTTCCGGAACCGGAGCTGTGTGTTGAGGTGAGGCCGACTATATCTAGCCGGTATCGCTCAATCTCGTACACCAGCTCAGGCTCCTTCCCCACCAGAGAGGTGACATTCCACGTACCAAAAGCCAGTTTAGAAAGCTTGGGATCAGTCCGCCAAGGTCTCCGCCTTTGACTGCCACCTAATCCACATAGCACCGGACTTCCATGATCCCTCCTGCAGGTGGTGAACCTACTGGAGGGCGGACCCATGTAACTCCTTCGGGCTGAGCCCGGCCGGGTCCCATGGGTGGAAACCCGGCCACCAGACGCTAGCCTTCGAGCCCCTCCCCCAGGCCTGGCTCCAGGGTGGGGCCCCGGTAACCCCATACCGGGCGGGGTACACTGAATCCTTGATATACAATTTATCATGAGAGTCTGTTGGATCGTTCTTCGTCTGGCCCTTCACCCAGGACCAGTTTGTCTTGGGAGACCCTATCAGAGGCAAATTGCCCCGGACAACATAGCTCCTGGGATCACTGGGGCACGCAAACCCCCCCACCACGATAAGGTGACGATCCATGAGGGGGTATATATATACCTTGTATCATTCATTAATACTCCCATACATGACATATTGTACTGAAGTATGGGAAAATACATATAAAACAAACATATATCCAGTCTTTATGCTTCAAAAGAGAGCTATTAGAATAATAAACAAAGCTGCTTACAGGGAACCAACAAACCCACTTTTTCTTAAATTAAAAGCTCTCAAGCTGAAAGATCTGGTTGACTTTAAAACTGCAGTAATAATGTTTAAAGTGAAGAATCTATCACTGCCCGCAAATATCCAAAAGTTGTTCCAAATAAGGGAGAAACAATATCATTTCAGAGGAACACGTATTTCAAAAACCTTCAGTGAGAACTACCACCAAGCAACACTGTGTCTCAGTGCAAGGAGTCAGATTATGGAACGACTTTGGACCTGAATTAAAATCATGTACAACGCTTGGACAATTTAAACAAAAACTAAAGGAAGAAATAATCCAAACATATATACAAGATGACATGTAAAATCACATAAGGATTGTCATATCCAGTCTGTTGTGTTGTTACTTAGTTTTTTTTGTCACGTTTTGTCTTAGCTTCGTTCTGAATTGTAATCGCTCTTGTTTTGTTTTTCTTTTGAATTCTTGGATGGAATATGGGTGGGCAATATAAGCTGCGGCTTCAGCCATCACCCATTTCAGATGACTTATGTTGAACTGTATAATCAGAGGAGTTCTTGTTTAATTTGACCTTGTTGGATTTTTTCGCCTTTGTTATATTATTCTGTTTCTTTTTAATCTTTACTTTTAATTTATCCGAAATAAAGATTCATTCATTCATTAAATTTGCATTCAAAAGACTATCTTAACACTGCATAGAACTTCGAATAGGCCAGATGTGATGTATTATGAATACTAGAAAAGCACTCGGAGAGCGCAGACCTCCACCAAGCGCCACAGTTCCCCCATACAGTGTTTAACATCATAAGTAAAATATTGAAAATGGCCCTATCTCGCAATGTTAAATTTAAAAAAAAAAAATCCTTTAAAAAATTCCTGGATCCAGACGGTGATCCGGATCACCACCAAAATGTAATCATCTGTAGGATACCCCATTTCTGACAATCTGTGAAAACTTCATGAAAATCCATAACTTTTTGAGTTATCTTGCTAACAAAGAAACAGACAAACAGACAAACCAACGCTGATGATCACATAACCTCCTTGGCGGAGGTAACTAGAAGACTAGAAATATCAGCAGGGTATACTAGCACTGTATGACACGTGCGTAATGACGGCAAAATCGCTCTGATATTTTATGTGTTTACATGATACACCAAGCATGACAAGGCTTGCAATTACACAGCACATGTTCTTCAAGTTTGCCGCTAGCGTCACTGGCACTGGCCTTGTGTTTTTTCGTTCTTACGTGGTCTTTCACATCGCTGATTCCGCCATGTTCAATCAAAAAGTCTTGTCTACACAAAGTGCAATTTGCGTAATTTTCACCCCTTCTTGAGCGAATAATAACTCCCGGAAATGCTTTGCTGTATTCCTCACGAAAAGACTGTAATTTTCGTTTGTGTTTCACGCTCGTTAGTGATTTTTCTCCAGCAGACTCCATGATGAAAACGTATAATTCTTACCTGATTGCCCATGGAAAATTGGCTCAGACCTCTCGCACATGCGCAATACACCTACATGAAGCACTGCCGATTGCCTTTGTTCTAAATTTAGATATGATTCCGAGCGACAGCGTGTTTGGAATTGCTTTCGTGTTTTCCGTGTTTTTTTACGATTTAAAATTTTTTGACTGAATTTTTTAGTGAAAAACCGTAATTTTGAATAATAAAACCGGGACCCGGAACGGGGTCTTAAAAACCGGAACCATTACGGCAAAACCGGAGTAGTTGGCAGGTATGCCATGGCCGCGGGCCAGAGTAGTGACGCGGAAGCACGCGCAGCCCCGGTCCGCGTAGGGTTAGATTATGCAGCCATGGCCGCGAAACAGGTTAGTGACGCGGACGTGCGCGCACTCCAGTCTGGACCAACAGGGTTAAGGCTGGAGGACAGGGTGCTGCAAGATGGTATGCCCCCTCTAATCTGCGATATCTCCACCGGGCGGCTGCGTCCGGTGGTACCAGCTGCGTGGCGCCGCCGTGTTTTTGAATCGATCCATTCTCTGGCACACCCGGGGGTGCGCGCATCGATCAAAATGGTAGGAGAGAAATTTGTATGGCCGGGGTTGCGCAAACAGGTCAAAGAATGGGCGACAGCCTGCGTAGCGTGTCAGCGAGCCAAAATACACAAACACACTAGAGCTCCTTTGGAGCCTTTTCACATCCCGGCTAAGCGCTTTGATCATGTGCATGTCGACTTGGTAGGCCCTCTTCCGTCGTCACAGGGGTACACACATCTTTTGACAATGGTGGACCGCACCACACGCTGGCCGGAAGCGGTCCCACTGGCATCAACCACAGCCGAGGAGGTGGCGCGCGCGTTTTTAACAGCTTGGGTAGCGGGCTTTGGAGTTCCGTCGGACATAACGTCTGACAGAGGTCCTCAATTTGTTTCCGAGCTTTGGTCATCGATGGCCCGCAGCCTAGGGGTAACGATCCACCGCACTACAGCGTACAACCCCCAGGCTAACGGTTTATGCGAACGTTTCCATAGGTCATTGAAAGCAGCCCTCAGAGCATCGCTTACGGATACAAATTGGGTAGACAGGCTTCCATGGGTTTTATTGGGGTTGCGTTCTGCACCTAAGGAGGATTTACAAGCCTCCCCAGCTGAGTTAGTTTTTGCACAGCCTCTCCGCCTGCCCGGGGAATTTCTCCCCGATAATCCTGCGCACAATTGCGCCCCCCCCCCCCGCCCCCCGCTCAGCGGTTGCAGAGCGAGACAGGATCAAACACGCTTCCGGGCCCGGTTCATCACAGTTTTCCACGCGTTTTTGTGCCAAAAGCTTTAAAAAATGCGGAGTTTGTTTTTGTCAGACATGATGCCCATCGCCCCAACTTGCGGCCGCCGTACGATGGACCGTTCAGGGTGCCGGAAACAGGAGAGAAGCATTTTTTGCTGGATTTGGGAGACAGAAAGGAGTTAATTGGTATAAACAGACTCAAACCCGCTTTTGTTTTGGCGGATGAAGCAGTGCAGTTGGCGAGGGCCCCCCGTCGCGGCAGACCCCCTAGAGGGCATTCTCCAGAACACCCACAGAGACTGACTAACAGTTCTAATCCACAGGCAACAGTTCCACAGCAGGAGGACACTGCGGAAGCAGTAAGGCCGGCTTACAGCAAATACGGCAGAAGACTTAGACCTAGGCAACTGGTGGATTGATATGTAGTAATGTTATTATGTCATGCATCTCTGGTTATGCTTGTTCCATTTTAGACCTTTGGGGGGGGTCATGTGGGCACATATGTTGGTTATATATGCTCCACAGATATATTGCTGTGTATTTATTGTGTGCTGCACGTCTCAGGGAACAAAAGGACCGAGTCTCCAAGAGACAATGGGAGAGTGTGAGATTTGGCCTTTGTTTCAGGGAGATGACCTGGAGAGATTTCCGGACCACCAGAGACTGAAGGACAATGGTGTGAGGGGGGTTACATTGTGACTGGGATTAAGTACCATGTGACTGTATGTTTGCTTAAACACCATGTGACTTGAGTCTCGATGTTCGGGGTATAAAAGAGAGATGTGAGATGATTCTTCCTCTTTTCCTGCTTTGAGATTGATGGAGTATGTGATCTGTGAATAAAGCTGAACCTGAGGAATAAACTCAGTCTCATCCTTCCGCACATTCTCCACACTATGAACAAATAATTTGTTGCAATATCTGTAACACAAGAATAACACTGGTGTTCCCCTACCGTGTGTTTGTCGCTGCTGCTGCGGTGGGCATGTGTGCCTGTCCACCGTCACTCTTTGAGTCTTACTGAGGCACGATGCCCGCTTGGCACGGCTCAAACCTATAAGGTCTGATGCCCCCAGATTCTTCATTATCATCCCATTCTCCTGAACTATAATTGTCTGAAGATTGGGCAACACAAACCAATTCCAGACTACAAGTGCTGGAACCATCATAAATGTTTTCAACCGCTTCCATCCTGTGTGTACAATGAGTAGCCAAGCGCTGTGTTGTCCCGATGATGTGACTACATGGCAGCGGGGTTTTCAAGCCACTGACGTAATTGGTGACATGGCGCTCATGAAAACGTTGGGTATTCACGTGAAAAAAAGCCTGTTTGACTTAGAACTGCACAGACCAACCTATTTTGTCATATTGTATTATGTGTTGAAAAATTACAAGAAGTCAAAAACATGTCATTAGCACTTTAAAGGTCTCAGTTGTGTTTTCAGTCCACTAGATGGTGCAAAGCAAGCACACAGTCAGGTGAAGTCATAGTTTGTTGCTGAGAATCGTAGCCAGATGTTGCAAAAGCCCCCATTCTCGAGTGACGCTATATCTTGTCTAGCAAGATTTGCAGCCAGGTGTGAAAGTTAGGGAGCAGTTGGATGTGACAAAAAGTTTGCTCAGATGTCGGGTCTTTTGGGGATCTGATGACAAAGATGGAAGGAAAGACTTTGACATGACACAAAACCCACAAGGACTGCCATATGAAATGAAAAGAAAAAAGAAAAACATTCAGAGCATGCGGGCCCGCACTCATCTAAGAGCCAACCAGCAACAGCACTGTTAGCAATGGCTAAGGCTAAATACTGCAGCACGAGCAGCACTGACCAGCCCACTCCGGACATCTCCTGCACAACAAGGTGGCTACCTTCAAGTCAGCACCAAGTCGATCGCAAACTCCACTCGGCAGTTTTACTGAAGTTCCTTTCCTGAGGCCGGGACTTCTTTTGGCCCGTGTGAGTTCTCGCAAATTTTCCTAAAGAGCACGGCTCATTTGATTGAACTTAAACCTAAACTTCAGTTGATCTTTTCATCTGCATTTTTCTGTTGTACATTGAAGACAGCATATTCAATGATCAAAATGTTGACAAGATCACCTTAACCTTAATTTATTTGACAGGATTACAGTTTAATAAGGTCAACAGAATCCCCAAAAAGGAGATTTAATCAATCTATGCAATTTAGCCTAGCTTGAAACAAAATAATCATAAAGAAGAATCAAGATAATTTTAGTGAGGCGAAATCTTTAAAGAATTAAACTGGTACCTCCTCTGGTGAAGTCATGCTTCTTCTTCACGAGCTCCTCACTGAATGCGTCTCGTCCACCACTGAACTCACCAGCTGTGATATCAACAAACACACAACAACATCATAATTATTGATGAGACAGAGATCTGGACCAGTTCTACGTTCCAAATGGCCCCACCTTATTATCCAAGAGTTTTACAGGAGTGAGCAGCCTCTACTGTAGAAAGAGACATTTGGAGCCACTAAATATGTGTGAATCTTAAAAAAGGAGCAAAAACAGCCAAGTTGGACAAATAAACTGGTCTGTAACATTGGGAATAGGAACATTCCTAATGGGTGAACAGATGAAGTCAGACCCAGGATCCAATTTGTACATTCATAATCCAATGATTTACAAATGGATTCAAAGCTTTCTAAAGCCTGATTCAGAGCACTGTAGTCCCATAGACCTGGTGTGGATTTTCATCTGGGGTCAGGCAGCCGTGATGAAGGAAAGCTGTTTGACAGCAGAAACAGCCAAAACCTTCTCCAGGTCAGCTTACAAATATTCCTTACATTTGTTGGTGACCGAGAAAAGTCTTTTTAACAGTTTTACAGAAATTGTTCTTCTCCTTTGTGGTTTAAACACCCGCTGTTACAGTGTACTACCGCCGCCTGCTGGGGTGGTGAAATAATTCATTCATTAAAAAAAAATAATAGGACCATAGAGGGCAAACTCTGAAGTACTGGGCAAGTACAGTGGTGTGAAAAAGTGTTTGCCCCCTTCCTGATTTCTCTTTTTTTTTTGTATGTTTATCACACTTAAATGTTTCAGATCATCAAATTTTAAACATCAGACAAAGATAACACAAGTAAACACAAAATTCAGTTTTTGAATGGTTTTCATTATTAAGGGTAAAAAAAAATCCAAACTTACATGGTCCTGTGTGAAAAAGTGACTGTGCCCCTGTTAAAACATAAACTGTGGTTTATCACATCTTTGGAAAGCGGAGTTCAATTTCTCTAGCCACACCCAGGCCTGATTACTGCCACACCTGTTCTTCAATAGGACCTGCCTGAAAAGTGAAGGAGACAAAAAGATCTTCAAAAGCAAGACATCATGCATCATGCTTCATTTGCATCATCCAAAGAAATTCAGGAACAAATGAGAAGCAAAGTAACACAGCTCTATCAGCCTGGAAAAGGTTATAAATCCATTTCTAAAGCTTTGGGACTCTTCACCACCAATGGTGAAAACATGGAACAGTGGTTAACCTTGCCAGGAGTGGCTGGCCGATCAAAAATATGCCAAGAGTGCAGCAACAACTCATCCAAGAGGTCACAAAGGACCCCACAACAACATCCAAAAAACTGCAGACCTCACTTGCCTCAGTTAAGGTCAGTGTTCATGACTCCACCAGAAGAAAGACACTGGGCAAAAATGGCCTGCATGGCAGAGTTCCAAGACAAAAACCACTGCTGAGAAAAAAACAACATAAAGGCTCATCTCAGTTTGGCCAGAAAACATCTTGATGGTCCCCCAGACTTTTGGGAAAATGTGGACTGACGAGACACAAGTTAAACTTTTTGGAAGGTGTGTGTCCCATTACATCTGGCATTAAAGTATTCAATTCAATTCAGCTACAATAGCACCACATCACAACAGAAGTTATCTCATAGCGGTACAAAATGCAGAGAAAACCCCCCACACACACACACACAAAAAAAAAACAATTTCAGAAAGACCCAGCATATCAGACGATCCCCTGTGAGCAAGCACTTAGCGACGGTGGAGAGGAAAAACTCCCATTTAACAGGAAGAAACCTCTAGCAGAACCAGGCTCAGGGAGGGGCAGTCATCTGCTGCGACTGGCTGGGGGTGAGGGGATAGAGAGGATGAAGAGGACAGACATAAAGAACATAACAGTGAGAAGCCAAATACATTATTGGAGGTCACCTAGCAGTATGGATCTATTAACAGCAGAACAGAAGCGGGGTTAAGAGACACAAAATCCCTCCCTAATCGTAGGATATATTAAAAAGGAAGGATTTTACCCTGTTCTTAAAAACAGAGACCGAGTCTGACTCCCGGACCCAGAGTGGTAACTGGTTCCACAGAGAAGGAGCTTGATAGCAGAAGGCTCTGCCTCCCAATGTACTTTTGGAGATTCTGGGTATGATAAGTAATCCAGCATTTTGGGAGCGTAGTGCTCTTTTAGGATGGTAAGGTGATATCAGATCATTTATATATAAGGGGGCCTGATTATTAAGCGTTTTGAAAGTGAGAAGAAGGATTTCAAACTTAATTCTAAACTCTATGGGAAGCCAGTGAAGGCAGGACAGAACCAAGGAGATATGGTCCCTTTTTCTAGAACCAGTTAAAACTCTTGCAGCAGCATTTCGGATCAACTGAAGATTTTTTAAGGATATTTTAGGACAACCTGATAATAACGAGTTACAATAATCTAATCGAGAGCTGACAAAGGCGTGGATCAGTTTCTCAGCATCATTAAGAGACAAGATGCTCCTAATCTTGGCAATATTGTGCAGATGATAGAAGGCAGTCTTAGAAAAAAATTTAATATGTGAATTAAAGGACAGATATTGATCAAAAATAACTCCAAGGTTCCTCACAGAACTATTCAGAGTGAGAGTGGCGGCATCTAAATTAAGAGCATGATTTGGAAAGGAATTTCTAAGGTGTTTTGGGCCAACAAGAATGACGTCAGTCTTATCTAAGTTTAATAGCAGAAAATTAAAAGCCATCCAGGCTTTGATTTCCATAAGACAGGCATCTAACTTGGCTAATTGATGACAATCATTGGGCTTCATCAACAGGTATAGTTGTGTGTCGTCTGCGTAACAATGAAAACGTATACAGTACTTTCTAATGATATTGCCTAACGGAAGCATATATAAACTAAATGTAGTCACTTCAAGAATATACAGTATATCAGTATGTATGTGTTGGTAACAAAAACTCTGTTACTGAAGGTTACTTGTGGAGTCCTACAGGGTTCAGTTTTGGGGCCACTGTTATTCAATATGTATATAAATGATATATGTAAAGTTTCGGAAAAAATGGATTTAATATTGTTTGCCGATGACCCTAATTTATTATGCAGTGGAAGCAATTTGGAAAAACTTTTGGATACACTCGGAAAGGAATTAGGAAAGCTTCAACTGTGGTTTGATTGAAACAAATTAACGCTCAAATTAAGTAAGACCAAACTGATAGTTTTTAACAACCATCACAGCAACTTCGTATCTAAACTCAGTGTAAATGGTGTAGAGATTGAAAAGGTATCCAAAAATAAATTTCTTGGAGTAATAATTGATAATAAACTGTGTTGGAAGTCACATACTAATTATATTAAAGGTAAAATACCTAAATCAATTGCAATACTACACAGAGTGAAATATTTGCTGAATCAACACACATTATATACTTTGTATCATTCATTAATACTCCCATACATGACATATTGTACCTAAGTATGGGGAAATGCATATGAAACAAACATATATCCGGACTTCCGGTCTGGACACCATGGTGATAGCAGCTTAACGCTGAAGCTCCCAGACCCGATCCAGGAAAATACCTTGAAAATCAGATTTAACAGATTTTTGGAAGAGTGAAAATCAAAAGACAGTCATAATGCCTAAAGGAAAACAGAAGAAATCGACATTTACCAGGCCAGCACACGCATCGGCCGGAGAATCTGATCCGGAGGATTTCCATTCAGAAGACGAGGAGCTGAATGAAGTTAGCAACAAGGTTAGCTTAAAAATGGTACTTAAGGAATTAAGACGATTTTGCCGAGAGCGTTGGGCCGAATTTCGTGAAAACAAAGACGAAATAAAAAGGACAAACAGCAGAGTGGACCAGGCCGAGGACCGAATCTTGGAAGCAGAGGAAAGAATAAAAGGGCTGGAAGATACCGTGCTGGAACTACACAAACGGCAGTCAAGATTGGAGGCTAAGCTAACCGACCAACAAGGAAGACTAAGAAGAGAAAACATAAGAATTCATGGTCTGAAAGAAGGAGGCAAGGATGGTTTCACCACAATGGCGGCATGCGTGGAGTCCTTACTGAGAGAAAAGTTGGATATTCCCCAAACCACCGACTTGAAGAGAGAAAGGGTGCACCGTACATTAGCCCCTAGGCCGGCGGCGGAAGCGCCCCCACGATCGGTGGTGGTGAAGTTCTCCAACTCCAAAATAAAAGTAGAGGTTGTAAGACTGGCTTGGCAGAAAAAAGGATTTATGCACCAAGAACAGAAAAGTTTTCGTGGAACATGACTACGCTCCGGAGGTCCTTAAAAAGTGTCGGGAATACAACGACGCTAAAAAGATACTACGAGAGAAGAAACTGCGCTTACAGACTCCATTTCCGGCAAAGCTGAGGGTTTTTTTATGGGGATGAGACGTGTCTCTACAACTCGGCGGAAGAAGCAACCACGGATATGGCGAGAAGAGGACTCCCGGTATCGGTGTATAAACCCACAGCAGACCCGATCGAAAGAATCAAGGCTCAAAGGTGGTCCACACAGAGACCCTCAAAATTCACGGGCCAGCAGCGGGAAACCCAGCACCAGGGCTACAAGGAAAAACTGGCTGTTTACAGGAGGGAATAACAATATTTTTAGACAATCTGCGCATCCAACCCTCCTCCTACAAGGTAACAAACATTAAAGGAGATGAAGAATCAGCAAGTGGTAAAGCATTTTATGGAACAGACATAATATTAGAAACAAATAAGTCTTTAAAAAAAAACAAAACTTGTTAAAATAGAAATGTGACAATGAACCACATGATCTCTCCACACTATCAAATACTGTATTAACGTGACTGCTGTGATGGTAGTGGGAGGTTGCGCACAATTTCATAGGGAAAAGGCATAAAGAAAAAAAATCATTACAAGTTTGGATTGGGATCTGAAATTCACGTTAAAAACATAGGACAACTTACAGGGGTAAGAGAGGGCCCTCAGCACGTAACGGAATCTGAAGAATTTCCCTCAGAGTCAACACACCATCATGGCTCTTCTAAGGTCACTAAAAAGACCTCAGCTCAGGAAGCTCTTTTGTCAGTCTTTTGTTTTAAAGTTTTATACACTATGTTCTTAATGTTTTTTTATGTTCTTAATGTTCTTTCAGTTTCTGAGTAGCATAATAGAGGGCCACCACACTGTTATACTAAATAAGACAACACAATGGAGAAACAGGGTGTAACCAAAATAATCTCATATAATGTAAAAGGGATCCTGAATCCAGTTAAAAGATCCAAGATTCTAGGCAAAATGAAAAAAGACAAAGCAGGAATAATCTTTTTACAGGAAACCCACCTAACAGAAGTGGAGCACACTAAACTCAATAGACAAGGGTTTAAAATGATCTCTTCATCTTCATATAAGTCAGGGAGGAGGAGGGGGGCGACATTGATCTCAACCAAAATTATATTTGAAAAAAAATCAGAACACAAAGATAAAGAAGGGAGATACAGTTTGGTACTTGGGCAGCTAGAGGGAGAAGATATCACCCTGCTGAATGTATATGCACCTCCAGGGGCTAACTGGAAATTTTATAAAAATGTATTTGACCTAATGATAACTAAAGCCCAAGGTTTAGTGATATGTGGTGGAGACTTCAATCTAAGACTGAATCCATACTGGGATGCATCAGGTAATTCTCCACATCAAAAAAACACTCAAAGTCGAAAAACTCGGATGCTACTAAAAGAAATGGGAATCTGTGACGTGTGGAGGGAATTCAACCCCAGTGTAAAAGATTATACATTTGACTCAGCACCACATTCATCATGCTCAAGGATTGACTATTTTTTATGTTTAATAGAGACATTGGAAGAGTAAATACATGTAAAATAGGACTGATGGATCTCTCTGACCACAGTCCAATCTATATGGACTTAAGTATCCAAAAATACACAAATAATATATTTTCTTGGAGGTTAAATTCAAATGTGCTGAAAGGACCACTGAAAGATGAATTGGAATCAGATATTCTGAGATATTTGGAAGAAAATGATAATGGAGAAGTATCCCCTTTCATACTGTGGGACGCATGCAAAGCTGTAATAAGGGGAAAGATTATCGCAAAACTGGCAATCCAAAAGAAACTGAGACAAGAAAAACTAATCACATTAGAGTCAGAACTTAAGAACCTAGAAAAAGAGCACAAAGGTAACACTCATTCTAATGACTCGCTCAAAATTAAGGAAATTAAAAAACAAATAAAGGAGATCTACACAATAGAAATCCAGAAGAAACTTACATTTCTGAAACAAAAATACTATGAATCAGGCAGCAAATCGGCAAAATTGCTAGCCTATAAATTGAGGAAACAAAAAAACGGAGAGAGCAATCTACAAAATCAGAGACCCAGTATCAAAGGAAATAAAATTTGGAATTCAAGATATTCTTAAAAGCTTCGAGAACTACTATAAGAACTTGTACTCCCTGAAAAAACATAAAAACGCATTCGAAACATTTCTAAAAACATTAAACCTTCCGCAACTTACTGAGTCACAAAAAAAAACACTACTGTCAGAAATACAACCTAAAGAATTAGAAAAAGCAATTATGAAACTTAAAGCTAACAAATCCCCAGGAGCAGATGGCTATACAGCAGAGTGGTACAAAACCTTTAAATAGCAACTATCTCCTCTCCTCCTGAAAACATTTAACTATGTCCTCCACACAGGGGAAATCCCCCCCTCCTGGAAAGAAGGGGTCATTGCAGTCATACCTAAACCTGAAAAGGATAAACTAGACTGCTTCAACTACAGACCAATCAGTGTGTTAAACCAGGACTATAAGCTTTTTACCACTATCCTTGCCAAAAGGTTAGAAAATATACTGACAGACTTAATTCATTTAGACCAAACAGGTTTTATAAGACAAACACAGACACAAGACAACATTAGACGCACTTTACACATAATTCATCATATAAAAAAATATAACTTAAATGCAGCCATATTGGGATTAGATGCTGAAAAAGCATTTGATTCGGTTGACTGGTCTTTCCTATATAGAATCTTATCCAGTTTCAATTTTCATAACAACTTCATTAGAACTATCCAGGCATTATATAAAAAAAAACCAACAGCTAAAATAAGGATTAATGGTAAATTATCATCATCTTTTGAACTGGAAAGAGGATGTCGTCAGGGCTGCCCCTTATCTCCACTGCTCTTTGCAATCTTCATAGAACCTCTGAGCCAATGTATAAGAAAGAATCAAAAAATTTGAGGTATTACTCTTGGTCAGAAGGAACACAAAATAGCACTCTTTGCTGATGACATTTTAATATACCTGGAGCAGCCGGACACCTCTTTTCCAGAACTAATTTCAGTTTTTTCAGAGTATGGAGATCTATAGAGGTACGAATTAAACATGCATAAAACCCAAGTTTTAACATTCAACTATGACCCAAATCAATATTTACTAAGTGAAATGGCGCTATATAAATAAAGTTGAATTGAATTGAATTGAATTAAATTAAGCAAACTCAAAACGAACTGGGAGATGGAATCTATGAAATATCTGGGAGTCAATATCTCGAAACAACTCAACAAAATTATAACACTGAACTATGATCCACTGATGGCAAAAATAAAATCTGATCTAGAAAGATGGAATATGATACCATTCTTGGGTACCGCACAAAGAATTGAAGCAGTCAAAATGAATATACTTCCACATCTTCTATACCTTTTCCAAACAATACCGGTAGAACCTCCCAAAAAAACATGGCAAGAACTGGACAGAAGGATCTCAAGATTCATATGGCAGGGCAAGAGACCTAGAATCAGATATAGAACCCTACAGCTAAACAAAGATAAAGGTGGGCTCGCGCTGCCAAATTTCAGAGACTATTTTAAAGCCACACAAATTAAAACTTTAGTAGAGATATGTAACCCAGTCTACACTGCACAATGGAAGGAGATGGAATGCCAAATAACAAGTGACATCCCCCTACAGGCGATAATAGGGAACAATGCCTTACCTAAACTTTTGAATAACACTAACCCGTGGATAGAGACCCCGCTAAAAATTTGGTTTAAGATAGTCAGAGAGAATCAAACTAAAGAACTCTATCGATTACTGTAATGGACTGCCTATGATCAAGACTTTACTCCTAATAAAACAGATACTAGATTTAAAAAGTGGAAAGAGAACAGACTGATAAAATATTACGATTTTTTTAAAGGGCAAATTTTAAGAAGTTTTGAAGATTTGAAAAAACAAGGTCTAATAAATCAAGACCTTTACAGGTTCTTTCAGCTTAGACACCACATAAACAAAATACTTAAAAAGGAGGATTTGGAAAGGGACTAGTCAGGTGTTCTGAAGGTCTTCTTAATGGCATATAAAGGGATCCCAGGGATCAGATACACCTCTAAAATATACCAAGGTCTTCAAGACTTAAAAGGAGACAACACATCGTATATTGTTGATACATACATACATTTATACTAAATGTCTGCTAAATATGCATTGAGGGTTTTTTGCCTGCAATCAAAATTTTGCTTACTCATTAAGCGTCATTTTGATAAAACATGTTTTTTTCTCTCGCCTACTGTGTCATATCCTTTCTCTTTTCTTTTTTTTCCCTTTCTTCTTTATGACTGGCGCCTAGCGGCTGCCCCGGCCTTCAATGCGCTCTGCAGAGCGTGCCCAAATCCCAAGTCACGTTTCGTTACCTTGTATTCACACATGTGTAATGACAATAAAGTTGAATCTCAATCTCATCTCATATATAAAAGAGATGGGAAAAAGAGGGGAATTTCACTTTACAACTGGAAATATGGGAAAAGCTAAATAAACAACAATGGAAAAGTACTTCATCCCTGCAATGGAGAGAATTTGGATGGAAAAATTTGGTAAGATTTTTCAGAACACCTGCACAAAACAAATTTACTCGTAATTGGTTGAATTGTTGACGCTTGTGTGGTGAAGAGACTGCAAATCATTTTCATGTGTTTTGGTCATGCCCAGTTATCCACCAATATTGGACCAATGTATAGACAATATTGGGGAAAATATTCAAAATAACAGTCCCCTTTTCTTTTGCAACTTTGTATTTGGGTTTACTACCGGAATCACTGGAAAGACGAGGAGAAAAATACTTATTCACTGTTTTAATATTGGCAAGTAAAAAAGCTCTAACTAAAAAATGGATATTGAAGGATTGTCCTACACCTGAAGATTGGATTAATGTGATTCAAGACATTTACTCGATGGAAAAGTTGACATTCGCACTGAGACAGGACATGGATGGGTTCTTGAACTTTTGGCAACCCTGGATCGCATAATTGTCTTCCATCAGATCTAATCTTTGACAAATACCATTTCAATAATGGCACCTCTCTTTGTTCCAACGCTACTCAGATGCTCTTTTATTTTTATTTTTTTTTGTTCTTTTGTTTTTTCTTGTTTTGTTTTTTGTTTGTTTTTTTGTTCTTTCTTTAATTCTCTTTTTCTTTCACTTAAAGAAGGGTGTTGTAATAATTATTCTTCCAATGTTGTCAAAAAACAAAAAAAAGGGAACATGATGAAAATGTAAACAATGCAATGCTGTAATGACATGTATACCCTTTACAAAAACTTAAATAAAAAAAACAAACAAAACAAACACATATTCAATCATTATGCTTCAGAGGAGAGCTATTAGAATAATAAACAAAGCTGCTTACGGGAACCAACAAACCCACTTTTTCTTAAATTAAAATCTCTCAAGTTGAAAGATCTGGTTGACTTTCAAACTGCAGTAATAATGTTTAAAGTGAAGAATCTATCACTGCCCGCAAATATCCAAAAGTTGTTTCAAATAAGGGAGAAACAATATCAATTCAGAGGAACATGTATATTTCAAAAACCTTCAGTGAGAACGACCAATAAGCAACACTGTGTTTCAGTGCAAGGAGTCAGATTGTGGAATGCTTTTGGACCTGAATTAAAATCTTTTACAACGCTTGGACAATTTAAAACAAAAACTAAAGGAAGAAATACTCCAAACTAGGGATGGGCATTCGGTGAAATTTTCTTCACCGATCGCCGGGAGAATTAATGATTAATAATCGGTTAATCATTAACATTTTTAGGTAGGTAGACTATATTAGAACATCAGGTATCAGCACGGAGGGCACGGAGGGCACGGAGAGCCGCACAACTCAAATCTACCTCTCTCTCTCAAATCTCTCTCTCTCTCTGTTCTCGTGTTTGCTCGGGAATCTCGCAAGCTGATTGGCCGAGACGTTTCACCCCGCAAGCTGATTGGCCGAGACGTTTTACCCAGCTCTCTCTCCCTGCCGAGCGGCCACCCAACAAACGAAGACCGCATTCATTGCTTTATCGCTCGTATTGCTTAGTCTAGCCGCGTGGAACTTTTTGCTGTTCTCTTGTGCCATTTTGTGCGAAATAGTCTTCCCGTCGAGGCACTACGCCGCCTCCTGCAGCTTCCCTCGATGTGTGTACACCGAATCTTCATGACCTTCTCAATAAAGTTTCTGAAAAAAAAAAAAAAAGAATCTTCACGACCGCCATTACTCAGCGCGCAACCACTGTTGGCGGTTTCTTCGCGTAGTAAGGGTGTTCCATGGACCCTGTCGATGAGGTATATTTGTATGCTGCATTGCAGTGATTGCAGTACACCTGGTCATTTTTTAAATTGAAATGGTCCCACGCAACACTTCGCCGTAACCGCCTCATGATTTGGCGATCGCCCTACGGAAGCCCGCATGTATCAACGGAGGCACGCCAGGGTACGGCGATGGTGTAATGTTGCCCCCTGGTGCCCAAATTTTGCCATTGCATTGTTTGAGGACGGCCGTGCACTAGGCCTTAATAACCTCGGATTGTTTAAAAAAAAAAAAAAAAACGGTTTGTCGACGAAAATGAACTTCCTCGGTGAAATTCTTAATGATCAATTATCGGTTAATCGGTAAATTATGCCCATCCCTACTCCAAACATATATACAAGATGACATGTAAAATCACGTAAGGATTGTCATATCCAGTCTGTTGCTTAGTTTTTGTCACGTTTTGTCTAAGCTTTGTTCTGAATTGTAATTGCTCTTGTTTTGTTTTTCTTTTGAATTCTTGGATGGAATATGGGTGGGCAATATAAGCTGCGGCTTCAGCCATCACCCATTTCGGATAACATGTTGAACTGTATAATCAGAGGAGTTATTTTTTGATTTGATCTTTTAAGATTTTTTTCCCCCCCTTTGTTATATTATTCTGTTGTTTTTTTGTTTTTTTTTTAATCTTGACCTTTAATCTATCCGAAATAAAGACTCATTCATTCAAAAAGAGTAGGGCCTAACACAGATCCCTGTGGAACTCCGTGACTGAGCTTATAGTTGGAAGAAAATTCATCATTGATGTGACCAAAATGAAATCTATCAGACAAATAAGATCTAAACCACTGCAGCGGAGTTCCATTTAGTCCAACATAGTGTTCTAATCTATCAAGTAGAATGGCATGATCAATAGTGTCAAAGGCTGCACTAAGATCAAAAAGGACAAGAACAGAAACAAGTCCATTATCAGATGCGATAAGGAGGTCATTAGTGACCTTAACGAAGGCAGTTTCAGTGCTGTGATGAACTCTGAACCCAGTTTGAAACTCCTCAAACAAACCAACTCCCTGCAAGTGGTCAAACAATTGTGCAGCAACAACTCTTTGCAAGATTTTTGAAATGAAAGGCAGGTTAGAGATTGGTCGATAGTTAGCCAAAACTCCTGGATCGAGCGTCGGCTTTTTGAGTAAGGGTTTAATTACAGCAATTTTAAAAGCCAGCGGTACATAACCCAGAGTTAAAGAAGAATTAATTATATGAAGAATACGGCTACCAATAATTGGGCAGACAATTTTAAATAACCTAGTAGGAATAGGGTCCAAAAGGCAAGATGAAGGCTTTGATGAGGAGATTATTTGATCCAACTCTAAGAGGTCAATTGGAGTAAACTTATCTAAACTGATATCAATTGAGGCAGTTGTAATAGTTAATGAACTTGAGTTTACAGTAGGAAGAATCTGACTAACTTTATCTCTAATAGATAAAATTTTATGATTGAAAAAGTTCAGAAAGTCCCGACTAGAAAGCTCAGGGGGCATGCGAAGATTGACCGAGTCCTGAATCTTTGTCAGCCTGGCTATATTGTTGAAAAGAAACCTGGGGTTATTCTTATTCGCTTCTATTAACTGGTGGGATAAAGTGATCAATATAACCATATAACAGTTATTTGTGTGACTCAAAATATTTGTACTCTGCTTATGTCTAGGTAATATAACCAATATGCCATAATGGAATATATATTGCCGAGTGTGTAGTTCACTCGCTGCAAAATAGTGGACCTTTGTCTCAGCACAGAGGATAACAAACGCCTGGGATTTATGAGAAGGAGGCACACTTGTGATAAGGAATGGCTGAGCTTGGTCTACTCTGACCTGGGAGGTGAAGTGGCCTTCATGTGGATACATTCGGTGCCAGGAACGGATTGCGACTCCCTGCCATGGACCATGCACCTGGACTGTCATTTGATAATGCATGCTTTCACTCTTGTTCATTTTGTGCATAAATATTCTGGGTCAGGGCCAGCATAGCCAGTCAGACTTCATGAACTGACACAGCCTGTTGCTGTCAGGGAGAAAAGGGTTCACCCAGTGCTGTAACCTAATATATTCAACTTGCTTCAATAAATATGTGTTCCAAGTAAACTAATCTTTTCCTTGAAAACGAATCTGGGTAAACCATCTACACACACAGACAATCTTTGAAGAGTAGACTTAGATGGTTTTTACTGAGTTTTATCTTAACATAATGCAGAGTAATAACTTGATCTAGCTTTTCTAAGAGATTTTTTATAAATTAAGAGATGATTTCTCCACGCTAAATAGAATTCATCTAAATTAGTAGAACGCCATTTCCTTTCCAACTGACGAGTCTTCTGTTTTAAGCTACAAGTTTCTGAGTTAAACTAAGGGGTTAGAAATCTCTGGTTAGAGTTTTCTTTTTTAAAGGGGCTACCAAATCGAGAGTCCGATGTAGAGAGGCTGTAACAATATCTACCATGCTATCAATTATGAGAGGAGCAGGCTCTCTATCTTTTATTTCTGTTGTGTTGACCCATGGTATAGAGGAGACAATCTGCAAAAATTTGTTAACGTCATCTGAAAGACATCTGCTGTAGTAGTATTTTTCTTTAGGAGTCAAATAATCAGAAATAGTGAAATCAAAGGTTAACAGACAATGGTCTGACAGTACAGGATTATGAGGAGACACTACCAGATTTTCTATATCTATACCATAAGTCAAAACAAGGTCCAATGTATGGTGGAGATAATGGGTAGAATTTTCTACTTTCTGGGAAAACCCCATTGAGTCTAAAATTGAATTGAAAGCCTTATTAAGACAGTCACTCTCTACATCAACATGTATATTAAAGTTCCCTACAATAATTATTCTGATTTCAGCACTAAATCAGCTAAAAATTTAGCAAATTCGAATAGAAACTCTGAGTAGGCCGAGGGAGGACGGTAAACAATGGCAAAGAGAATTCGGTTCAAGCCAAGATAGCCAACATGCCCCATACTGAGGACCAGACCCTCAAAGGAATTAAAATATGATTTTTGCTTGACATTAACTGGTAATTTAGAATGGAAAATTGCTGCCACTCCACTTCCACGACCAGAACCTCGGGGTTATGACAGTTTAAATAACCAGAGGGAGTTGATTCATTCAAACCAACATAATCATCTTGCCCATGCCAAGTCTCTGTGAGGGATAATAAATTGATCTCATGATTGATTAATAGATCATGGACAAGAAGTGACTTGGGAGTTAGAGAAGGAATATTTAATAAACCACATTTAATTTTTAAATTCTGGGGAGGAACAGAGGCCAAATTATTAAATTTAGAGACTTGAGGTTTGATTTGAATTTTACCAACATTTTGTTTAATCACTTTGGAATGTTTATGCATTCTATTTTTATTAACTTTTATTAACACAGCATTTCAGAAAAGGAACATCATACCAACAGCAAAATATGGTGGTGATAGTGTGATGGTTTGGGGCTGTTTTGTTGCTTCAGGACCTGGAGACTTGCTGTGGTAAATGGAACCATGAATTCTGCTGTCTACTAAAAATTCCTGAAGGAGAATGTCTGGCCATCTGTTTGTGACTTCAAGTTGAAGCACACTTGGGTTCTGCAGAAGGACAATGATCCAAAATACACCAGCAAGTCCACCTCTGAATGGCTTAATAAAAACAAAATGAAGACTTTGGAGTGGCCAAGTCAAAGTCCTGACCTGAATCCGATTGAGATGCTGCGGCATGACCTTAAAAAGGCTGTTCATGCTCCAAAACCCTCCAATGTGGTTGAATTACAACAATTATGCAAAGATGAGTGTGCCAAAATTTCTCCACAGCGCTGTAAAACACTCATTGCCAGTTATTGCAAATGCTTGATTGCAGTTATTGCTGCTAAGGGTGGCCTAACCAGTTATTAGGTTTAGCGGCCATCAAGGATTGGATTTTTTCCACCCTTGAACACCTTGATTTAAAAACTGCATTTTGTGTTTACTTGTGTTATCTTTGTCTAGTATTTAAATTAGTTTGATAATCTGAAACATTTAAGTGTGACAAACATACAAAAAAATGAGAAATCAGGAACAGGAGATCAGCACATCGTCCCTGATCAGAAAGTGTAAGTTTGATGGCCCATAGCATGCAATCAGATTGCACAGAGTAAACAGCTAATAATGGCTGGTTTATCAGAAGTAAAACATAAATTTGTGCTTTTATGTTTAATAGTTTAATTTAATAATTGGAATGCACCAGCAGGAGGCATGGACCAGGTGGGAGGAGGCAATGGAACAAAGTCTCCTGGTCAGAGCTCTGGAGAGCGGAGCCACACCGGATCAAATTCTTGATCCAGTCAGTGTACAATGCTCTTCCAAGCCCAGCCAACCTCTTCTCTTGGGGCCTGATAGAAGCCCCTTCATGCTCTCTATGCCAGCACAGAGGTTCCCTGAACACATCCTAAGTAGCTGCCCAAGAGCTCTCAGTGAGGGGCGCTATCGGTGGAGGCATGACTAGATACTGAAGGCTGTAGCAGAGTCAATCAGTGCAGGGATCTCTTTCAGCAGGCAGCAACACCCAGCAAAGCATGCCATACCCTTCATCAAACCTGGTGAGAAGCCACAGCATTGCACAAACCCATCGGGGGGGGGGGGGCTTCTGGAAACTTCACGAGACTGGCAACTGAAAGCTGACCTGGGAAGACAGTTGAGATTCCCTGACAACATCATAATGACCACACTCAGACCAGACATGGTACTTGTGTCAGAATCTTCCAAGCAGGTGATCTTGTTGAAACTGACTGTGCCCTGGGAAGACTGGATGGAAGAGGCCTTTGAAAGGAAGAGGGCCAAGTATGGGGAGCTTGTTGGTGATTGCCGTAGTTGGGGATGGAAGACCTGGCTCTACCCTATAGAGGTTGGCTGTCGAGGTTTTGCCGGTCAGTCACTCTGCAGGGCCCTCAAGCAGTTGGGGATCAGAGGGAGACTCAACAAGAAAGCCATCAAGAACATCACTGATGCTGCTGAAAGAGCATCATGATGGCTGTGGATCAGAAGGAGTGATCCGTCGACATCTCGAGCCACCTAGACACAAGTCGGGGTTTGATCAACCGTGGCTGGGTCGCCTGCAAGAGGGTGTATGATGTATAATGACCCAAAACACCTGATGACCGCAAGTTACATCACTGATGACGTGTCTAGGCAGCACCGTAAGGTGTGTGTTAGAATCATTGCTGGATGACAATTTTAATATTGTGCTTCTGCTTCTTCTTGTAAAACTATTTTTGTAGGTTTAGACCTAAAAATCTCATTAATTTTAGGATTTTAAAAAAAATTGCAAACATTTTTTGTATTTACTTTTGATGCCTCTGGTTTTAACACGTTGTGCTTTTTTTTTTTTTTTGCCTTGCTGTAAATTTTTAAACTGATTTGATTTTTGTACTTTTTCCGTTTTTTAAATTAAGTTATATCAACTCTGCGTAACCAGGTAGGCAGCAGTAGAACACAGCAATTTTCATTTCAATTCAATTTTATTTATATAGTGCCATTTCACAACAGCAGTCATCTCATAACACTTTCAAACTGCAGGGGAAAACCTCACAATTGCAGAAAGATCCCAGAAATCATGCAATCCCCTCTGAGCAGCACTTTGAGACAGTGGAGAGGAAAAACTCCCTTTTAGCAGGAAGAAAACTCCAGCAGAACCAGGCTAGGGAGGGGCAGTCATCTGCTGTGACTGGCTGGGGGGTGAGGGGATAGAGAAGAAGAGGAAAAGAACAGACATGCAGAGAGCAAACAGCATGACGGGGACTCAATCTGTGGGTGAAACCAAACAGATGTTCATGACCGGCAAAAATACTGCATTGAGAGTGAAGAGAGAAGTGAAGCCCGGTGCATTGATGGAGGTCGCCAGGGTGTCTAAACCTATTAGAAGCATAACTAAGGGAGGGTTCAGGGTCACCTAATCCCATCCTAACTATAGGCTATATCAAAAAGGAAGGTTTTAGCCCAGTTCTTAAAAACAGAGATTGAGTCTGACTCCCAAATCCAGATTGGAAGCTGGTTCCAAAGGAGAGGAGCCTGATAACTGAAGGCTCTGCCTCCCTTTGTACTTTTAGAGATTCTACGTATTACAGTAATTCTGCATTTTGGGAGTGTAGTGCTCTGTTAGAATGAGAAGATACTATCAGATCTTTTAAATAACAAGGGGCCTGATTATTTAGAGCTTTGGAAGTGAGAAGGATTTTAAATTTAATTCTAGATTCTATGGGAAGCCAATGAAGGAAGACCAGAACCGGAGAGATGTGCTCTCTCTTTGTAGTACCAGTTAAAACTCTAGCTGCAGCATTTTGGGTCAAGTGAAGGCCCACAAGAAGAAGAATTTCTGTAGAAGTGTTAAGATTTATTTTTTTTTTTTGGCCACTAACAAATGCAAGATCAGCTGACCCAGAGAAGGTTTTGGCTCGGTTTCTGTTTTCAAACAACTTTTTTTTCCATCACCACTGGCCCCCCAGATGAAAATACAAATGACCCCCCCCCCCCCCCCGTGTTCTCCATGCCAAATCATCAATCACAGCAACATTATGGTATATATTTTGACAGAGCAACTCCATACTCGGGGGTGCACACAGCAGCAAAGCACTTATAAAATCTTTTGTTTGCAAAGTGCTGTGGTGACCGACAGGTTGTGATGGTGTGTGTTATCCAATCAGTGTGGTCGTGATGTCACAGACACATGACATGAAGACACAGAGAGCAGTCGCAGAGCAGTGGCTAAAACACTGATTGATAAAAATTACACATTTTGACTGAGCGACTCCATATTCGGGGATGCACACCCTCGTAACCTCAGGAAACAATGTTTAAAATCTGAGGCCAATCTGACCAACAGTTTGAGAGCTATGCGTGGAACAGACACACAAACCCACAGACAGAGATTTTGTGAATTTATAGATAGATTTGCACATGCTTAGCCTGCCAACAAACAGATTCATGTTTTGGAAAACATGCGTTAGCATATCTGTGAAAATCAGCTACTCCCTGGATGGGGATCGATCAACTCAAAAACTACAGCAGATAGAGCCACTCGGCCCTCAATCTAATACTAGCATACTGTACAATACAATAATCTTTAATTTGCCATAAGAATTTACATACTAAAATTTTTAAAATTATATAAATATATAGCCAGTGCACTGATGTGGCCCAGCTTTGTCCTCAAACAATCTCTGGATACTTTGCCCAACGCGTCACAAGCAGCTGCCATCATGCATTTGTGAAAAGGTCCATGGAAGCAGGAACTCTGCATACTGCTCTGATTGACTACTCTGGGTTTGTTTTGTGTGGGTTTTAATGCAAACCCCCTAATGCTGCCACTCACGTTTGCCACCCAGTATTTTTTAACTGTCATGAGTTGTGTTTGATGACGTCATCTGCATCCCCTCTAACTAGAACATCAGGCAGTGAAACCAAAGGAAAACTCCGCTAATGTTGGCGCTCCAGTCACCGATGCAGCTGTCATGCAGGACTGTTTAAGTAACACAATTCCTCATCAACTCACACTCACACACTTGAATTTCACAGAACGTGGAAAAGCCTGTTAGCCTTGTGGCTAACTAGCACCGAGCTAACGGTCTTCAGGAGCTGCTACCTCCACATCCAGACAGTTTTAAGGTTTAGCTGCAGCTCAAAACCTCCTTAAATCTATAAATATCTGAACTCACATGAGCAGGATTCCTGACAGCAGTTCAGCAGCAAAACGCCTCTTGCTCCGTTTTCCCAGCAGTGCCTGTCGCCATGGAGGGCAATGAGACACTACCGTAAAGCAGATTCTGCCGTAAATCTTAAAGATACAGCACCCTACTGAACTATACAAAAATACAGAACTGCATGCACCTAGAAAACCATCATAGCTACATTTTTAACAGTTTTTTTTTTAAGTTAAGTTATGACAAAAATATAAATTAGTTAAAAGCAAATGTTTTAAAAAAATTTTATTGAAAATGTAAATATCTCCCTGTGGAGGGCGTGAAAAGATGAGGCTGAGTGGTGAAAAGGTGGGTGAAGATAAAGCTGTCATCCTCGGAGTATCTCAACCTCAACATCTTCCCCATCAGGTCTGCGGGTCTGTCGTTCTCAAACTCCGTCAACGCCAGGAGCCCCTCTGCTCGCTGTTGCACCAAGGGGGTGAAGTGGCTGATAAGTGCAGCCTTCAATGTGCTGTACTTGTCGCTGTCCGGTGGGTGGTTGACCAGACTTTCCACCCTCTGGACTTTGTGGTTGTCCAGCTTCGCAACCACATGGCAGAACTCTGAGTCGTCTCTCGAGATCCTCCGGAGGTTGAACTGCGCCTCGACCGCGTGTTGAACTGCGCCTCGACCGCGAGTTTATTTCTCAAAGCGGGTTTATTCACGTATCTCCAACATCCTCCAAACAAGAAACAGAGAGAATAATCCCACATCTGTCCTTCTTATACCCAAGACATCAAACATACAGTCACATGGTACTTAATCAAACATCCAGTCACATGGTACTTAATCCCAGTCACAATGTAATTTCCTCCGATCTTAACATCATCCACCCATTAGTCTCCGGTGGTCAGGAAATCCCTCAAGGCCATCTCCCTGAAACAAAAGGCCAGATCTCAAAACTCCTTGTTACCCCTAGGAGGCTCAGTCCCTTTGTTCCCCTGAGACGTGAAGCAAACAATAAGCATACAGCAATATATCTGTGGAGCATATGAAACCAACATATGTGCCCCACATGACCCCCCCCCCCAAACGTCTAAGATGGAACAATCATAACTAAAGATGCTTGTCATAATAAAATCACTACATATCAGTCCACATGCCGCTTAGGCCTTAGTCTTCTGCCGTATTTGCTGTAAGCCGGCTTTACTGCCTCCGCAGTGTCCTCCTGCTGTGGCGCTGCTGTCTGTGGGTGAGAACTGTTAGTCAATCTCTGTGGGTGTTCTGGGGAATGCTCCCTAGGGGGTCTGCTGCGCCGAGGAGCCTTCGCCAACTGCACAGCTTCGTCAGCTAACACAAAAGTGGGTTTGAGCCTGTTTATGCCAATCATTTCTTTTCTGCCCCCAAATCTAGCAAAAAATGCTTATCCCCTGTTTCCAGCACTCTATATGGTCCATCATAAGGTGGGCGTAAAGGTGGACGATGGGCATCATGTCTGACAAAAACAAACTCTGCATTTTTTAAAGCCTTAGGCACAAAAACACGCGGAAAACTGTGGTGAACGGGGCCCGGTAGTGTGCTCGGGCCCGTGCTACTCTGTAACCGCTGAGCTGGGGAGCACTCCAGCGCCGGATTATCTGGGAGAAATTCCCCAGGCAGCCGAAGTGGCTGTGCGAAAACTAGCTCAGCTGGGGAGGCTTCTAAATCCTCTTTAGGTGCAGAGCGCAACCCCGATAAAACCCATGGTAGTTTGTCCACCCAATTTGCATCCGTAAGCGACACTCTGAGAGCCGCCTTCAATGGCCTGTGAAAACGTTTGCATAACCCATTAGCCTGCGAGTTGTATTTGGTCGTGAGGTGGATCGTTGCCCCCAGGCTTCAGGGCATCGCTGACCAAAGCTCGGAAACAAATTGAGGGCCTCTGTTGAACGTAATGTCTGACGGAACTCCAAAACGCGCTACCCCTGCCGTTAAAAACACGCGCGCCACCTCCTCGGCTGTGGTTGATGACAGCGGGACCACTTCAGGCCAGCGCGTGGTGCGGTCCACCATGGTCAGAAGATGTGTGCACCCTTGCGAGGGCGTGAGGGGGCCTACGAGGTCCACGTGGACATGATCAAACCTTTTAGCTGGAATGTGAAACGACTCCAAGGGAGCCCTCGTGTGTCTGTGAACTTTGGCGCGCTGGCAAGCCATGCAGGCTGTTGCCCACTCTCTTACCTGTTTGCGCAGGCTCTGCCATACAAATTTCTCTCCTACCATTTTGACCGACGCGCGCACTCCCGGGAGCGCCAGAGAATGAATCAAGTCAAAAACGCGGCGGCGCCATGCGGCTGGTACCACCGGACGCGGTCGTCCAGTGGAGACATCGCAGATTAGGGGGGGGGGGCATACCGTCTTGCAGCACCCTTTTCTCCAGCCTTAACCCTGTTGGTCCAGACTGGAGCGCGCGCACATCCGCGTCGCTAACATGCTCTGCGGCCATGGCTGCATAATCTATACCCATGCGGACCGGGGCCGCGCGCGCTTCCGCGTCGCTAGCCTGGTCCGCGGCCATGGCTGCAGAGTCTGCCCCCACGGGGCCTGGAGCCGCCACAGCATGTGAGAGGCAGTCTGCCACTACATTATATTTACCCGCCACATGCTGGGTATCGGTAGTAAACTCCGATATCGCCGCCAGCTGTCTCTGCTGCCGGCCCGACCAAGGTTCTTAAATCTTGGCCATCGTGAAAGTCAGCGGTTTGTGGTCCACGAACGCGGTGAAATGGCGTCCTTCCAGCCAGAACTGGAAGTGGCCAAGTGTAGAGCTAACCACTCCCTGTCGAACGCGTTGTATTTTCGCTCGCTATCGCGCAAGGTCTTGCTGAAAAACACGAGCGGTTGCCAGGCTCCAGCCACATACTGTTCAACGACCGCCTCATGACTACATCTGACGCGTCAGTAGTGAGCGCCATGCGGGACGTTGGGACTGGGTGTGCCAACAACGCAGCGTTTGCCAGGGCTGATTTGACTTGAGAGAATGCGCGCTCCCGCTCGGGAGACCATTCGATTTTATTTGTGGGTTTTTGCTTTTTTAGTGCAGCATACAATGGTTGCATGAGCTGCTCTGCGCGGGGAAGGAAACGGTTATAAAAATTAACCATTCCCACAAACTCCTGTAATTCTTTGACCATTTGTGGTTGGGGAAAATTTGTTATTGCGCGCATCTTATCGGGCAGAGGGACCGCTCCTTCTGGCGAGACGCGATGCCCCCAAAAAATCAATCTGCACCACCCCGAACTGACACTTTGCTGGGTTGATTATTAACCCGTGCTCTGCCAACCTCTGGAAAACTGCTGTGAGGTGGCTTTCGTGTTCGTCTTTGGACGCGCTGGCTACCAATATGTCGTCCAGGTAGACGAACACGAAAGGGAGATCGTGCAGGACCGCGTCCATCATGCGTTGGAACGTCTGCGCCGCGCCCTTAAGCCCAAACGGCATGCACAAAAACTCAAAAAGCCCGAAGGGAGTTATTACCGCTGTTTTGGGTATGTCCTCAGCGCGCACTGGAACCTGGTGGTAACCGCGTACCAAGTCTATTTTAGAAAAAATGAGCACCCCCGCCAAATGAACCGAAAAATCTTGGATGAGCGGGATCGGGTAGCGGTCGTGCGCTGTAGCGTTATTCAACCTGCGGAAATCACCGCAAGGTCGCCACGAGCCATCAGCTTTTTGGACCATGTGAAGTGGGAAAGCCCATGGGCTCTTCGAACGCCTGATGATGCCCAGTCTTTCCAGGTTGGCGAACTCCTCGCGCGCTATGGTCAGTTTAGCTGAGTCCAAGCGCCGAGCTTTTGTGAAAACGGGTGGGTCGGTGGTAGTAATAAAATGTTCCACCCCATGTTTAGCCACTGTTGTCAAAAACGTTGGGACCGTGAGTGCTGGGAACTGAGTGAGGAGTGTGTGGAACTTACCACCTGCAGCTGTGACGTTGGCTTGTGCAGTTGGCGGGGTCACTCGAGCTGTACAGGGAATAGAATAAAAGGAGAGTGCATTAACCAGGCGTCTGTTAGCAAGATCAACCAATAAACCATGTGAGCACAAAAAATCAGCCCCTAACATGTTGAAATTGACTGCAGCTATGACAAAAGTCCACTCGAATGAACGGCCCTGCAAAGACAGAAGCAGAGTCCTCTCACCGAAGGTCTTAATCACTGAGCCGTTCGCTGCTGTCACCCGGGGACCACTGGAAAGCACCAGCTGGTCGGCGTAGGAAAGCGTGATGAAGCTCAGCTGGGAGCCTGTGTCCATGAGGAAGTGCCTCCCCGAGCGTGCATCCTTCATGTAGAGCAGCTTGTTCTCCTCCCCGAGGGCCGCAGCTGCTACCGACCCCCAGTCTTGGCGTTTCCCGAGCGCTTGAAGTGGCACGGTGGAATGCACTTGCGCACCCTCTCTGCGAAGCGGCGATGGTAGAAGCAAAGGACGTTGTCCGCTCCGTGTCACCTGGCCCTTGCTGATGCCGTTGTCGGTGAGTCTGGTGCTGCAGCCTCTGGCCCCATGCCGTCTCCGGACGTTGTGCCTAGCTCTGCTGCCGCGGCCGAAACCGCGCTCCGTTCGTGGGCGTCGACGAGTCGTTGCGCCTCCTGGCCCAGCTCGTGGTAGTCTCGTCGGGCCAACAGAGGTGAACTGGCCAGGGTCACTCTCACCGCTGACGGTAGGGTCCTGAGGAAAAGGTGGGTGAAGATAAAGCTGTCATCCTCGGAGTCTCTTAACCTCAACATCTTCCCCATCAGGTCTGCGGGTCTGTCGTTCTCAAACTCCGTCAACGCCAGGAGCCCCTCTGCTCGCTGTTGCACCGAGGGGGTGAAGTGGCTGATAAGTGCAGCCTTCAATGTGCTGTACTTGTCGCTGTCCGGTGGGTGGTTGACCAGACTCTCCACCCTCTGGACTGTGTGGTTGTCCAGCTTCGCAACCACATGGTAGAACTCTGTGTCGTCTCTCGAGATCCTCAGGAGGTTGAACTGCTCCTCGACCGCGTTAAACCAGGAGTGCGGACTGTTCTGCCAGAAGTCCAGCAGCTGGAACGTGGCGGCATTCATCAGGCTGGCTTCTGACGAGTCCGGCTCGGGAGAATTACTTCTGCTCATGATACGTCGTAAGGTCACCAGTGTTGAGAGCGTGAAAAGATGAGGCTGAGTTTATTTCTCAAAGCAGGTTTATTCACGTATCTCCAACATCCTCCAAACAAGAAACAGAGAGAATATTCCCACATCTGTCCTTCTTATACCCATGACATCAAACATACAGTCACATGGTACTTAATCAAACATACAGTCACATGGTACTTAATCCCAGTCACAATGTAACTTCCTTCGATCTTAATATCATCCACCCCCTAGTCTCCGGTGGTCAGGAAATCCCTCAAGGCCATCTCCCTGAAACAAAAGGCCAGATCTCACACCTCCTTGTTACCCCTAGGAGGCTCAGTCCCTTTGTTCCCCTGAGACGTGAAGCAAACAATAAGCATACAGCAATATATCTGTGGAGCATATGAAACCAACATATGTGCCCCACATCCCCACAAATTATTAGACATTTTCATTTCACCTCTAATTACAGCTAGAATATGACTGTATATGCACAAGATACAAAACAATTAAAATAAAAAAAATACAAAAAACTGAAATTAAAACACTCAGCATTAAAAGAAAGGAGTATCTATTCATAGTTTCAAGATGACGTCACATGGCTGCCAATTACTATATGGGCAGTGTTGTGTATGTAAATTGGCTGTATTACTAAGATGGCGGTTGGGGTGGACATGGGCTAGACTGGGGTGGCTAACTACCGGTTTCCGGTGGTGACGCCACTTTGGGTATAAAGGAAGTGGGCGGAAGAGGCTCTGCCTCTTTCCTCGCGGGAGCCACCTGGCAAGCAGGTGAGTGCCGTAAGCCTCTTTATGTAAATAACTATCATTGTAATAAAACTCCGTAAACTACATTAGTTGTGCATTTGCTTTTACCCAATTATGGACACAACATTTGGCGACAAGGTAAAAGCGGTAATGGATAGGTCTGTTGCTGAGTTTCGGCCATTTCTGGAGGTCCCGGGCAGACTGCCCGTGCCGTGACCCCATTGGTTCCCTACTTTTACCAACTACCTCGTGGTTTTGAACCTTGGTGAGCATGAGAGGCTTCGCGCAAGGGCTGCGTTAGTCCATAATTTGGGTACTGAAGGGCAGAGAGTATTCGAGAGCCTGGGAGGAGCTGATAGCTTCGATGGCTTTGTGGAGTTGATGGCGCGGAGAGCGCCACGGTCCTGCACATCCAGTTTCGACAGCACTGCCAGTGGTTGGGAGAACCAGTGATGAGGTTCACTGAAGATCTCCAAAGGCTGGTGAGGGGATGTGATTTTGGACGCCCTGAAGATCAAATGATTCGGGACCAACTAGCGGAGCATGTTCGCTGTACAGCGGTCCAGTCCAGATTGTTGGACTATCCAGGGAGGTTGACATTGACCACGGCTATCGAGCTTGCCCAACGGTTCAAGGCAGCAGAGACCATCGGGAGAGGCCTTCCTGAAGGGGCTTTTCTGGGTGAAGAGGAGTCTTGTGCTGAGGCACTATTTTGGGACCCTGGTGTTGGTGATGTTGGAGAGGATACGTACACCACCATTGTTAAAATACAGTCCGCCCAAAGTACAGTACACCACGTTGTTATGGTTCTGGGTCCCCTGTTCACCGCTATAAGGCCAGTGTGTGCCCAGTGAAAGGAAAGCGTTGTGGCAAGTGTGGTTTGTGTGACCACTTTGTCAGTGCATGCGCTAACTTCAAACGCAGGAGCCATAGGAAGGAACCAGGTGCTGCGCACGAGACTCTTACTATAGTACACACGGTCTCCCCGGACACAACGGGAAGGATCGGGTGTGACGTCATGCTTGACGGTGTCATGGTTCCACTGTTGGTGGACACTGGAGCAATTATCTCAGTGTTGAACCTGACGACAGTGAACAAGTTGTTTCCCCACCGACAAATTAAACAACAAGGAAGAGAATGTTATGGCTATGGATGGAACAGACTGGCAGTTTTGGGGTTTGTGGAAATGGAACCCCGCTATAAGTCTGTTGTTGTGCTCCGAGCCTGCATTCATGTCACTGCTGGGGGGTTAACATCATGGGGTGTAATCTCTTTTACAGCCTGGGTTTTTCAATTGGCAACGTGTCGGGTGAGGAGTGGTCGGACTGCGGACTGTGAAGCCGTCTGACTCTGTTGGTGGATGGCATGGCAGTGAGGGAATCGGACTGGCTGGACATGTGTCATGAGGGAGAGCACGTTCGGTGCCGCACAACGCTGCCTCGGGTTGGACCCAATGCCGGGTTTTCTGGTTCCCTGGATGAGGGTGTGGGATGGCACGATGCGACCCTAGAGGTGGCCTGTAATTATGAGGTCCCATGCCAGATCCCGAAGGGGCGAGATCAGACAGCGTGTTGATAAATCGCTCGGGAAGATGGTCTACCATGGACATGGCATGGACCGGGCCTACAAGTTGACCGGATTGGTGGTGGAGACCAGTCAGACCCAAAATCACCAGAGGAAAAAGACACAGGCTTCCCTGTGGGTCAGAGACATGGCGCGGCCCAGGGTTGAGGCCCAGATGAGAGGAGATCATGGTTCACGCGAGCAGCGCGATGAGTGGACAAAGTTCTTGGTGGAGGCTGCTCGGAGTGATGGGTATCTGCACTTGTCTGACTAGACCTGGAGGCAACCGAATGAGTTATGTTGAGTGGAGGAGAAGAAGCGACGCATTGGGAACCCTGAGGTCAAGAGACAGAAGCGGTTGGAGAAGGACCCGTTAACAGACTGAGAGCGCTGTTCTGTCTTTATTTTCTGTTTGTTGTTTATATGTGCTTTTGCTCTAGTCCTGATGTGTTTGTTTTAGTGCCGGTGTGGTACCCCGATTTAATAAAAAAAAAAAAGAGAGAGAGAAAACATTAAAGTGTGAAATGTAAGAAATGGGGTGTTTAATGACACCTCAACATCATCATCATCATAGCAGTCTGTCGGGGGCGACAATGACTGTTTCACCCAGGTCTTATCAGATTCCTCCTAACAGCTCCGTCCTTCTCCCTCCCCAACCAGGAACTCCCGACCTTGTCAACCTGGGCGACGTCCGAGCTGGTATGAGTTGCTTTCTGACTGACCATTTCATGAAACTGCTTGCAAAGTATTTGAGTACTGCTAGCTTTTGCTGGACTAGCGGCACATTCTTGGCAGATGGCGGTATTATCAGTGACAAGGACAGGCCAAGACAAACTGACTCTAGTATCTGTTGCAGTGACTGACCAGATGATCGCTTTGTTTATCCCTGCTCTTTGTGTAGTGTATGTCATGATGCACCAACTGGCAAAAGTACACCACAGACCTTGCGACAGATGTGTTATCTGCCAGGAAGACCAGTCTCACCCTGTGTAACTGGGAGTGGTCCACCACAGACCTGTGACAGATTTTGTTTTTAGTTCTGCCAGGATGCCCAGTTTCACCCTCCACACCCTCGGAAGGGCGGGGTTGCTAGTTGAGTCGCCGACAGCCCGACCCATGAGACAGGTAGTTCCGGGTTTCATGGTTATCCGGTAGCAAGCAAAGAAGTGCCTGACCTGACAAAATGACACCTAGAAGTTAAATTTTAATATTAAGGGGCCTGAATTGTAGATGTGGGATTTTATTGGCTCGATGACTGTAGTTGAATGGATATGCTGAAATTGGATTTTACTAATGTGTTAGTTTTATGCCTAAGTTTGGGGCGGTGGGGTGTGTTTACTCCATTTAAGATGTCTATTTGTGCAGATTTAAATACCCAATGTTTAAAATGTAGTATGATGTACCCATTGTGGGGGTGAATGTTGGGGGGACAGTAGTCGTTGTGTGTTTTGTAATTTTGTATGTCTTCTATGTGGAGTTGCTCTGGGATTGTTTTAATTGAGAGACACAGCTTTGTTTGAATGTTTGGCGGCAGAATAATCTGCCCTGCCGTGTGGGGGTGCTGGTAGTCTACCTGGCCCCCTAGCCTTAGTTGTATGCATGGATAGGAAGTTTATTTGTTTCTCTAACAGAGTGTGAGTCGGGAAGCAAATTTGGGTGGGCTATCTGGGAGCTTGGTATTTTTGAAGGGGGGGAATTGTTGTGTATGTAAATTGGCTGTATTACTAAGATGGCGGCCAGGTTGGACATGGGCTAGACCGGGTGGCTAACTACCGGTTTCCGGTGGTGATGCCACTCGAGGCATAAAGGAAGTGGGCGGAAGAGGCTCTGCCTCTTTCATGGCGGGAGCCACCTGGCAAGCAGGTGAGTGCCGTAAGCCTCTTTATGTAAATAACTATCGTTGTAATAAAGCTCCGTAAACTACATCAGTTATGAATTTGCTTTTACCAAATTATGGACACAACATACAGCCATGTTGGCAGGAAGCTGCCAAGGGAATTCTATTTCATTAAAGCCGAAAATTATATAAAACTGATTCAAAACTGATGTAACTTTATTTCCATATTCTGTATTGAAAGACCTTTAAAATGATATTTAATTTGTACAAAGTGCACAAAAACTGCCCCAGAAAAAGACAATTTTGGCTAGGCTGAAAACTCGCGTTTATAGATATTTTTTAGAAAGTATGATTTCTAAGCTTTCCATTGACACCAGACACTCATGGAGCTTTTTACCGGGACTTGCAACTAGCAAACAAACAGTCATGATTGATGACTTCTCGTGCCTAATGACGTGGTGCACATTAAGTAAATGGTAAATGGCATTCACTTATAAAGCGCTTTTATTCTCATCTCTTGATGACCAAAATGCTTTACAGATCCTGCTATCCACCCATTCACACACACATTCACACACTTTCAAGCTACAGCATAATATGAAGATTCAAATTACTATTTAGCCCTCCTTGCCAACTTCTTACCTGTGAACACAGCTGTGTCCACACAGGTGAGACAGAAAATGTTTCATGCTCAGTGACGCAGATGCTTCTAATCATTCCGGCTGATTAGGTCTCCGTACGGACCACACTTGGATCTTGCTCACTATTATATATGTAAATCGTGAACCAGTTATGAGACCGAGCGGTGAACTAGATAGGACTTTATTGTAGACTCACATGTAAAACAGAGGTGCTCCCTCTGGGCTGAGAGGTGGTCCGAGAGACTGCCCCCATAGATATAAAACGCTAGATTGGCAGTAGGTCACTGGAGCACGAGATTTCCGGCCGCTATATTGGTACAGGAATCACAACAAATCCACAGCTCAGTTTAACGCACAACACTTGACATAATGCACGGCTCAGGAGACACACACGCAGGCTCAGAGTAGATTTAATAGCTTTATTAACAACAAGTGTGTATGAATGTGTGTATGCGAGATGTGAATGTGTTGGTGGTGGCGTCTGCGTCAGGCACGGAGGCAGGAGGCTGTACAGCCGGACAACCCTATGGGAGAAGCAAAGGGAGAAGGGTAACGGGCACCACACCAACACGGGAGAAATGACAATGATCACAGGCTTACTTGGTTCTGGCAGGTGGCTGGCACAGCAAGGGCGTAGCCCGGTAGACAGCGACCTGGAGCGCCCGATGCAGCAGCGAGGAGGCGGTGGCAGGAGGAAATAGTCCGCCGCTGGGAAATCCACCTGTGCACAGGGGAGGTGACTGGAAAGAGAAGGTAAGAGATTCTTACGTGTATTCTTGCTTGACGAAAGGGATTCCTTGCAGCAAGGGAAGCCAACGAAGACAGACGGCTTCAGGCCGAAGCCCAGGGTGAGACGGCTTAAATCCCTCGCCGCTGACGAGGCGCAGGTGTGCGTGCAGCTGGCGCCGCTGATGGGCGGCGAGGCATGACAGTACTCCCCCCTCTAGCAGCGCCTCCTGGTGATGGTTTCACCGGGTGCGCTCGGTGGAACTCAGTAATGAGGGATGGATCCAACACAAACAACGAGGGTACCCATTGCCGATGTTCAGGTCCATAGCCCTCCCAGTCCACCAAGTACTGCAACCCGCGACCCCGGCGCCGGGAGTCCAGGATGGAAGAGACTGGCCAGGCCGGATGACCACCAATCATCTGGGGCGCGGGCTGCGCAGCAGGGGGAGGGCACAGGGGGTCGGAGACTGCCAGCTTCACCTTGGAAATGTGGAAGGTGGGATGGATGCGGAGGGAGGGGGGAATAGCCACACGCACAGCCACCGGGTTAATAATTCTGGTAATGGGGTATGGGCCCATGAAACGCTGTGCCAGCTTCCTCCTCTCACCTTTTAACACGACGTCCTGGGTTGACACGTAGACATGCTGGCCTACCTGGTAGGCTGGGGCAGGTCTTCTGTGCCGGTCCGCCGTAGACTTGTCGCGCTCCGCCGTGCGTAAAAGCGCATTGCGCGCCGATGCCCAAATGGAGCGGCACCGCCTGAGGTGCGTCCGAACTGAGGGGACAGTTACCTCACTCTCCTGCGCAGGGAACAGAGGGGGGTTGTAGCCCAGGGACGCCTTAAATGGAGATATCCCAGTGGCAGAAGAGCGGGCGGTGTTATGGGCGTACTCAACCCAGGCGAGATGGTTGCTCCAGGACGCAGGCTTGGATATAGTGACGCAGCGGAGCGCAGCCTCCAGCTCCTGATTGGTCCGCTCACACTGCCCGTTGGTTTGGGGGTGATGGCCGGAGGAGAGGCTTGGCCGGAGGAGAGGCTTGGCCCTGGGAGCCAAGAAGCTTGCCTTGGCTCCCAGGGCATTGCAGAAGGACCTCCAAACCTCTGAGGAAAACTGGGGGCCCCGGTCCGAGACCACGTCCACCGGAATCCCGTGCAGCCTGACCACGTGCTGGATTAGGAGATCCGCCGTCTCCAAGGCAGATGGAAGCCCTCGCAATGGGATGAAGTGCGCGGCCTTGGAGAAACGGTCAACGATGGTCAGGACAGTGTCGAAGGTGTTAGAGGCTGGGAGACCGGTGACGAAATCCAGGGCGATATGCGACCAGGGCCTGCCAGGGACGGGCAGAGGCTGGAGCAAACCTGCTGGAGGGGCATTACCTGATTTGCTGGTGGCGCAGACGGGGCAGGCCCGGGCGTAGCGGGCAGCGTCCTTCCGCAGGCCCGGCCACCAGAAAGATCGTTGAAGTAGGTCGATCATCCGGGAGGAACCAGGGTGGCAGGTGAGCTTAGAAGTGTGCAGCCAATGGATGACCTCCCCCCGGACAGTGGATGGCACAAAAAGCCTCCCCTCCGGTCCGCCGCCAGGGTCAGGTTCCGATTCCTGCGCTTTCCGGATCTTACTTTTGATGTCCCAAGTGACGGCTCCCACGATGCACGACCTGGGCAAGATGGTGTGGACTGCGTCCTCAGATGCCTCAGGGGCAAATTGCCTAGAGAGGGCATCAGGCAGGCCGTTCTTGGAGCCAGGCCTGAAGGTGATGTTAAAGCGGAACCTGGCGAAGAACAAGGACCAACGCGCCTGGCGGGCATTCAGACACTTGGCAGATCTTAAATACTCCAAGTTCTTGTGGTCAGTTAGAACCACGAACGGCAGGTCCGCCCCCTCTAGCCAGTGACGCCACTCCTGCAGCGCGAGCTTGATGGCGAGGAGCTCTCTGTCCCCCACGTTGTAGTTTCGTTCCGCCAGGGACAAGCGCCGGGAGAAGAAGGCGCAGGGCCGTTTGACTCCGTCGTCAGGTGACCGCTGAGATAGAACCGCCCCCACCCCCGTGTCCGAAGCGTCCACCTCCACGATGCATTGCAGCGAGGGATTGACTTGGCTGAGGACCCGGGAGGAGGAGAACTCCACCTTCAGCGCCTGGAAAGCAGCTGCGGCCTCTTCAGTCCACCGGAACGGGACCTTAGGGGACGTGAGGCGGGTCAGAGGGCCGACGACGGTACCAAAGTTCGGGACGAAGCGGCGGTAGAAGTTGGCAAACCCAATAAACTGTTGCACCTGTTTTCTTGATGTAGGAGTGGGCCATTCCACCATCGCTTTCACCTTCGCTGGATCCGGAAGCACCTGGTCGTGGGAGATGATGAACCCGAGGAAGGACGTGGTCTTAGCGTAAAATTCACATTTTTCAGCCTTGACATATAACCGGTTCTCCAGCAGCCTTTGGAGGACCCGCCTCACATGGACCCGGTGCTCGTCCCTGGATCTGGAGAAGATGAGGATGTCATCCAGGTAGACGAACACAAACAGGCCGATGAAATCCTGGAGGACGTCATTTATAAGGCGCTGAAAGACGGCTGGAGCATTGGTCAACCCGAACGGCATCACCAGGTACTCGAAATGACCGTTCGGTGTACGGAAGGCTGTCTTCCACTCGTCTCCCTCCCGGATCCGGACGAGGTGGTATGCACTGCGAAGATCCAGCTTGGTGAACCAAGTCGCCCCCTGGAGGGAGTGGAAGGCGGTGTCCACTAGGGGCAAGGTGTAGCGATCCTTCTCCGTGATGTCATTCAGGGTGCGGTAGTCAACACAAGGACGGAGGGAGCCGTCCTTCTTGCCCACGAAGAAGAATCCAGCGCCTAATGGTGATGACGAGGGACAGATGATTCCAGCACTCAGCGATTCCTTGAGATAGGAGTTCATGGCCTCCTTCTCCGGCGCAGACAGGCTGTAGAGTCGCCCTGAGGGTAAGGGTGCCCCCTGGCGGATGTTTATCACACAGTCGTAAGGCCTGTGCGGAGGAAGAGACATCGCCTTGGACTTGCTGAATACCATACCCAGGTCGTGAAACTCCGAAGGCACCAGGGTGAGATCCGGAAGCGCGGCGTCCTTGGGAGTAGGAGGAGAGGACGGGGAGCAGGCAGCGGATTGAAGGCAGGTGCTCATGCAAAAGGAACTCCACGCTGACACCCTGGCGGACTTCCAGTCCAAGACAGGGTTGTGGAGGCGGAGCCATGGGTATTCCAGAATGACGGGTGACACAGAGCTGGGTAGGACGTAGAAGGAGGTTTCCTCCCAGTGGTTCCCAGAGATGATCACAGGGACAGGGACGGTCTGGTGTGTAACTCTCCCCAGGGAGACATGGGAGAGGTTGACCAGGGCGAGAGGAGATTTGAGGGCTTGACAACGGATGCCCAATCGGGTTGCCAGGCTTTGTGAAATAAAGCTTCCCTCCGCGCCCGAATCCACCAGTGCGTGGGTGAGGTGCCCTGTGGGGTTGTGACAAAACCGGATGGGCAGCTTCAATTGAGAGAGGGGATTTAACCGATTGGCGTCCGCGAGGCCCCCTACAGTGACTCGCGGACCTCCCTGTTTGGCTTTCTGTGGACAAAGCTCCACCGTGTGTTGGCTGTCTCCGCAATACATGCAGAGACCCAACTCATGGCGGCGTTGTTTCTCCGCTGGGGGGAGCTTTGTCCAGCCTGTCACCATCGGCTCCGACTCCTCGGAGTACCCCGGTGACGGCAATGCCAGGGGGCGAGCTTGGGACAGGCGAGACGAGGCACCTCGAGGGCGAGAAGAAGACGACTTCCGCTCCGAGGCACGCTCGCGCAACCTGTTATCCAGGCTGATGGCTAGGGAAGTTAGCTCCGCTAAAGTCTCTGGGATGTCCCGTCCAGCCAATTCGTCCCTCAGACCAGCACTGAGACTGCGAAGGAAGATGCCGCAGAGAGAACGTTCTCCCCAGCAAACCTCCTCCGCCGCTACCCGGAAGTCGATCCCGTAGTCAGCTGCCAACCGGCCTCCCTGCTGAAGGCTGAGAAGCCGGTCGACCTGAACGCTCTCTGTTCGAGAATGATCAAAGACTTCCAGAAACAGTCTCACGAATTGGCCATAGGTGAGGGTGGCGTAAATGGGCTTCGCCATAACGGCGTAAGCCCAGGTAAGCGCTCGCCCCTCCAAGAGGTTCCCTATGTAGCCAATTCGGCTATGGTCTGAGGGAAAGTCTCCGGGCACATGGTGAAACACGGACTCACACTGCATGATAAACCTCCGCGCTCCACCGAGCTTACCGCTAAAGCGGGTGGGGGTCGGAATGGGTGTGAGCCGAGTCGGTGCGGCCGGAGCAGGCTGGACGGCTGCTGGAGCAGCAGGAGCCGCGCCGCCCTGACGAGCCGGGGGGAACGGCTGTTGGGGGTCCAAGCGGTCCAATCGGTTAGTGATTATGGATAACTGATTTAAAATCACCTGTTGTTGGTGGGCTATTAAGTCCACCCGAGCCTCGAGAGTGGAAAGTCGGCGTGCGAGCCCGCTGTCTGCCGAGCCGCTCTGCTGAAGCCGTACTGACATAATGCACGGCTCAGGAGACACACATGCAGGCTCAGGGTAGATTTAATAGCTTTATTAACAACAAGTGTGTATGAATGTGTGTATGCGAGATGTGAATGTGTTGGTGGTGGCGTCTGAGTCAGGCACGGAGGCAGGAGGCCGTACAGCCGGACAACCCTATGGGAGAAGCAAAGGGAGAAGGGTAACGGGCACCACACCAACACGGGAGAAATGACAATGATCACAGGCTTACTTGGTTCTGGCAGGTGGCTGGCATAGTAAGGGCGTAGCCCGGTAGACAGTGACCTGGAGCACCCGATGCAGCAGCGAGGAGGCGGTGGCAGGAGGAAATAGTCCGCCGCTGGGAAATCCACCTGTGCACAGGGGAGGTGACTGGAAGGAGAAGGTAAGAGATTCTTACGTGTATTCTTGCTCGACGAAAGGGATTCCTTGCAGCAAGGGAAGCCAACGAAGACAGACGGCTTCAGGCCGAAGCCCAGGGCGAGACGGCTTAAATCCCTCGCCGCTGACGAGGCGCAGGTGTGCGTGCAGCTGGCGCCGCTGATGGGCGGCGAGGCGTGACAACACTCTGATTAAGTCTTCATTTCTGTCACCATGGGATGAGACGCCGGGTTTTCCGGCGCTCAGACCATGTCCCTTCTCATCCCTGTCTCTCACTGGGCAGCGTCTCTGCGGGCTCCCAGCTGTCAGTGTTACAGGACGGCTGGGGCCCAATTAATCCTCATCAGCTGAGGCGCTGCTAATGAGGATAAAAAGGAGCAGCTTCGATCACTCGGGGCTACGACTTAAGCACTGTTATGCTGGAACCCTTACGGTAAGTGTCGAGTATTTGTTTTTAAATAATTTAATGGCGTGTTGTCAAAAATAAAGGTAAAAACTCTGATTTTCATTTGGGAGGTCACTGATTTCTGTATATGCATGACTGCCATGAGTGTAATATATATTGTAATTCAGTATCGATAGTTATGGCAATATTTCTCATGTGATATTAGTATACAGTGTTACATTGTGTTCTTTGTTACTGGGTCAGTATTGGTAGCCAATATTATCAACAATGAACTTTGGGTTCTTGTAACTAGTTTGGTAGTTACTCAAATAGCGTGAGGATAGTTTTTCTTTTTCCTGTATACACTTGGCCTAATGAAAGATTTAGGTTTATCAAACCGTCTTTACACAATGATTACACATATATGTGTACAAACATCTACCTCCTGTATCAGACCAACATCATGAAGGTTTGCAGATAGTAATTTACAGATATGTTATTTGAAAATTGAAACTTTACAGAGAGAATTTTACATTACCTATTTCGCATTTGTCTATTACAGGGAGGGGGTACAAGAAGATCTGGTGATGATTAATGCAGTCATATCTCATAGACATTACTATTTCTGTCTTATATTACATTTTGCCTGACATTACTATAAATATTTGCTATGATGGATAGGAGGGGACAGGGTGGATATTACGTGTGATGATGATGGTGATGATGATGGGCTGGGCTCTGGGTTAAATTAATAAAGCCTACATCTACTGCTTTAAACTGTTTTTTGATTCAATTAACACTTCACCTCACTTTGCAATTGATTAATATGAGCTTGCTGCTTTCACGTTGAGTGCATTATTCTATGCAATAAATTTAATAAATTTGTAATGAACATTGGTGTAATTGTATAAATTTGTTATGTTGGCCTAAAATCAATAAGAATTTCAAATTGATTTTAAACAACTGCTATACAGATCCAGGTAGATGGGGGGGGGGGGGTGAGTGTATAATGTCTGTCTAGTTAAATGAAGAAACTTGAATAATTGATTTGTAATTTTTTATTCTCTTTATTTATTTCAAAGTTTACATATCTAGGCCAATTTGTATAGCACAGGCTGAAATATTTCTTTGATAAACATTTTTGACAATTGGGGGGTGGGGGGCAATAAGCTGGTTGCCTGGGGTGGCAAATATAACAAATACAGCCCAGGACAAAGTAGGAATTAATCAATTTCGGCCATATATTTACGCATTAATGGCCACAATGAAAGAGGTAGGCTTAATTATTAATCAGGGGGTATGGTAACTTCTTTTTCAGCTCATTTGACAGTTCTTGATTGAGACACTGCAAAATGCCATAATTTAATAATTATGAAGCTCTTAAACACCTAATATTTATGCAGATTATGCTGAAAGTAAACCACTATGCGTTGTGTTGTACTGTGTTGTAAACATGTTCACTGAAGCCTGTCAAACGTTTAACAAAGGAGAATGACCCAAGCAGGTGTCTGCACTCGACCACAGGGATGTGCTACACATATCCTGTACCAAGATGCGGACGCGCGTCACGCCACCGCAAGCACGGACTGGCCAGCACTGCCAATCTAGCCTTTTATATCTATGACTGCCCCTCTTCCACACAGCCCACTTATACGACGTCACCACCCGTGTTACACCATAATATGTCCTACGAACAGCACTACATTCCTCCCCTTTCAAAATGGTCCAAAACACACATACAGTTGAAACCATCCCCAATGTGGAACCTGAATCACGCACTAATATAAACATAAGTATATCAAAACCTATAACAGTCACACAAAACAACTAAAACTTGGGGGAAACAGGTGGATTACTGTTCCACCCCTACACAGCTAGATGGATTATTCTGCTGTCTTTGCTAAAACACAGTCTTTTAAACCTAAAATCGAGATGCTCCTAAAATAAATAACATAAAACAATCCCCATAACAGAACATATATACAAACAGGTTGAACCATCATCAACAGATCCCATAAACAACTTAAATAATTCTTATTCCACATCATGTATAACTACCATAACCCGGGAATTTTACATACTGACAACATGCAGTAAACACATTGCCCCCCAAACTACCAGTCAGTCCCAGTAGAGAAACCACTCCCCCAGAGACCCATCAGGCGGGTCTCGTCAGGAGCATCTTCTTCTCTTCGCGCCCGGAGATGACCCACGCCAAAACCCAGAAACCTCCTTCTCATCATTTGCGCACCGCAGCTCGTTGGGATGTCTCCATGAACCGTCAGACAGATGAAGGTAACCGTTCACCTGAGCAGCCATCGCCTGCAGCCATCCCTGTTCTTCCCGTTGTTTGTGCTTGCCACGAACTCCTCTCGAAGGGGCCCTGGGTCCCTGGGTCAGCCCACATCAATGACCCCCTGAGGAGCCCAACTCAGCTTCCAGTGTCCCTGTGTGGCGTGTCATTTTATCGTGCCAGCTGGTTCTGCCCCGCTCGCTTTCATTTCAGATGCCGGCAAAGCCGTTGTGACCCCTTGCTTCTCAGTACCACGCAGCCAAACTCCAGAAGCACAGTGGGTCAGCCACTCAACATCACCTACCGTCACGGGCGTCCCACCGCGTCGCTCAGTTCCCTCAACTAGGGTTACTTGGGCGCTGACACCGGAACCCTCCTGCAATGGGCCTGAGTAGAATTGGTCCTGCTCATTGTCCAGATTGCTAGGCAAAGGTTCGTCCCACACAGCTCCATCCATCATTTGAGGAACCAGCCAGTCCCACAGACCACAGCCTGACCGCTCTTCTCCAACCTGAGACTGTGAGAAGGAACTCCACATGATTTCCCAATCAAACACCGATCTCACCGCTCCCGTGTAAACCAGCAACGGCACCGTCACTCAACCAGTTCCACCATACAGAAAGAACAGCTGTTGCTGTTGATACACTGCAAACAACTGTGGGAGGCGAAATGGGGAGATCCTCTATGTGTCTCGGATCTCCTTGCTCAAACCCATAACATGCCCTGGCAAAATGATGCAAGAATCCACACGTGCCACAGTATCGTCTTCTCTCTCTCTCTAGCCTTATAGCAGAGCTTAGTGGACCCACAATCCAAACACCTGGGCGATTCTGCGGTGGGCCTTAGCTTCACAGCCTCGCTTTCCTGTTCGCGATCATCGCTGCTCCGGGTCCACAGTCTGCGCTGTTAATTGTGATTCAGAGCGATGCAATGTAGCTCTCTTACCGAGGTCACGTGATAGACTGTCCACTGCTTCACACTGCTGAGCTAACTTGATATACTTGAGTAATGTCAGCTCGCCCGAGTACGTAAGGAGCTTTGACCTCGTATTGTAGCCAGGCAAACAGCATGTTACGCCAACTGGTCGCGGACCATCTCTTCTTCCAATGCTCCAATCTGAAAGTCTCTGACAAGCTGACGTAGGTCTGTTACAAACCACTGCACAGACTCGCCAGTCCGCTGGCGGCACTGTCGAAACTGGGTCCTCCGGACGATGATGTTTTCCGGGGTGCGAAAATGTTGCGGCATTAGCTCAACGTCTTCAAAGCTATCACTAGCACCAAAGGTAATAATGATACGCTGTCCTTCCATACCCAAACTATGAACCAATATCACACGAGCCCATATCTTCTTCAGTTCACCAAGTTTCAGAACCACCAAGTAATTTTGGAATGTGGCGAACCATCTCACCCAAGAGGCCCATGGCTTGCTGGGAAGCTCCAGAAATGGCCGGATGATAGTGACTCCCACATCCATGTTCTTCTTTCTTTTACCCTCGTCGCCAAATGTTATGCATGTAAATCATGACCTAATGAACGAGACCGAGTGGTGAACTCGATAGGACTCTATTATAGACTCACAAATAATACAGAGGCACTGAGGTGGTCAAAGAGACTGCCCCTCTTCCGCACAGCCCTCTTATACTCTGGGTGATGTCACCACCCTTGTTACACCATAATATGTCCTTCGAACAACACTACACTCACCTCCTGTTTCCTTTCCGATGAAAGAAGTCTCCTGATAGGATATTTTCAGGTTTCTTTGATTATTCTATATGATTTTAATTCAATTCAACTTTATTTATATAGCACTATTTCACAACAACAGTCATCTCATAGCACTTTCAACTGCAGGGGAACCTCCACAGTTGAAGAAGGACCCCAGCAATCAGGCGATCCCCTGTGAGCAAGCACTTGGCGACAGTGAAGAGGAAAAACTCCCTTTTAACAGGAAGAAACCTCCAGCAGAACCAGGCTCAGGGAGCGGCAGTCATCTGCTGCGAGTGGCTGGGGGGTGAGGGGACAGAGAAGATGAAAAGAACAGACATGTAGAGAGCAAACAGCACGATGGGGACTCAGTCTTTGGGAGAGAACAAACAGATGTTAAGATAAGATAAGATAAGATAAGCATTTATTAGTCCCACAATGGGGAAATTCCAGGATTGCAACAGCACAGCGATAGCAACACTCAGACCTGTAGATGAGCTTGAAATGATGAAGCAATGTGATTTTGTAAATCAAAGTTTAATAACAGCTTCACTCCTCTAACATGTCTCATCTCGGTGCAGAAGCAGAATAAGAGGTCGAACACATTCAGACCTTCATACTTATACCTACACACAACAAAAGACATTGCATATCAAAGGTGACATCCCGCATTAACTTAATCCCCCCTCCTTTGTCTTCCGTCTCCTCCACCTGACCCTGGGTGGTCAGGGAGATCGATCTCCTCCATTGTCCTCTGTCTCCTTCATCTGACCCTGGGAAGTCAGGGCGATCGATCTGGTCTCCACCGCTGCGAATCCGTATGCTCTTTGATCTTCACTGGCGGTCGAGACCTCTTGTCCTGTTCTGAGGCGTGAGGTCCTTGCACATATGTAATCACTAAACATTCTAATATGCCTATACATATGTAGGTATGGAATATATGATTAATATAAACCACAAGACCAATAATTAAGAAGATACTGTGGGGGTTTGGGATAACCCCCACAACAGACTGGGACAGGCACAGCAATGTGTGTATTAATGTCTACAGACAGCCCGCTTCTTCTGGCTTTTTCCGGCTCACTACTGTGATGTTAATGTGCCATTCATGCATTGTGTTCATGCTTCCTGTCCTTACTGTGTCTATACACTGATGACAATATGTAGATGTGCCTTGTAACCTCTTTTGTCCTGCAGTTCTGGAGCAGAGGCGAATCCTGGCTAGCAATCTCCTTATTGTTATGTGTCTCTCTCAAATGCAAATGCCCATACCTACTCGCACAGGCTCTCGCCACCCGTGCAGGTTCGTCTCTCAACAAGAAAGCAGGTTTAAGTCTGTCAATGCTGACTGTTTCTTTTCTGTCCCCTAAATCAAGCACAAAATGCTTATCACCAGGTTCCAGCACTCTGAATGGTCCATCGTATGGTGGACGGAGGGTTGATTTTAAAGCTTCATGCCTAACAAAAACAAACTCGGCGTTTTTTAAAGCTTGGGGGACAAAAACCTGTGGGAAAGAGTGATGTGCCGGACCGGGGAGAGTGTCTGGTCCGTTACTGCCTAAAGGCCTCAGAGTTGGAAGATGCCCAGGCTCTGGGTTTTCTGGTAAAAACTCACCTGGGAGTCTGAGAGGTTGTGCAAAAACTAACTCTGCTGGGGAGGCATCTAGATCCTCTTTAGGCGCAGCACGCAACCCCAATAAAACCCAGGGAAGTTTATTTACCCAATTTGTATCCATTAGTGAGGCCCTGAGGACGGCCTTTAAAGATCTGTGAAAACGCTCGCATAACCCATTAGCCTGAGGGTGATAAGCGGTGGTGCGGTGAATTGTCGCCCCTAAGCTGCTGGCCATGGCTGACCAGAGCTCTGAGACAAATTGAGGCCCACTATCGGACGTGATGTCCGATGGGATGCCGAAACGTGCCACCCAGTTTGTCAAAAAAACGCGAGCGACTTCCGCCGCTGTGGTTGACGCCAGAGGGACCGCCTCAGGCCAGCGCGTAGTACGGTCTATCATTGTTAACAGGTTTGTGAAGCCTTGAGACGAAGGTAGTGGTCCCACGAGGTCGACATGAACGTGGTCGAACCTTCTAGCTGGGATTCGAAAAGGCTCTAGAGGGGCTTTTGTGTGTTTGTGTATTTTGGCGCGCTGACAAGACATGCAAGTTTTTGCCCATTCCTTTACATTTTTGCACAGGCCCGGCCACACAAACTTTTCGGCGACTATTTTAACCGAGGCGTGCATGCCTGGGTGCGCGAGGGAGTGAATTGAGTCGAAAATACGGCGGCGCCATGCAGCTGGAACTACCGGGCGAGGTCGGCCGGTTGAGATGTCGCAGATTGGGGGGGTACACCGTCACGTAAACCCCTTTCCTCCAGTCTTAACCCTGTTGGTCCAGACAGGAGCGCGCGCACGTCCGCGTCGCTGCTTTGTTCCTCTGCCATGGCTGCGTAATCTATCCCTACGTGAATTGGGGCCGCGTACGCGTCCGCGTTGGCGAAGAGTTCTGCGGCTGAGGTAGTATAATCTGTGTCCTTGTGCTCTGGCACAGCGCGAGAGAGGCAGTCTGCTACCACGTTAAGTTTTTTTTTTTTTTTTGTTACTTATTTGTACCCGTAGGTAGACTTGGTTTGCAGTCTGGTGACAAGCCACCGGCTGCTGGTCGCTGCGTGCGCGAGCGCCCTAAACCTACATGTTTTGGTATGCGGGAGGAAACCGGAGAAATCCCGGAGTAAACCCGCGCAACACGGGGAGAACATGCAAACTCCACACAGCTCACTGTTGGTCGGGGGCTGGGATCGAACCCACAATCTCATGGTCCCCCGGCCGAGGGTAAAACTGTGCTGCCACAGTGCTAAACCACTGCGCCACCGTGCAGCCCCAAGTTTGCCTGCCACATGTCGAATGTCTGTGGTGAACTCTGAAATTGCAGCTAGCTGTCTTTGTTGCCTGCCTGACCATGGTTCTGAAATTTTAGCCATCGCAAAAGTGAGCAGTTTGTGGTCTACAAAAGCCGTGAAACGCTGCCCTTCTAACCAGAACTGGAAGTGGCGGATGGATAAATGAAGCGCTAGCAGCTCCCTGTCAAAAGTGCTGTATTTACGCTCGGTTTGGTTTAAAGATTTGCTAAAAAATGCTAAAGGTTGCCAGGTTCCGCCAACATGTTGTTCCACGACTGCCCCTATGGCCAGGTCTGAAGCGTCTGTGGTTAACGCTATGTGGGCCGAGGGATCGGGGTGAACCAACAATGTGGCATTCGCTAGAGCACTTTTTACTTCCTCGAAGGCGTGTTCGCGCTCCGGGGTCCATTCGACCGCGTTGGAAGGCTTTTGTTTTCTGAGCGCGGCATACAGGGGCCTTCATACTTATACCTACACACAACAAAAGACATTGCATATCAAAGCTGACATCCCGCATTAACTTAATCCCCCCCTCCTTTGTCTTCCGTCTCCTCCACCTGACCCTGGGTGGTCAGGGAGATCGATCTCCTCCATTGTCCTCTGTCTCCTCCACCTGACCCTGGGAAGTCAGGGCGATCGATCTGGTCTCCACCGCTGCGACTCCGTATGCTCTTTGATCTTCGCTGGCGGTCGAGACCTCTTGTCCTGTTCTGAGGCGTGAGGTCCTTGCACATATGTAATCACTAAACATTCTAATATGCCTATACATATGTAGGTATGGAATATATGATTAATATAAACCACAAGACCAATAATTAAGAAGATACTGTGGGGGTTTGGGATAACCCCCACAACAGACTGGGACAGGCACAGCAATGTGTGTATTAATGTCTACAGACAGCCCGCTTCTTCTGGCTTTTTCCGGCTCACTACTGTGATGTTAATGTGCCATTCATGCATTGTGTTCATGCTTCCTGTCCTTACTGTGTCTATACACTGATGACAATATGTAGATGTGCCTTGTAACCTCTTTTGTCCTGCAGTTCTGGAGCAGGGGCGAATCCTGGCTAGCAATCTCCTTATTGTTATGTGTCTCTCTCAAATGCAAATGCCCATACCTACTGCTGTGAATGCCTTTCATGTATTGTCTGTAGTTGGGTATATAAGCTCCATTATTCTGTAACCCTGTCTCTCATTCTCTGCTACTGCTCATCTGCACACTTCGCTGGAGAGCCCAAGCGAGCCCTGTGACGGCGGTATGATAATAAACCTATTTAAAACCTCACTTCGCTGCTTATTTTTTATCATCCGCTGCACTCTTACTGTGTCTATACACTGATGAAAATATGTAGATGTGCCTTGTAACCTCTTTTGTCCTGCAGTTGTGGAGTAGAGGCGATTCCTGGCTAGCAATTTCCTTATTGTTATGTGTCTCTCTCAAATGCAAATGCCCATACCTACTGCTGTGAATGCCTTTCAAGTATTGTCTGTAGTTGGGTATATAAGCTGCATTATTCTGTAACCCTGTCTCTCATTCTCTGCTACTGCTCATCTGCACACTTTGCTGGAGAGCCCGACGGCTCGCTCATGGAACGAGCCCCGTGACGGCGGTATGATAATAAAACTATTTAAAACCTCACTTTGCTGCTTATTTTTTATCATCCGCTGCACTGGGCTCGCACAGATACAAAAAATATAAATAAGAGCAGTGGATATACATACGTACACATAAATATATAAATATATATACAAAGTGCGGAGCATTGTAGCAAGATGGAATAAACAGCATAACCGTCTACTTAGTTATCCTACATAGTATGAATATGTACCCATACATATTGTCACCCTCCGTAGCGAATGATGTTGTCCTAGTTGTATACTGGAGGGGACCATTTGTTTAAGTCTGTTGCGTCTTTTGCATTCAATACTAGAAGGTCGTCACTTTTTTTGCTATCTCTGCGAGCAGCCCTGCTTAGGTTATACAGTCTGACAGCTGTTGGTAGGAAGGACCTACGAAACCTCTCGGTTGCGCACCTAGGATGATGTAGTCTACTGCTAAATGAGCTCCTCAGTGCGTTCAATATGTCCTGCATAGGGTGGGACTCGGACTCCAGCAGAGATGACAGTTTAGCCACCATCCTTCTCTCTCCTATCTCCTCCACTGGGTCAAGGCGTTGCCCCAGGACAGAACTAGCTTTCTTGATCAGTTTGTTTAGTTTCTTCCTATCAGCTGTTGTAATGCCGTTGCCCTAGCAGGGGCAACAGCAACGGTTAATGACCAGCAAAAAATAATAATAAAAAAAAAATATTTCATTGAGAGTGAAGAAAGGAGTGAGGCCCAGTGCATTACTGGAGGTCCCCCAGCTGACTAAACCTATTAGCAGCATATCTAAGTGAGGGTTCAGAAACACATGATCCCTCCCTAATTGTAGGCTATATCAAAAAGGAAGCTTTTAACCCTATTCTTAAAAACAGCGATCCAGTCTGACTCCCGAATCCAGATTGGCAGCTGGTTCCATAGGAGAGGAGCTTGATAACTGAGGGCTCTGCCTCCCATTGTACTTTTAGAGATTCTAGTTATTACAAGTAATCCTGCATTTTGGGATCGTCGTGCTCTTTTAGGATAATACAGTAGTATCAGATCTGTTAAATAAAAAGGGGCCTGACTGTTTAGAGCTTTGTAAGTAAGAAGAAGGATTTTCAACTTAATTCTAAACTCTATGAGAAGCCAATGAAGGGAGGCCAGAACCGGTGAGATTTGAGCTCTCTTTCTAGTACCTGTTAAAAACTTTTGCTGCAGCATTTTGGATCAGCTGAAGACTTTTAAAAGATGTTTTAGGACAACCTGATAATAAAGAATTAAAATAATCTAATCTCGAGCTAACAAAAACGTGGATTAGTGTCTCAGCATCACTCTGAGACAAGATGCTCCTAATCTTGGCAATATTACGCAAATGATAGAAGGCAGTCTTAGAAACAAATTTAATATGTGAATTGAAAGACAGATCTTGATCAAAAATAATTCCAAGGTTCCTCACAGAGCTATTAAGAGAAACAGTTAACCGCATCCAAACTGAAAGTTTGATTTGGACAGGTATTTCTAAGGTTTTTTTTGACCAACAAGAATGACTTCAGTCTTATCTGAATTTAATAGCAGGAAATTACAAGTCATTCAAGCTTTGATTTCGTTAAGACAGACTTCCAACTTGGCTAATTTTTTACTATCATCTGGCTTCAGTGAAAGGTATAATTGTGTGTCATCTGCAAAATAATGAAAATGTATAAAGTGTTTTCTAATAATGTTGCCTAATGGAAGCATATATAAACTAAAAAGAGAAGGGCCTAGCACAGATCCCTGTGGAACTCCATGACTGAGCTTTGAGTTGAAAGAAAACTCATTATTGATATGAACAAACTGGAACCTATCAGATAAATAGGATCTAAACCACTGCAACAAAGTTCCATTAAGTCCAACATAGTGTTCTAATCTATCAAGTAGAATATTATGATCCATAGTATCAAAAGCTGAACTAAGATCTAAAAGGACAAGTACAGAAACAAGTCCATTATCAGATGCGATGAGGAGGTCATTAGTGACCTTCGCTAAGGCTGTTTCAGTACTATGATGGATTCTAAACCCAGACTGAAACTCTTCAAGTAAACCATTTCCCTGCAGGTGGTCAAATAATTGCGTAGCAACAACTCTTTCTAAGATTTTTGAAATGAAAGGGAGATTAGAGATTGGTCTATAGTTAGCTAAAGCTCCTGGATCTAGCGATGGCTTTTTGAGTAAGGGTTTAATTACAGCCATTTTAAAAGCCTGCGGTACATGGCCTAAAGTTAATGAAGAATTGCTTATATAAAGAATAAAGCTACCAATAAGTGGGAAGACTTCTTTAAATAACCTGGTGGGAATAGGGTCTAAAAGACAAGTTGAAGGCTTGGATGAGGAAACTACTTTGTCTAACTCTTAAAGGTCAGTAGGAGTAAACTCATCAAGACAGATATCAGTTGAAGGAGTTGTAGTAGTTACTGTATTTAAGTTAACGGTGGGAAGAATCTGATTGATTTTATCTCTGATGGATGAAATTTTATTATTGAAAAAGTTCATAAAGTCCTGACTAGTAAGCTTGAAGGGAATGCTAGGATTGATAGAGTCCTGACTCTTTGTCTGCCTGGCTGCAGTACTGAAAAGAAACCTGGGATTATTCTTGTTCTCTTCTATTAATGTAGAATAACTCATTCTAGCTTTTCTAAGAGATTTTTTATAAATTAAAAGATGATTTCTCCACGCTAAATAGATTTCATCTAAATTAGTGGAGCGCCATTTTCTTTCTAATTGACGAGTCTTCTGTTTTAAGCTACGAGTTTCTGTGTTGAACTAAGGAGTTAGAAATCTCTGATTAGACTTTTTCTTTTTTAACCCCTTGCACTCCGGTCAATTTTCCTAAAAACGCCAAAAAATAACGTGCCCAAAGTAAATCGAAAGCTGTTCTTCAACCCTTTGCAGCATCTTCATGGGGTTGGTCTCATTTAAAAGAAAACACTCTGAATTTTTTGACAAAATAGTCATAATCTCTCTAAGTGCTCCGGCCACTGAGTTACAGTCATCTAAACATACTGAACTTGAAGAAAATAAATTTGGCCTGGGTGTTTTTTTGGATACAAATGCTTGCAAATACACAGCTTCGGATCCGGGCTGGAAAATGCAACAGAAATGTAGAACCAAGTGTTATCCAGCTGAGGTCAAAATTTTGTAACAATACCACAAAAAATGAATATATTACACAGCTTTTTCCTCAGGTAGTTCCCAGGCATTTTTGAACTGTGCCAAATTGCGCCAAATGGCACAGTTTGGAAAAACGTCTGTAACTTTTGAATGATTCAATATAGAAGCTTCATCTTGGGCTCTAATGAAAGGTGACACTCAGGGCTGTGTGTGTGTGTGTGGGGGGGGTTGTCCCCCCCCTCGCTACAGAGTACGGACATCGGTCATCGCTACATGACGGAATAGACTCATGTGACGATGTGGCGACCGCGGTGCAGTCACCGCGGCTCCCCCACCCCCGCTACAGAAGAGTAGCGGGGGGGGGGTGTTCACGGTCCGGACGCGGCGCACAAACCGTGTACCGCGGCGCATGGACTTCGGACTTCGTGCGCTGTACAGTTGTAATTTACCGATCGGTCAAAAGTCATTTTTGATTACAATTTTCAGGGATAAAGAATAATTTAGCTTATAACACTTACCTCTTCACAGCAGCAGTGTCCTGGCGAACTTCTCTTCCTCATTGTCAGACGAGCGCGACGCTGGTCCGCTCGTGGTTCTGGTCTTGCGACCCGGTCAAAACATAATTCCTTTATTGCGGTTTTGCGCTTCCATGATTGCGGTTTTGGCGAATGATTTACGACCTTCGTCGTTGGCCTCCGTCGGTCTATGATGACCATGGAAGAGAATCCTAAACGTCTATTCTGCTGAAATAAAAAAAAAAAAAAAGCACCGCCTGTGGTTGAACAGGCCGATGCACGAATGGCAGTCTCTGTCACACAGGTCGCACTTGTGGGTGGTCTCCGTGCTTCTGGGTCTGTGGCAGGTTCTTCCTGTCTGTCTTCACCCAGCCTTACACAAAACAGCTTGCGAACTTCTGTGCTTCAATTGGCTCGCTGCATTCACAGCATTGGTAGGCAGGTCCTTCTTGCTAGGTTTTCAGTCATTGGTTCTTCAAGGTTTCAGAAACCCAATTCAAGGCTCTTATTAGTTGAATGAGAGGTCAATCATATCTGATCTGTTTGCGGCTGTGTCTGTAGTGGAAGAACGGAAAAGCAGCTTTTTTTTTTTCAATGCGCGCTTGGACGCAGCGCCCTAGTGTGTCCTAGAGCGCACAAGGGCGCTCTTGTGCGCTCTGAGATGCAGAGATGTGCCCGTCCACGGTACACCGGTGTGCAAGAGGTTAAGGGGGCCACCAAGTCTAGAGTCTAATGCAGAGAAGCCTTAACACTATCTACCATGCTATCAATTACAGAAGGAGCAAGCTGGCTATAGCTTATTTCCGTTGCGTTGACACATGGCATAGAGGAAACAATCTGCATAAATTTGGTAACAGCATCATCTGAGAGGCATCTACTGTAGTAATATTTTTCTTTAGGAGCCAAATAGTCAGAAATAGTAAAATCAAAGGTTAACAGAAAATGGTCTGACAGTACAGGGTTATGAGGAGACACTACCAGATTTTCTATTTCTATGCCATATGTCAGAACAAGGTCTGACGTATGGTGGAGATAATGAGTAGAATTTCCTACTTTCTGAGAAAACCCAATTGAGTCTAATATTGAATTAAATGCCAAATTAACGCAATCACTATCTACATGTACATGTATATTAAAGTCCCCTATGTAGAGGATGCGTTCCAATGATGAGGCTGAGTTTTATTTCTCAGGTTCAGCTTTATTGACAGAAGACATACTCTAGCATTCTCAAAGCAGGAAGAAGAGAAAGAACCATATCACATCACCCTTTTATAGGTTTCCAGCATCAGAACTCAAGTCACATGGTGCTTCAGTAAACATACAGTCACAAAGCATCCCTTTGAACCTTCACCATTGTCTCTCATTCATTGATGAACCGGAAATCTCTCTGGGGCATCTTCTCTGGGACAAAAAGCCAAATCTCACACCTCCTCGTTATCTTCTGCAGATTCGAGTCTTTTGTCCTTCCAGACGTGAAGCCTCCAATACACATGCAGTCCTACCTCTGTGGAAAATGTGAGCCCAACATATGTGTAACCCACATAACCCCCCCCCCCCCCAACAAAACGTCTGTTAAGGGCAAAACATGCATGGCATAAAAAAAAAAAAGGAAAAACACAAAACACTCCACATGTCACCAATCAATCCACCAGCTGCCTGGGTCTTAACCTTCTGCCGAATCTGCTGTAACCTGGCTTTGCTACCCCTGCAGCATCTCTTTGCATCTGTGGATTAAAGCTGTTAGCACGTGAAGATTCTGGAGAATGTCTTTTCGGCGGCCTGCCACGGCGGGGGGGCCTCGCTAGCTGCACTTGCTCATCAGCCAAAACAAAAGCAGGTTTGAGCCTGTTTATGCAAATCAACTCCCTTCTGCCCCCTAATTCTAGCAGAAAATGCTTCTCCCTGGTCTCCAGCACTCTGAAAGATCCGTCATAAAACGGTCGCAAACTTGGACACTGAGCATCATGTCTAACAAAAACAAACTCCGCATTTTTTAAAGCCTTTGGCACAAAAACGCATGGGAAACTGTGATGAACCGGGCCAGGGAGTGTGTTTGCTCCTGTGTCGCTCTGCCACGGCTGAGCGGGGGTGCAATTTGGTGCGGGGTTATTGGGGAGAAATTCCCCCGGCAAGCGGAGAGGTTGTGCAAAAACTAACTCAGCTGGGGAAGCATGCAAATCTTCCTTAGGTGCAGAACGCAACCCCAATAAAACCCATGGAAGTTTGTCCACCCAATTTGTATCCATCAGCGACACTCTGAGGGCTGCTTTTAACGACCTGTGAAAGCGTTCGCATAAACCATTAGCCTGGGGGTTATACGCGGTTGTGCGATGAATCTTCACCCCCAAGCTGCGGGCCATCGATGACCATAGTTCGGAAATAAATTGGGGACCCCTGTCGGACGTTATGTCCGACGGGACTCCGAAACGCACAACCCACGCTGTTAAAAATGCTCGCGCAACTTCTTCTGCTGTGGTTGATGTCAGAGGGATCGCCTCTGGCCAACACGTGGTGCGATCCACCATCGTCAAAAGATGTGTGTGCCCATGTGATGGCGGAAGCGGGCCCACCAAGTCAACATGCACGTGATCAAAACGCTTAGCAGGGATGTGAAAAGGTTCCAACGGAGCCTTAGTGTGTCTGTGTATTTTGGCTCGCTGACACGCTACACAGCCGCCCATTCCTTGACCTGCTTGCGCAACCCGGGCCAAAATAAATTTCTCCCCCACCAACTTAATCGATGCGTGCACCCCCGGGTGCGCCAGAGAATGGACCGAGTCAAAAACGCGGCGATGCCACGCAGCTGGAACCACAGGGTGGGGCCGTCCCGTGGAGACATCGCAGATTGGGGGGGCATACCAATTTGCTGCACCCTGTGCTCCAGCCTTAACCCTGTTGGTCCAGACTGGAGCGCACGCACGTCCGCATCATTAACCTGCTCCGCGGCCATCGCTGCATAATCTAACCCTACACAGACCGGGGCTGAGCGCGCTCCCGCGTCGCTGCCCGGGCCCGCGGCCACGGCTACAGAGTCCGCCCCCATGGGGCCTGGTGTTGCTACCGCGCGCGAGAGACAGTCTGCCACTACATTGTGTTTACCCGCGACATGCTGGATATCAGTGGTGAACTCCGATATCGCTGCTAGTTGTCTTTGTTGCCGGCCTGACCAAGGTTCCGAAATCTTGGCCATCGCAAACATTAGCGGTTTGTGATCCACAAACGCGGTGAAACGTCGCCCTTCCAACCAGAACTGGAAATGGCGGATGGCCAAGTGTAGGGCCAAAAGCTCCCTGTCGAACGCACTGTATTTACACTCACTATTGCGCAGGGTTCTGCTGAAAAACGCGAGGGGTTGCCAGGTACCTGCCACAAACTGTTCAACAACCGCCCCCACTGCTAAATCAGAAGCGTCAGTGGTGAGCGCCATGCGGGCCGTTGGAACTGGGTGCGCTAACAAAACTGCATTTGCCAGGGCTGATTTGACCTGGGCAAAAGCGAGCTCCTGCTCCGGAGACGATTCAACTTTATTTGCAGGCTTTTGTTTTTTTAACACAGTGTATAAAGGCTGCATGAGCCACGCTGCGCTTGGGAGGAACCGGTTGTAAAAATTAACCATTCCCAGAAACTCCTGTAGCGCCTTGACCGTTTGAGGTTGCAGAAAATCTGTTATTGCGCGCACCTTATTGGGCAGAGGAACCGCTCCTTCTGCCGAAACGCGATGCCCCAAAAAATCGATCTGCGCCACCCCAAACTGGCACTTCGCTGGGTTAATTATTAACCCGTGCTCTGCCAGCCTCCGAAAAACTGCTGTGAGGTGGCTTTCGTGTTCGCCTTCGGACGTGCTGGCTACTAAAATGTCATCCAAATAAACGAACACGAAAGGAAGGTCGCGTAAAACTGCATCCATCATACGTTGGAAAGTCTGCGCAGCCCCCTTGAGGCCAAATGGCATGCGCAAAAACTCAAAAAGGCGGAAAGGAGTTATAACCGCTGTTTTGGGTATATCCTGCGCACGCACTGAAACTTGGTGGTAACCGCGCACCAAATCTATTTTAGAAAAAATGTGCGCCCCCGCCAAATGAACAGAAAAATCCTGAATGTGCGGAATCGGGTAACGGTCATGTGCTGAAACGTTGTTCAACCTGCGGAAATCGCTGCAAGGTCGCCACGAGCCATCAGCTTTCGGGACCATGTGTAGCGGCGAAGCCCAGGGGCTTTTGGAGCATCTAATAATGCCCAGTTTCTCTAGGTTAGCGAACTCCTCGCGCGCGATGGCCAGTTTAGCTGGGTCCAAGCACCGAGCTTTTGCAAAAACGGGGGGCCCGGTGGTGGTGATAAAATGCTCCACCCCATGTTTAGCCACTGTCGCCGAAAACGTGGGGACTGTGAGTGCTAGGAACTGAGTGAGCAATGTGTGAAACTTACCACCCGCAGCTGAGATGCTGGCATGTGCAGTCGGCGGGGCCACCCGAGCTGTGCAGGGGATAGAATGGAAAGACGGTGCATTAATCAGACGTCTATTAGCAAGGTCAACCAATAAACCATGTGAGCACAAAAAATCAGCCCCTAACATGTTGAAACTGACTGCTGCTACAATAAAAGTCCACTCAAATGAACGGCCCTGTAAGGACAGAAGCATAGTCCTCTCACCGAAAGTTTTAATCGTTGAGCCGTTCACTGCTGACACTGACACCCAGGGAGCTTTAGAAGGCATCAGCCGTTCCGCATAGGAGGGTGTGACGAAACTCAGCTGGGAGCCTGTGTCCACGAGGAACTGTTTCCCCGAGTGTGCATCCGTCAGGTAAAGCAGCTTGTTCTGTTCGCCGAGGGTCGCAGCTGCTACCGGCCCTCGGTCTTGGTGTTTCCCGGGCGCTTGAAGTGGCACGGTGGGATGCACTTGTGTGCTCTCTCTGCAAAACGGCGGTGGTAGAAACACAGGCCGTCCTCCGCTCCGCGCCGCCTGGTCCCCGTCGCCACCGTCATCAGTGCGTTTGGCGCCGCGGCCACTGGCTCCGAGCCGTCTCCAGGCGTCGTTCCTGGGCTAGCTGCCGCGGCCGAAACCGCGTTCCGCTTGTGGGCGTCGACAAGCCGCTGCGCCTCCTTGCTCAGCCCATGGTAGTCTTGCCTGGCCAATCGGGGCGACTCTGCCAGGGCTACTCTCACAGCTGGCGGCAGGGTCCGGAGGAAAAGGTGGGCGAAAATAAATTCACCATCCTCGGAGTCTTTCAACCTCAGCATCTTCACCATCAGGTCTGCAGGTCTATCGTTCTCCGACTCCGTCAACGTTAGGAGCCCCTCTGCTTGCTGTTGGACCGAAGGGGTGAAATGGCTGATCAGCACGTCCTTCAATGCACTGTACTTGTCGCTGTCCGGTGGATGATTAACCAGATCTTCCGCCCTCTGGACCGTGTGGCTGTCCAGCATCGCTACCACATGGTAGAATCTTGTGTCGTCGTTAGAGATTCTCCGGAGTTTGAACTGCACCTCGACAGCGCTAAACCATGAGCACGGGCTGTGCTGCCAGAAATTGGGCAGCTGAATCGTGGAGGCGGCCGTTAGGCTGGCTTCTGCCGAGCCCCGCTCGGGAGAATTCTGTCTGCTCATTCTTTGTCGTAGGTCACCAGTGTAGAGGATGCGTTCCGATGATGAGGCTGTTTTATTTCTCAGGTTCAGCTTTATTGACAGAAGACATACTCTAGCATTCTCAAAGCAGGAAGAAGAGAAAGAACCATATCACATCACCCTTTTATAGGTTTCCAGCATCAGAACTCAAGTTACATGGTGCTTCAGTAAACATACAGTCACAAAGCATCCCTTTGAACCTTCACCATTGTCTCTCATTCATTGATGAACTGGAAATCTCTCTGGGGCATCTTCTCTGGGACAAAAAGCCAAATCTCACACCTCCTCGTTATCTTCTGCAGATTCGAGTCTTTTGTCCTTCCAGACGTGAAGCCTCCAATACACATGCAGTCCTACCTCTGTGGAAAATGTGAGCCCAACATATATGTCACCCACACCTACTATAATTTTCTGATAATAATCTGAACTGATAAATAATCTGATTTCAGCACTAAATCAGCTGAGAATTCAGCAAATTCGGATAAAAACTCTGAGTGGGTTGATGGAGGACGATAAACTATGGCAAATAAAATTGGGTTTAGCCTAAAACTGCTAAAATGCCCAATACTGAGGACCAGGCCCTCAAAGGAGTTATAACATGTTTTTTGCTTTACATTAACTAGTAATTTGGAATGGTAAATTGTTGCTTCTCCTCCTTCACGACCAGAACTTCTGGGATTTTGAAAGTTTAAATAACCAGAAGGAGTTGATTCATTTAAAACAACATAATCCTCTTGTCCTAAACCAAGTCTCTGTAAGGGATATTAAATCAATCTGATGATCAATTAACAGATCATAGACTAACAGAGATTTGGGAGGTAGAGACCTAATATTTAACAAACCACATTTAATTTTTAAATTATGAGGAGGAACAGAGGCCAAATCATTTAATTTAGAGGCTTCATGTTTAATTTGAGTTTTACCAACTTTTTGTTTAATCACCTTGGAATACTTACACATTATATTTTTATTTGCTTTGGAGGGAGCAGACAATGATTCTCTGATGGGGAAGACAGGGGCTAAGTTGAGGGGTGGCGGAGGAAGAGGAGCTGCAGAGAGGCGTGTAAGACTGCAACTCTGCTTCCTGGTCCAAACTCTGAGTTGTCAAGATTTTGGAAATTTGGATAAAAAAGATGCCAGATTGTTAGATAAATGAGAAGCACCATCCAAAATGGGATGGACGCTGTCTCGTCTCATAAGACAGGGTTTTTCCCAAAATGAGCTCCAACTGTCTATGTAGCTCACGTTGTTTGCAGGACACCACACAGACAGCCAGTGGTTGAAGGATGACAAGTGGCTAAGCATGTCATCACTGTTCAGATTGGGGAGGGGCCCAGAGAATACTACAGAGGCAGACATTGTTTTGGCAAAGTCACACACCGATTCTACATTTAGTTTCGTGACTTCCGACTGCCTGAGACGGATGTCATTAATGCCAGAGTGAATAACAATTGTGGTGTAGAGGATGCCTTTCACAGACGAGACTGAGTTTATTTCTCAGGATTGGTTTATTGAGAGGCTACATCCTCTAACAAGCACAGAATCTCAGGAAAGAGACAGAACAATCATCCTTCACAGTTCTTATACTCTCCAAAGACACAAAACCCCCAACATCAAATAACACCCCCCCAACCCACAGTCCTTTAGTAAACATACAGCCCCCAAGGCTCCTTGGCGTCTCCATTGTCTCTCATCCTTCTAGCCTCCGGGGCTCCTGCTGGGACATTCTCTCCAACTTCCCGTCTCCTAAAAGACCAACTTCACACCTCCCGTAGGTCTCTGCAGGGTCAGGTCCTCTTTGGCCATTAAGACGTGAAGCTTCCAGAATATGCACCGTCATGCCTACTAGGTATATGTGGGTGAATATGAATACCATATATGCACCCTAAATATGCGCCATAGTGGAGTATTTACAGTTACTTTTAGCCAGCATTTTCAAATTTGACTCGATGTTGCCTGCTCTGGCCCCAGGAATGCATTTGACTATGGCCGCTGGAGTCTCTAGGGTCAGGTTTCTGACTACAGAGTCGGCAATGATCAGAGTTTTTTTCCTCAGCGGGTGTGTTGCTGAGCGGGGAAAAATGATTAGAAACGTGAACAGGTTGGTGGTGAACCGGGGCTTTGCGGCTAGGCTTCCTTCTCACCGTCACCCACCCAGTCTCCTCGCTGCTGAGGAGGACCAGAGGACCGCTAACGGGACCTATCCTAGCGAGCTCCGCTGCAGCTAGGGGTCGTCCGTCAAGACTAACTGGTGCAGACGGTGTTTCAATGCAGCGGAGCCGGGATTCCAAATCAGACAACCTCGCCTTGAGCGCCTCAAAAAGACAACATTTATTACATTTACCGTTATCACTAAAAGAGGCAGAGGTGTAGCTGGACATCTGACAGAGAAAGCACACCAGAGGAGGAGAGGAAGGAGAGTTAGTAGCCATAGCTAGTGGCTAACCCGAAGCTAACAAAAACACTGATGAAAGGTGAACAGAAGGCTAAAGAGGATGATTAGGTGACACTGAATGCGCACACAGGTGCAAGAGGCTTGATAAGCAAACTAACGGTAGATGGAAAAAAGTGGTTAAAATACAATTAAAAGCAAAATCCTCAGGAGAGTGAAGAAAGCTAACCACACAGACAGACAGCAATACAGGAAGTGACAATACGTTACCACAAGTGACGTTCACCAATCACCTACCACCAGATGGGTAGGTGATTGGTGAACTGTATACTGAATAATAACTGAATAATGCTGTATTATTCTGTTTTATAATTGTATCTGGTGGAGCCAATGTCTGAGTCACTGTGTTTTTCCATTGTCTCAGAGCTTGAAAAGAATGTCTGTTTCTCAGTGTAAGATTAGGCTGAGCAGAGTGAGTGAGTGTTCTTGTTTAGTGCCATGTCAGCATCTATGGCTTTTTCATGGCAAAATTAGAACTAAAAAGAAAAATTGAGTTAAAAATTATATAGAGGGACTTCCGGTCTGGACACCATGGTGGTAGCAGCTTAACGCTGAAGCTCCCAGATCCCATCCATGAAAATACCATGAAAATCAGATTTAACGGATTTATGGAAGAGTGAAAATCAAAAGACAAAGTCATTATGCCTCAAGGAAAACAGAAGAGATCGACATTTACCAGGCCAAGACACGCATTGGCCGGAGAAACTGACCTCGAAGACAATAACCACTCAAAAATGGAGGAGCAAAATGAAGCTAGCAACACGGCTAGCTTAAAAATGATACTTCAAGAATTAAGAGAATTTCGCCGACAGTGTTGGGTCGAATTTTGTGAAATTAAAGATGAAATAAAAAGAACAAACAACAGAGTGGACCAGGCTGAGGACCGAATCATGGAAGCAGAAGAAAAAATAAAAGGGCTGGAAGAAACCACGCTGGAATTACTTAAACGACAGACAAGACTGGAGGCTAAGCTAACCGACCTGGAAGGAAGACTAAGAAGGGACAAGATAAGAATTCATGGTCTGAAAGGAGGAGTCAAGGAGGGTTTCACCACAATGGCTGCATGCATGGAAACCATACTGAGAGAAAAGTTGGAAATTCCCCAATCCACCGACTTGAAGATAGAAAGGGTGCACCGCTCATTAGCCCCAAGGCCGTCGGAGGAAGCTCCCCGCGATCGGTGGTGGTGAAGTTTTCCAACTTCAGAACAAAAGAAGCGGTTTTGAGACTGGCTTGGCAGAAAAAAGGATTTATGCACCAAGAAAGAAAAGTTTTTGTGGAGCATGACTACGCCCCGGAGGTCCTTAAAAAACGTTGGGAATACAATGACGCTAAAAAGGTACTAAGAGAGAAGAAACTGCACTTTCAAACTCCATTTCTGGCGAAGCTGAGGGTTTTTTATGGGGAAGAGACATGTCCCTACAACTCGGCGAAAGAAGCAACCAGGGATATGGTGAGAAGAGGGCTCCCAGTAATGGTGTATAAACCCGCAGCAGACCCAATCGAAAGAATCAAGGCTCAAACGTGGTGCACACAGAGACCCTCAAAATCCAAGGGCCAGCAGCGGGAAACCCAGCGCCAGGGCTATAAGGAAAAACTGGACACTTTCAGGAGGGATTAACGATATTTTTAGTCAATCTGCGCATTCAACCTTCCTCCTACAAGGTAACAAACATTAAAGGAGATGCAGATTCAGCAAATATGAAGTGGTAAAATATTTCATGGAACAGTCATAATATTAAAAACAAAAAAGTCTTTAAAAAAATTGTTAAAATAGAAATGTGACAATGAACCATATGAACTCTCCACACTAACAAATACTGTATTACCGTGATTGTTTGCTGTGATGGTTGGTGGTGGGAGGTTGTGCATAATTTAATAGGGTATAGGCATTAAAAAATATATATATATATAATATAGATAAGTTCGGATTGGGATCTGAAAATCACGTTAAAAACATGGGACAACTTACAGGGGTAAGAGAGTGCCCTCAACACGAAACAAAGTTTGAGGAATTTCCTTCAGAGCCAACACACCATCAAGGCTCCTCTAAGGTTGCTAAAAAGACCTCAGTTCAGGAAGATCTTTTGACAGTTTTTTGTTTTAAAGTTTTATATATTATGTTCTTAATGTTCTTTCAGTTTTTGAGTAGCATAAAAGAGGGCCACTATACTATTATACTAAATAAGACAATACAATGGAGAAATGGGATTCAACCAAAATAATCTCATATAATGTAAAAGGGATCCTGAATCCAGTTAAAAGATCCAAGATTCTAGGCAAAATGAAAAAAGACAAAGCAGGAATAATATTTTTACTGGAGACCCACCTAACAGACTTGGAACACACTAAACTAAATAGACAAGGGTTTAAACTGATCTCTTCATCTTCATATAAGTCAGGGAGGAGGAGGGGGGTAACGACATTGATCTCAACCAAAATTATATTTGAAAAAAATCAGAACACTAAGATAAAGAAGGGAGATTTAGCATGGTACTTGGTCGACTAGAGGGAGAAGATATCACCCTGCTGAATGTATATGCACCTCCAGGGGCTAAATGGAAATTTTATGAAGATGTATTTGACCTAATGATAACTAAAGCACAAGGTTTAGTGATATGTGGTGGAGACTTCAGTCTAAGACTGAATCCGTACTGGGATGCATCAGGTAATTCTCCACATCAAAATAACACTCAAAGCAGAAAAACTCGGATGCTATTAAATGAAATGGGAATCTGTGACATGTGGAGGGAATTCAACCCCAGTGTAAAAGAGGATACATTTTACTCAGCACCACATTCATCATACTCAAGGATTGACTATTTTTTATGTTTAATAGAGACATTGGAAGAGTAAAAACATGTAAAATAGGACTGATGGATCTCTCTGACCACAGTCCAATCCACATGGACTTAAAAATCCAAAAATACACATATAATACATTTTCTTGGAGGTTAAATTCAAATGTGCTGAATGGACCACTGAAAGATGAATTGGAGTCAGATATCCTCAGATATTTGGAAGAAAATGATAATGGAGAAGTATCCCCTTTAATACTGTGGGACGCATGCAAAGCTGTAATAAGGGGAAAGATTATTGCAAAACTGGCAATCCAAAAGAAATTGAGACAAGAAAAGCTCATCACATTAGAGTCAGAACTTAAGCACCTAGAAAAAGAGCACAAAGACAACACTCATTCTAATGACTCGCTAAAAATTAAGGAGATAAAAAAACAAATAAACAAGATCTACACAAGAGAAATCAAGAAGAAACTTACATTTCTGAAACAAAAATATTATGAAACAGGTAGCAAATCGGAAAAATTACTAGCCTATAAATTGAGGAAATAACAAACAGAGAGAGCAATCTATAAAATCAGAGACCCAGTTTCAATGGAAATAAAAATTAGAATTCAGGAAATTCATAAAAGCTTTGGGAATTACTACAAGAACTTGTACTCCCTCAAAACACACAAAGACACATCTCAAGCCTTCCTAAATACATTAAATCTTCCTCAACTTACTGAGTCACAAAATAAAAAAAAAAAACTATTGGCAGAAATACAACCTAAAGAATTAGAAAAAGCAATTATGAAACTTAAAGGTAACAAATCCCCAGGAGCAGATGGTTATACAGCAGAGTGGTACAAAACATTTAAACAGCAACTACAGTGGGGGAAAAAAGTATTTAGTCAGCCACCAACTGTGCAAGTTCTCCCACTTAAAAGATGAGAGAGGTCTCCAATTTTCATCATAGGTATACCTCAACTATGAGAGGCAAAATGAGAAAAAAAAAATCCAGAAAATCACATTGAAGGATTTTTAATGAATTAATTGGTAAATTCCTCGGTAAAATAAGTAGTTGGTCAATAACAAAAGTTCATCTCAATACTTTGTTGTATACTCTTTGTTGGCAATGACAGAGGTCAAACGTTTTCTGTAAGTCTTCACAAGGTTTTCACACAGTGTTGCTGGTATTTTGGCCCATTCCTCCATGCAGATCTCCTCTAGTGCAGTGATGTTTTGGGGCTGTCACTGGGCAACACGGACTTTCAACTCCCTCCAAAGATTTTCTATGGGGTTGAGATCTGGAGACTGGCTAGGCCACTCCAGGACCTTGAAATGCTTCTTACAAAGCCACTCCTTCATTGCCCGGGCAGTGTGTTTGGGATCATTGTCATGCTGAAAGACCCAGCCACGTTTCATCTTCACTGCCCTTGCTGATGGAAGGAGGTTTTCACTCAAAATCTCACGATACATGACCCCATTCATTCTTTCCTTTACACGGATCAGTCATCCTGGTCCCTTTGCAGAAAAACAGCCCCAAAGTATGATGTTTCCACACCCATGCTTCACCGTAGGTATGGTGTTCTTTCTCCTCCAAATACGACAAGTTGAAAAAGTTCTATTTTGGTTTCATCTGACCATATGACATTCTCCCAATCCTCTTCTGGATCATCCAAATGCTCTCTACCAAACTTCAGATGGGCCTGGACATGTACTGGTTTAAGCAGGGGGACACGTCTGGCATTGCAGGATTTGAGTCCTTGGCGGCGTAGTGTGTTACTGATGTAGCCTTTGTTACTTTGGACCCAGCTCTCTGCAGGTCATTCACTAGGTCCCCCCGTGTGGTTGTGGGATTTTTGCTCACCGTTCTCGTGATTATTTTGACCTCACGGGTTGAGATCTTGCGTGGAGCCCCAGATCGAGGGAGATTATCAGTGGTCTTGTATGTCTTCCATTTTCTAATAATTGCTCCCACAGTTGATTTCTTCACACCAAGCTGCTTACCTATTGCAGATTCAGTCTTCCCAGCCTGGTGCAGGTCTACAATTTTGTTTCTGGTGTCCTTTGACAGCTCTTTGGTCTTGGCCATAGTGGAGTTTGGAGTCTGACTGTTTGAGGTTGTGGACAGGTGTCTTTTATACTGATAACGAGTTAAAACAGGTGCCATTAATACAGGTAATGAGTGGAGGACAGAGGAGCCTCTTAAAGAAGAAGTTACATGTCTGTGAGAGCCAGAAATCTTGCTTGTTTGTAGGTGACCAAATACTTATTTTACCCAGGAATTTACCAGTTAATTCAGTTGGTGGCTAACTAAATACTTTTTTGCCCCACTGTATCTCCTCTCCTCCTGAAAACATTTAACTACTGTATGTCCTCCACCCAGGGAAAATCCCCCCCCCCCGCCCCGGAGAGAAGGGATCATTGCAGTCATACCTAAACCTGAAAAGGATAAACTTGTCTGCTCCAACTACAGACTAATCAGTGTGTTAAAAGGAACTCCGATTATAAGATAAGATAAGATAAGATAAGATAAGCCTTTATTAGTCCCACAACGGGGAAATTCCAGGATTGCAACAGCACAGGGATAGCAACACTAAGAGCAACAATCAGAAGGCAAGAAAAAAAACAAGCAAGCAAGAGCAGCTAATATACAGTACATATGTACATATTACTATAAAATATATATATACACACACACACACACAGACACACAGTGCAGAGCATTGTAGCTGGATGGAATAAATATGTAAATATATAAACACCCACAGTACGGAGCATTGCAGCTAGGTGGAATAAATATGCAAGTATATAAACACACACAGTGCGGAGCAATGTAGCTAGATGGAATAATATGTAGATATATAAAAACACAGTGCGGAGCATTGTAGCTAGATGGAATAAATATATAGATATATAACTATAAACACACCCAGTGCTGAGCATTGTAGCTAGATGGAATAAATATGTAAATATATAAACACACACAGTGCAGAGCATTGTTGCTAGGTGGGATGAAACAGCATAACCGTCTATTTAGTTATCCTACATGGTATGATTATGTGCCCATACATATTCTCACCCTCCATAGCGACCGGTATGTTCCTAGTTGTATGCCGGAGAGGACCATTGTGTAAGTCTATTGCATCTTTTGCATTCAAAAAAACTATTAGTTTGTTACGTCTTTTTGCTATCTCTGCGAGCAGCCCTGCTTAGGTTGTACAGTCTGACAGCCGTTGGTAGGAAGGACCTACGAAACCTCTCGGTTGTGCACCTGGGATGATGTAGTCTGCTGCTAAATGAGCTCCTCAGTGCATCCAGTATGTCCTGCATAGGGTGGAACTCGGACTCCAGCAGAGATGACAGTTTAGCCACCGTCCTTCTCTCTCCTATCTCCTCCATCGGATCAAGGCGCTGCCCCAGGACAGAGCTAGCTTTCTTAATCAGTTTGTTCAGTCTCTTCCTATCGGCTGCAGTAATGCCACTGCCCCAGCAGACCACTCCAAAAGTGATGGCTGATGCCACCACCGTGTCATAGAATGACTTCAGCAGCGCCCCTTGTACACCAAAAGACCTGAGTCTCCTCAGCAGGAACAGCCTGCTGTTATATTGTTATATTGTTATATATATTATATTGGCATGTTAGCTCTATATGCTTTATTTTTATGTTAGTAACATAACTATAAGCTTGGGATCAGTCCGTCAAGGTCTCCGCCTTTGATCGCCACCTAATCCACATAGCACCGGACCCCCATGATCCCTCCTGCAGGTGGTGAACCCACTGGAGGGCGGACCCATGTAACTCCTTCGAGCTGAGCCCGGCCGGGTCCCATGAGTGGAAACCCGGCCACCAGACGCTAGCCTTCGAGCCCCTGCCCCAGGCCTGGCTCCAGGGTGGGGCCCCGGTAACCCCATACCGGGCGGGGTACACTGAATCCTTGATATACAATTTATCATGAGAGTCTGTTGGATTGTTCTTAGTCTGGCCCTTCACCAAGGACCAGTTTGTCTTGGGAGACCCTATCAGAGGCAAATTGCCCCCGGACAACATAGCTCCTGGGATCACTGGGGCACGCAATCCCCCCCACCACGATAAGGTGACAATCCATGAGGAGGAGTTCGTATTGCCAACACTCGGTCGGAGTCATTCCCAGTGAGAGTTGGACTCCGCCAGGGCTGCCCTTTGTCACCGATCCTGTTCATAATTTTTATGGACAGGATTTCTAGGCGCAGCCAGGGAATGGAGGGTGTCATGCTTGGTGAACACAGGATCTCATCTCTGCTGTTTGCAGATGATGTTGTCCTGTTGGCTTCATTCAGCAATGACCTACAGCTCTTGCTGGGACGGTTTGCCGCTGAGTGTGAAGCGGCTGGGATGAGAATCAGCACCTCCAAGTCCGAGTCCATGGTCCTCAGCCGGAAAAAGGTGGATTGTCCTGTCCGGGTTGGGGACAGGCTCCTGCCCCAAGTGGAGGAGTTTAAGTATCTTGGGGTCTTGTTCACGAGTGAGGGGAAAATGGAGCGAGAGATCGACAGACGGATTGGAGCAGCATCTGCAGTGATGCAGACGTTGTACCGGTTTGTTGTGGTGAAGAGGGAGCTTAGTTCTAAGGCAAAGCTGTCGATTTACCAGTCAATCTACGTTCCTACTCTCACCTATGGTCACGAGCTTTGGGTAATGACCGAAAGAACGAGATCGCGGATACAAGCGGCTGAAATGAGCTTTCTCCGTAGGATTGCTGGACTCACCCTCAGAGGTAGGGTGAGGAGCTCAGTAATCTGGGAGAGGCTCAGAGTAGAACCGCTGCTCCTCCACATTGAAAGGAGTCAGTTGAGGTGGTATGGGCATCTGATTAGGATGCCTCCTGGACGCCTCCCACTTGAGGTGTTTCAGGCACGTCCCACTGGGAGGAGACCCCGGGGCAGACCCAGGACTCGGTGGAGAGACTATGTCTCCCAGCTGGTCTGGGAATGCCTTGGTATCCCCTCTGAAGAGCTGGAGCAGGTGGCTGGGGAGAGGGAAGTCTGGGCTTCTCTGCTTGAACTGCTGCCTCCGCGACCCGGACCTCCGGAAAAGCGGTAGAAGATGGATGGATGGATGGATGGATGGATGAATGGATGGATGGATGGATGGACATAACTATAATATAATTTTTTTGAAAATAATTCTCAGTTTTATATATTTTTAAAAAACTTTATTACGATGTAAATCACCATTTTTGTTTACGTCGCAATGTATTCTGGGTAGTGACGTAGAATGGTTGCAGCCGTTTTTTCTGTCTTATACAAGCCAAGAAGCGAAGTTCCTAACTACTGCCATTTGTCAGTGAAAATGCCACATTGCGCGGCTTTTGGATGTAATTTCCAATCAAAGGGAAATAAAGAGAGCGGGGTAAGCCTCCATAGCTTTCCTGAAGAGGGAAAGTGGAGGAAAAAGTGGGGGCGGCAGCGGCTCAGCAGGTAGAGCAGGTCGTCTAATAACCCGATGGTTGGCGGTTCGCATCACGCTCTCCCCAGACATCCTGCCATTGTCTCCCTGGGCAAGACACTTCACCCGCATTGCCTCCAGTGCCCATAACACTGGGTATGAATGTGTAAAAATGTTTAAATGCTCGGTGGTGGCCAGAGAGGCTGTTGGCGTGAATTGGCAGCCACATTTCCGTCACTCTGTCTGTGATCACGCACTCTAGCGCATGCCTGATAAAGCTGACATATGTATTAATCATGCTATGATAAAGCACAATATCGCTCAACTAATATAATTAGTATATCAAATATAGTATTTCAAATATAATTTAAATGCAGCCATACTGGGATTTAACGCTGAAAAAGCATTTGATTCGGTTTACTGGTCTTTCCTATAAAGAATCTTGTCCAGTTTCAATTTTCATAACAACTTCATTAGAACTATCCGGGCATTATATAAAAAACCAACAGCTTTTCCAACAGCAAATTATCATCATCTTTTGAACTGGAGAGAGGATGTCGTCAGGGCTGCCCCTTGTCTCCACTGCTCTTCGCAATCTTCATAGAGCCTCTGAGCCAATGGATAAGACAGAATCAAAAAATTCAAGATATTACACTTGGTCAGAAGGAACATAAAATAGCACTCTTCGCTGATGACATTTTAATATACCTGGGGCAGCCAGACACCTCTTTTCCAGAACTAATCTCAGTTTTTTCAGAGTATGGAGAGTTATCGGGGTACAAATTGAACATGCATAAAACCCAAATTTTAACATTCAACTATAACCCAAATCAATATTTACTAAGCAAATTCAAAACTAACTGGGCGATGAAATCTATGAAATATCTGGAGATCAATATCCCGAAACAACTCAACAAAATTATAATACTAAACTATGATCCACTGATGGCAAAAATAAAATCTGATCTAGCAAGATCGAATATGATGTGGTGATGTGAAAATGACGAGGCAGAGTTCTCTCTCAAAGTCAGCTTTATTTCACAACACCATCATCTCAAAGCAGAGAAAGAGAATGACACAGTAAACTCTCGTCCTTAAATATCAGGAACTTCACTGATCACATGTCACACAGACCACCTTGCATTATATAGACAGTCACAATGCATTTCTCTCCATGATATCACTTCCACTGTCTCCAATACATCCCTTCCTTAATCCTTTAATTGAACCCCCCCAGTCTCAGGCTTTGCATACCAAAGCTAATATTCCTGCAGCTTCCTGCCTTTGTTCTGACCTAAAATGTGAGTCACAAAACAGGTCCCATGTGTGTGTCCACCACACAAAGCTCCCCCAGCATTTTAGACAAACAGAACAACAAGAGAATACACATCAGTCCGCATGCTGTATAGGCTTCATCCTCCTGCCGTAGCTGGGATTCAACGTCTCTGCGGGGCTGTCCTGGGGGGTTGCCGTCTGGGTGTGGGAACCTTTTGTCAGCACCTGTGGGTGTTCTGGGGAAACATTACTCTGTGAAGCCCCCCACGGTGGTCTACCTCGCCGCGGAGCCTTCGCCAACAGCACCTGCTCATCTGCCACCACAAAAGCGGGTTTGAGTCTGTTTATGCCAATTCTCTCTTTCCTACCCCCCAAATATATGAAAAACTGCTTGTCCCCTGTTTCTAGCACTCTGAACGGCCCGTCATAAGGCGGTTGCAGCGGGGTTCGATGCGCATCGTGTCTATCAAAAACAAACTCTGCGTTCTTCAAATTTTTAGGCACAAAAATGCGTGGAAAACTATGGTGCGCCGGGCCGGGCAGCATGCTTGATTCTATGTTACTCTGCAACAGCTGAGAAGGGGAGGCGTCTGGCGCAGGGTTATCTGGGAGAAACTCCCCAGGCAGCCGGAGTGGCTGCGCAAACACGAGCTCCGCTGGGGAGGCTTCTAGATCCTCTTTAGGCGCAGAACGCAACCCCAATAACACCCACGGTAACTTGTCAACCCAATTTGTATCCGTCAGTGACGCTCTGAGAGCCACTTTCAATGACCTATGAAAACGTTCGCATAACCCGTTAGCCTGCGGATTGTACGTGGTTGTGTGGTGAATTGTGACACCCAGGCTGCGGACCATTGTCGACCCAAGCTCGGACACAAATTGAGGGCCTCTGTCGGACGTAATGTCCGACGGAACGCTGAAGCGCGCCACCCAAGCTGTTAAAAACACGTGCGCCACCTCATCGGCCGTGGTTGATGCCAGCGGGGCCACTTCAGGCCAGCGCGTGGTGCGGTCCACCATTGTCAGAAAGTGTGTGCACCCTTGTGACGGTGAGAGGGGGCCCACGAGGTCCACATGAACGTGATCGAACCTCTTGGCCGGAATGTGAAACGGTTCCAAGGGAGCCCTCGTGTACCTGTGTACTTTGGCCCGTTGACACGCCGTGCAGGCTGCTGCCCACTCTTTGACTTGTTTGCGGAGGCTCGGCCACACAAATTTCTCACCCACCATTTTGACCAACGCGCGCACTCCAGGGTGCGCCAAAGAATGAACCGAGTCAAAGACGCGGCGGCGCCACACGGCCGGTACTACTGGACGCGGCCGTCCAGTGGAGACATCGCAGATTAGAGGGGGCATACCGTCTTGCAGCACCCTGCTCTCCAGTCTTAACCCTGTTGGTCCAGACTGGAGCGCGCGCACGTCCGCGTCATTAACCTGCTCCGCGGCCATGGCTGCATAATCTATCCTTACGCTGACTGGGGCCGCCACGGCACGCGAGAGGCAATCTGCCACTACATTCAGTTTGCCCGCCACATGCTGAATATCAGTGGTAAACTCTGATATCGTGGCCAGCTGTCTCTGCTGCCGACCTGACCACGGTTCAGATACCTTGGCCATCGCGAATGTTAGCGGTTTGTGGTCAACAAACGCGGTGAAAGCGCGTCCTTCTAGCCAGAACTGAAAGTGGCGGATGGCCAAATGGAGAGCGAGCAGCTCCCTGTCGAACGCGCTGTATTTACGTTCGCTATCGCGCAAGGTCCTGCTGAAAAAGGCGAGGGGCTGCCAAACCCCAGCTACATGTTGCTCCACGACCGCCCCTATGGCCACCTCTGATGCGTCAGTGGTGAGCGCTATGCAGGCCGTTGGGTCTGGGTGTGCCAACAACACAGCCTTTGCCAAGGCTGCTTTCACCTCCGAGAACGCTTGGTCCCGCTCCGGGAGCCACTCGACCTTATTCGCGGGTTTCTTTTTTTTGAGCGCGGCATACAACGGCTGGATGAGTTGTGCCGCGCGGGGGAGAAAACGGTTATAGAAATTCATCATTCCCAAAAACTCCTGCAACGCCCTGACCGTCTGCGGCCGGGGAAAATCTGCCACTGCGTGCACTTTGTCCGGCAGTGGAACTGCTCCTTCGGGGGAGACGCGGTGTCCTAAAAAATTGATCTGCGCCACCCCGAACTGACACTTCGCTGGGTTGATTATTAACCCGTGATCTCCTAACCTTCGGAAAACTGTGGCCAGGTGTTTTTCGTGTTCGTCCTCGGACGCGCTGGCTACTAAAATATCGTCCAGGTAGACGAACACGAAAGGGAGATCGTGAAGCACCGCGTCCATCATGCGTTGGAATGTCTGAGCAGCCCCTTTAAGTCCGAATGGCATGTGTAAAAACTCGAATAGGCCAAACGGAGATATTACCGCTGTTTCGGGTATGTCCTGTGCGCACTGGGACTTGGTGGTAACCGCGGACCAAGTCTATTTTAGAAAAAAGGCGCGCCCCTGCCAAATGAATGGAAAAATCTTGGATATGTGGGATTGGGTAGCGGTCGTGTGCTGTAGCGTTGTTTAACCCGCGGAAATCCCCGCAAGGGCGCCGTGATCCGTCAGCTTTCGGGACCATGTGTAGGGTGGAAGCCCATGGACTGTTTGAACGTCGGATAATGCCCAACCTCTCCAGGTTGGCGAACTCCTCGCGCGCTATGGCCAGTTTAACTGCGTCCAAGCGCCGAGCTTTTGCAAAAACGGGCGGTCCGGTAGTGGTAATAAAATGCTAAACCCTGTGCTTAGTGACTGTTGCAGAAAATGTGGGGACTGTGAGTGCTGGGAACTGAGTGAGCAGTGTGTGGAACTTACCGCCTGCTGCTGTGATGTTGGCTTGTGCTGTTGGCGGGGCCACTCGCGCTGTACAGGGGATAGAATCAAAAGAAAGTGCATTAACCAGGCGCCTGTTAGCGAGATCAACCAACAAACCATGTGAGCACAAAAAATCAGCCCCCAACATATTGAAATCTACTGTTGCTACAACAAAAGTCCACTCAAATGTACGGCCGTGTAGAGACAGAAGCAGAGTCTTCTCACCAAAGGTCTTAATCTCCGAGCCTTTCGCCGCTGTCACCCGGGGACCTCCGGAACCAGCCAGTCTGTCCGCGTAGGAAGGTGTGATGAAACTCAACTGGGAGCCTGTGTCGACGAGGAACTGCCTCCTTGAGTGTGTGTCCGACAAGTAGAGCAGCTTGTTCTCTTCCCCGAGGGCCGCAGCTGCTACTGACCCCCAGTCTTGGCGTTTCCCGAACTGGCACGGCGGTACACACTTGAGTGCCCTCTCTGCGAAGCGGCGATGGTAGAAACAAAGGACGTCCGGTCCACGTTCCCTGGCCCTTGCCGCCGCCATCATCGGTGAGTCTGGCACCGCTGCCTCTGGCCCCCTGTCGTCTCCGGTCATCGTGCCGAGTTCCGCTGCTGCGGCTGTGGCTGTGCGCCGCTTGGTAGCGTTGACAATCCGCTGCGCCTCTCGGCCCAGCGCGCGGTAGTCCCGTAGGGCCAACAGTGGCGAACTGGCCAGGTCGCTCTCGCTGCTGCCGGTAGAGTCCTGAGGAAGAGGTGGGTGAAAATGAAATGATCGTCATCAGAGTTTTTCAACCTCAACAACTTCTCCATCAGGCTCGCGGGCATGTCGTTTTGCCCCTCCATCAGTGCCAGGAGCCTCTCTGCTTGCTCCTCCGCCGAGGGGGTGAATTGCTGGATGAGTGCAGCCTTCAACGTGCCGTATTTGTTGCTATCCGGTGGGTGATTGATCAGGCTCTCCACATGCTGGGCCGTGTTGTTGTCCAGCTTTGCGACTACGTGGTAGAATTTCGTGGTATCTACCGATATCCCCCGGAGGTTGAACTGCGCCTCAACAGCGTTGAACCAGGAGCGCGGATTGTTCTGCCAGAAGTCCGGTAGCTGGACTGTAGTGGCATTCGCTTGGCTGGGGGCTCCTGACGCGGCTGGCCCGGGGGAATTCTCCTCTTGCATGATACATCTCGGGTCACCTCTGTGTGGTGATGTGAAAATGACGAGGCAGAGTTCTCTCTCAAAGTCAGCTTTATTTCACAACACCATCATCTCAAAGCAGAGAAAGAGAATGACACAGTAAACTCTCGTCCTTAAATATCAGGAACTTCACACTTCACTGATCACATGTCACACAGACCACCTTGCATTATAAAGACAGTCACAATGCATTTCTCTCCATGATATCACTTCCACTGTCTCCAATGCATCCCTTCCTTAATCCTTTAATTGACCCCCCCCCCCCCCCCAGTCTCAGGCTTTGCATACCAAAGCTAATATTCCTGCAGCTTCCTGCCTTTGTTCTGACCTAAAATGTGAGTCACAAAACAGGTCCCATGTGTGTGTCCACCACAATGATACCATTCTTCGGTACTGCACAAAGAGTTGAAGCAGTTAAAATGAATATACTTGCACATCTTCTATACCTTTTCCAAACAATACCCATAGAACCTCCCAAAAACCATGGCAAGAACTAGATAGAAGGATCTCAAGATTCATATGGCATGGCAAGAGCCCAAGAATCAGGTATAGAACCCTACAGCTAAACAAAGACAAAGGTGGGCTCGCACTGCCAAATATCAGGGACTATTTTAAAGCCGCACAAATTAAAACTTCAGTAGAGATATGCAACCCATTCTACACTGCACAATGGAAGGAGATAGAATGCTAAATAACAAGTGACATTCCCCTACGGGCGATAATAGGGAATAATGCCTTACCTAAACATTTGAATAACACTAACCTGTGGATAGAGATCCCGCTAAAAATTTGGTTTAAGATAGTCAGAGAGAATCAAACTAAAGAACTCTATCGATTATTGCAATGGATTTCCTATGATCAGGATTTTACTCCTAATAAAACAGACACTAGATTTAAAAAGTGGAAAGAGAACGGACTGATAAAATATTACGATTTTTTTAAAGGGCAAACTTTAAAAAGTTTTGAAGATTTGAAAAAACAAGGTCTAATAAATCAAGACCTTTACAGGTTCTTTCAGCTTAGACACCACATAAACAAAATACTTAAAAAAGGAGGATTTGGAAAGGGCCCAGTCAGGTGTTCTGAAGGTTTTCTTAATGGAATATAAAGGGATCCCAGGGATCAGATACATCTCTAAAATATACCGTGGTCTTCAAGATTTAAAAGGACATAACATCATATATAAAAGAGAAATGGGAAAAAGAGGGGAATTTCACTTTACAACTGGAAATATGAGAAAAACTAAATAAACAATAGTGGAAAAGTACCTCATCCCTGCTGTGGAGAGAATTTGGATGGAAAAATTTGGAAAGATTTTTCAGAACACCTGCACAAAACAAATTTACTCATAAAAGGGTTGAATTGCTGGCGCTTGTGTGGTGAAAAGACTGCAAATCATTTTTATGTGTTTTGGTCATGCCCAGTTATCCACCAATATTGGACTAATGTACAGACAATATTGGGGGAAATATTCAAAGTAACAGTTCCCTTTTCTTTTGTAACTTTGTATTTGGGTTTAATACCGGAATCAGAGGAGAAAAATACTTATTCAATGTTTTAATATTGGCAAGTAAAAAAGCACTAACAAAAAAATGGATGTGGAGAGACTCCCCTGCACCTAAAGATTGGATTAACGTGATTCAAGACATTTATTTGATGGAAAAGTTGACATTCGCACTGAGACAGGACATGGATGGGTTCTTGAACTTTTGGCAACCCTGGAACGCATATGCGTCTTCCATCAATCTAATCTTTGACAAACACCATTTCAATAATGGCTCCTCTCTTTGTTCCAATGCTACTCAGATGTTCCTTTATTTTTCTTGTCTTTTTTTTTAACTTTTCTTTTCTTTCACTTAAAAAAAGGTGTTGTAATAATTTTTTTCTCAATCTTGTCAAAAAACAAAAAAAAGGGAATATGTGATGAAAATGTAAACAATGCAATGCTGGAATGACATGTATACCCTTTACAAAAACTTAAATAAAAAAATTATATAGAGACAGTATGATAAATGAAAGAATAAATAAATACAGCGAGATACATATGTAGATACAATAAAATAGAAAAATTACATAAGATGCTTCAGATGCACATGTGCTAAAAACCCTAAAATTTTCTTTGGTGGTGCCTTATTAAAAATATTCTTCAGTTACTTTTGAGTATAAAAACGTTGTCTTGCTGTCATGAGAGCAGGACAGTCAAGTAAAATGTGCTTTATTGATAAAAAAAAAACCTCCGCAAAACTGACAAGATGGTGGGGCTTCACCTTTTAATAAAAAGCTGTACGTAAGCCTTGAGCGGCCAATACGGCATCTAGTGTACACCACCTCATCCTGTCGGTTTTCAAAGTGATGCAAATGTCTGTGGCTTATGGCAGGTTTAATATCATGCAGTTTATATGCAGTGCATGTGTCCCATTCGGTCTGCCATTTCCTTAAAATATAGGAGGTTATTAGAGGCCTGAGGTCTGAGGCTGGGATCTGGCATTAAGTGACTTCTTGGGTAAGGGCTCTCTTGGCAGCATTGTCTGCCTGCTCATTCATTACCTGAAAGGCCAACATGGCTGGGGATCCAACAGAAGATGATATTAACATTAAGTTTCTGTAAAAAATCCGGACAATAATGGGGTGATCAGTCTTTAAAAACCCAAGTGCCTGAAGACAGGATCTGGAGTCAGTAAAAATTAAGGAGCTCTGTTGTTTGGTTCTCTCAATGTGTTCCAATGCTAGAAGCAAAGCACGAACCTCTGCTGCAAAAATTGAACATTGTTTGGGAATCTACAAACCATACTGATTGTGCCCGGTGACAATTGCAGCAGAGACTGAGCCATCTACTTTGGAACCATCTGAGTATATGGAAATATGGTGAGGAAAACAACATTTTATGTCCACGATCTGCTGCTGGTACATATTTGGGTGAGTGTCTTTCTTTTTGTTTTGGCTCAGATCCAGAATGATATTGAGTTTCCTTAAACTCCATGGTGGAATGGGACAAAGCTGCGTCTGTGTTACATTGCTTATATCAGGGTTTAATTTTACCAGGTGAGGTTCTATACGGAGTCCAAAAGGAGTGATGCTCTTAGGTCTGACCTTATACATCTGCAAAAATCAAGGGTGAAAAACTGCAGAGTAGGCTGGATTTCTATGGTCTGATTTAAGTTTAACCACATACTGGAGAGCCAATTTCAGGCACCTAATTTGAAGTGAAGGCTTGTTTGCTTCAACATACAAACTTTTAACAGGAGAGGTTCTGAAAGCCCCCAAGGCAAGCCTTAGCCCCTGGTGATGGACGGTTCCTAGCGCCCTGATGTATGTTTTCCTTGCTGATCCATAAACTATGCTCCCATACTCTAGCCGAGATCTTACAAGTGCTATAGAGATACAGCAGCACAGTAGAGTCTGCACCCCATTTAGTTTTAGCCAAAACTTTAATAATATCTTTAAAACATCTGATTCATAGAAATTTTATATGTGGAATAAAAGACAGCTTATTATCAAAAATAAGTCCAAGGAATATGGTTTCTTTTACCACCTTGACAGCTTCTCCATCCATGAAAAGCTCAGAGTCGAGGTGAAGAGACCGCAGCAGGCAAAAGTGCATGCACACAGTTTTTGATTTTGAAAATTTGAAACCATTACTGACTGACCACCTATTAATCTTGTTTATGCACAGCTGTAGTTGCTTTTCAATTGTGCTCATGTCTTTCCCCCTGTAGCAAATACAGAGGTCATCTACATAAAGACTACAAAAGGTATTTGGTCTAAGAGCACCAACTACACTATTAATCTTAATGCTGAAAAGAGTAACCGAGAGGATACTTCCCTGGGGGACTCCTTGTTCTTGCACATAGGGTTCTGAAAGGGTATCTCCTACTCGGACTCTGAAGTGTCTATTGGACAAAAAGTTTGAAATGAAAAAAGGCAAATGTCCCCTAAAACCCATGCCATGCAGGTCTCTTAAAATATCATATTTCCATGTTGTGCCATATGCTTTTTGTAAATCAAAAAATACAGCAACTACATGTTCTTTTCTAATAAAACCATCATGTATATAGGCCTCTAATCTGATAAGGTGGTCTAAAGTGCTTTTACCACGTCTGAAGCCACACTGGTAATCAGTTAAAAGGCCTTCAGACTCAAGCACCCACACAAGGCGATTGTTTACCATTCTTTCCATGGTTTTACAGAAGCAACTTGTCAGAGCTATTGGATGGTAGTTGTTGGTATCAGTATGATCTTTCCCGGGTTTTGGAACGGGTATAACTACTGCTTCTTTCCAGCTTTCAGGAATACTGCCTGACTTCCAGATATTGTTGAAAACCGTCAAGAGAATGGATAGTGCACTGGGGGGTAAGTGTTTTAAAAACTGATAATGAATTTTATCTGGCCCCACAGCAGTGTCATGAGAGTTCCTTATTGAGAACAAAAGTTCTTCCATAGTGAAATCTTGGTTGTATGGTTCTGAGTTATCTGAAGAAAAGTTGATTTCTTTTTGTTCTTCTTGTGCTTCTATGATTTGGAACGCAGGATGATAGTTTCCAATAGACAAATTTTTCTCAAACAATTTTGCTAAATAATTAGCTATTTCATATTTTGTCGTCAGCAGATTGCCCTGGTGATTAATATGTTGTATTTGAAGTCCATTCTCCTTACCCTTCATCTTTCTGATTAAATCCCAGATCTTTTTGGTAGATGTGCTGGATGTGAGGCTTGATACAAATTCCCTCCAGCTGTGTCTCTTTGCTTCATTGATGATCCTGCGTGCTTTAGCTTGACAAATTTTCAATCTGGTCAGGTTTTCTGTTGTTGGATGTTTATTGAACACCCTCTCAGCTTTTTTCCTTGCCTCAATGGCCTTTTTTGCAGTCATCATTGAACCATGGGTTGGACCTACAGAATGGCTTTGCTGATGTTTTTGGGACAGTCTTATCTGCAATTGTAATTAAGGTTTGAGCAAAGCTCTGAACAGAGTGACAGTGTGGTTGAGGTTTTTGGCTGAATTTCTCTTTGCACAGAGAAACAAAGGAGGACCAGTTTGCTTTTTTGAGTTGCCATCGCAGGGTTTTTCATTGCACATCCACTTCTGTAGATGCCAATGGAGTTTTTGCATAGGGCCATTAAAGTCACGTGACTCGCGGGGGGTAAACAAACACGCCGTAGGTGCCGCCATCTTGGATGGCAAGAGCAGCAGGTGCACTGTGACAACCCAGGCGTAACTTGTACTGTATAGCGATCAGAATGAGTGAGGAGAACACACAGTCACAGTCTGACATAATAACATCCCTATCATCCTCTTCAACAACTGACACTGTGGCCTCTGACACTGTGTCTGCGATGTCTGTGTCAGATTCAGTGGAGTCATTGTCAGCAGTCATAACAGCAGACAAGTCCAGTAGTCCTGTTGCAGCTTCTTTCCGGCTTTCCTGCTCCCTTCTGCCTCTCATTGCTCATGATAGGGTTGCCACATCTTTTTTTTTTTTTTTTTTTAAAGTTCAGGACCAAAATCCTTAGTCGTTTAGCACACTGCAGAGCAAAATTTAAATGTGGATTAATTACGCAGCGCCCGACATGGACGGGATCACGATCAGAGGATGGAAGAGGAGTTTTGAATCATGGACGTTTCCCTGTAGTAGTCTGTTTCCTTTTCCAGCCCAGGACAGCAGCAGCACGTCTGGACAACACCGATCAGACAACAACAACCAAAAAAAAAGGTCGATTGTTTTCACATTTGTTTTTAATCTTGCTCCTGTGCGCTCCTCTGGTGTGCCAAAATGCCTCAGTTGAACGGAGGTGGCGGGGATGATTTGGGGGCAAACGATGAGATCAGGGGTGTCCAACCATGTGCCATGGAGAGCCAAGACCCTGCAGGTTTTACCTCCAACCAGTGTCTTCAACAGCAGATTTCTGTGAACTTCTTCCCACTGATTGCTGATAAGTGAAAACACCTGCTGAAGAGACTGGGTAGAAGAGAAAACCTGCAGGGTCTTGGCTCTCCATGGCACATGGTTGGACACCCCTGGATGAGATGATATCTTTCAAAGACGAAGGGGAGCAGGAGGAAAAGATATCGGAAAACGTGTCAGCGGAAAGGGATCTGGATGATGTGAAGTCCTCATTGGTGAACGAGTCGGAAAACAACAGCAGCTCGTCGGACTCCTAGGTGAGTGAAGCGCGCTGCATGTTTTTTTTTTTTAAAGGCTCTCCACGGCGCGCCGCGTTAAAACGTACCTGATTTTATGCACATTTACAATAGTTTTCCCCCCTTTCATGTGTGCATTGTCCTTTGTAGCAAGCAGAGAGGCGCCCCCAAACAAGACCCGTCTCAGAAAGTTATGAGAAAGCGAGAGATTACGTCAGTGAAGGTAATTATTCAAAAATCTAACTTTTTTTTTTTTTTTTGCATTTCACACCGGCCATTTAATTCCCCGCTTATCCCCTTATCATTAATGACAACTTTCCCCTCATCCTTGCAGCATTGACACATGTACACGTGAGCTATGTTGTTTGTTTCACCCTGCTGCTGTTGTTTCTTGCCATCCAATATGGCAGCACACTCTGGCTGGGCCAGTGCTGCACGCCCCCTTACGTCATACGCAAAAACTCCATACTATTGGAAAGTGGTCACTTCCACAAAGATCATCCAAGACCCGCCACGATAATTCCAACACTAGCTCAGGATCACATATAGATAGGTCAACTGCAGTATAGGTTCCATGTCATGGGTGGAGGTATGTGTGAGACCCATCATTCCAAAGATACAGATCATTTTTAGCAATAAAATGCCCCAGTATCTTTCCTTTTGCATTTGAGCAAATTCGTCCCCACAGAGGATTATGACCATTAAAATTACCCATAAGAATGTATGGGGATGGCAACTGATTATGAAGGTGATCAAGATTTTCTGGTGTCATAATCATATCTGGTGGTATATAGACAGAGCATAAGGTTATTGCTTTATGCAAAGTTAGACAAACTTTCACTGCTTGTAAGTTGGAGACTAAAGCCAAGTGGCTGTGAATTAGGTTATTCCTTACTAAAATTGTTGAACCACCAGATGGACAATGCACATTTGGACCATATGTATTATACATAGTATAATGTTTCAGAGACATGGGATTGGTTGATGATAGGAGAGTTTCTTGAAGGCAAAAAGCAAGGGGATTAAAACTACCAGCTAAACGCTGCACTTCAGAGAAATTGGCCTTAAAGCCACAACAGTTCCACTGGATAATGTGGCTACCCACCATCAGGTAGGTAAAACAAAAGCACGCTCCTTATGCTTGCTTTGGGGGGAGGGGCTGTGACTACGGCAAGTCGTGACTTTAGACATTTTTGCATCTTCTGGATTCCCATTCTTTTGCTATTTATTTTCTTGGCTTCATTTTAACTGAGTCAAGGAGCTGGATTTTTTCTTTTCTTTTGATAATTGGTTTGGCTCTGTGGGCTTGCTTAGACTTTAACTTAAAGGTTGACTTATTGTAGTCTGGCTTTGAGTGCTTGTTTTACTTTTAACTGGGATTCCAGAATTTTTAATTCTACTAAATAATGAGGGCTTATCTTTAGTTAACCAGGTCAGATCTGTCTGGCACTCAGCAGGCTGCATCTTAGGTTTCACAAGAGAGGAGAAAGTCTGCTGGAATTTGTACTTTGGGAAACCTACCAGTTTATGTGCCTCAGGGTAGCTAATTTTCTTAGTACATTTGACAGTTTGAATTTCTTTTTCCTTGATCCAACAAGGACATTCCTTCGATGATGCTGCATGATTGCCTAAACAGTTACTACATTTGGGAGGTGATGTGCAGGCCAACTCATGCCTTTCCTCTCCACATTTGCAGCAGACTGGTTTATTCCTACATCCCGCAGAGCCATGGCCAAACTTTTGGCAGTTAAAAAATTTCAACGGGTTTGGAATAAAGGTATCAGCAGTTACACTCAAATATCCTATTTGGATTCTTTCTGGGAGTTGATGCCAGTTGAACGTCAGAATGTAAGTGCCAGTTTTTACTGTTCGGTCATCTTTTTTAATGGTTATCCTCTTCACCTGTGTTACTCCTTGCTGTTGCAGTTCTGAGGCTATTTCATCCTCTTCCATATCGTGGAGTTCTCGAGTATGAATTACTCCTTTGCAGCTGTTTAGAGAAGGGTGAGGAAAAGCCTTCATTGGAACACCAGCCAGCACATTACACCGCAACAAATTTTCAGAATGGGATTTCTTTAAGCATTCCACAAAAATCTGGCCAGACTTCAGTTTTTTAACATCCTTAACTGACCCTGCAATACCTGAAATTCCTTTTTGTACAGCAAAAGGGAACAGCTTAGAAAGAGGCATATCTGATGAAAGTGACTCTAAAACAATAAGCCTCGGCCAATTATCACCATTTGAAAGAGCCATCCTGCTAATTCCTGGGTCATCCACATCGTTTTCCAACATTCGTTTTTTAGGGGTTTGTTTAGTAGCCATATTTGATAGAGTGTGATTCATCATCCCTGCTCCCCACCCTCCTTGGAGCCCTACAAGGGGATGCACAGAGCCACGGACCTCTTGCAGGTTATGCACCAGGGATACAGGGATGGTTTACTCAAGCAACAAAGCACAAAAGTGCAAATTACTCACTTGACCCTCCGTCATAGGCTTCTGGGATTAGGAGATGTTATACTGCCAAAAGACATCCCAGAGTAGACCTTGACAAGCCGATTGGACCGGGCCCTTCCAACCTCCCGTCTAAGTGAAGTAGGAGCCAAAGCACTGTGTTGGACTTGTGAAAGCTGCAGTAAGACACATTCCTCAAGAACCAGGATCTCTTCCTCCACTGACACGGGTCACAACTAACGGCAAACAAGTTGCCCCATTTGTTACCTCATATGATCAGCAAGGGGGTGCTCGAAACCACTTTAACCCTTGGTCCCCTTAGGGGATTATGACGTACAAAGTTATTGGAGATTTTTACCGTAACCCTGGTAAGGGAGGCTAACAGGTACAAGTCCTTGCCCAAGGGACACCTGGGAGTATCAACAAGGGTTAAAAGGAACTCCGATTATATCGGCATGTTAGCTCTATATGCTTTATTTTTATGTTAGTAACATAACTATAATATATTTTTTTTGAAAATAATTCCCAGTTTTATATATTTTTAAAAAACTTTATTACGACATAAATCACCATTTTTGTTTACATTGCAATGCATTCTGGGTAGTGACGTAGAATGGTTGCAGCCGTTTTTTCTGTCTTATACAAACCAAGAAGCGAAGCTACCAACTACTGCCATTTGTCAGTGAAAATGCCACATTGTGCGGCTTTTGGATGTAATTTCCAATCAAAGGGAAATAAAGAGAGCGGAGTAAGCCTCCATAGCTTTACTAAAGAGGGAAAGTTGAGGAAAAAGTGGGGAAGCAGCGGCTTAGGAGGTAGAGCAGGTCGTCTAATAACCCGATGGTTGGCGGTTGGCACCACGCTCTCCCCAGATATCCTGCCGTTGTGTCCCTGGGCAAGACACTTCACCCGCATTCCCTCCAGTGCCCGTAACACTGGGTATGAATGTGTAAAAATGTTTAAATGCTCGGTGGTGACCGGAGAGGCCGTTGGCGCGGATTGACAGCCACATTTCCATCACTCTGAGTGTCTGTGATCACGCGCTATAGCGCACGCTTGATAAAGCTGACATGTATATTAATCACGCTGTGATAAAGCACGATATCGCTCAAAGCACGTGCATGAGACATGTCTGTGATCACGCGCTATAGCGCACGCCTGATAAAGCTGACATATGTATTAATCACGCTATGACAAAGCACGAAATCACTCAAAGCGCACGAGTGTGTGCTTTGCGCACGCTCAAGAGAATCACGGTTCGAATTTTGTCACCAGTTCGAATTTTTATCAAGCCCACACTTGATAAAGCTGATATATATATATATATATTTATCACACTATGATAAAGCTCTATATCGCTCAAATGAGCGATATAGCGTGCACTCGGGTGTCTCTCCGCTCCGCGAGTGTCTCTCCGCTTTGAGTGTCTCAAGCGTGCGCTTGAGGAAGCATTATTTTAAGGTGAAACTTATATATTGTTGGTTTACTTACAATAGAATGCTCAAACACAAAAAAAATTTCTACAAGCATGATGGGCACTGAACTGATAAACATGGACTCTCAGCAACATAAAGCAATTTCTCTGTTGCTTTCTCAGACTGCGGGTTGAACGTCCATAAGCAGTGCTCCAAAGTCGTTCCAAATGACTGCCAGCCAGATCTTCGACATGTCAAGCCAAGCGTGCGCTTTGAGCGATATGGTGCTTTATCACAACGTGATTAATACATATGTTGTGGCGACCCCCACAGCCTATGGGGCAAGCAGAGCGCACAGCTGGAGCTATTAGCAGAACAGTGAGATGTACGGACTGATATCAATAGGCAGCCTCTCTTTGTCTAATCCCGGCGCCAGTAATCCTGCTATTGATATGTGTGACTCTAATGCAAATGTCCATGCTTTACTGCTGTGCATGTATTGTCTGTAGCTGGGTATATAAGTCAACTGCATATCGCTTGCTCTCTCTTTTTTTTTGACCACTCGCATTACTTGTTGCAGAGGGATCGCTCCAGCGCGCTCCCACAGCGCTGGGGTGAACCCTCGTGATGGAGGATGAATAAAACACCCTTTTAAACTTCAGTTCGCCGTGTCCACTTGCACTTATTTCGTGCCTCCACAATGTCAGCTTTATCAGGCGTGCGCTATAGCACGTGATCACAGACATGTCTCATGCGCGCACTTTGAGCGAAATCGTGCTTTATCACAGCGTAATTAATATATATGTCAGCTTTATCAAGTGTGCGCTATAGCACGTGATCACAGACACAGAGTGATGGAAATGTGGCTGCCAATCCGCGCCAACGGCCTCTCCGGCCACCACCGAGCATTTAAACATTTTTACACATTCATACCCAGTGTTATGGGCACTGGAGGGAATGCGAGTGAAGTGTCTTGCCCAGGGACACAACGGCAGGACATCTGGGGAGAGCATGATGCGAACCGCCAACCATCGGGTTATTAGACGACCTGCTCTACCTCCTGAGCTGCTGCCGCCCCCACTTTTTCCTCAACTTTCCCTCTTTAGGAAAGCTATGGAGGCTTACCCCGCTCTCTTTATTTCCCTTTGATTGGAAACTACATCCAAAAGCTGCACAATGTGGCATTTTCACTGACAAATGGCAGTAGTTAGTAGCTTCGCTTCTTGGCTTGTATAAGACAGAAAAAACAGCTGCAACCATTCTACGTCACTACCCAGAATGCATTGCGACGTAAACAAAAATGGCCATTTACATCGTAATAAAGTTTTTTAAAAATATATAAAACTGGGAATTATTTTCAAAAAAATTATATTATAGTTATGTTACTAACATAAAAATAAAGCATATAGAGCTAGCATGCCAATAAAATCGGAGTTCCTTTTAAGAGGCGCTCCATTATCCCCCTAGTCCAACAGACCCCCTCGCCCGGATGCAGTTTAGCGTCATACCCAGGGCAGATTAGGCTGAGCAAGATTGTAAATAATGACGAAGGTTTTTGTTTTATCATACCAAGCTGTTCTGTTCAGAATGCCCAAAGTTAGGATGACTTAGGATGACCAGGTCACGTAAAGATCATAGCAGAATGTTCAGTGCTGTCCATAGATTAGAAGCAGTCTCGGGGAAAGATGGCTCTCGCCGTCTTTAGGTTTAGATAAGGTCAGGGACGCCTGCCCAGGGTATAAGAAGCAACATCCTTGAACACGTTAGGGAGTTGGTGTGAGCAAGCTCTGAGACACATTATGCTGTGACCGACTGCCTCCTTTTTCTGATCAGAAAGAGAATAAATGGCTCAGAACTTGGAAACCGCCTACTGATTATTGATTCAGTTTCAATCAATTCATTTTTGATCTAGCATCTCCAAAGAAGAGAAAAACAACTAACTTTATATCCTTGAGGCAGCTGGTAGAAAACCAGTGAAGCCAGTGTTCGTGTTGGAACAAGCAAGCTAGCTGATAAAGTTAACCTTTGCGCCAAAGGCTTTTCAAGAACGATGCTGAGATCCAGACTTCACCGACATTCAAGAGTGTCACTCGCTTGGGAAGTCTTAATTCTTCTGAACAACTGAAGAAAATGAACGAGTAGTAACCGAGGTTTGCTGTTCTGATGCCAAAATGTTAGAACACCAGCTAATCAGTCTGTGGCTTTGAGGATTACAAGTAACTGGGAGTCTACAAATAAACAGCTTATTGTTAACAATGAGGGATAACAATTAGATACCAAGACAACGATGTCTAACTTCATCTGAAAGCACCTGGACAGGTGAGTGTGCTGAATGAAGCCAGCCTTTAGATCAGGGGTGTCAAACTCATTCCATGGAGGGCCAAGACCCTGCAGGTTTTACTTCCACCCAGTCTCTTCAGCAGGTGTTTTCACTGATCAGCAATCAGTGGGAAGAAATTCAGAGAAAACACCTGTTGAAGCCACTGGGTGGAGGTAAAACCTGAAGGGTCTTGGCCCTCCATGGAATGAGTTTGACACCTGTGCTTTAGATTTAAGATTCCTTTGTTGGTCCCACAATGGGTAAATTACAGGGCATCCACATGAGTGGATTAGGCAAATTAGGTCACGTGTTTAAAAAAAAAAAAAAAAACTCAGTTCAAAAACAGAGAAAAACAAACAGGAGAAATTAAGTTGAGGGCTCTGAATAATTTATGGGCTGATGTGAATAAACATGGATGATAAGTGTTATGAAGATGAATACAGTATATTTAGCTTTGTACATGTCTGGATAGGTCATGCTAGCCCACTTCTCTGTCACCACGGGTTGAGATGCCGTCTCGGCACTCAGCCCATGTTTTCCCTCATCCCTGCTTCCCATTGAGCAGCGTCTCAGCTGGCCCCCAGCTGGCAGCATTATGGACGGCTGGGGCCAATTAAGGCCCTTTTCCACTAGCCTCACTTGGCCCTACACCGCACCACTCAGCCCGCTTTAGGCGCTTTTCTACTAGCCCCAGCACCGGTTAAGCAGGTACTTTTTTCGTACCTGATCCAGGGCAGGGTCTAACCGGGCCGAGTAGGGCTGAGTATGGCTGTGATATGACTTTAAGAGACTGGTCGCCGCTGATTGGTCAGGTTGTAACGTCATGAAAGCGACTTTTTCTGCTGAATTTACTCCACGACCGCCATTTGTAATTGTTCAGCAGTGAACACAGTGCGCCCCTTTAATACAGTATATTATATTAATATACTGTATAATATACTTGTATAATAATATACTCCTAATATTATATATTAGGAGGTGCGCAATTTTCTTTCTATATTAGGCAACGATCGCATCCAGCGCGAGTTGGACGGATCTACTTGAAATGCAGGTGTCCGAGCAGATGGCTTCTCAAGGGCACATCCGTACTGCCAAACAGTGTCGGGAGAAGCTGAAAAAGCTGAAAAGCGATTACCGAGCAGTGAAGGACCACAATGCTCCAAGTTCAGCGGATGGAAGGAGTGGAAGTGGTTCGCTGAGAGACATTGGGCTCGACACGTCACTGTCACGGCCACCGTCACGGTCACGGCCCTTGGAAACCGTGGATGGTGAGTGTTTATTTGATATTGCGCATCTGTTCGCCACTTGATCCTTTCTGTGCCAAGCTCACTGTTTTTAAGAAATAGGAAGGTTGTTAGATTGTGAGTAATGGTTGTTACTGAGGCTTTCCTATTGTTTTGCAGCCAACTGCAGATTCACGCTTGCTTTGTGTTAAGTATTAGCGCGAACAAAACGCTGAATTACGCTTATTGTATTACAGTTAAAAACTTGAGAGTGCTGTGTACATGCTGCACTTTGGTGTTAAGTTTTAAATTGCGTGCATTTTCTTTCTAGAATCGCATTTCATATCACAGGGGTCCACCTCAGTGGAGATGACTGACACAGCGGACTCTCCTGGCGCTGCGTCTGCGTGTGCGTCTGGCTGAGCACCAGCTGGATCGGCTCCACATCACCAGCTCCATCTGGATCACGTTCAAGTGGCGGTAAGGCACAATAACCACGATTTTTTTTTTTGGTTGAAACAGGTCCAGCAGCGAAAACCAGGGTCGAAAATCCATCCATCCATCCATCTTCTACCGCTTAATCCTTTACAGGTCGTGGGGGGGCTGGAGCCTAACAAGTTATGTACCAAATTGATTAATGCAATTTCCTGTAGCTGCATATTAATTGATTGAAAATGTCTTTTTAAATGTACAAAAAGGTTATTCTTTGGTCTTCACTTATCGGTGTTCCACAACCATTTTTAGGTGTGGTGACTGAAGTGCTGTTGTAACTCCTGTTTTAGAAAAACAAATAAAGCTCATGAACTGCCATTGAAATCAACATGCTTCATTGAAATGCTTCGCGTCAGCTGACTGTATTAACCCATTCAGATTTCTGCGGCCACACTACAAGCAACTATTTTAAACATTACCCATCCATCCATCCATATTCTTAATCTTAATCCTTTTTAGTTTTGCAGGGGGGCTGCAGCCGAAGACAGCACCCTGCGTGTTGCAAAATCTGCTCTACTGAGGGGCAGCAACATGACAGTTCAGCTTATATTCAGCAATGAAGCATAATATAATAGTGACATTCCACCACAGACTTTCACCTGTGTAATTCCATAATATATGTAGTGATCCAGCTTTAACGACCATGAACTTTCTGTCTTTCCATCTAGGCAAGACGAAAACAGACAACTCCCATCGCTGACCTTACATCAGCGATGGTCAACATGCATGACGAAGAGATGCGGCTCTTGGAACGGCAACATGACCAGCGGCAAGAATCAGGAGTACATGCAGCATTTGCGACAGGTGGCTGCAGATGTGCAGGCAGATGCGCATGAAGCCCTGGAACAGGACGCTGCGTTACAAAGGGAAGAGCTTGCAGAGATGTCATCGCCCAGTCTGTTTTTTTGTTTGTAAATTTTGCTTCTGGAATAAAATTGTATTGTTTGCATCAAAAGTCTGGTTTATCTGTTATGACACCGTATGAGAAAAGCCAGTAATTACATACACATTCCATTCTCTGTTCACTCCACATGCTGCTGTTCATCAGGTCAGGTGTATAGCCTTCTAATGGTAATTTAATTTTTAACAACACAACGAAACGTAATGTCTTGGTAGGTTTTTTTTTATTTTAAACAAATTTGCAATGCTGAATCCATTTCTCTTGAACGGGTACATTTTTTAGGTTATAAGCAGTTGTACAGGTGTGCTTGAACCTGTAGACACTGATAAAGGTAAGTACGTGCAAGTTGAATGTTGCATCGCCAGTCAAAATTTAATAAATTAAGAAGGAATCTAGCAAAAATTTGGCACTAATAACAGTAGACAGATTGGACAAGGATACACAACTGTGTTTTTGTTGCACACAACTGTTGTTACCAACAAGTGCAAAATTTATATTTCCTTTTCCCAAAAATTAAAAATCAATTTGTAAGTAAAAGTAGGAGACCTTTACATGGGAAAATATGACATGTATCAGCACATGATTTATAGTTCAATTTGCATTTCCACCTAAGCAAAAGTGGCTTGTCGAGCTGGATTTTTGTGAAGATGGCCTGTGCGGTGTTTCTGCATGTAATTACATATCTGTCAAGTGATACGGTTTTGCCGTATTTTAATACAGGGAAAATGCAATTTTAGCAAATACAGGCGTATTGCCATTTCTGTACGCTAAAGAGAAAAATATACGGGAAAAAAAAATTGAGAGTGTGGGGAGGAACACGTGTGTGACCCCCACAGCGTACGGGGCTGTCAGAGCGCTCAGCGTGAGCAATTGTCACAACAGAAGTGTGGACTCATCATTAGGCTGATGGCTTCGCACCTTCTTAACAGATAAGCGTTATGAACAAGAGGACAGGTAGATGGACCATGCACAACATTTTATTTACAAAAAACATTTTTGAAATATGTATGCACATAAATGTGGACAAAATAGACAAGTATTGTATCACATGTTATATTGTAACGTGCAGCTTGACATGGCGACGTCCCACCGGGAGGTTTGAACTCATGCCTCTCGTTCCGGAGTCCCGCACTCTACCTGTGTCGCCAATAGGGTCAACCCACTTGTCAAGCCAAGTAGGGTGCTTATATTGAGTTCGCTACAATATCACCACCCTGCTCCTCTGCTCTCTGTGCCGCTGCCACCACTGGTTCATCTACTGCATCATCCAATGTAGTGTCAAACGTCTCTCCATGACTCTCACACAGATTGTGCAGAGCACAACAAGTCAGCACCATAGATTTAACCAGTTTCATGTCACAGTCATTCCTCCTTCCTTCTCTCCTCGTCATCAGCCATGTTTGTTGTGGAGGATTCAGTCGCGTGTGTTTCACGTCACGAGGGTGTGGCGCCGCCTGCTGTTCAACAAATCCCACCCACAGCAGGTGTGCCAGCAGGTGCGCCAGCAGTAGTTGAAAAGCAACTGAGGCTGAACCGAACCGAAGTGAGTAGAGCCGGGTTTTCAAACCGGGGCTGAGTGGGGCTAGTGGAAAAGCGCCTTTAGTCTTCATCAGCTGGGGCGCTGCCAATGAGGATAAATAGGAGCAGCCTCGATGACTCGGGGCTGCGACATAAACACATTGCTAAGCTGAAGCCCCTTCGTCTGGTGTCAGCTTATACTCCTCTTGCAGCATTCCTGTGTTTGTATCCCGCTGTGAGTATGTACGTCTTGTTACCCCCACGTCCGGTACGAGCTGCTTACCTCTGCGCTGTGCAACCTGTGAGTGTACCTCTGCATGAGTTTCTGTGCTCTCCTCATCCCTTATCCCTTACCCAAAATAAACCATCACGACTCACTGGCTTGTCCCTGGCTCTGATTGCCCGGCTCCCTAGAGCCGGATATGACAGTATGTCGCAGCCAGAAGAGTTGCCGGCGGCCGTGAGTCGCTGTGGAAATGTACCTTTCTGTCCGAGTGTCAGCGCTGCTAGCATGCCGTTTCCCAGGAGTCACTTCCGGCGCTAGGGCGACGAGCTAAGGTGCATCTCGGAGGCTGTCGACGGGACATTCTTCACCCTGCACGACGCCTCCAACGCGAGACGCTGGCATCCGGGCCGTGCTGAGGAACTCCTGGACTGTCACCCTCACTCTCTGTACCATCTGGAGGACAGTGCCAGGATAGACGCTGCAGGTACACAGCGAGAGAAGCTCCACGGGGTGGATGGAAATCCCGGCAGGGAGTCGAAGTGGGCGACGTCTTTCCCCGCTTCGGAGTCCCGTTCCTGCCGCTATTCCAGTCCAGCAGTTCGCGCCAACCAGAGGACTTCCCCCGACCTGCGCCACGTCACTCGGGATTCCCTGCAAGGAGCCGCAGCTGACAGCAGTTATGTCTGGGGTCGAGTGGCTGTCGCGAGCTCCACTGTGTTTCCTGTCACCACCTTCAGGCATGTGGCAGTGGCAGGGAGATTGATGGAGAGGACTTCAGGGCTACGAAGCTTTCCCGTGCTCGGCGCCTTCCTCGCCTCGATCTCCAATCTGGAGCGGCGAATCCTGGGTTTCCCCCTCGCTTCGTCCCCTGGGAGTAGTCGTCATCACATCGCCGAGTCACCTCTGCACGAACCTCGTCCGGATCCAGTTCTGGGCTATCGTCAGGACCGTTCCTCCCACGCAGCTGTCATCCCTTCGCCTCGTCAGTGTGGAGATTCTACAGCCTCGTCCCCTGAGCCTCGTTCCCCCGCTGTCATTCCTGGACATTCGGGCTGGCTCACCCCGGCTGTTTCCCCCTCCTCCTCGACGCGCTTCCTGACTGCTGTGTGTGCCTGGAATCCCGGTCTGGTGAGCTCTCTGCTGGAGACAACGCGAGCGATCCTCAGACGAACTCCCGGGGGGTCCTCCGTTATCGCCGGACGGGGAGAGGAAGAAGCAGAATCCACTACAGCAGGCGATACTCAACCTCCAGGGGGCAGGCAAGTCATTGTTTTTTCACACCTGCTTAATGATTTGCTCTGTCACATCCCTGGAGGAGAAGTTCAGGGTTCGCAGCTCCCTGAACTCTCCCCACCTGCTGTAACCCGTATTCCTAATCCCGCATCCTCTGTGTCTCTCTCCGCCGAGCGGTCCCCGGCTCCGGGTCAACGTGGTGGGATATGGAGAGGGCCTGTGGTTCCGCAGCTACATTGCGGACGGAGGAGGGGGACTGACTGCTGCGTGGAGTCTACGCCGACGACTGAGCGTCCCCGGGTCTCCACGGAGGAGCGGTTCGGTCCAGCGGGACGAGATTCTTCTGGCTTCACGCCAAGTGGATCGTCGGCGGGGTTACCTGAGCTGGAGGAATCTCAAGCTGCCCTGACCATCATGCTGGCTGCGAGGCCCGACGCAGCTAGATGGGAGCCTGACAACGACCTGACGACGGATCCTGGATCTTCGCAGTCCTGGACGGCGTCAGAACCCGAGATCAGGCGAGTGCTCTCCTTTCTTTTCTCTCTTTTTATCTTTGAGCACTTCAGCCTATCTCCGGGGGAGACGAGCAGGGTGCAGCCGCCCGCTGCGTCTGAGCTCGTCTTGCCGGGTTCTGGCGCTGCCGGTGATCCTGATCCCGGTTCTGTTTTCTCTTCTGAGCCTTCTTCCAGGGTCACCGGCGAGGAGTTGCTGTTCCTCGTGGTGCTGGAGGGTCCGGGTTCAACGTTGGAGGTCGGTTCTGGTGCAGTGTCCAACGTGGGTTCGCCCGAGGCCCAATCGGGGTCCAACGTGGGTTCGCCCGAGGCCCGATCGGGGTCCGACGTGAGTGCTGCCCCAGTATTGTCCAGGTCCGGTGAGGAGGTGGCCGTTTCCCTGCGGCCTGCCGCCCGCCGCCCTCGTCATCGGCTCTCCCCAGAGCCTCTTCCACCGGGATCCGCTCTGATCCTTCGCCCGTCTCAATGGTCCTGGTGGTTGAGTGATGCGGGTCGACGACCCGACCCACAGAACTTTCGGTTCGGTGATCTGGTTCCCCCCACTGGTCTGTGTTTCCCTCTGGGCAGCCTGGTTCGGCTGCCGGTGGACTGGATTCCTGGGATCTGGGTCCGGAGTTCGCCGTCCGAACATTTCTCTTCCCCTGATTCGCCAGCTGGACAATGGGCGGGGAGATCTCCGGAGCCATCTTGGCCATTTTTGGACTCTGCCTGCCATTCACCTCGGGTGTCACTTTTTCTTTTGTTATTAAGGTCACTCGGGTGTAATGTTTTGTCCTGTTGGTGGATTCGTTTTTATAGTGCTGTTTTCCATCGCTCATGCTCAGCTTTTTACTTGTTGTACTATGTTTTTAGTCCCGTTTTTGCATTGTAGTTATGTTTTGTTTTCCGTAACACCATGCTCTGCAGTTATCCATTTATTCCAGTCACTTTCATTTCTTTAGGTGACTGGGTATTTATATATTTGTGTGTGTGGGTTTTTCTTTGCCTGCACTCAGTATTTCTCTTTTATGTCCTGTTTGTTCATTATAGAGTCATGTGCCTTGTTTTTCGTAACACCATGCTCTGTAATTGTCTATTTGTTCCAGTCACCCTCACTTTTCTTGGTGACTGTGTGTGTATGTACTTAAATTAGCGCTGTGTATAGGTTCCCCTTTATTTAACCGTACTCAGCATTTTTGCCCTGTACCTTTTTGGTGGTTCTTTTTTCCTTGCTCTGGGTCACGCATGGTTGGTGCTCTCTGGGTAGTATGTAACCGGCGTGCTGACCCAGTTCTTCTCCCCATCTGTACCTGGGTTAATTATTCTGTTTTGTCAGTATTGTATTTGGGTTTTTCTTTCCCGCTACCCTACATTGCCCCATTGGTGTGGTCCTTCCCTTGGCTTCTTCCCCTCTGGTCCGCCTCCCTTCCTCCCACCCTAGGTGTGTGTGTGTGTGTGGGGGGGGGGGGGCTGGGATGTTCCTGGTCGTTCAGGAGCCCGACCTTGAGGGGGGGGCTCTGTCACCACGGGTTGAGATGCCGTCTCGGCACTCAGCCCATGTTTTCCCTCATCCCTGCTTCCCATTGAGCAGCGTCTCAGCTGGCCCCCAGCTGGCAGCATTATGGACGGCTGGGGCCAATTAGTCTTCATCAGCTGGGGCGCTGCCAATGAGGATAAATAGGAGCAGCCTCGATGACTCGGGGCTGCGACATAAACACATTGCTAAGCTGAAGCCCCTTCGTCTGGTGTCAGCTTATACTCCTCTTGCAGCATTCCTGTGTTTGTATCCCGCTGTGAGTATGTACGTCTTGTTACCCCCACGTCCGGTACGAGCTGCTTACCTCTGCGCTGTGCAACCTGTGAGTGTACCTCTGCATGAGTTTCTGTGCTCTCCTCATCCCTTATCCCTTACCCAAAATAAACCATCACGACTCACTGGCTTGTCCCTGGCTCTGATTGCCCGGCTCCCTAGAGCCGGATATGACATTCTCCATGTCTTTTGGCCAATTTTGCTTTGGAATGATATCGGGAGCCTGCCTCTCAATTAAATCTAATTTGTCATCATACCACTATCTGTCATTATCAAGAGTTTGATAATAAATTTTGGACATTTTTACATTTTTTCACTGCATTATGCGTCACAATTATTACAATTATCAATTATCCCCCCCAGCATGTCCGCTGATCTCCTTTCACCACACCGGAAGTCACGTGATTAAAACTATGAATAGGTACGGCAGCTGTAGCCCTGTACCAGGGGTCTACAGATAAGGAAGAGTTGACCAATCCAACACAACCTTTCCAGATCAACTCTCATTCACTGTGGTTGTGGTGCAGGGGAAGAGTGTGGTCTACCTCTGATCGGAGGGTTGGTGGTTGGCTTCCCGCTCTCTGATTACAAGTACAAAACATTATATATTGCTAGATTGATATAATGACATGCAGTAGGTGATTTGAAGGGGGACTGGGGGGGTGCCAAGGCTGAAATATGACTGGATGGTACAGTGAGCCGCCCAAGGCGGCGGATGATGCCGCTAATAAATAATAAGGAATAAATTAGGACACCCCCATATTCATTCCCACTTAAAACTGCTAAAATAAATGTTAAAGGCAAATAAAAACAAAAACAAGGCTGGATATATGAACATTTATGAATAAAGAATTGAATATTTAATGGAGTGTCCTAATTTTTTAATGACTGTATAGTCATCCACACGTCAATGTGTCAGCTGCTGCTCAGCTGATTGCTGATGTCACATAAGCTTGACAAACTTTGCCCAGAGGAACCAAAATTTATACTTGGGAGATTTTAACCACTGTAATTTCAATACTTCATTGAAAATATGAACAGGATGAGACTTGTGCTCCAACACAAAAAGCATCAGGATTGATCTTTGTTATGGGTCTGTAAAAGGAGCTTCTAAATCCCTGCCCATTCCTTCACTGGGAGCCTCCTATCATAATAGTGTGTACCTAATGCCAGTGCACACACCTTCCTCCAGACGTCTAGAAAGGAAAGAGAGGGCAGTGAGAACCTGGACAGAAGAGAGGATTTCTTCACTGTAGGCATGCTTGGACTGTATGAACTGGGAGTGTTTTCATGATGCCTGTGATAAAAGGCATCATCAGTGTAAAAGTCTGGCATCACCAGACATTTTACACCAGTGATCCTCAGGAGAAAAAACTTGTCTCAAGGGAAGTAAGAAATGAGATAAGAAAAGCTAAAATGCACTACAGACAGAAAATAGAGGAGCAGTATAGTAGGGGTGATCTGAGAACAGCCTGGCAGGGACTCAAACGCATGGCTAATGTGACTCAACATTCCTGTAATACCAGGCAGCCCATTTATGTAAATAATGTGGTTGATTTTAATTTGCCAAATGCTTTCAACTCGTTTTTAGCACGCTTTGAGAGGTCCCACTTTCTCAAGGATATTTCTTCACCAAATCTCTTGAACCAAAAACAGTTATTTTAGTACCACAAAAACAAGTGACATCCTTGTTCAAAAAGGTGAACATTACAAGGCCTGCTGGCCCACATGCCATATGTGGACACGCACTGCATTACTGTACAGACCAGCTGAGTGAGATTTTTCCCCACTTTTTCAAATGTGTGCAGATAGTGGCCAGATTGCAAAAAAATGGAAAACATCTACTATAATACCAGTCTGTAAAACATCAAAGAAGATCTGAATGAATTCTGACCAGCTGCACTTACATCTCTTGTGATGAAAACCTTTGAGGGGGATCCTGAAAGATAATGTGGTTTCCTGAATTAATGACCAGCTAGATCCACTCAGTTTGCATATCAAGTTGGCAAAGGGGTGGACAATGCAAAGCTTTTTTTTATTTTAGATTGAGCACACAAAAACCTTGAACAGCCTAAATCTCTTGTCAGGCTTTTATTTGCAGACTTTTCTTCTGCATTTTATAAGATGCAGCCACATATTTTAATTGATTGATTGACTTGCCATTTTAGGTTACCTGATCAAATTCCATTATTGCTTTTAAACTTTTTAACTGACAGGGTTCAGCGGGTCTCTGTTAGCGGTGTTATGTCTGATCTTACCATTTCAAATATGCATTCCCCTCAGGGCTGTGTCCTTTCACCTCTGCTTTTTATCATTTATAGTGACAGCTGCAGATCTTCTAAACAGGACAGCTATCTGGTGAAGTTTTCTGACGACACAGCCCTGCTGTCTCTTCTTCAGGAATCACAGACTGATCAAGGCTCTGCCCTGTCTTCATTTGTGGAATGGTGTGACAAGGACTTCTTGGATTTAAAGGTCACTAAAACTAAAGTGATGATTATTTTCTTTCAGAAAGACACAGGAGACCGTGAACCGTGTATTATACATGGAGAGGAAGTTCACTAGTGGAGACCTACAAATATCTGGGAACAGTGTTTGACTCTCAGATGAAGCTCATGACCAACACAGAGGCAGTTGTTAAGCGTGGACGACTAAATACTTGTTGCAGAAACAAGTCTTTTCATGTTCCTAGGATAATGTTATGTAGTATTTAATTGCTTCTTTATTGAGAGTCTTAACTTTTTCTTTTATCTGTTGGTATAATGGGCTCTCTGTGAAGGACAAGAATGGCCTTAACACAGTAATAAAGGTCTGCTCCAAGATCACTGAGTCCATCTGGGACGGCAGTGGGCTCAAGAGGTAGAGCAGGTCGTCCAATAACCGGATGGTTGACGGTTCGAATCTCGCTCTCCCCAGATATCCTGCTGTTGTATCCCTGGGCAAGACACTTTACCCACCTTGCCTCCTGTGTCCATAACACAGGGTATGAATGTGTATAAATGTTAGGTGGTGGCCGGAGAGGCCATTGGCTCCGATTGGCAGCCACGTTTCAATCAGCCTGCCCCAGGGCAGCTGTGATTACAGTAGTAGCTTGCCACTACCGTTGTCTGTCTGGAGTGAATGAATAATGTATCTACTTGTAAAGCATCTTTGAGTGTCTATGATAAAGCGTTATATAAATCTGATGCATTATTATTATTGTACTGCCTCTGCTGATTGGACAGTCAGCTAAACTCCTTCCTCACATCAAGACTCTGAAGACACAGCTCTCAGTCCACAGGTTTAATGACACAAGGAAAGTGTGAAACTGTAACACATAATACAAGGCACAATCACTCCTTGACCTTCATACAGACATTACAATGAAAATACATAAATTGCTTACTTTTAACTTAAATACGATATAAAACTATATTTACAACAACTTCCGCCGCCATAATAAATTGTTTCCCTCCAAATTACCTATCAACATCCTCCGACCAATACAACGGCCGTTGCTAGCGTAAATCGCGGGAAAACCACTTTAGCGTCTAAAGTTATTAAACCCAACGTAACCTTAATAAACCGTCTAGGAATGCACACAGACAACAACAGTAAATACATACCCACAATGCTACCAAAGGCAGAGGATGTATGTGACTGCTGCTGGAGTTGACTGAGGCGGTAAAACACACACAACGGACTTTTCCTCAATACTCTGACTGACTTCCTGTTTACAGTTAGTCGGAGCCGAAGGTGACGTCACCTTTCAAGGTGAACCCAACACAACATTACAACGGGTTATTCAAAATTAATTAAGAATATAAATAATATTCCACTTTAACTTTAACATTAAATAGTTAACAGAACACTCCCCGCCTGGCGTGATTCTACGCCACCTCACTTAGTCCGTCTAGCCCATCTAGTCCATTTAGGCATCTGGGGGAAGAAGAAGTACTATTTTTGTAACAGGTCTCACAAACAAAGTTTCTTTTCCTGGCTTGATGACCTTTACTTCCACCTGACGGACTTTCCCATCTTCGCTATGGAAGGCCTGTGTTACCAGACCAAGTGGCGATTCATTCCTTGGTACTTGGCTGTCCTTGAGGAGAACAACGCTCTTTGGTTCAATGTTTGGATGAGGTGACTGCCACTTCCTACGTGCTTGAAGTGTTGGAAGGAATTGCTTACGCCATCTATCCCAGAAGGTGTTGGACAGGTGCTGAACCTGTCTCCACTGGCGCTTGTAGAGGTCTGAAGGCCCAAACTCTCCTGCAGGAGCGGGAACAGAGTTCACCTTTTGTGTTAGAAGAGCAGCTGGTGAGAGTATGAATGACTCGTCGGGGTCGGGTGCCACAGGAACAAGAGGCTGAGCATTAATGATGGCTGCTACTTCTGCCATGAAGGTTACCAAAACTTCATGGGTAAGTTTGTCCTTCAGCTGGAGGAACATGGAGTCCAGAATCTTCCTAGCGAGACCAATCATTCTTTCCCATGCTCCACCGAAATGGGAGGCATGTGGAGGATTGAAAGTCCAAGAACATCCTTGGTCCGACAGGTAAGATTTCACACTTTTGTAGTTGATGTTAGAAGGTATCTTCAAAACCTTACATGCACTTACAAGGTTTGTGCCTCTGTCTGAACGAATGCTTTTGGCCGGTCCTCTCACAGCTAGAAACCGTCTTAATGCATTGATGAAGCTGGATGTGTCGAGGGATTCTATGACTTCAATATGAACGGCTCTTACGCTCATACATGTAAAAATCACAGCCCACCGTTTGCTTTGTGAGAGGCTTCCTCTAGTCCAGCATGAAGAAACGCTCCAAGGGCCAAATATGTCGAGCCCGACGTTTGTGAAGGGAGGATCTGATGAAAGGTGGTCTGGTGGGAGACTGGCCATCTTTTGGCTACTAGTTGTGGCTCTGAGCCGTCTGCATGTTACACATCGGTGAATGATGCTGCTCACCTTCCTCTTGCCTCCGACTATCCAAAAGCCAGCTGAACGGACAGCTCCTTCCGTAAAGAAACGCCCTTGATGGTGGACCTGTTCATGATACTGTCGAATGAGTAAGGTCGCAATATGATGATTGCCTGGAATGATCAAAGGAGTCTTCTCGTTCTGATCAAGACCTGAATGGTGAAGACGACCTCCGACTCTTAGCAGGCCGTGTGTGTCGACAAACGGATCTAGATTTTTGAGGGGACTGCTTTTAGGAATCTTTTTGTGTATTCTGATACATTTGATTTCCTCATTGTAAACCTCTTCCTGCACCGTTTGAATGATGATAGCTGAGGCTTGGTTGAGTTCCTCAACGTTAAATTCTGCCTTGCAGAGATGCCAGCCTTTGCAAGAGTTGTTCATCATGGTTGTGTTGAAACAACCAGCTATGTATTTCAGGTGTGCGATGGCACGAGTCAGTGACTTCCATGAAGAGAACTTGGCAAATCTTTGGGAACCAAGCCACTCGGATGCAGTTGCAGTGCTTAAAGTGGACACTAGAGGACGGATGTCTGGATCTGAACTTGAGTCCACAAGGTCATAGGTACTTTTGGGAACATCTTGCTCTGGCTTGTACAAAAAACTAGGTCCACTAAACCAGTTAGTGTTGCTTAACAGGCCTGCAGCGACAGAACGCGTTGCATGATCTGCAGGGTTCTGGTTTGTGGCTACATAGCGCCACTGATGTGGACTGGAGGATCTTCGAATACGCTGGACCCGGTTATTTACATACACATAAAAGCGTCTGATTTCATTGCAGATGTAACCCAGAACCACTTTGCTGTCTGTGTAATATGTCACTGCATCGAGATGGAGATCAAGTTCTGATGAGATCAGGTCAGCTAACTCAACAGCAAGTACTGCTGCGCAAAGCTCTAGTCTCGGGATTGTGTGGTCTGGACGGGGAGCCAGCTTGGCCTTTCCCATAACAAACCCGACATGATTATTTCCAGCAGTGTCCGTGACTTTGAGATATGCTGCTGCGGCGATTGCTTTCGTTGAGGCATCAGAGAAGACACATAATTCCCTGCTGACAGCTGCTGATGGTGAAGTTTCAGTGTAGGGCCTGGAGATTGACAGGTTTGACAACTCTTTTAGAGAAGCTCTCCAGGAAGTCCAGACTTCCTCCATTTCTCGAGGTAATGGCGCATCCCAGTCACCATTCTCAACAGTGAGTTCCCTAAGAATAGCCTTGCCTTGGATAGTAACTGGTGCTACAAACCCAAGAGGGTCGTAGAGACTGTTGATGGTGGATAAGACACCTCGGCGAGTGTAAGGTTTTATCTCATCAGAGACGACGAAGACAAAGCAATCTGTTTGGAGGTTTCAATTGAGTCCAAGACTGCATTGCGTGGGCACTTTGTCTGCACTGAGGTCAAGGTCTTTAAGGTCACTCGCATGGTCCTTAGATGGAAAGGCTTCCATGACCTCTTTATTGTTTGCTGCTATCTTATGTAGCCTCAGGTTCGACTTGGAGAGGACTTCTTGTGTCTTTTTTAGTAAGTCGACAGCAGCTTTGACTGTGGGCAGAGACTTCAGTCCATCGTCTACGTAAAAGTCTCACATTACAAAGTGCTTTATGTCAGGGTCAATGTGAAACTCGCTGACCTGAACGGACTGGTGCAAGCCGTGAATAGCCACTGCAGGGGAAGGGCTATTTCTGAAGACATGGACAGTCATGCGATAGTCAACAACAGCTTTGGAGAGATCGTTATCACGGAACCAGAGAAACCTCAAGAAGTTCCTATCTTCTTCTCTAACCAAAAAGGAATAGAACATTTGTTCAATGTCCGCTGTGAATGCAACAGCTTCTTTTCTGAAGCGGATCAGTACACCTAGTAACGTGTTGTTCAGGTCAGGTCCAGTCAACAGCATATCGTTGAGTGACACACCATTGAATCGGGCACTGGAATCAAAAACCACTCTAATCTTTTTTGGTTTCTTAGGATGGTACACACCAAATGTTGGCAAATACCATCATTCTTCTTCCTCATTGAGGGGAGGGGCTAACTCAGCATGACCATTTTTAAACATCTGTCCCATGAAGCTAAGGAAGTGTTCCTTCATTTCTGGCTTCCTCTCGAAATTTCGCGTGAGGGACACAAGGCGGCTCAGTGCCTGAGGCCTGTTGTTGGGAAGCTGCCGACGTGGATTCTTAAAGGGCAATGGAGCTACCCAGCTGTTGTTTGAGTCTCTCTGTAGTCCATTATTCATTATTTTCATGAATGAAGCATCTTGAATTGAAAGCGCAACTTGATTATCCTCTCTAGTCCTCTTGAACACACTGCACCCAAGATGATCAATGTCACAGGTAGCTTCCTCCACAGAATATGCTGGTGGGTGGTTTGTGACCTGGTCTGTGCTGTATTTTTCCTTAACACAGAACACATTAGGGCATGGTTCGAAGAGAGATGGCCGTCGTAGCTTTGTGGTGTTTGTGTAGAAGGCGTTGATTACTGATGGTCTATGGATGCTGCCGAGACACACATTGCCTACAACAACCCACCCTAGATCTAATTTCTGTGCATAGGGCTGGTTGTGTGAGCCGTTCACCTGTTTGCGAACTTTATGCACTCTGATAATGTCCCGACCGAGGAGAAGCATGATTTGGGCATTTGGGTCCATATCTGGGATGAAGTGCGCCATTGTCTTTAGATGTGTATGATGAAGAGCAACCTCAGGGGTTGGAATCTCGTCTCTGTTGTCGGGAATGTCGTTGCACTCTATGAGGCTGGGTAATGGAATGCGGACTGTCCCATCCAGAGATTCCACTTCATAGCCGCTTGCCCTCCTTCCTGATGATTCCTTCCTTCCTGCGCATGTTCTCAGTGTGTAAGGAGCACTTGGACTTCTGTCGCCAAACATGTCAAAGAACTGTGAACGAACCAGTGACCTGTTGCTCTGCTCGTCCAGAATTGCAAAGAGCTTCACTGCTTTGTCTCTGTGACCGGCTGGATATACTTTCACGAGGCATATTTTGGAACAGGATCTGTCTGTCAGATCTCCACCGCAGACCTTTGTGCATTTGTTTGTAATATCAGATTGAGGTTGAGGCACAGTTTCGACCTCCTCCCCGCCATGCTCTGGATCGGGATCCTTCACTTCTGTCCAGGGTGCGGGTCCTGGATGTAGGGCTGAGTTATGTTTTTCGCTCTTGCACTCAGAACACTGAACTTTGGCTTTGCAGTTTTTAGCGATGTGTGATGAAGATGAACAACATTTAAAACACAGATTGTTCTCTTTCAAAAACATCTTACGATCTTCAATGGATTTTTCTCTGAAAGCACGACATTTACTTAAAGGGTGTGGTTTCCCATGAATAGGACACATTTTATCACAGCCATCAGATTTTAATGAGGAGTCAATAGAATCAGAACTACCTCTGTTGGATATCTCGGTTTTGCAGACTGAGACTCTTTGATGTTTGTTTGGCTGCCATGCTAACTTTTCAGCCCTGGGAACAGTGTCTGTCTGAGTGATGAAGCTGAAGCTTGGGTCATTGGCAATGCTAGCTTCCTGGCTAATGAATTTTACAAAAAAGGCAAAGGGAGGATAAGGCACGTGCTTTTGTCGCTTATAAGATGCACCAGCTGAAGCCCACTTTTCCTGCAGACGAAAGGGGAGTTTCTGCACAATTGGGTTGACACCTCTTGCCGTGTCGAGGAAGGAGAGACCAAGTAAGTCTCCTTCATCCTTTGCTGATAGAAGTTCCATCAGAAGATCACTCAACTTAATCAGTTTGGCGTAATCTCGGTTTCCTATCTTTGGAAAAGTGTTGATGCGTTTGAAAAGAGCGTCCTCTACTGCCTCTGGCGAGCCGTAAGTTTGCTTGAGTCTATCCCAAATCATATTCAGGCCTGCTTCCGGATGATTGATGTGAATTACTCTGAGCTGCTCAACATGTTCTTTTGACTCCTCGCCGAGCCACTTTAAAAGAAGGTCCATCTCCTCACTTGCTGTTAGATCTAAGCCGCTGATTGCAGACAGAAATGAGCGTTTCCAAGCTCTGTAATTCTCAGGCTTATCACTAAATTGAAGTAAGCCTGTAGACACAAGCTCACGGCGTGCAAGGTACCTCACAAAGTCATTTGGAGTGGAGCTGTTATGGTTGGAATTAGGAGGTACAGGATAAGATGGGGGAAATGTACCACAATAGTCATTTTGAAATCTGGAGTTCTGTGTTGGAGTAGTATTGCTGCTTTCAAATTTCACTTGTCGTGGGTCACAAACATTTTCATCCTTATATATCTGAACCTGCTGTGGGCTGGGGTGTGAATCTGATTTTATTGAGGCATCATCTACACATAGCTGGTGTTCTGCCTCCAACACTTTGGCTTGGTCAGCAACATACTGTTGAGTGCGTTGTGTGGCTGTCAAGGAGGCAGAATCTAATAATACAAACTCTCGACTTCGTCTTTCACCACTGACAACTGCAGCTTCCAGCACTTCTGCTTCAGCAACAGCTGCAGCAGTCTCTTTCTTATATTGTAGAATGTGCATTGATGCTTCAAACTTAGCTTTTTCTAGTTTTAGGCTTACTTCTTCTTCAGCGTAGGAAAGGCAAGCTTTTGCTGCTTCCGCTCGTGCTCTTGCTTTGGCTGCAGCAGACTCTGTAGATGACACACTGGAGTGCGCAGAAGGAGCATGTGAGTGTGTCTTTGACATGGCTCTTTTTTCTGACTAGCACAGTTGTGAGCGTACTTCTGAATAGACACTGATGTGTTGACCGTTTACTGGTCGAGTGTGACGATGATCTACTCACTGTCTGCCAGCACATTCACGTTATCATGCCCGCTAGGAAGCCGTGGTTTCACTGTACTGCCTCTGCTGATTGGACAGTCAGCTAAACTCCTTCCTCACATCAAGACTCTGAAGACACAGCTCTCAGTCCACAGGTTTAATGACACAAGGAAAGTGTGAAACTGTAACACATAATACAAGGCACAATCACTCCTTGACCTTCATACAGACATTACAATGAAAATACATAAATTGCTTACTTTTAACTTAAATACAATATAAAACTATATTTACAACAACTCCCGCCGCCATAATAAATTGTTTCCCTCCAAATTACCTATCAACATCCTCCGACCAATACAACGGCCGTTGCTAGCGTAAATCGCGGGGAAACCACTTTAGCGTCTAAAGTTATTAAACCCAACGTAACCTTAATAAACCGTCTAGGAATGCACACAAACAACAACAGTAAATACATACCCACGATGCTACCAAAGGCAGAGGATGTATGTGACTGCTGCTGGAGTTGACTGAGGCTGTAAAACACACACAACGGACTTTTCCTCAATACTCCGACTGACTTCCTGTTTACAGTTAGTCGGAGCCGAAGGTGACGTCACCTTCGGCTACGAACCATGCCGATTTCAAGGTGAACCCAACACAACATTACAACGGGTTATTCAAAATTAATTAAGAATATAAATAATATTCCACTTTAACTTTAACATTAAATAGTTAACAGAACAATTATTATCTGGATAATTTAAGCTCACTGTGGAGTAGACATGTGTTATAGAAGGCTAGTGTAACCCAGTGTTAAAAACGCGAATAAAAATATGAATATTGATACCGCTTTTAAAAAGAAAAACACCTATTTCACAATGGGAGTAAATAATTTAAAGATGAATATTTAAATAAATATATATTCATAAAACAGTAGGGAACATTTTCTGGGGAGTTTTGATAAAGTTCCAAATGTATTTATTTGGCATTTTGAGCAACCAATGGCTGTGCCGTTGTTTGGCAGTGCCTGCCAATGGGTTAAGTGCTCTCTCTCTGGGTCTGGGTAGGACTTGCATTTTTTGGCTCAGTCACGCCAGACGCCGAAAGACACCGACCAAGAGAGAGAGAGACGGTCCTTGATGATATGGCGACGCTAATGTGCTAATAGCAGTCTTTGTCTCGGATAAAACTTGAGATTGGTAAGCCTGAACAAACACCTGCAATGAGACATTGCTGTATTATCAAATTCTAATGCACCGTTTGTTAAATTTTAAGATTTGGATCCAAAGACTGTAAACGCACGTTGAGCGTGGGAACCCCATGACACACGTGTCACTTATGCCTCATTTCCACTAGCCCAGTTCGACTCGCCTCGTTTCGTTTCTACTCGTTACGGCCGCGGTTGTGTCTCCATAGCAGCCGGGTAAAGCGGGGTTAAGCTGTGGTGGGCGGGATTTTTTTTACAGCAAAGCGGCGCCACACTCCCGTGACGTAAAACATGCGACCCAAGCCAAACATAACATGGCGGGTTTTCAAGGCGACTCCTCGGTCTGTGGCTTTTTTCACCGTAAATGCCAAAAAGGACCGCTAGACAAGGGTACAGGCAGTGAGACGAAACACTCTGGAATAGTTCTGCAGCTTCTGGAGAGAGCCGAAGACATGAGGATACAAACTAGGTCATATGTGACGGTAAGCTAATGTTGCTAATGCTAGTTTGCTATAAGTACGTCATACTACACTGTAATCTCTGCAAGTTATCGCTGTTAGGTACTAAAATATGTACGCTGTGTGTGTTTCAGATGGCTCTGTTGTGGGAAAATTACCGCTTCAAACGGTCAGTCTGGCGTTCAGCACAGCCTGTCAACTGATGTCAATACAGCTTCACAAACGATCAGTGGTTGTAGAGCTTAAGAATGTCTGGTTTATTTCCTGTGCAAAAAAATTGCTCTGATCTAAGTAAAGGAACCCTATTTCACTGTTTATGGGAATGTAGAAAAATCAGAATGTTTTGGGAAGAGGTGAGGTTAACAATTGAAAAAATAATTTCAAAACAAATCACATTGAACCCTAAACTACTTTTGTTGGGTCTGTATCCAGAAAAACATAACTTTAATAAGAGTGAAAGAACATTCATAGACCTCAGTTTGCTTAATGCCAAAAAATGTATTGCACTACTGTGGAAAAACTCATAGACCAGATGTGACTCAGTGGTTAAGACAGATGTTACCAACCTTCCACTAGAAAGAATAACATACATACTGAAATCAAAGGAAAATGTCTTTGAGAATATATGGAGACTGTGGAGAACGTGAAATGAAGAGGCTGAATTTATTTCTCAATTCAGGTTTATTGATCATCACACGTCTCCAACATCCTCTCAAACAGAAAAGAGGACCAACTTCTCAAATCCCCCCTTTTTATACCCGGGACATCAAAGTACAGAATCACATTGTCATTCAACCCCCCATAGACAATACGTCTCCCCCAGGTCTCTTCTTCCTCCACCTAACCCCTGGTGGTCAGGAAGTCTTCTCAGAGTCATTTCTAAAAGCACCTCCACCTCCTACTGTTATCCCCAGGAGGTCCAGACTTATTGTTCCTTCTAAGACGTGAGGTACCACAATATACATATGCAGCCTAAGCATCTCAAATATGTGTGCCACAGAGACCTTTCATTGATTATGTAAAGAAATTAAACATAACGTCTGAAGAAGAAGGTGAATGATGATGTGTGGACCTTGCAAATTCCAAGCTGGTGAATGTATATTATGTATTCTTATGTAATAGATTACCTAGACTAAACAGAGGAGCATTGTTGTTGACTTGTTTTTGTTAATGGTTGTTGTTTTTATTACCCTTTTTTTGTTATTTTGTTATTGTTCTTTTTAGTTTTTAAATTACTTTTGTGTTAGTGTCTGACTGTGTGTGCTGTTTGTAAAAAAAAACATAAAAAAGGTTCAATAAAAATATTGTGGGAAAAAAAATTTGCTCTGATCTTCGTGAAAATCATGGACTGTTGAGACATCATGGACGTACCTGCTTCAGCTGCACTGAGTCTGAGATGTTGTCATAGCAAAAAATGATCAGCTGACACAACTTGATCGCCAGGTTAATAACTATATTAGCCACAAAATGTATATTCAAAAAGTAAACAGTACTGAGTTCGGTATAATAAGATGTATTTGACAGTTATGATGCATTTTAGGCCAAAACAAACTTGATCTAGGATTAAAAGCAGTTAAAATAATGCATTCACAAGGTTACATGGAAAATAAGATAAGATAAGATAAGATAAGCCTTTATTAGTCCCACAATGGGGAAATTCCAGGATTGCAACAAAATGCTTGATTTACTAGATACATATACTGTAGAAATATATATTCTCTGCATCAACAATGTACTATACATGCATTCATGTAGTATTGCACTGACAATAAACCTCTGAAGTTTTTGCAGATGTCTCTTTTTTATATGTGAAGGTTACCACCATGTGACATAAATTTCTTAAAAATGAGCCATTATTTTCAAGGTCACCCATTAATGGTTTGTACTATTGACTCTTTTCCCACCAGTGTATTAACAGATAAAAATAGAAATCATGATGCAAACACATAAGTCACTAAATTGTTTATTACAATAAGCAGCAAATTCCAGATTATTCAGAATGTGCAAAACTCAAACTTTAAGACTGGTTCACTCAGCAGCTGGGATGTGCAGCTCACACTGGTCTCAGATCAGCAGATCTTAGGCCTGCATCTCTGTAAATAGTGCCGCAAGGTCCAGTTTGGGGTGGATCGATCGTCTACCTCTTGCCTAGACAAAAGACAGAAATGGGTGGTGGTTAAATAAAGGAAGTTTAAAACATATTTGGGAAATACACTTGTTGCTAAAAGCCAGTGGTGGAATGTGAATGAATGAATCTTTATTTCGGATAGATTAAAAGAAAATAGAATAATATAACAAAGGGGAAAAAATCTAATAAGGTCGAATTAAACAATAACTCCTCTGATTATACAGTTCAACATACTGTAGGTTATCTGAAATGGGTGATGGCTGAAGCTGCAGCTTATATTGCCCACCCATATTCCATCCAAGAATTCAAAAGAAAAACAAAACAGCAGCGATTCCAATTCCAATGTGACAATAAAGTACTTCGTTGTTGTATTTAACCACAATTTTCATGTAGCTGCACTGATGTAAAGTCGATTTTACAAGGGCTGGGTTACATTTAAAATCATCTGCTTTTACTGTGGCCTCAGCAATCAGAATGAATTAATACATTCACTTGAATGGAATATAGTACTGTAACTGAAAGTGTGCATCACAGAGTATGGAGTCGCTCAGTCAAAATATGGAGTTTTTATCAATAAAAATTTGTCTTGAATGTAAAAGTGTCTCTTCTTGCCCTGGCTTCAAGTGTGGCCGGTGTTTTGTACTTTTATTGCTAAAATATAAAAGGAAGCACTACAATGGGTCTCAAATATTTGTAATGTGTCCTGTTACTTCATGAGTTTATTGATGATAGAGTATAAACTACACATATAAACTAAATTATATTGCCGACTGAACAACTGCCATTCCCCAAAAGATACAGTTATGAACATAACTCACAAAGGATCACACAAGTGATCTGACAAAAAAAATAAATACATTAACAAGTGGTTTATTTTACAGTTGATGCCCCAGTCTTTTTCAATTATTCTGTAATTAATACTCACACAATCAAATAAATCTCAGTTCAGTCCCTTTTATATTAAGAGGAAATTGTGCTGCTTTGGTGTTGACACTTTACCTATAAAAGCAAAGGATTTCAGTACTTTCCACAGTGGCGACGTCCGTTGTTGAGCGGCTGATTCCCTCATCCCTAGACGAACGACAGAAATGGATGGTGGTTAGTTTCAAGCAAGTTCAACACTTATACAGGCACATCTCAAAAATTAGAATATCATGAAAAAGTTAAATATTTTTGTCACTCATTTCAGAAAGTGAAACCCATATATAGATTCATTACAGGGACAGTGATATATTGAAAGTGTTTATTTTAATATTGATGATTATGGCTACAGCCCATATTAACCAACACCTCAGCGGCCCACATTTCTATTTAAAAACTATTTTTTTAAAGTTTATGTAATATTCTATTTTTGCCAAATTGAATTTGGGGTTTTCAGGGGCTGTAAGCCATAATCATCCAAATTAAAATAAATAAATTCTTGAAATATATCACTGTCTGTGTAATGAATCGATATAATATATGGATTTCTCTTTCTGACGCTTTAGAAAATTATATGAATGACTTTATAAATCACTGGTTTGAAAAAGCACTTTTATATTGTTGAGATTTCGGCTAGGTTTTACACAGGAGGAGGTTGTTTTTCAGAGCTGCAATGGTTAGAAAAAGGTTCATTTCACTACTACTGACTGTTATTTAAGAGTGAATGTTACATCTACGGTTCAAAGATGTTTAAAAATATTATTGTTGTACAATTGGAAATATTATGTGATAAGCTTTAGAGCATAGCTTATTTGTTGTGTCTGGCCTATTCTGTAGGTCAGGTTTTTTCTTTGGACTGGTTTGACCAGCACGTGGATTCTCCAGATCTGGATGGCGAGCCGAAGCCTGAACCCGATTAACTGGTAGAGGTGATCCAATTGGTCACCTGGGACGGATACAAAAGGACTGAACATCTTGTAAATATATTTGGAGTATTTTATTTATTTTTTATTATTGTGACAAGTGCTGTGTTTTTTGATTTAGTGTACACAAATGTAAATAATACACATTTGTAAAAAAAATATATAAATAGTTGCAAGTTCCTGCTGTGTATGAGTCATCTGTTGTTACGCCCTCCAGGCACCTACGAACCTAGGGTCTACCTGATCTGGCCCAATTGTCCCTTCCATCCAGGTAGTAGAGTTAAAGGTAACTGCACTGCCATAACCCAATACTACCACAAGGGTACAAGATTGTACACCTAAAGTAGTGTTACACACAGTATACACCTAAAGTGCTACAAAGAGGTGTTATACACAAGTGGGTGTTACAAAAAATCTGGCGAGCGCAGCCAGGAGCCTGGAGCATTGCACAACAGTAGTGGACTCTGTTTTGACCCCTGACCAAACAGTTCATATACTGTCAAAATGGATTTTGTTGCAAAATATGGTGTCAAAGTTCCAAATGCAGTCATTGTCAGTGGTGTACATGACAAAGAAAAAGACAAAGACGTTTTTAAGTTCCTAGAGCAACATGGCACTATTCGCAGGGTGCTTAGCATTGATGATAACTCGTCTGAATTTGACAAAAGTCACCTTGTGGAGTTCAAGTCTGGATTAGCTATTGAAACATTAGCACCTGCGTTGCCGTACTTTTTTGCATCCACTGACAATCCTGATGTTAAGTACTGCATTCAAGCCTTAACTGATGTGTACACTAAAACTGTAGGGGGCAGTGTTACTGAGGCTTATCTTAGCAACCCGAGGGGTTTAGCTAAGTTAAGTGGAAAAGGTTTTGAAGAGGTGTTGTGGGAGGTTAGGTCCACAATAGGGAAGTCTATTGAAGCTGCTGAGACAGCTAAAACGGTCTCTGTCGATGTTGATCCTGCTTCCCTTACTGTAGAACCCACACAAAGTGGAGTCTCTCCTCCACTCCAAGTTGAAGTGCCTCGCACCCCTAAAACCACTCAAGCACTCTTCCAAAGCCCTCTTAGACCAAACTTGATACCTCAAATGTTGAGTCCAGCTGATTTTAACCCACCCGAGGTTCAGAAAATCGTAGTCGAGCATGTCATTAAACATGCAGAGAAGCCATCAAACACCCATTCCTCTTTGAGAATCAGAGCTTTCTCTGGCAAAACGCCAAGACCGTACGCTGAAGCTGACTATGAAACATGGCGTTCACATGTTGACTTGATGATGGAAGATACTTCTTTGTCTGACTTGGAAAAATCTCGCAAGATCCTTGAAAGTCTTCTTGCTTCTGCGGCTGATGTTATTTGCCCTCTTGGGCCTGAAGCCACCTCTGCCGACTATCTTAAGCTTTTGGACTCAGCTTTTGGGACTGGTGAAGACGGTGAGGAACTGCTTGTGTGATTCATGAATACTTTCCAAGATTATGGAGAAAAACCCACTGCATATCTGCATCGTTTGCAGGTGGCGCTCAATCTCACAGTGCGTAGAGGTGGTCTAGAGCCACAAGAAGTGAACAAACAGCTTCTCAAGCAGTTTAACAGAGGCTATTGGGATGATAATCTGCTAAGAGAGCTACAGCTGTAACTAAAAGATAAACATCCACCTGCGTATGCGGAGTTATTGCTTCACCTTCGCACTGCTGAAAACAGACAAGAAGTTAAAAACACACGCATGAAAAGACACTTGGACGCCACAAAACCAAAAGCAGCTTCCTATGAACAAACAGTCACCGAAACAAGTACAAATAGTGAAGTAGAGTCTGACAGTCTGAAAGAACTGAAAAAGCAAGTCGCTGATCTAAAAAGCCAATTAGCTGCTGTTGTGAAACAAAAGGAACAAACACCACCGAAGAAAGACACAACTAAGAAGTCTGGAAGTAAAAAACCTGACCATGCCAAACCTGAAAACTTGCCTTCATCCAGCAGTCCCAATGCTAGGCCCAAACCATGGTATTCCTTCCGCTGTGGCAAAGATGGGCATATTGTAGCCACTTGTGAGTCTGAGCCAAACCCTGCGCTTGTGGCTGCAAAACCCAAATAACTAAGAGTAAAAAGACAGATTTGGGACAGTCGGAACACCCAATCTTCTTTAAACTGAAGTCTGCCTCTGTTGTGGGACAAACAGAGGCTAGTTCAGACATGACCCGTCCCAAACCAAAAGCTCCATTCAAAACACGTGCTTAACTGAAGTCACACTACAAAACAGACCCCTTTAACTTTCCTAATGGTCTAATTGGTACAAAAAGTACAGCACAAGTGAAAGTGAATGACTGTACTGTGAGCTGTTTGTTAGATACAGGCTCCCAGGTGACTACTGTCCCTGAGTCCTATTACAGACAGTACTTATCCAACCATGAGATTAAGCCACTTTTTGAGCTGTTAAAAGTGGAGGGAGCTAACGGTCAGAGTGTACCTTATTTAGGCTACATTGAAATGCATGTCACTTTCCCAAAAGACTTTCTCGGTATTGAAGCCGAAGTGCCAACACTTGCCTTAATGGTTCCTGATGTACTTGCAGCTGATGAGTCCTTAGTGTTAATAGGGACAAACACATTAGATGTACTTTACGAGCTGTACTCTGATGCATGTTCTGAACTGCAGCCAACCATGTCACTTGGTTATAAGGCAGTGTTAAAAGTCCTTGAGCTACGGCACAGACAGTCCAAAGACACTAGCCTTGGTTTAGTGACCATGCACAACAAAGAGCCACAGTTAGTTCCTGCAGGCCAAACAGTCGTTCTAGATAGCGCTGTAGCAGTGCCAGCCGGCAACAGTGAAAAATCTGTCTTGTTAGAACACCCGTTAATGTCAGTCTTACCTGGTGGTATCCTAGTAAAACCATGTCTCATAGACTTACCTGAAAGAGCACCTTACCTTGTTCCAGTTGTACTTTCAGTGAATCGGAACATGACGTGACAATCCCTCAGAAGTGTGTCATTGGAGAAATCTGTGCATATCAACGAGTCCTATCGCAAGAACACTTCGTGGAAGTTACAAAGTCCAAAACTGAACAAAAGTCCACTCTGAAGTTCAACTTTGACTCTTCCCCCATTAACGCTGAATGGAAAGAGCGCCTAACAGAAAAACTCAGTCAAATGCCCGAAGTATTTGCCCAAAACGATCTTGACTTTGGCAAAATAGATCAAGTGAAACACACAATGAAATTATCAGATGAAACACTGTTCAAACACAGAGCACGTCCCATACATCCAAATGACCTGGAAGTGGTCCGTAAGCATCTCAAAGAACTCCAACAAGCAGGCGTGATAAGAGAGTCCACTTACCCATTTTCTTCGCCTATTGTAGTGGTGCAAAAGAAAAATGGCGATGTCCGCCTTTGTATTGATTACAGGAAGCTTAACATGCAGTCTGTAAAAGATGCTTATGCCCTCCCCAACTTGGAGGAAACGTTTTCCACCTTGACCGGTTCGCAGTGGTTCTCTGTCCTCGATTTAAAGTTGGGGTACTACCAAATTGAAGTAGATTTGCTGGACAAACCAAAGACGGTGTTCGTATGTCCCATGGGCTTTTGAGAATTCAATAGATTGCCCAAAGCATTACAAACGCTCCCAGCACATTCCAGCGCCTCATGGAGAAATGTATGGGTGACATGAATCTGCATGAGGTGATTGTGTTCCTTGATGACATCATTGTATTCTCCAAGACACCCGAAGAACATGAGGCTCGCTTAATGAAAGTTCTTAATCGCCTAAAAGAGTACGGGCTTAAACTCTCCCCTGAGAAATGCAGATTTTTTCAAACTTCTGTCAGATACCTCGGTCACATTGTGTCCAGTAAAGGAGTTGAGACCGACCCCGAAAAAGTGAAAGCCCTAAGTACCTGGCCTGTGCCCCTTGATCTCAAACAGCTCCGCTCGTTCTTAGGCTTTTCAGGGTACTATAGGCAGTTCATTAAGAACTATTCCAGCATCGTTAAGCCCCTCACTGACTTAACAGCAGGCTACCCTCCTTTGCGAAAAAGCCCAAAGCCCAAAGCTAAGCCTGCCCAGTACCACGACCCAAAGACACCGTTTGGCGAGCGATGGACTTCTTCCTGTGATCTTGCATTCAAAACCATCATTGAAAAGCTCAGTACTGCACCTGTCCTGGGTTTCGCTGACCCTCAGTTGCCATATACACTCCATACTGACACCAGCCCTACAGGGCTTGGCGCCGCCCTCTATCAAGAGCAGGAGGGCCAGACTAGGGTCATAGCCGGGGGTTGTCTAGAAGTGAGTCCCGTTACCCCGCCCATAAATTAGAATTTTTAGCTCTAAAGTGGGCAGTAATGGAGAAGTTCGCAGACTATTTATATGGCAATCATTTTACTGTCGTGACAGACAGTAACCCCCGACGTACATTTTGACTACTACTAAGATGGATGCCATGAGTTATAGGGGGCTAGCTGCTCTGTTGACGTTTAACTTTAAGCTCCAATACAGAGAAGGCAAGCTTAACTCAAATGCAGACGGCCTGTCTAGATGGCCATATGGTGAGTTACTTAATGACTTAGTGTCCCAAAAGGAGCTTGACCGCATACAGCAGTTCACTCACACTCACTTGTCTCTTCCTGAAAGCAGTTTAAGTTCCGAGGTAGTGTCTGCTATATGTGAAAAACACTTTGTCTGTAGCTCTCCAGACAACACCTTCCCTTTGGTTCACTCGTTAGCCTTCTCTGTAGCCGCCATTCCAGATGGCTATGCCGATGAAGATGGCTGTGGTGGTCTTCCAGTTGTACTCCACATGACTCCTGAACAGATCAAAAACGAACAAAGAACTGACCCCTGTTTAAGAGAAGTGATTGCACAAATTGAAACTGGGCAAAAAGTTCCACCAATGGTACGAACTGAACTTCCTGACATCGACTTGTTACTCCGAGAGCTCAGTCGACTTGAAATCTGCAATAGCATCCTCTACCGCACTCGTCAAGACGGAGGAAATGTTGCTTACCAGCTCGTCTTACCTGAACAGCTCCGCGATTCAGTCTTTCAAAGCCTCCACTGTGACATGGGCCATTTAGGCACAGAGCGTACTTTGGATCTCGCCAGAACAAGGTTCTATTGGCATTGCATGGTGGCAGATATTGAAAAGAAGATCAAGACATGTAATCGCTGCATAAGACGTAAAACTGCTCCAGAGCGAGCTGCTCCGCTTGTCAATATCAAGTCCACCTGATCACTCGAACTTGTCTGTATGGATTTCCTGTCCACTGAGCCCAATCAAAGTAACACAAAGGATGTGCTCGTATTAACTGATCATTTCACGAAATACGCTATAGCCATCCCTACCAACAATCAGAAAGCTCAGACCATTGCAAAGGCACTTTGGGACAACTTTATAGTCCACTACGGGATACCCGAACGGTTACATAGTGATCAGAGTCCCGATTTTGAGTCCCATATCATAAAAGAACTTTGCAAAATCATGGGCATTCGCAAAATCCGGATGACACCCTATCACCCCAGAGGTAACCCGATAGAACCTTTCAATAGAACGTTATTGAGCATGCTGGGTACTCTGGAGGAAAAGAACAAATCTCATTGGCACAACTATGTAAAACCACTTGTTCATGTGTACAATTGTACTTTGAATGACACTACTGGTTTTGCCCCGCATGAGTTAATGTTCGGTCGTCAGCCGAGATTGTCAATCGATCTTGCATTTGGGCTCCCGTTTCACAACAAAAGTTTAAAGTCACATTCTCAGTACATTGAAAAATTGAAGACAACTCTACAAGAAAGCTACAAACTAGCAACAGAAAATGCTAACAAGATGGCTGAAAGAAACAAAACAAGACCTGGTATGCGAGTGAAACCTTCAAAACTAGAACCAGGCGACAAGAGTTTTAGTACGTGCAGTCCGCCTCAGAGGCAAGCACAAACTAGCAGACAGGTGGGAAGCTGAAATCCACATTGTGGTGAGCCAAGCAGATGACTTGCCTGTTTACACTATAAAACCTGAGACAAAAGATGGTCCTGTTCGCACCGTTCACCGCAACCTCTTGCTTCCCTGTGGTTTTCTTGCCCCTGTTGAAGAAGAACCTGTCCAACCAAAACGTGTCCGCCAACCTAAGAAGAGACAATCACCTGAACAAAGTGAGGAATGTGAGAATTCAGAACCGGAAAATGAGGGTGTCTATTGGTACAGAAAAGAACCAATCCAAACGCCCATAAAGCTCACTCGAGTTTATGAAATTCCCCATCCAAAGACATTCTTTAAAGGAGACATTCCTGCTGAAACCCACCTGAGAATGACAACCAAATAGAAAATGTCACTTCACCTGGATGTGACAACTTGCCTGGAAATGACAATTCACCTGGATGTGACAACTTACCGAATGATGGAAACCTGGAGGAAACTGAAACAAATGTGGAACTATCGAACAATGAGAATGGAATTGAAAATGAAATCAACTTATCTGATAAAAGTACCTGTGATGAACCTGTGGAAGACAGAGAATCTGAAAGGGAAATCCCAAAGATTGTGAGACGCTCCGAGAGGACAACCACCCAGCCAGAAAGGCTACAGTATAGTCAGTTGGGAAATCCTCTCATAACTGTTGCCCAGTCCCTGTTTCAAGGACTAAACCTGGCTTTTACCAGAGCCTTAACAGAGTCAGATCTTAGGAATATTCCAATGAACACTAGTTTTCCCGTCAATACCATTTAGCTAATCCCATGCAAAGGGACTTGCATGATTCTAAGGGGGGATAATGTAACCCAGTGTTAAAAACGCGAATAAAAATATGAATATTGATACTGCTTTTAAAACCAAGACAATGAATAAAAAGTGCATATTTTTCATCATATTGATCTTTGTTGGTTTGAAATTTGTCCTTTTCAACAGATCGCTGAACATGTGCGGCCCAGTTACATGTCTTGATTTCCAATTGTGGCCCAACTGATTGTGTAATAGAATAGCCCTAGCATAGAAATTACTAGGGAGGCTGAGGCGTGTCATCCCCCTAAAGTTGGAGCACACCCTCCGGTCCCCTTTCTTGAAGAGAGGAACCACCACTTCAGTTTGCAATGCAAACTGCACTGTCTCCGACCTCCGTGCAATGTTGCAGAGGTGTGTGAACCATGACAGCAATACAACATCCAGGGCCTTAAGGTAATCAGGGTCAATCTAGTCAACCCCGGGGGCCGGGCCACCAAGGAGTTTTTTAACCACTTTGGCAACCTCAGCCCCTGTGACAGACAAGTCATCCCCCTAGTCCATAAGCCCTGCTTCTTCTGTGAAAGGAGTGTCAGTAGGATTGAGGAGATCCTCGAAGTATTCCTTCCACCACGCGATGATATTCCCAGTCGAAGTTAGCAGCGCCCCATCCACACCATATATAGACAGGGAGCTGCCTCCTCGTCCTGAGCCGCTGGACAGTTTGCCAGAATCTCTTTGAGGCCGACCAAAAATCTTGTTCCATGGCCTTACCAAACTCCTCCCACACCCGTGTTTTTGCTTCAGCAACCACCCGAGCTGCACTCTGCTTGGCCTGCCGGTACACCTCAGCTGCTTCGGGAGTCCCACAAGCCAACCAAGCTCGACAGGACTCCTTCTTCAGCTTAAAGGTCTGATGACACGATTTTGACTGCATCTAATTTTCATCATAGCAGTCTGTCGTGGGTTACAATGACTGTTTCATTTAGGTCTGATCAGCTCCACACAGCTCTGTCCTTAGCCTTCCACTGCCAGGAACTCCTGTCTATATCCAGCTTCTTCAAGTTTCTTTTTACAGTGTCTTTAAATCTGAGCCTTGGTCTAACCTGATTGCATTTGCCCTCGTATAACTGTGAGTAGAGTAACTGCCGAGGGAGACGCTAGTGGTCCATCCTCTTTGATTAGGCGCCTTGTCACGGCTGCCGTGTCATTGTGATGCGCTTACATAGCGCGCCAATGTCAAGTCAAATTCCTCATGTGTTTCTAACATGCTTGGCAATAAAGCTTTTTCTGATTCTGATTCAACATGTCTGAGCCATCTCAGGTTTGTCTGTATTAGCATGTCCTCCATTGATGGTAGACCAGCTCCTTTCAACACTTCTATGTTGGTTGTCTTTCCATGAGATGTTCATTATGGCTCGAAGGTGTCTCATCATGTACGAGTGAAGTTTCTTTACCTGCACTTTGTAGACAGTCCAAGTTTTAGCACCGTACACTAGAGTAGCCAGTACTGTCGCTCTGTACACTTTGCATTTCACACGGATAGACATGTCGATTGTTCCACAGTCTCTCCCTCAAGTTTTCAAACAGCGCTCGCTCTTTCCATTCTGAGAGATAGTTCATAATTTTACAACACATAATTTCAATATTACAAAATAGGTTGGTCTGTGCAGTTCTAAGTCAAACAGGCTTTTTTTTCACGCGAATATCTGACGTTTTTATGAGCACCACATCACAAATTACGTCAGTGGCTGGAAAACCCCACGGCCATGTTGTAACGTCAGTGACAGAACACAGCACTTGGCTGCCCATTGTACACGCAGGATGGAAGCGGTAGAAAACATCGACAATGGTTCCAGCACATGTAGTCTGGTATTGGTTTGTGTTGTTCAATCTTTAGATGATTATAGTTCAGAAGAATGGGATGATAATGAAGAATCTGGGGGGATCAGACCTTATAGGTCTGAGCCGTGCCAAGCGGGCATCGTGCCTAGCGAGTCAGACTCAGAGAGTGACGGTGGAGAGGCACACATGGCCGCTGCAGCAGCAGCGACAAACATGGCAGGGGAACACCGAGTGGTATGCTTTTGTTACAGATACTGCAACAAATTATTTGTTCAAAAACATAATTTATTTAACCCCGATTTTTCAATAAAATCTTAGCAGTGTATTTATATTAAAACTCAAACATCTACTTGATACTTTCAACGCCCCTCCCCCCAAGTAAACAAATCCAAAGATACTATTTTTTTTTATTTTTGCAGGTGCCAGTGTGGTCTATGATCATGACAGCAGAGGAGGAGAGTATTTGGTGTGAGCAGCAGGTCAAGGTGAAGCAGAAAATTCCGGACGGTGCTATAAAGTGTATCACTGGTCATAACAACTTCCCCGCAGTGTGTCTGAATGAAGATGTGTTGATAGTGGCCTCCTTCACCTAAAAACATTATGTGAATGTGGATTATGGAAACAATTGGAAGCGCTATACAACTAACAGACAGTTCATCCGATGGTGCAACCACAACCTTGATGAGGAAGTCCAAGTGCCAATACCTGTCTGTGTCGTTCACAAGATAAGAGAGACCTTTCCACTACAAGATGGACAATATGTTGGTTTTACTTATGCTGACTAACTACCTTTATGTTTTCAGGATATTGTTTTTCATTCAATAAATGTTTATCTGACCACAACTGTTGTCAATTATTCGTCCTAAGATGGCAACAAGACCAGAGGTGCTTTGAGGAGCTCTGAGGCCTGAACTTAGACTTCCTGGTAAAACTGTTCCAAAGACTTCTGTTGGGCACCAGCAAATGTGAGGAATATTTGTGAGACAACTAAGCTGACCCGGAGAAGGTTCTGATTCTGTTTCTGGTCACAAAGAGGATTTAAAAGGATGGTGAAACAAGCTGGCACAAGATGGTGGAACCCACGCGTCTTGGTTGGAATGGCTCTGTGGAGGCTCCTGAGGTAAAACGGTCTCGTTTAAAACCTGAAGTATATAAGACTACTGAGGGGAAAATAATTGTTGAGGATGAGCTGCTAAATTTCCTTGCAGTGAAAATTAAGACTCTGAGTCAGGATGAGATCGTCTTATTGGCCTCTAATACTTTTGACTCTGAGTGGATTGAGGTCTCGAAAAAAGTTCTGTTTGAGCTCTGCCCCACTACACAAAGGTGTGTTGCACACAAGGGGCCCCAAAAAGATATTAATAATTTAAAGAACCGCCTTAAGGTAATGAATGAATGTGGTGGAAAAACTACCTAGATTTGTCTCTCATTATCTGGATGATTTGCTGCTGGTTACATTTTCCAGCTTGGACTGTTCAAGTCTACTGAGGAGAATGGAGCTCTTAAGTGCAGAGGTTTGTGCCATGAAACAAACCATGCTGTTACAGACTAGCTCCAGTGAAGATCTACACACTATAACTTTGGATACTGCCCTACGTGTAAGTGGCCTGGAGCAATCTGCTTTACGGGCCATGAATAATGAGGCGCTTGCCCTGGGAGGCCCTGTCGGTCCCGCTGATGTCGGAGCGGAGGAGGGGGTCTGCCCGATGATCGATTCAAGACCTGGAGATGCACGGGAATCTCACTTGACCGCTGGAGAGAAGGTCTCGGCTGTGAATTTGACCCGGTGGGTCAGCCTATAACCAGGGAAAATTCTGGAACAGTAGCGACTTCACCAGGCTCTCCAAAATGGAGTCAAGTAGTGAAAAAGGGACGAAGACGAACTGAGCGCGCTGCAGATAAACCCAAGCCATCCTCTGCTTCAAACAGCCACAGGAATAAAGCCAGCAACACGGCTACTGTTATGGGTACGGGCTCCGGTAATATTAAAACAGTTCGGACTAAGATGGTGAGTGTGTTTGCTACCCGTTTTCATTGTGATTTGGAAGCTGACACTTTATCTGCATATCTTAAAGACAGGCTTGGACGAGAAGTTTTCTGTCAGAAAATCCTCACTGGGAATGGCAGGGTTGGCTTATTTAAAGTAACGGCGGAATGCTCTGAGGTCGGGGACATGTACCTGTCAGAGCTCTGGCCAGAGGGTGCATTGGTGCGGCGATACTATGAGCCCCGGGGGGCTGGGAGGGCTGGCGCTAGTGGAGCGGCTGCTGTGGAGAATATGCGGGCACCCACGGATGATGGTGATCTTTCTTAACTCTTCCTCCTCCTTTTTTGATGGGTATTAAGGTCATGTCTTACAACTGTCGTGGCCTTAAACTGGGGCAAAGTGCTGGGGAGAAAGCTCGCCGGTTAGTTATTGATAATTTATTGAACAATTGTGATATTTTGTGCCTTCAGGAGACGTTTCTCTCTGAACAAGACTTGGAACGTTTGAACTGTCTTACCCCTGATTTCCATGGTGCTGGGGAGTCTACAACTGACCTCAGCAAGGGGATTATCAGGGGTAGGGTACCTGGAGGGGTGGCTATTCTCTGGAGAAAGAAGCTGGACTCCTTGATAAAAGTAGTCCGACTTGGTGTAGATTGGTGTATTGGTGTGCAGTTTAATTGTAATGATAAGGAATTCCTTATTATTAATGTATATACGCCATTTGAGTGTCAACAGAATGAGGATGAATATTTAAATAAGCTTGCTTTTATTAATTCTTATATGCAAGACTATAATAATACTTGTATTTTTATTATGGGGGACTTGAATGCAGACATATCTGACACTGACTCCTTATTTGCAAAACATATGTATCATTTTTGTTATGAGAATAACTTAATTTTGTCAAGTAAGGTGTTAATGCCTCCTGATAGTTATACCTATATAAGTGAGGCTTGGCACACTACGTCCTGACTAGATCATTGCATCAGCACTGGTGATGCACATGCCTCTTTGGGTGGCATGAGTATTTATTATGGGTTAGCAATGTCTGATCATATACCGTTTGAGATGATAATTAATGTTGACTGTCTACCTGCACTTTGTCAAAATGTCAGTCAGGATGAGGTGGGAAAATTAGACTGGGACACTCTTTCTAAGGAAGAAATTGTAGAATATTGTGTTCGTACAGATAAATCCTTGAGTAAAATATGTCTTCCTAGAGATGCTGTAATGTGCAGCGATGTGAACTGTAGCATTGTTGAGCATAAGAAAGACCTTTGTAGCTTGTACAATGCTATAGTTAACTCCCTGTATAAGGACAGTAAGCCTTATTATAAGAAAATATGTAAAACACATAATGTTAGACCTGGCCAGAATGAGGCCGTAGCTGTGCCTTATTCTGAAGCTTGGGAAGCATATAAAGCATGGGTGGTGGCTGGGAGACCCAGACAAGGGCCAGAATTTGAGATGAAGAAATGTACATATGCAAAGTTTAAGTATGCTATTCATCATATTTCTAAAAATGAGCAGTTAATGAGAAGTAATTCCTTGGCCAAGAAATTGTTAGATAAGAATGTCACAGATTTTTGGAAGGAGCTTAGACGGATTAGTAACAGTAAAACGTCTTTGCCCTGTACCTTGGAAGGCATTTCAGGTACAGAAAATATTGTGGATTTATGGCGGCAGCATTTTTATTCATTATTTAATTCAACTAAGGATGAAACTTATAAGGTAGGGAAAGTAGAAAGGGACGATTCGCTCCTGATTGACACTTATGCAGTGACCAAAGCCATTAGAGAGCTATCAGATAACAAAGCGAGTGGTTTAGACTGTATTTCTGCTGAGCATCTTAAATATGCTAGCTCAAGAATTGCTCCTCTTCTTGCAATCTGTTTCACCAGCTTCATGATTCATGGGATGTTACCAGAATCATTATTGTCTGTTGTGTTGGTACCAGTCATTAAAGATAAAGCTGGCAAGCTGTGTAGCCTGGACAATTACAGGCACATAGCTATAGCCAATATAATATCTAAAGTACTGGAAAGAATCATGTTTGAAAAATTAAATGTATTCATCAAATCTACTGATCATCAATTTGGATTTAAACCCCATCATGGAACAGATCTGTGCATATATGCTTTAAAAGAAATTATAAATAAGTATAGAAATCAAAATTCTTCAGTTTTTCTGTGTTTTATTGACGCCTTCAAGGCGTTTGATTGTGTTAATCACAGGATATTGTTTAGGAAAATGAATGACAGGTGGGTTCCCAAGTACTTAGTACGTATCCTGATTTACTGGTACGCACATCAGAAGATGCTGGTGAAATGGGGGAAGAGTCATTCATCCCCATTTGGTGTGAGCAGTGGTGTCAGACAGGGCAGTATATTGTCCCCTATTCTATTTAATCTTTATATGGATGAGTTGTCAAAACAACTGAATGCCTGTAAAACTGGGTCTTTAATAGGGAATAAGTTAGTGAATCATTTTATGTATGCTGATGATCTAGTTATTCTCAGTCCAAGTAGTGCTGGTCTTCAGGAGTTATTAAGAGTGTGTAGTGCTTATGGAGAGGAAAATGACATAAAATATAATACAAATAAGAGTTGTGTTATGGCGGCACAAAAAATAAGGAGTGAACTGAGGGTTTTAAGCAGGTTTATTAAATCATACCGCTATCACGAAGCTCGCCCAATGGGCGGCTCGGAGGCTCTCCAGCAAAGAGACACAGAGTGAGTGTCAGCAGCAGTTGAAGGAAGGAGAGAGGATGAATTACAGAACATGTGCGGTATTTATACCCAACTACAGACAATACATGAAAGGCATGGGACATTTGCATCACAGTAAGAGCAGGAGGCATGAATGTTTGCATCTGAGTCATACAAAACAGCATGATACCAGCGGAAGGAGCTAGACACAGTGGAGGCTGCCTATTATTCTGTTAATCGCTCCAGATGCGCGCTCTGCATGTCCCAGTCTGTTGTGGGGGTTCCGCAACAGTGCGCTGATTTGCCGCACTAAAGAAGATTTGTTAAAGAAATTCCCTGTCTTTGAATTTGCAGGCAGGGAATTAATTGTCAGGGATAAAATTAAATATCTGGGACATTTTATTAATGATAGAATGACTGATGATGATATTTTCAGACAACGCTGCAAAATCTACATGCAAGCAAATATTCTTGCACGCAGGTTTGGTTTTTGTTCATATGAGGTGAAACTGGTTCTTTTTAAAACCTATTGTACACCTTTATACACTGCTCATTTATGGATAAATTATAGGAAACAAAGTATGCAGAAATTACAGGTTGCTTACAATGATGCTTTAAGAATTTTACTTAAAAAGCCTCGATGGTGCAGTGCTTCCGAGTTATTTGTCTCATCATGTGTAAATACACTGCATGCAGTAATAAGGAATCTTATGTATAAATTCATCTGTCGGCTTGATGTATCTAGAAATGTAATCATTCAAGTCATGTCGAGCATTAAGCTCAGTTCTATTCGCTGTCAGTCACAGTTTAGAAGGCACTGGTACAGTTGTCTTTTTAAAGTCTGTACTGTCTTTGTACTTCTTTTAGTAGTTGTGTCTTGTTTTTGTAACTTTTTGATTGTTTTTCTTATTAACTGTTTTTCAACTGTCTTGTTTTTATTTTATTTTATTTTATCTTATTTTTGATGGACCATGAGTCTGGAATAAAGTCTTTGATTGATTGATTGATTCCAAGAAAATAAAATTACTGAATATTTTTAGTGTGATACTTGAAATTCTTATAACTGTTGTCATCATAGGGCAGCACGGTGGCGGAGTGGTTAGCACTGCGGCAGCACAGCAACTCACCCTTGGCCAGGGGATCCTGGGTTCGATCCCAGCCTCCGACCAACAGTGATCTGTGTGGAGTTTGCATGTTCTCCCCGTGTGTGCTTGGGTTTACTCCGGGATTTCTCCGGGTTCCTCCCACATGCCAAAAACATGCAGGTTAGGTTAACTGGCATCAAAACTGGGGATTCTAAATTGTCCTTAGGTGTAGCTCATGTAATTTTCCCTACATATGTTTAAGCACAAGAGGATGCTTGAGATTGCATGTGTGGTCTGACCTCACGTCTTGGATGGGACAATATGTCCGGACCGCCTGTGGATAACAGCTGGCAGATGGAGGTACGGCGATAAGGAGCTGAATGGACTTCCTGACCGCCTGGGGGCCAAGCGGTGGACTGAAGGACTTGGGGGGGTTGCTATTGTCAATCAAGGGCTTTGACGGTGATGCGTGATTCTCCCTTTGTTCTTGTGTGTATAAAGGAGAAGGTTTTGACTCAGCTCTCTCTCTTCTGTTCTTGAGAGATAGCTGGGGATGTGATTGCAAGAATAAAACCTGAATTAAGAAATAATTCAGCCTCGTCTTTTCACGCTCCCCACATTGGTGACCAGAGACGTGAGAATGCATCCAAGGGATTCTCCTGATGCAGACTCGTCGGAGGCGCCGTCTCAGTCAAACTGCCAGAATTCTGGCAGGACAACCCGGATTCGTGGTTCCTCCAGGCGGAGGCACAGTTCACGCTCGCGGGAATAACGGCGGATGACACCAAATTCTACCACGTCACCGCAAGGCTCGACAACCGCACAGCTCGATGCGTGTGGAGCTTGGTACAGCAGCCACCCGCTGACAACAAATACGGCGAGTTGAAAGCTGCCCTCACCGAGTGTTTCACGCCCTCAGCCGAAGAGAGGGCTAGGAGACTCCTGGCTATGTACAACCAAGGAGGACACAGGCCAGCCTCCCTGATGGAAGACATGCTGCAGCTGAGGGAATCGGACAAGGATAATTTCCTATTCAAGCACATCTTCCTAAGCAACCTCCCGATGCACGAGAGGGACCCTGTCCAACATGCGTTGCGCGACCCAGCGGGACTTCCACAAGCTGGCCCGAGAGGCGCAGCGACTCCTCGACTCCTGCGGCGAGCAGATGGCCACAGCGGCAGCAGCAGACCTAGGTGCGGCGACCCGAGCCAATGAGGAGCCGGAGACAGCGGAGCCAACCCCACCAACAATGGCAGCAGCGCGCCCCCGACGCAGCGGAGGAGATGGCTTCTGTTATTATCATCGGTGTTTCGCGGAGAAGGCACACAGGTGTGTGCCACCGTGCAGCTTCAAGAGCTCGGGAAACAGCAAGACCGGGAATCGTTAGCAGCTTCGGCTCTCGGCAAAAAAAATAAGCTGCTCTACATCACGGATATGAGCTCCGGGCGACATTTCCTCGTAGACTCCGGAGCCCAAGTGAGTTTCATCACCCCGACCTATGCTGACCGATTGGCTGGCCCCCGTGGTGACGGGGCAACAGCGGCGAACGGCTCGAGCATCACCACCTACGGAGAAAGGACTTTGTTTCTGTCCCTACACGGCCGCACTTATGAATGGACTTTTGTCATAGCGGCGGTGAGTTTCAACATGTTAGGTGCGGATTTTCTGTGCTCACATGGTTTGTTAGTTGATCTTGCCAATAGGTGGCTGGTAAATGCACTCTCTTTTTATTCTATCCCTTGTGCAGCTTGAGTGTCCCCGCCACCGGTGCAGACTAACGTCGCCACAGCAGGCGGTAAGTTTCACACACTCCTCACCCAGTTTCCAGCACTCACGGTTCCCACATTTGCGGCGGCAGTTGCAAAACACGGGGTGGAGCATTTTATCCCTACAGCGGGCCCCCCCGTCTTCACGAAAGCTCGGCGCTTGGATGCTGCTAAACTCTCCATAGCGCGCGAGGAGTTTGCCAGCCTGGAAAGGATGGGCATTATTCGCCGTTCGAAGAGCCCATGGGCTTCGCCGCTGCATATGGTCCCTAAAGCTGACGGCTCCTGGAGAACTTGCGGCGATTACCGCAGACTAAACAACGCCACAGCGCATGACCACTACCCAATCCCACACATTCAGGATTTTTCGGTGCATTTAGCGACCTGGTTCGCGGCTACCATCAGGTTCCAGTCCGGTCTGAGGACATTCCAAAAACAGCGGTAATAACCCCTTTTGGACTTTTTGAGTTTTTGCACATGCCGTTTGGTCCTAAAGGCACTGCACAAACCTTCCAACGCATGATGGACGCCGTGTTACGTGATCTCCTTTTCGTGTTCGTCTACCTCGACGACATTTTAGTTGCCAGTTCTACCGAGGAGGAACACGAAAAACACCTCACTGCAGTTTTTCGGAGGTTGGGAGAGCACGGGTTAATAATTAATCCGGCCAAGTGCCAGTTTGGCATGGCGCAGATCGATTTTATGGGGCACCGCGTCTCCCCACAAGGGGCAGTCCCACTACCGGACAAAGTGCGTGCAGTCGCGGAATTTCCCCGACCACAAACGGTCAAATCATTGCAGGAGTTTTTAGGAATGGTAAATTTTTATAATCGTTTCCTACCCCACGCAGCGCAACTCATGCAGCCATTATATGCTATATTATATATATCAAGTGGTCCCCGGAGCGGGAGCGCGCATTCGCGGAGGTAAAAAAGGCCCTGGCTGACGCCGCGCTTCTAGCTCATCCAGATCCATCGGCCCGCATAGCGCTCACCACTGACGCGTCAGATTTGGCCGTAGGGGCGGTCGTGGAACAGCACGTTGCCAGGGTTTGGCAGACGCTGGCATTTTTCAGCAGGTCCCTGAACGATACTGAGCGGAAATACAGCACTTTTGACAGGGAGCTGTTAGCACTCCATTTGGCCATTCGCCATTTCCAGTTCTGGCTGGAAGGTCGGCGTTTCACCGCTTTTGTCGACCATAAGCCACTCACTTTTGCGATGTTCAAAATTTCAGAACCGTGGTCGGGCCGGCAGCAGAGGCAGCTGGCCGCAATTTCGGAATTTACCACCGATATTCAGCACGTAGCGGGTAAACTCAACGTGGTGGCAGATTGCCTCTCTCGCGCGGTCACAGCACCGGTGCGCGTGAAGGCAGATTATACCACCGCAGCCGCAGGGAAAAATAGCAGCGCGGGAGCGCGCGCGGCCCCAGTTCACGTGGGGATAGATTACGCAGCCATGGCAGCGGATCAGGGTACTGATGCGGACGTGCGCGCGCTCCAGTCTGGACCAACAGGGTTAAGGCTAGAGAGCAGGTGTTTGCAAACCGGTATGTCCCCCCTAATCTGCGATGTATCGACTGGGCGACTGCGCCCGGTAGTCCCGGCCACATGGCGCCGCCGCGTTTTTGACTTGGTTCACTCCCTGGCGCACCCAGGGGTGCGCATGTCAGTGAAAATGGTGGCGGAGAAGTTTGTTTGGCCGAGCCTGCGCAAGCACGTGAAAGAGTGGGCAAGAACCTGCATGGCTTGCCAGCGGGCCAAAATTCACAAGCACATGAAAGTTCCTTTGGAACCGTTCCACATTCCGGCCAAGAGATTCGATCATGTGCATGTCGACCTCGTGGGCCCCCTCCCGTCGTCGCAGGGGTTCACACACCTTTTGACAATGGTGGCCCGAACCACACGTTGGCCGGAAGCGGTCCCACTGGCAGCGACCATGGCTGCAGAGGTGGCTTGCGCTTTTTTGACGGCCTGGGTAGCGCGTTTCGGGGTCCCGTTGGATATTACATCCGACAGGGGACCGCAATTTGTCTCTGAGCTTTGGTCAGCGATGGCCAGCAGCTTAGGAGTGAAAATTCATTGCACTACCGCTTATCACCCCCAGGCTAATGGTTTATGCAAGCGTTTTCATCGGTCTTTGAAGGCAGCCCTCAGAGCGTCGCTTACGGATGCAGATTGGGTAAACAAACTTCCATGGGTTTTATTGGGGTTGCGTTCTGCGCCCAAGGAGGATTTAAATGCCTCCCCAGCGGAGTTAGTTTTTGCACAACCTCTCAGGCTGCCCGGTGAGTTCCTACCAGAGCATCCGGAGCCGGGGCGCCTCCCGGCTCTTGGGCCACTGATTGGCTCGGGAGCGGACATGCTCCCGGGCCCCGTTCATCACACTTTTCCACGCGTTTTTGTTCCCAAAGCTTTAAAAAATGCTGAGTTCGTTTTTGTCAGGCACGAGGCTTTAAGGCCGACCCTCTGACTGCCATATGATGGCCCATATAGAGTGCTGGAAGCAGGTGATAAGCATTTTGTGTTAGATTTGGGACACAGAAAAGAGACGGTTAGTATTGACAGACTAAAGCCTGCTTTTGTGATGAATGACGAGTCTGTACGGGTGGCGAGGGCACCTCGACGTGGCAGGACCCCCAGGGAACATGTCCCGGTGTCCCCGCAGGGATCAAATAACCACTCTCTTCCTCAGTCAGCAGATTCTTTGCAGGACAGCGCAGCAGGGACAGCGAGACCTGCTTACAGCAGATTCAGAAGACGTTTGAAGCCCAGACGGCGTACAGACTGAATTTTGATGTGATCATGTTGTATAGACTATGCTATTGATGTTATTGAGGCGGATGATAAGATAAAGGCAGCGAAGTGAAGGTTTTAAGCAGGTTTATTAAATCATACCGCCATCACGGAGCTCGCCCCGGCGCCGTACATGCGCGCCGGGAGCGGGCCCGGAGGCTCTCCAGCAAAGGGACACAGAGTGTGTGTGTCCGCAGCAGCAGTCAAAGAGAGCATGCGTTACAGAATATGTGCGGTATTTATACCAGTTACAGACAATGCATGAAAGGGCATTCACAGCAGTGGGTATGGCATTTGCATTTGAGAGACACAGTGAGAACAGGAAGCATGAACACAATGCATGAATGGGACATTAACATCACAATACTGAGCCGAAACAAGCCAGAAGGAGCGGGGCTGCCTGTAGACATTAATACACACATTTCACTGTTCTGTTATTTGCTCTAGCTGAGCGCCGTGTCTGTCTCAGTCTGTTGTGGGGGTTATCTCAAACCGCCACATTATCACTGATTTTTGATATGATCATGTGGTATAGACTATGCTATTGAGGTTATCATGTTTTGTGAACTCTGATATATTGTCCATTCTTCGACGTTTGTGGGGGGGGGGGGTTATGTAGCTCATGTAATTTTCCCTACATATGTTTAAGCACAAGAGGATGCTTGAGATTGCATGTGTGGTCTGACCTCACGTCTTGGATGGGACAATATGACCGGACCGCCTGTGGATAACAGCTGGCAGATGGAGGTATGGCGATAAAGAGCTGAATGGACTTCCTGACCGCCTGGGGGCCAGGCGGTGGACTGAAGGACTTGGGGGGAGGGGAGCTATTGTCAATCAAGGGCTTTGACGGTGAAGTGTGATTCTCCCTTTGTTCTTGTGTGTATAAAGGAGAAGGTTTTGACTCAGCTCTCTCTCTTCTGTTCTTGAGAGATAGCTGTGGATGTGATTGCAAGAATAAAACCTGAATTAAGAAATAATTCAGCCTCGTCTTTTCACGCTCCCCACATTAGGTATGACTGTGAGAGTGAATGGTTGTCTGTCTCTCTGTGTTGGCCCTGCGATGGACTGGCGATCTGTCCAGGGTGTACCCTGCCTCTCGCCCAAAGATGCTGGGATAGGCTCTAGCCCCCGCAACCCGAAAAGGATTAAGCGGAAGAAGATGAATGAATGAATGTTGTCATCATTTGGACGTTGCATGCAATCCTGGGTATTTGAAAAAGAGAGAAATTTTTTTTAATTTTGCAAATATAATACAAATTTTTTTTTTAGTAAATTAAAGCATACTCGTGGCCATAAATTAGATTAGATTAGATTCAACTTTATTGTCATTACACATGTATGAATACAAGGTAACGAAACACAGTTTAGCATCCAATCAGAAGTGCAAAGGACAGCAGTGCAGTATATACGGTAATTAACAGTATGTGCAATTTAAGCAAATATATGCAGCAGTGCAGAAAGTTAAGAGTACTGTTATGTGCAAATAATGTACAATAAGTTAGATGGGCAGTTATGTACAGGTGAGGATGGTAAGAGATGATGGTAAGAGAGTCAGCAGGGAACTAAGTTCAATAACGTGACAGCTGTTGGAAAGAAACTGTTCCTAAATCTGCTGGTTCTAGTCCGAAGGCTTCTGAAACGCCTTCTGGAGGGGAGAAGCTGGAACAGTCCATAAGCAGGATGGTTGGAGTCCCTAAGAATGCTGCGTGCCCGGCGCAGACATCTTTTCCTGTAGACGTCCTCTATAACTGGAAGTGGAGTCCCTGTGATGCGTTGGGCGGTTTTCACCACCCGCTGCAGCGCCTTACGGTTTTAAAGTTCAATTACCTGTAAAACCCCTTTAGAAATTAAAATTATTCTCTGTGTCACTGATAGCAATATCCTAAAAATAATGTATTCCCTATTATTTATGTCTCATAAAAAATGCAATTTTGTTTGTCATTGTTTATTAACGGTTTTAGTCTTGTATCAACTGGCATGTGATTTTCAACAATAAGAAAATAGAAGCAACTGACAGTCCTCATTTTTTCTAGAGTTTGGTCACAAGAAAAACAATACTGATAACTGGTATAACACACATGTAGTGGAACTATCAAAAATATTAAATTAATTATAACAGGAAAAAGTCCAAATTAGTGGCAATGAATACAATATAGTCAGTTGATGTCACGAACCGAGCCCGTGTTATCCTGTAGGCTCGGTTCTGATCGTTCTCTGTGGCTCAGGCATCGGGTTTATTATGTATTATCTTTTGAGTTCTTGTTGTTTTCATGTCTGTGTTCCTTTTCTTTTCCATGCCTGTAGCCGCCGCTCTGGCCGGCGATTGTTGGGCAGCCATTTTGACCCACTTTCAGGTGGGTACTGTCCAACATTCGCCGGTCCGACCACGCGCCCTCTCCATTTGACAGTCAGCTGTTTCGCCCCGGTAATTATCTTTCCTGCACCTCACACAGGTGTGTCCAATTTGTCACGCCAGCAGTGTTTGTACTTAGGCGGCTCTTGCCAGTCAAAAACTGCTGGACCATTGTGTATGTGGTGAATCCTGAGCGTAAATCCATTCACCCTTCTCCGCCTCGTGCACTCCTCCTGCGTAAAAGCGCACGAGGAGGCTTAGGACAATTGGAGCTGAAGCATGTGATGTGGTTTTGCTGTTTATCTAAGCCTGCAACACAACGTGAAGGCATAGCCGTAAAACTAAAACAAGAAACCTGAGAAACTGTGAGCTACAAAGCTGCTGGCATTCCAGTCAACAACACCGGCATCCGTTCTGTCGCTTACGTCATTTAAGCCTCTTCCTTCATTCGGTGGGCAACACCACAGTCCAGTCAGTGGCTGCGGTTTTTTGATGGTAACTATGTTGTGCAGGCACAGTTATAAATATTATATTGATCGACATTGACTTTTGGGTTTACACAACATGCTAAAAAATGTCAAAATCATGTCATCAGCACTTTAAGGTACACTGTAACTGAATGAAAAAACGTGATTAAAGCATTAGTAATCATGATTAACTCAACATTCCAAAACATTAACCTCTGGTTTTTCTCTCATCTCTTTGTCTTTATACCCTGATTGATGGAGCCTTGAGTATTTTTATCATGTTTATAGTCAGCTTCATGTGTGCCTGTGTTTGTGTCTATGTTGAATGTAATTGTGGCTTGTAAATATGGATGTCACCAGACTGCAAAACAAATCTACCTACGGGTACAAATAAAGTAACCTGAACCTGAACATTAATCAGGATTAAAAAAGTTGATCATCCAACACCACTAATAATAATGTAACAAGGCACAAAAGTGCTTTGATTAAATGTTTTTTTATTTTTCCTTCAGAAGGGCCACTCAGCAAGACAAAGCAAATGGGCTGTTGCCCGGGCAACAAAAGCCTGAATGTGTACAATTCCTTGTTAAAGACTGAAAAACAATGCTACTGGGGAGCTGTTACTCTTCCACACAGTGGGCTATTAGCTGCTTTTCTTATTAAACATCATAAAGTGGAGAAAATGTAAAGCTCCCTGATTGGCTGAGCTGCCCTCAAAGTCAATTTTCTAATATTCTGGCAGAGGAAATACTTATCAATGTTTTTATTTTATTCATATCATTTCGATGATATTAGAAAATACATGTAGATTGTGGGACACATATGTGGGTTTCATATGCACAAATGTATATAATCTGATGCTTCATATGTATACCACTATATGCTTACTGTGTGCTTCACGTCTCAGATGAACAGAGGACTGAGCCTCCTGGGAGATAACAGGAAGATGTCAAATGTGGTCTTTGGTATGCAAAGAGATGGCCTTGGGGAGATTTCCTGACTCCCAGTGACTTTGGGAGAAGGTGACAAAGGCTGAAAGGGATGCATTGTTACTGGGGATTAAAATACAGTGTTACTGTGAGCTTTGATGTCCTGAGGTATAAAAGGGACGAATGTCTGGAGTTCATTCTCTTTTTCCGTTCTGCTGATGTTGAAGAATGTGAATAAATCTGACTTGTGAGATAAACTGACTCATTATTTCACACGCTCCACACTGGTGACCCTTAGACATATCATGAGTGGAAGAAATTCCCCCGAGCCAGACTCGACAGGAGCCAGCCAAGCGAATGGAGCCACAGTCCAGCTGCCGGACTTCTGGCAGAACAATCCACGCTCCTGGTTTAATGCGGGTGAGGTGCAGTTCATCCTCCGGGGGATTTCGGTAGACGCCACAAAGTTCTACCATGTGGCTGCAAAACTGGACAACCACACAGCCCAGCATGTGGAGAGCCTGATCAACCAGCCGCCGGACACCGACAAGTACGACGCGTTGAAGGCTGCACTCGTCCGCCGCTTCACCCACTCGGTAGAGGAGCGAGCAGAAGGGCTCCTGGCGCTGACTGAATTTGAAAGCGACAGGCCCGCGGATCTGATGGAGAAGCTGTTGAGGCTGAAAGACTCTGACGATGATCACTTCATCTTCACTCACCTCTTCCTCAGGACTCTACTGTCAGCGGTGAGAACAACCCTGGCCAGCTTGCCGCTGTTGGCCCAACGGGACTACCACGCGCTGGGCCAAGATGCGCAACGAGTCGTCAACGCCACTAAATGGTGCGCGGCCACGGCCGCGGCAGCGGAGCTCGGCGCGATGTCCAGAGATGGCAGGGAGCCGGAGACAGCAGTGCCAGACTCACCAACGACGGCGGCGGCAAGGGCCAAGAAACACGGATCAGACGACGTCCTTTGTTTCTACCATCGCCGCTTCGCAGAGAGGGCACGCAAATGTGTACCACCATACCAGTTCAGGCGTTCGGGAAACGCCAAGACCGGGAGTCGGTAGCAGCTGCGGCCCTCGGAGAGGAGAACAAGCTGATTTATTTGTTGGACACCCGCTCGGGGAGACATTTCCTCGTGGACACGGGCTCCCAGCTGAGTTTCATCACACCTTCCTACGCAGACAGGCTAACAGGTTCCAAAGGTCCCCAGGTGACAGCAGCGAACGGCTCTGAGATTAAGACCTTTGGTGAGAAGACTCTGCTTCTGTCTCTGCAGGGCCATTCATTTGAGTGGACTTTTATCATAGCAGCAGTGAATTTCAATATGTTAGGGGCTGATTTTCTGTGCTCACATGGGTTGTTGGTCGATCTTACTAACAGGCGCCTGGTTAATGCACTCTCTTTTTATTCTATCCCCTGTACAGCTCGAGTGGCCCCGCCAACAGCACAAGCCAACGTCACAGCCGCAAGTGGTAAGTTCCACACACTCCTCATTCAGTTCCCAGCACTCACGGTCCCAACATTTTCGGTGGCCGTGGCTAAACACGGGGTGGAACATTTTATTCCTACCACCGGACCACCTGTTTTTGCAAAAGCTCGGCACTTGGATTCAGCTAAACTGACCATAGCGCGCAAGGAGTTCGCCAACCTGGAAAAGTTGGGCATCATTAGGCATTCGAAAAGCCCATGGGCTTCACCGCTGCACATGGTCCCAAAAGCTGATGGCTCGTGGCGACCTTGCGGAGATTTCCACAGGTTGAACAACGCTACAGCGCACGACTGCTACCCAATCCCGCATATCCAAGATTTTTCAGATCATTTGGCGGGGGCGCGCGTTTTTTCTAAGATAGACTTGGTTCGCGGTTACCACCAGGTCCCAGTGCGCGCTGAGGATATACCCAAAAAAGCAGTAATAACTCCGTACGGTCTATTCGAGTTTTTGTGCATGCCATTTGGGCTTAAAGGCGCGGTGCAGACGTTCCAACGCATGATGGACGCAGTGTTGCGCAATCTCCCCTTCATGTTCGTCTACCTGGACGACATATTGGTAGCCAGCGCGTCCGAAGATGAACACGAAAACCACCTTACGGCAGTTTTCCAGAGGTTGGGGGAGCATGGGTTAATAATCAACCCAGAGAAGTGTCAGTTCGGGGTGACGCAGATTGATTTTTTGGGGCATCGTGTCTCTCCAGAAGGAGCGGTTCCTCTGCCTGACAAAGTGCGGGCAGTAACAAATTTTCCCCAGCCACAAACGGTCAAAGCGTTACAGGAGTTTTTGGGAATGGTTAATTTTTATAACCGTTTCCTCCCCCGCGCAGCGCAGCTCATGCAACCATTGTATGCTGCACTAAAAAAACAAAAACCCACAAATAAAATCGAATGGTCTCCGGAGCGAGAGCGAGCATTCTCGGAGGTCAAAACAGCCCTGGCAAACGCTGCGTTGTTAGCACATCCAGACCCAACGGCCCACATAGCGCTCACTACTGACGCATCAGATGTAGCCATAGGGGTGGTCATGGAGCAGCATGTGGCCAGGGTTTGGCAACCGCTAGCCTTTTTCAGCAGGACCTTGCGCGATAGTGAACGAAAATACAGCGCATTCGACAGGGAGTTTTTAGCTCTCCACTTGGCCATTCGCCACTTCCAGTTCTGGCTGGAGGGACACCATTTCACCACGTTCGTTGACCACAAGCCACTGACTTACGCGATGGCCAAGGTTTCAGAACCGTGGTCAGGCCGGCAGCAGAGACAGCTGGCCGCGATCTCAGAGTTTACTACCAATATCCAGCATGTGGCGGGTAAACTTAATGTAGTGGCAGACTGCCTCTCGCGCGCCGCGGTGGCTCCAGCCCACGTAGGGGTAGATTTTGCAGCCATGGCCACGGATCAGGTTAGCGACGCGGAGGTGCGCGCGGCCCCAGTCCGCGTAAGGATAGATTATGCAGCCATGGCCGCGGATCAAGTTGGCGACGCAGATGTGCTCACGCTCCAGTCTGGACCAACAGGGTTAAGGCTGGAGAACAGGGCGCTGCAAGACGGTATGCCCCCCCCCCCCTAATCTGCGATGTCTCTACTGGGCGACCGCGTCCTGTGGTTCCGGCCGTGTGGTGCCGCCGCGTTTTTGACTCGATTCATTCTCTGGTGCACCCGGGAGCGCGCGCGTCGGTCAAAATGGTGGGAGAGAAATTTGTATGGCCGAGCCTGCGCAAACAAGTTAGAGAGTGGGTAGCAGCCTGCACGGCCTGCCAACGAGCCAAGGTACACAGACACACAAGAGCTTCTTTGGAGCCGTTTCACATCTCGGCTAAGAGTTTCGATCATGTTCACGTGGACCTCATAGGCCCCCTTCCGCTGTCACAGGGGTGCACACACCTTCTGACAATGGTGGACCGCACCACCCGCTGGCCGGAAGTGGTCCCACTGGCGTCAACCATAGCCGAGGAGGTGGCGCACGCGTTTTTAACAGCATGGGTAGCGCGCTTTGGAGTCCCGTCGGACATTACGTCCGACAGAGGCCTTCAATTTGTTTCCGAACTTTGGTCAGCAATGGCCCACAGCCTGGGGGGTGACGATTCACCGCACAACCGCGTACAATCCGCAGGCTAACGGGTTATGCGAACGTTTTCACAGGTCATTGAAGGCGGCTCTCAGAGCAACGCTTACGGATGCAAATTGGGTGGACGGGCTACCGTGGGTTTTATTGGGGTTGCGTTCTGCACCTAAAGAGGATTTAGAAGCCTCCCCGGCTGAGCTAGTTTTTGCGCAGCCACTTCGGCTGCCTGGGGAGTTTCTCCCAGACAATCCTGCGCCAGAACGTTCCCCGGTTCAGCGGTTGCAGAGTGGCACGGAATCGGGCATGCTGCCTGGCCCCGTTCACCACACTTTTCCGCGCGTTTTTGTGCCTAAGGCTTTAAAAAATGCGGAGTTTGTTTTTGTCAGACACAATGCCCATCGCCCACCATTGCGACCTCCTTACGACGGACCATTTAGAGTGCTGAAAACAGGGGATAAGCATTTTTTGCTAGATTTGGGGGGCAGAAAAGAAAAGATTGGCATAAACAGGCTCAAACCCGCTTTTGTGTTGGCTGACAAAGATGTGCTCTTGGCCAGGGCTCCTCGGCGCAACAGACCCCCTAGGGATCATTTCCCTGAACACCCACAGGGCTTGACCAACAGTTCTCATCCCCAGACAGCAGCTCCCCAGCGGGATGGCGCCGCGGAAGTGTTGAAGCCTGCTTACAGCAGATACGGGAGGAGATTGAGACCCAAGCAGCAAGTGGATTGATGTGTAATGATTCTAGCATGACGTGCAAACTGTTACTACTTTGTTCCATCTTAGACATTTGGGGGGGGGGGGGGTCATGTGGGACACATATGTGGGTTTCATATGCACAAATGTATATAACCTGATGCTTCATAAGTATACCACTATATGCTTACTGTGTGCTTCACGTCTCAGATGAACAGAGGACTGAGCCTCCTGGGAGATAACAGGAAGATGTCAAATGTGGTCTTTGGTATGCAAAGAGATAGCCTTGGGGAGATTTCCTGACTCCCAGTGACTTTGGGTGAAGGTGACAAAGGCTGAAAGGGATGCATTGTTACTGGGGATTAAAATACAATGTTACTGTGTGCTTTGATGTCCTGAGGTATAAAAGGGACGAATGTCTGGAGTTCATTCTCTTTTTCCGTTCTGCTGATGTTGGAGAATGTGAATAAACCTGACTTGTGAGATAAACTCAGACTCATTATTTCACACGCTCCACAAGATCACTGATATTTGATTTGACTTGTAACAATCAGGTACTGTGCTGCAGGAATTTTGAGTTTTTTTGGTCATCTTCAGTATTTTATGCAATTTAATGTCAGTGTAATGAAACAGTTTTACAGATCCTGACGTCAGAAACTCCCACACAACTCTTTTATTTGGTGTCCACAACAAATGTAGCCACGCCACGCTTCACGCCATGATGGTGCAGTGACTACACCTGTGTGTCTTTGTGGGGGGTGAGATCACACCTGAAAACTGACTGACAACAGTCACACAGAAGCCAACCGAGGAAAAGGCTGAGCAGCTGGAATTTTAGATTCTCCAATTTATTTTATTTCTCCATAGAACAAGTGAACTATTGGTAGCTATTTATTCAGACAGACATTTATTGAGAAAGAAACATCCTTACAATTTTAAGTTTTTTCAGGAACTTTTTGTAAAATTCAATCACTTTTAAAACCCATAAAGTACAATATTAAAATTGATGCATTTTTTTTTAATTTAAGTTTTTGTAAAGGGTATACACGTCATTACAGCATTGCATTGTTTACATTTTCGTCTCATGTTCCCTTTTTTTGTTGTTTTTTGAGAAATTAAAGAAAGAACAACAACAAAAAAACCAAAACAAAACAAGAAAAAACAAAGAAACAAAAAACAAAAAACAAAACAAAAGAGCAAAAAAACCCCAGAAAAAAAATACATAAATAAAAATAAAAGAGCATCTGAGTAGCGTTGGAACAAAGAGCGGTGCCATTATTGAAATGGTATTTGTCAAAGATTAGATCTAATGGAAGACACATATGCGATCCAGGGTTGCCAAAAGTTCAAGAGCCCATCCATGTCCTGTCTCAGTGCGAATGTCAACTTTTCCATCGAGTAAATGTCTTGGATAACGTTAATCCAATCTTCAGGTGTAGGACAGTCCTTCAACATCCATTTTTTAGTTAGGGCTTTTTTACTTGCCAATATTAAAAGAGTGTATAAGTATTTTTCTCCTTGTCTTTCCAGTGAATCCGGTAGTAAACCCAAATACAAAGTTACAAAAGAAAGGGGGACTGTTATTTTGAATATTTTCCCCAATATTGTCTGTACATTGGTCCAATATTGGTGGATAATTGGGCATGACCAAAACACGTGAAAATGATTTGCAGTCTCTTCACCACACAAGCGCCAACAATTCAACCCCTTACGAGTAAATTTGTTTTGTGCAGGTGTTCTGAAAAATCTTACCAAATTTTTCCATCCAAATTCTCTCCACTGCAAGGATGAGGTACTTTTCCATTGTTGTTTATTTAGCTTTTCCCTTATTTCCAGTTGTAAAGTGAAATTCCCTTCTTTTTCCCATCTCTCTTTTATATATGATGTGTTGTCTCCTTTTAAGTCTTGAAGACCTTGGTATATTTTAGAAATGTATCTGATCCCTGGGATCCCTTTATAAGCCATTAAGAAGACCTTCAGAACACCTGACTGGGCCCTTTCCAAATCCTCCTTTTTAAGTAAATTGTTTATGTGGAGTCTAAGCTGAAAGAACCTGTAAAGGTCTTGATTTATTAGACCTTGTTTTTTCAATTCTTCAAAACTTCTTAAAATCTGCCCTTTAAAAAAATTGTAATATTTTATCAGTCCGTTCTCTTTCCACTTTTTAAATCTAGTGTCTGTTTTATTAGGAGTAAAGTCTTGATCATAGGCAATCCATTGCAGAAATCGAGAGGGTTCTTTAGTTTGATTCTCTCTATCTTTTTTTTTTTTTTTTGTAACTTAGATTTTTATTCATTTTTCATCATATATATTGCATTCAGATCACATTCTACATTTAAAAACAAAGGGGCTAGGGTTAGAAAGAAAGGAAAAAAAAGGGAAAAAGAAAAAGAAAAAGGGGTGGGGACAAATGTTGGAGCATCAAGTTTTTAGTTTCCATCTCTTAATTCTTCTGGTTTTTCCAGCGTCTTTGATTATTCTTTCAATTTCTGTCTCGTTGTTGCACTTTGTAGTGTGTCCATTTCCGCCATTTTTTTCCCATAGTCCTTCTTGCATTCTTTGTCGATATGTTAGTTTTTCCATCATACGTATGTCCTCAACAATGTCAGTCCATTGCTCTTGGTCAGGAAGAACTTCTGATCGCCATTTTTTTGTGATTGTTTTTTTACATGCAATCAACAAGATTTTAACTAGATATCTGTCCTCAGCCTGTATAACATTGTCTCTTTTAAGATCACATAAGTACATCAGGTTACAGTTCATTGGTATATTATATCCTAATATCCTCTGTATTGTCACATGTATAGATTTCCAGAATGATGAGATTTTGCAGCATTTCCAAAACATATGTGAGTGGTCTGCATTTTGAGCCCCACATCCCCTCCAGCATAAAGATTGGGTATTTGCATATTTTCCTTGAATCTGTGGTGTAATGAAAAAGTGAATCAGGTTTTTCCATCCAAATTCCCTCCATGTCCTTGAATTTGTTGATGTGTGTTGTGTTTTCCATATTTCCTGCCAGCTTTCTTCTGTTATGTTTAAATTGAGTTCTTTCTCCCATTTCTTCTTTATATAGTTACTTGAATGATTGTTTGCCATACGTTTCTGATATAGCTTTGAAATAATTCTTATTTTATTTCCTGTATATGAGCTTAAAATGAGTTGTATAATCTCACTCACATCTGTTTGGAGGTTATGCCTAATCTTCTTCATATAATAATCTCTCATCTGCAGATATGTGAAGAATTCCGATCTTTCTAGTTTAAATTTTCTCCTGATGTTTACAAAGCTCCCGAGATCTTTTTTTCCGATATTGCCCCATGCTGTGATTCCCTTGTTCACCAGATTTTTGTATCCCCTATCTTGTTTTGCAGGTTCAAACTGACTGTCAAATGCTACCCATTTCAATAGTTTTATGTCTTCCTTTATATTATACTTTTGTACTATTTTATACCACAGTTCTAAAGGTATTGGGTATTGGGTATTTGCATATTTTCCTTGAATCTGTGGTGTAATGAAAAAGTGAATCAGGTTTTTCCATCCAAATTCCCTCCATGTCCTTGAATTTGTTGATGTGTGTTGTGTTTTCCATATTTCCTGCCAGCTTTCTTCTGTTATGTTTAAATTGAGTTCTTTCTCCCATTTCTTCTTTATATAGTTACTTGAATGATTGTTTGCCATACGTTTCTGATATAGCTTTGAAATAATTCTTATTTTATTTCCTGTATATGAGCTTAAAATGAGTTGTATAATCTCACTCACATCTGTTTGGAGGTTATGCCTAATCTTCTTCATATAATAATATTCCCGCTGTCCCACCTGGAGAAGCCCGGGAATATGGTGAGGATCATGTTCTTTGACTTCTCCAGTGCTTTCAACACCATCCAACCGATGATCCTGAAGGACAAGCTGCTGCGCGCAGGGGTGGACCAGCACCTGTCATCATGGATCCTGGACTACCTCACGAACCGGCCTCAGTTTGTGAGAACCCGGGACTGTGTGTCCGACACGATCATCAGTAGCACGGGGGCCCCCCAGGGAACGGTGCTGGCTCCCTTCCTGTTCACTCTTTATACTGCGGACTTCTCACACAACACAACACACTGCCATCTACAGAAGTTCTCTGATGACTCTGCGATCGTTGGCCTCATCTCCAATGGAGATGAAGCTGAGTACAGAGGGCTTATCCAGGACTTCGTGGACTGGTGCCATCGGAACTGCCTCCAGATCAACGCGAGGAAAACTAAGGAGCTGGTGGTGGACTGCCGCAGGCATGGGCAGCCCCTCACAGTACCAGTAAATATACAGGGAACAGACATCGAGATGGTGACATCCTATAAGTACCTGGGTATTCATCTGAACAATAAACTAGACTGGTCACACAATACTGATGCACTCTACAAGAAGGGACAGCGCAGGCTGTTCCTGCTGAGGAGACTCAGGTCTTTTGGTGTTCAAGGGGCGCTGCTGAAGTCATTCTATGACACGGTGGTGGCATCAGCCATCACTTTTGGAGTGGTCTGCTGGGGCAGTGGCATTACTGCAGCCGATAGGAAGAGACTGAACAAACTGATTAAGAAAGCTAGCTCTGTCCTGGGGCAGCGCCTTGATCCGATGGAGGAGATAGGAGAGAGAAGGACGGTGGCTAAACTGTCATCTCTGCTGGAGTCCGAGTTCCACCCTATGCAGGACATACTGAATGCACTGAGGAGCTCATTTAGCAGCAGACTACATCATCCCAGGTGCACAACCGAGAGGTTTCGTAGGTCCTTCCTACCAACGGCTGTCAGACTGTACAACCTAAGCAGGGCTGCTCGCAGAGATAGCAAAAAGACGTAACAAACTAATAGTTTTTTGAATGCAAAAGATGCAATAGACTTACACAATGGTCCCCTCCGGCATACAACTAGGAACATACCGGTCGCTATGGAGGGTGAGAATATGTATGGGCACATAATCATACCATGTAGGATAACTAAGTAGACGGTTATGCTGTTTCATTCCATCTAGCAACAATGCTCTGCACTGTGTGTGTTTATATATTTACATATTTATTCCATCTAGCTACAATGCTCTGCACTGGGTGTGTTTATATATTTATATATCTACATATTATTCCATCTAGCTACATTGCTCCGCACTGTGTGTGTTTATATACTTGCATATTTATTCCACCTAGCTGCAATGCTCCGTACTGTGGGTGTTTATATATTTACATACTTATTCCATCTAGCTACAATGCTCTGCACTGTGTGTTCATATATTCATATATTTATTCCATCCAGCTACAATGCTCTGCACTGTGTGTCTGTGTGTGTGTGTATATATATATATTTTATAGTAATACGTACATATGTATATTAGCTGCTCTTGCTTGCTTGTTTTTTTCTTGCCTTCTGATTGTTGCTCTGAGTGTTGCTATCCCTGTGCTGTTGCAATCCTGGAATTTCCCCGTTGTGGGACTAATAAAGGCTTATCTTATCTTATCTTAAAGTAAATTTAGTGATTGGGTCTATTTGTTTGATTTGCTTATATGCATCTTTATCTATGATATATCTTATTTGTGCTGAGTAGTAATATTCCTTTAGACTCGGTAGGCCCATGCCTCCTTTGTCTTTTGGTAACTGGAGAGTTTTATATTTCACTCTTGGCTTTTTGCCTCCCCATACAAATCTCGATATCATCCTGTCCCATTTTGAGAACTGGGTATCTGGAATCTCTGTTGGTAGAGCCTGGAAGAGGTAAAGTAATCTAGGTTGTATGCTGATTTTGACTGTCTCAATTTTTGAATTCAGATCCATATTTAAGATTGACCATCTATCAATATCTTTTTTTATTTCTTGTTCCAACCTATCATAGTTTGCTTTATAGATTTTGCTTAGATCTTTAAGTATGTTCACTCCAAGGTATTTTATTTCTTTTTGTTTCCAGTTTAGTTTGATCTTATCAGTTATCTGGTTTGGAGGGTTATAGTGGAATGTCAGTATTTGTGTTTTTGTTATGTTTATCTTGTATCCTGATAATTTTCCAAAATTTTCTATCAAGTTCATCATTTCCATTATTGATTCATCTGGTTGTTCAAGGTAAACTATAATATCGTCTGCAAATAGCCCAATCTTGTGTTCCGCCCCCTTTATTGTTACACCTTTTAATTTCTTATTTTGTCTTATCGCTTGAGCCAGTGGTTCTATGAACAGAGCAAACAAGGTGGGCAATAAGCAGCATCCCTGCCTAGTTGATCTTTGTATATTTACTTTGTCTGTTAAGCTACCGTTTATCTTGATTCTTGCCACAGGTTCTTGATACAGCGTCCTTATGCATTGTATTGATTTTTCGTTAAATCCAAAGCGTTCCAGCACACTATATAGGAATTTCCAGTTAACCCTGTCAAATGCTTTTTCTGCGTCTAAACTCATTACTACTGCGCTTTTCTTTTCTTTATGTATTTGATTAATTATATGTATTGTTCTCCTGATATTGTCATGTGTTTGGCGTCCCTCTATGAAACCAGTTTGATCATCTTCTATCAATTCCGTCAAGAATGTCTTTATTTGTTTACATATAATTGTTGTATATATTTTATAATCTACATTTAATAAAGAGATTGGTCTATAGTTTCCGCATTGTTCTCTATCTTTCCCTGGCTTTAAAATAACTGAAATAATAGCTTCGTTCCATGATGGAGGTATTTTGTTGTTGTTCAACGTCCAATTAAATGACTTTAGGAGCTGTGGCCTGAGTTCTTCTATAAACAGTTTATAAAACTCAGAAGGGTATCCATCACTACCTGGTGATTTACCGTTTTTAAGTGATTTAATCACATCTCTAATCTCTTGTGTTGTTATTTCTGCTGTTAGCTTTTCATTTTGTTGATTTCCTATTGATGGCAAGTCCAATGTGCCTAGAAATTTTTTAATATCTTTAGTATTTGTTTCTTCAGGTTGTGAGTATAGTTCTTGGTAGAAATTATGGAATATTTCTTCAATGTTTTCTGGGTTAACTGTGGTTTTATTTGTGGTGGGGTCTTTAATCTTATATACATTATTCATTGTTTGTTGTTTTCTTAACCGTTTTGCCAGCAGTTTTGTGGCTTTTGGTCCTGTTTCATAATATTTTTGCTTTAGATATCTATTTTTCCTTTCAATTTCATCCATTTGTGTTTCTTTTATCTTTGTTTTTTCTTCTTTAATTTCTTGATATATTTTTGGGTCATTTGTGCTTTGATGTTTACGTTCTAATTCCCTCAGTCTCTCACATCTTTGTTCATATGCTTCCAGTTTAGACTTATTTGCTTTTCCTGTTTCAACAATTAATTTACCTCTTAACACAGCTTTTAGTGCATCCCATAGTATTGTTGGGTCCACTTCTTCATTGTCATTCTCTTGGATATACTCGTTTATGTTTACTTTTATTCTTTCTTTCATTTTCTCATCATTTAACAGTCCTACATTAAGTTTCCATGTTGTTTGTCGTTTTCTATTGTTTAGATATATTTCCATGTATATAGGATTATGATCTGATATTTCTGCCCCTCCAATCCAACAATTTCTCACCCTGTGTCTGTCACCTTCATTCATAAGGAAGTAATCTATTCTAGAGTGTACTTTATGGACTGCTGAATAATGTGTATAGTCTTTTTCGAGTGGGTGCAGGTCCCTCCATATGTCTACCATACCCATTTCTGCCAGTGAGGTTTTTATGAACTTTGTTACATGTTTTTTGTCTTCTTAACACTTGTTGTATCAACTTCATGATCCATGACAGCATTTAAGTCTCCTCCACAAATCAGGACTCCTTCACTGTGTGTTGCTATGAGATCAAACAGATGTTGAAAAAAAAACCTTGTCACTTTCTGGTGGGGCATAGATGTTCACTAATGTGATCTGCATACCATCTATTCTTCCCTTTATTATTACATACCTGCCTTCTTTATCCTGGATTTCCTGTTCACATTCAAATTGTATTTTGTTTGAAATTAGTATCATAACCCCCCTTTTAGCTCCTCCCTTAAATGAACTGTAGTAGGAGTTTTTATAGCCAAATCTCTTTAGTTTCACATGTTCTGTCTTGCTCAAATGTGTCTCTTGCATAAATATAATTTCAGCTTTTTCCTTCTTGAATTTTCTTATTATTCTTTCCCTTTTAACAGGCGAGTTCAGACCATTCACGTTTAGTGTCATTATCTTAAGATTTTTACCCATATTCATGTTTTTCCATTTTTTTAACTTGTGCTCCTAGCCCCTTTAACAACAAAAATAACACATATTTATATAAAAACACATTAAAAAATCTCGACCTCCGTACTTTGGGCCTTTCTTCTGCCCACTTGTCCCTGTTGGTGGGTGGAGGGAATGTCCTCACAGAGTGGAGGGCCCTCCCTAGACCTCTAGTTACTATCCAAGTAATAGTCATTAGTCTAGAAATGTCCAACAAATATCACTTAAACCTCTCCTAGCCGTCTGTTTCTCTTTTACCTTGTCTTCTTGGCCTTCATTTCTTCTGTGCCTTTCTTAATCTTTGTTATGATCTAGGCTTTCAGTTGAAAGCCTTGTAGTTTGTCCTGGGCCCGCTGCTCCGCGTCCCTCCCCCGTCTTTTGCCGTTCACTCGCCTCCACTCCGGCTGTCGTGATGCGTTCAGGGCCGTCGCTGCTCCATCCGTATCCTCCGGCACGTTCACCGCAAGGCCCCGCTCCATCATGTCCCGCGCTGCCTCTCTGGCCGTGTTGTATGTTCTTACGCCGTTCTCCCAATGAATCTTCATCTTCGTTAGCGGCGTTTGGAATCTAATTTTTTTCTCTTTCAGCATTTTTTTAATGTTGGCATATTTCTTCCGCTGCTGCACAATTTCTGTCGGGTAGTCATGGTCACAGAATACCTGTTTGTCGCCGATTCGTATCTTTTTTTTCCATGCTTGTGTCAGGATTCTTTCCTTTATGTCATATTTCAGAAAGTTTACCACAACTGACCTGGGTGGATAGTTTGGCTTCGGGTTCTGTGCCGAGGCTCTGTGCGCTCGTTGTATCTGCAGATCCGCTTCTCCGGGCAGTTCCAGCTCTTTTTTTAAGAACTGATCCATGAATTTCGTCATCGAGTTGCCTTCAATGCCCTCCGGGATTCCAAAGATGCGTATATTGTTCCGTCTGGACCTGCTCTCCAAGTCGGTTATTTTCTCCTGCATCCTCTGCGCTTGTGCCGTCAGGGTCTGAAGCTGCTCGCTTGCCTCGCTCTTCCAATCTTCCAGCTCTGATATTCGGGCCTGTGCTTCTGTCATACACGCCCGCTGAGAGCGCAGCTCCTCCATGTTTTCTGCTAGCTTGCGCTCCATTTCTCTTCGGAGGCCCATAATTTCCTCCTTAATCTCTTTTTTCAGCTCCTCCTTAAGAGCCGCTAAATCCTGCTGTAGCTGCCGCTTGAAGTCTCTCAATTCTTTACCCAAAACTGGCGATGCCAGTGTTCATGGTATCGAGTTTTGCGTCTTCCATTTTCTCTGCTGCAGTCACCTCGTTTTTTTGGGCCTCGTGTTCAGCGGCTTTTCCTGCGTTGTTGAAGAGGAATTCTTTAATTTTACCCTGCTTTTGTCCTTGTGCCCGGTTCCTTCGTGTTTTCATCCCTTAGTTTATTGATCCGCTTATGTCGAGTTGGCCATTTACCGATGATTTTTAATCCGGCTAGGGAGAGCTCTCTGTTTAAGCGTTATGTCTCTCCGCCATCTTCCCGGAAGTTCCTCTCTGACTATCTTAAACCAAATTTTTAGCGGGGTCTCTATCCACGGGTTAGTGTTATTCAAAAGTTTAGGTAAGGCATTGTTCCCTATTATCGCCTGTTGGGGGATGTCACTTGTTATTTGGCATTCCATCTCCTTCCATTGTGCAGTGTAGACTGGGTTACATATCTCTACTAAAGTTTTAATTTGTGCGGCTTTAAAATAGTCCCTGATATTTGGCAGCACAAGCCCACCTTTGTCTTTGTTTAGCTGTAGGGTTCTATATCTGATTCTAGGTCTCTTGCCCTGCCATATGAATCTTGAGATCCTTCTGTCCAGTTCTTGCCATGTTTTTTTGGGAGGTTCTACCGGTATTGTTTGGAAAAGGTATAGAAGACGTGGAAGTATATTCATTTTGACTGCTTCAATTCTTTGTGCAGTACCCAAGAATGGTATCATATTCCATCTTGCTAGATCAGATTTTATTTGTGCCACCAGTGGATCATAGTTTAATGTTATAATTTTGTTGAGTTTTTTCGGGATATTGACCCCCAGATATTTCATAGATTCCATCTCCCAGTTAGTTTTGAGTTTGCTTAGTAAATATTGAATTGGGTCATAGTTGAATGTTAAAACTTGGGTTTTATGCATGTTTAGTTCGTACCCCGATAAATTTCCATACTCTGAAAAAACTGAGATTAGTTCTGGAAAAGAGGTGTCCGGCTGCCCCAGGTATATTAAAATGTCATCAGCAAAGAGTGCTATTTTATGTTCCTTCTGACCAAGTGTAATACCTTGAAATTTTTGATTCTGTCTTATCCATTGGCTCAGAGGTTCTATGAAGATTGCAAAGAGCAGTGGAGACAAGGGGCAGCCCTGACGACATCCTCTTTCCAGCTCAAAAGATGATGATAATTTACCGTTAATCCTTATTTTAGCTGTTGGTTTTTTATATAATGCCTGGATAGTTCTAATGAAGTTGTTATGAAAATTGAAACTGGATAAGATTCTATATAGGAAAGACCAGTCAACCGAATCAAATGCTTTTTCAGCATCTAATCCCAATATGGCTGCATTTAAGTTATATTTTTTTATATGATGAATTATGTGTAAAGTGCGTCTAATGTTGTCTTGTGTCTGTCTTTGTCTTATAAAACCTGTTTGGTCTAAATGAATTAAGTCTGTCAGTATATTTTCTAAACTTTTGGCAAGGATAGTGGTAAAAAGCTTATAGTCCTGATTTAACACACTGATTGGTCTGTAGTTGGAGCAGTCTAGTTTATCCTTTTCAGGTTTAGGTATGACTGCAATGACCCCTTCTCTCCAGGAGGGGGGATTTCCCCTGTGTGGAGGACATAGTTAAATGTTAAATGTTTTCATGAGGAGAGGAGATAGTTGCTGTTTAAAGGTTTTGTACCACTCTGCTGTATAGCCATCTGCTCCTGGGGATTTGTTAGCTTTAAGTTTCATAATTGCATTTTCTAATTCTTTAGGTTGTATTTCTGACAGTAGTATTTTATTTTGTGACTCAGTAAGTTGGGGAAGGTTTAATGTGTTTAGGAATGCTTCGGATGCGTTTTTATCTTTTTTTTTTTTTTTATTTAAGTTTTTGTAAAGGGTATACAGGTCGTTACAGCAATGTAGTGTTTACATTTTCATCACATGTTCCCTTATTTTCTGATATCTGACAACATTGGAAGATTAATTCTTACAACACCCCTTATTTTTTTTATTTTTTAAAGTGAAAGAAAAAGTGAAATTAAAGAGAAAAAAAAAACAAAAAAACAAAAAAAAAAAAACCAAACAAACCAGTAAAAAACAAACAAAAAGAAAAAGTAAGTAAATAAAGATAAAAGAGCATCTGAGTAGCTTTGGAACAAAGAGCGGTGCCATTATTGAAATGGTATTTGTCAAAGATTAGATCTAATGGAAGACACATATGCGATCCAGGGTTGCCAAAAGTTCATGAACCCATCCATGTCCTGTCTCAGTGCGAATGTCAACTTTTCCATCGAGTAAATGTCTTGGATCACGTTAGTCCAATCTTCAGGTGTAGGACAGTCCTTCAACATCCATTTTTTAGTTAGAGCTTTTTTGCTTGCCAATATTAAAACATTGAATAAGTATTTTTCTCCTCGTCTTTCCAGTGAGTCCGGTAGTAAACCCAAATACAAAGTTACAAAAGAAAAGGGAACTGTAATTTTGAATATTTTCCCCAATATTGTCTGTACATTGGTCCAATATTGGTGGATAACTGGGCATGACCAAAACACATGAAAATGATTTGCAGTCTTTTCACCACACAAGCGCCAACAGTTCAATCCCTTATGGGTAAATTTGTTTTGTGCAGGTGTTCTGAAAAATCTTGCCAAGTTTTTCCATCCAAATTCTCTCCACTGCAGGGATGAGGTACTTTTCCATTGCTGTTTATTTAGCTTTTCCCATATTTCCAGATGTAAAGTGAAATTCCCCTCTTTTTCCCATCTCTCTTTTATATAAGATGTGTTGTCTCCTTTTAAGTCTTGAAGACCTTGGTATATTTTAGAAATGTATCTGATCCCTGGGATCCCTTTATATGCCATTAAGAAGACCTTCAGAACACCTGACTGGGCCCTTTCCAAAACCTCCTTTTTAAGTATATTGTTTATGTGGTGTCTAAGCTGGAAGAACCTGTAAAGGTCTTGATTTATTAGGCCTTGTTTTTTCAAATCTTCAAAACTTCTTAAGATTTGCCCTTTAAAAAAATCGTAATATTTTATCAGCCCCTTCTCCTTCCACTTTTTAAATCTGGTGTCTGTTTTATTAGGAGTAAAGTCCTGATCATAGGCGATCCATTGCAGAAGTCGATAGGGCTCTTTAGTTTGATTCTCTCTGACTATCTTAAACCAAATTTTTAGCGGGGTCTCTATCCACGGGTTAGTGTTATTCAAAAGCTTAGGTAAGACATTGTTCCCTATTATCGCCTGTAGGGGGATGTCACTTGTTATTTGGCATTCCATCTCCTTCCATTGTGCAGAGTAGACTGGGTTACATATCTCTACTAAAGTTTTAATTTGTGCGGCTTTAAAGTAGTCCCTGATATTTGGCAGCGCGAGCCCACCTTTGTCTTTGTTTAGCTGTAGGGTTCTATATCTGATTCTAGGTCTCTTGCCCTGCCATATGAATCTTGAGATCCTTCTGTCCAGCTCCTGCCATGTTTTTTTGGGAGGTTCTACCGGTATTGTTTGGAAAAGGTATAGAAGACGTGGAAGTATATTCATTTTGACTGCTTCAATTCTTTGTGCAATACCCAAGAATGGTATCATATTCCATCTTGCTAGGTCAGATTTTATTTTTGTCACCAGTGGATCATAGTTTAGTGATATAATTTTGTTGAGTTGTTTCGGGATATTGACCCCCAGATATTTCATAGATTCCGACTCCCAGTTAGTTTTGAGTTTGCTTAGTGAATAATGATTTGGGTCATAGTTGAATGTTAAAACTTGGGTTTTATGCATATTTAATTTGTACCCCGATAAATCTCCATACTCTGAAAAAACTGAGGTTAGTTCTGGTAAAGAAGTGTCCGGCTGCCCTAGGTATATTAAAATGTCATCAGCAAAGAGTGCTATTTTATGTTCCTTCTGACCAAGTGTAATACCTTGAATTTTTTGGTTTTGTCTTATCCATTGGCTCAGAGGTTCTATGAAGATTGCAAAGAGCAGTGGAGACAGGGGGCAGCCCTGACGACATCCTCTTTCCAGTTCAAAAGATGATGATAAATTACCGTTAATCCTTATTTTAGCTGTTGGTTTTTTATATAATGCCTGTATAGTTCTAATGAAGTTGTTATGAAAATTGAAACTGGATAAGATTCTGTATAGAAAAGACCAGTCAACCGAATCGAATGCTTTTTCAGCATCTAATCCTAATATGACTGCATTTAAGTTATATTTTTTTATATGATGAATTATGTGTAAAGTGCGTCGAATGTTGTCTTGTGTCTGTCTTTGTCTTATAAAACCTGTTTGGTCTAAATGAATTAGGTCTGTCAGTATATTCTCTAACCTTTTGGCAAGGATAATGGTAAAAAGCTTATAGTCCTGATTTAGTACACTGATTGGTCTGTAGTTGGAGCACTCTAGTTTATCCTTTTCAGGTTTAGGTATAACTGCAATGACCCCTTCTCTCCAGGAGGGGGGGATTTCCCCTGTGTGGAGGACATAATTAAATGTTTTCAGGAGGAGAGGAGATAGTTGCTGTTTAAAGGTTTTGTACCACTCTGCTGTATAGCCATCAGCTCCTGGGGATTTGTTAGCTTTAAGTTTCATAATTGCTTTTTCCAATTCTTTAGGATGTATTTCTGACAGTAGTGTTTTATTTTGTGACTCCGTAAGTTGGGGAAGGTTTAATGTGTTTAGGAATGCCTCGGATGCGTTTTTATGTTTTTTGTGGGAGTATAAGTTCTTTTAGTAATTCTCGAAGTTTTTAAGAATATCCTGAATTCTGAATTTTATTTCCTTTGATACTGGGTCTCTGATTTTGTAGATTGCTCTTTCTGTTTGATGTTTCCTCAATTTATAGGCTAGCAATTTTGCCGATTTACTGCCTGCTTCATAGTATTTTTGTTTCAGAAATGTAAGTTTCTTCTGGATTTCTATTGTGTAGATCTCATTTATTTGGTTTTTAATTTCCTTAATCTTGAGCGAGTCAGTAGAATGAGTGTTGCCTTTGTGTTCTTTTTCTAGGTTCCTAAGTTCTGACTCTAATGTGGATAGTTTTTCTTGTCTTAGTTTCTTTTGGGTTGCCAGTTTTGCAATAATCTTTCCTCTTATTACAGCTTTACATGCATCCCACAGTATTAAAGGGGATACTTCTCCATTATCGTTATCTTCCAAATATCTGAGAATATCTGACTCCAATTCATCTTTCAATGGTCCTTTCAGGACATTTGGATTTAACCTCCAAGAAAATGTATTATTTGTGTATTTTTGGATATTTAAGTCCATGTAGATCGGACTGTGGTCGGAGAGATCCATCAGTCCTATTTTACATGTTTTTACTCTACCAATGTCTCTATTAAACATAAAAAAATAGTCAATCCTTGAGTAAGATGAATGTGGAGTTGAGTAAAATGTATAGTCTTTTACACTGGGGTTGAGTTCCCTCCACACATCACAGACTCCCAATTCTTTTAGTAGCATCCGAGTCTTCCTGTTTTGGGTGTTATTTTGATGTGGGGAATTACCAGAAGCATCCCAGTATGGATTCAGTCTAAGATTGAAGTCCCCACCACATATCACTAAACCTTGAGCTTTAGTTATCATTAGGTCGAATACATTTTTATAAAATTTCCAGTTAGCCCCTGGGGGAGCATACACATTCAGCAGGGTGATATCTTCTCCCTCTAGCCGCCCAGTTACCAAACTGTATCTCCCTTCTTTATCTTTGTGTTCTGATTTTTTTTCAAATGTAATTTTGGTTGATATCAATGTCGCTACTCCCCTCCTCCTCCCTGATTTATATGAAGATGAAGAGATCATTTTAAACCCTTGTCTACTGAGTTTATTGTGTTCCACGTCTGTTAGGTGGGTTTCTTGTAAAAGTATTATTCCTGCTTTGTCTTTTTTCATTTTGCCTAGAATCTTGGATCTTTTAACTGGATTCAGGATTCCTTTTACATTATATGAAATTATTTTGGTTACACCCTGTTTCTCCATTGTGTTGTTTTGTTTAGTATAACTGTGTGGTGGCCCTCTTTTGTGCTACTCAGAAACTGAAAGAACATTAAAAACAAGAAAAACATTAAGAACATAGTGTAAAAAACTTTAAAACAAAAAGCTGCCAAAAGAACTTCCTGAGCTGAGGTCTTTTTAAAGACCCTGTAAGAGCCTTGATGGAGTGAAGGCTCTGAGGGAAATTCCTCAAACTCTGTTACGTGTTGAGGGCCCTCTCTTACCACTGAAAGTAGTCCCATGCTTTTAACGTGAGTTTCAGAACCCAATCCAAACTTGTAATGATTTTTTTTTTTTTTTCCTTTTATGCCTAAACCCTGTGAAATTGTGTGCACCCTCCCACCCCCATCACATCAAACATTCACGCAGAAACAGTATTTGTTAGTATGAGGAGAACATGTGGATTATTGTCACATTTCTATTTTAACAAGTTTTTTTTTTTTTTTTTTATTACAAAGACTTATTTGTTTCAAATAATATAATTGTTCCATGAAATGTTTTACCACATGCTGAATATGCATCTCCTTTAATGTTTGTTACCTTGTATGAGGGGCGTTGGATGTGCGGATTGATTCAAGAGGAAAAAAAAAAAGAAAAAAAAAAGGTCGCTATTCCAACCTGAAAACGGATAGTTTATCCGTGACGCTCTGGTGCTGGGTTTCCCGCTGCTGGTCCGTGGATTTTGAGGGTCTTTGTGTTGTCCATGTTTGCGCTTTGATCTTCACACTCGGGTCTGCCGCGGGTTTAAATACCGTTACCGGGAGCCCTCTTTTCGCCATGTCAGCTGTTGCTTCTTCCGCCGAATTATAGAGACACGTTTCATCGCCGTAGAAGACCCTTAACTTCGCAGGAAATGGTGTCTGAAAGCGCAATTTCTTCTCTCTTAACACCTTTTTCGCGTCATTGTATTCCCTGCGCTTTTTAAGGACCTCCGGGGCGTAATCGTGTTCCACGTAGACTTTTCTCTCCTGGTGCATAAATCCGTTTTTCTGCCAGGCCAGTCTTACAACCTCTTGTTTTATTTTGAAATTGGAAAATCTTACCAACACCGAACGTGGGGGCGCTTCCGCCGCCGGCCTAGCGGCTAATGAACGATGTGCCTTTTCTATCTTCAAGTCGGTGGTTTGTGGAATATCCAATTTCTCTCTTAGTAAGGATTCCACGCATTCTGCCATTGAGTTAAAACCATTTTCGGTTCCTTCTATCAGACCATGAATTCTTATGTTGTCTCTTCTTTGTTTTCCTTCTTGGTCGGTTAGCTTAGCCTCTATAGCTGCTTGTCTTTTGCGTAGGTCCAGCACAGAATCTTCGAGCACTTTTATTCGATCCTCTGTTTCCAAGATTCGGTTCTCGGCCTGGTCCACTCTGCTGTTTGTCCTTTTCAATTCTTCTCTGAATTCCCGAAATTCGGCCGTAACATCTCGGCGAAATCGTCGTAGTTCCTCAAATAGTGATTTCAGGCTAACCCTTTTGTTAGCTATCACCAGCTCCTCGTCTTCTGAACGGGGATCTTCCAGTTCAGATTCTCCGGCCGATACGTGTCCTGGCCTGGAGAATTTCAATTTCTTCTGTTTTCCTTTAGACATGATGATTTTGTCTTTTGATTTTCACTCCTCCAAAAATCCGTTAAGTTTGATTTTCAAGGTGTTATCCTGGATTGAGTCTGAGAGCTTCAGTGTTAAGCTGCAGTCGCCATGGCGTCCAGACCGGAAGTCCGTTTTTATCTTTTTTGAGGGAGTACAAGTTCTTATAGTAGTTCTCGAAGCTTTTAAGAATATCCTGAATTCTAAATTTTATTTCCTTTGATACTGGGTCTCTGATTTTGTAGACTGCTCTCTCCATTTGTTGTTTCCTCAATTTATAGGCTAGTAATTTTGCCGATTTGCTGCCTGCTTCATAGTATTTTTGTTTCGGAAATGTAAGTTTCTTCTGGATTTCTATTGTGTAGATCTCATTTATTTGTCTTTTAATTTCCTTAATTTTGAGCGAGTCATTAGTATGAGTGTTGTCTTTGTGCTCTTTTTCTAGGTTCTTCAGTTCTGACTCTAACGTAGTTAGTTTTTCATGTCTCAGTTTCTTTTGGATTGCCAGTTTTGCAATAATCTTTCCCCTTATTACAGCTTTGCATGTGTCCCACAGTATTAAAGGGGATACTTCTCCATTATCATTTTATTCCAAATATCTGAGAATATCTGATTCCAATTCATCTTTCAGTGGTCCTTTTAGCACATTTGAATTTAACCTCCAAGAAAATGTATTATTTGTGTATTTTTGGATACTTAAGTCCATATAGATCGGACTGTGGTCAGAGAGATCCATCAGTCCTATTTTACATGTATTTACTCTTCCAATGTCTCTATTAAAGATACAAAAATAGTCAATCCTTGAGTATGATGAATGTGGTGCTGAGTAAAATGTATAATCTTTTACACTGGGGTTGAATTCCCTCCACACATCACGGATTCCCATTTCTTTGAGTAGCATCCAAGTTTTCCTACTTTGAGTGTTATTTTGATGTGGAGAATTACCTGATGTATCCCAGTATGGATTCAGTCTTAGATTGAAGTCTCCACCACATATCACTAAACCTTGGGCTTTAGTTATCATTAAGTCAAATACATTTTTATAAAATTTCCAGTTAGCCCCTGGAGGTGCATATACATTCAGCAGGGTGATATCTTCTCCCTCTAGCCGCCCAAGTACCAAACTGTATCTCCCTTCTTTATCTTTGTGTTCTGATTTTTTTTTTCAAATATAATTTTGGTTGAGATCAATGTCGCTACTCTCCATTGTGTTGTCTTATTTAGTATAACAGTGTGGTGGCCCTCCTTTATGCTACTCAGAAACTGAAAGAACATTAAGAACATAAAAAACATTAAGAACATAGTGTATAAAACTTTAAAACAAAAAACTGACAAAAGAACTTCCTGAGCTGAGGTCTTTTTAGTGACCCTAGAAGAGCCAAGATGGTGTGTTGGCTCTGAGGGAAATTCCTCAGATTCCGTTACGTGCTGAGGGCCCTCTCTTACCCCTGTAAGTTGTCCCATGTTTTTAACGTGAATTTCAGATCCCAATCCGAACTTGTAAGGATTTTTTTTTTTTTTTATGCCTATACCCTATGAAATTGTGCGCACCCTCCCACCACCATCACAACAAACATTCACGTTAATACAGTATTTGTTAGTGTGGAGAGAACATGTGGTTCATTGTCACATTTCTATTTTAACAAGTTTTTTTTTAAAGACTTATTCGTTTCTAATATTATGACTGTTCCATGAAATGTTTTACCACTTGCAGATTCTGCATCTCCTTTAATGTTTGTTACTTTGTACGAGGGGGGTTGGATGTGCAGATTGACTAAAAATATCGTTATTCCCTCCAGTAAACGGCCAGTTTTTCCTTGTAGCTCTGGCGCTGGGTTTCCCGCTGTTGGCCCGTGGATTTTGAGGGTCTCTGTGTGGACCACGTTTGAGCCTTGATTCTTTCAATCGGATCTGCTGCGGGTTTAAACACCGTTACCGGGAGCCCTCTTCTCGCCATATCCGAGGTTGCTTCTTCAGCCGAGTTGTAGAGACACGTCTCGTCTCCGTAGAAAACCCGCAGCTTCGCTGGAAATGGTGTCTGGAAGCGCAGTTTTTTTCTCTCGTAATACCTTTTTGGCGTTGTTGTATTCCCAACGCTTTTTAAGGACCTCCGGGGTGTAATCGTGTTCCACGAAAACTTCTCTCTTGGTACATAAATCCTTTTTTCTGCCAAGCCAGTCTTACAACCTCTTCTTTTATTTTGGAGTTGGAAAACTTCACCACCACAGATCGTGGAGGCGCTTCCGCCGCCGGCCTATGGGCTAATGTACGGTGCATCCTTTCTATCTTCAAGTCGGTGGTTTGGGGAATATCCAACTTTTCTCTCAATAAGGATTCCACGCATGCCGCCATTGTGGTGAAACCATCCTCGACTCCTTCTTTCAGACCATCAATTCTTAATGTTGTCTCTTCTAAGTCTGCCTTCTTGGTCGGTTAGCTTAGCCTCCAGTCTTGACTGTCTATTGTGTAGATCCAGCACGGTATCTTCCAGCCCTTTTATTCTTTCCTCTGCTTCCAAGATTCGGTCCTCGGCCTAGTCCACTCTGCTGTTTGTCCTTTTTATTTCTTCTTTGATTTCACAAAATTCGGCCCAACACTGTCGGCAAAATCGTCTTAATTCTTTAAGTACCATTTTTAAGCTAACCTTTTTGCTAGCTTCATTCAGCTCCTCGTCTTCTAAATGGAAATCCTCCAGATCAGATTCTCCGGCCGATGCGTGTCCTGGCCTGGTAAATGTCGATTTCTTCTGTTTTCCTTTAGGCATGATGACTTTGTCCTTTGATTTTCACTCTTCCAAAAATCCGTTAAATCTGATTTTCAAGGTATTTTCATGGATTGGGTCTGGGCGCTTCAGCGTTAAGCTGCTATCACCATGGTGTCCAGACCGGAAGTCAAAATTGATGCATTTTTAAGGATTTCCAGCACCCGTGGCAACCCTGGTTGTGATCTGGCACTATGCAAATTTAGCTGATTTGAAAATAAATTAAGTGAACTGAGATGATGGAGCAAAAACAACAGAGAAGGAAAAATCAGACATACAATCAAAACATGGAGCATCTCTGCTTTCTAAATGAAATGTTGGTTCAGACATTTAAGGGATCTGAATCCAGTACAGCATGATCTCAGGGCAGAGGCTGCATGGAATGAAAATTGTCCTTCACTGACACATTTTTCAGCAATGACAGGAAACTGAAAGCTGTCTGTCGTTTGCCAGATTACACTGAAGGTGATCTCATTAAAATGAGGTAACAGATCATAACAGAACTTTTACAACAATGTCTGTAAAAATGACAGATAAAGTCTAGTGCAACCTGTGTCTGAGGGTTTCTAAACTTGAACCTGTAACCACAGGAGGAGCTTCCTGTCTCACAAGAGATCAAAGTCTATGTGAAAGGTGTCTCACTTTTAACTCTACTGAAGATCATTCCCTGTGATTTTAAGAGATTCACTCCAGTACAAGCATTTCAAAATTTAGAACATAGGTTTATTTAACTTTACTAATGAATGAATGAATGAATCTTTATTTATTCGGATAGTACAGGTTAAAAGAAACTGAATAATATAACAAAGGGGGAAAGAAAATCCAACAAGGTCAAATTAGACAATAACTCCTCTGATTATACACTTCAACATAAGTTATCCGAAATGGGTGATGGCTGAAGCCGCAGCTTATTATTGCCCACCCACATTCCATTCAAGAATTCAAAAGAAAAACAAACAAGAGCAATTACAATTCAGAACAAAGATAAAACAAAATGTGACAAAAAAACTAAGCTACAGCACAACACAGGCTGGATATGACAATCCTTATGTGATTTTACATGTCATCTTGTACAGTGGGGCAAAAAAGTGTTTAGTCAGCCACCAATTGTGCAAGTTCTCCCACTTAAAAGATGAGAGAGGTCTCCAATTTTCATCATAGATATACCTCAACTATGAGAGACAAAATGAGAAAAAAAAATCCAGAAAATCACATTGAAGGATTTTTAATGAATTAATTGGTAAATTCCTCAGTTAAATAAGTATTTGGTCACCTACAAACAAGCAAGATTTCTGGCTCTCACAGACCTGTAACTTCTTCTTTAAGAGGCTCCTCTGTCCTCCACTCGTTACCTATATTAATGGCACCTGTTTGAACTCGTTATCAGTATAAAAGACACCTGTCCACAACCTCAAACAGCCAGACTCCAAACTCCACTATGGCCAAGACCAAAGAGCTGTCAAAGGACACCAGAAACAAAATTGTAGACCTGCACCAGGCTGGGAAGACTGAATCTGCAATAGGTAAGCAGCTTGGTGTGAAGAAATCAACTGTGGGAGCAATTATTAGAAAATGGAAGACATACAAGACCACTGATAATCTCCCTTGATCTGGGGCTCCACGCAAGATCTCACCCCGTGGGGTCAAAATTATCACGAGAACGGTGAGAAAAAATCCCAGAACCACATGGGGGGACCTAGTGAATGACCTGCAGAGAACTGGGACCAAAGTAACAAAGGCTACATCAGAAACACACTATGCTGCCAGGGACTCAAATCCTGCAGTGCCAGACGTGTCCCCCTGCTTAAGCCAGTACATGTCCAGGCCCGTCTGAAGTTTGCTAGAGAGCATTTGGATGATCCAGAAGAGGGTTGGGAGAATGTCATATGGTCAGATGAAACCACAATAGAACTTTTTGGTAAAAACTCAACTTGTCGTGTTTGGAGGAGAAAGAACACCATACCTACTGTGAAGCATGGGGGTGGAAACATCATATTTTGGGGCTGTTTTTCTGCAAAGGGACCAGGACAACTGATCCGTGTAAAGGAAAGAATGAATGGGGCCATGTATCGTAAGATTTTGAGTGAAAACCTCCTTCCACCAGCAAGGGCATTGAAGATGAAACGTGGCTGGGTCTTTCAGCATGACAATGATCCCAAACACACTGCTCGGGCAATGAAGGAGTGGCTTTGTAAGAAGCATTTCAAGGTCCTGGAGTGGCCTAGCCAGTCTCCAGATCTCAACCCCATAGAAAATCTTTGGAGGGAGTTGAAAGTCCGTGTTGCCCAGCGACAGCCCCAAAACATCACTGCTCTAGAGGAGATCTGCATGGAGGAATGGGCCAAAATACCAGCAACAGTGTGTGAAAACCTTGTGAAAACTTACAGAAAACGTTTGGCCTCTGTCATTGCCAACAAAGGGTATATAACAAAGTATTGAGATGAACTTTTGTTATTGACCAAATAGTTATTTTACCGAGGATATTTACCAATTAATTCATTAAAAATCCTTCAATGTGATTTTCTGGATTTTTTTTTTCTCATTTTGTCTCTCATAGTTGAGGTATACCTATGACGAAAATTGGAGACCTCTCTCATCTTTTAAGTGGGAGAACTTGCACAATTGGTGGCTGACTAAATACTTTTTTACCCCACTGTATATATGTTTGGAGTATTTCTTCCTTTAGTTTTTGTTTAAATTGTCCAAGCATTGTACATGATTTTAATTCAGGTCCAAAATCGTTCCATAATCTGACTCCTTGCACTGAAACAGTGTTGCTTGGTGGTAGTTCTCACTGAAGGTTTTTGAAATATACATGTTCCTCTGAAATGAAATTTTATCCAGTTTAATGTCAGTGTAATGAAAGTTTTACAGATACTGACCTCAGAAACTCCCACACAACTCTGTTTTATTTGGCGTCCCCAAACAAATGTAGCCACGCCATGATGGTGCAGTGACTACACGTGTGTCTTTGTGGGGGGGTGAGGTCACACCTGAAAACTGACTGACCACAGTCACACAGAAGCAAACCGAGGCACAGGCTGAGCAGCTGGCATTTTAGGTTCTCCAATTTATTTTATTTCTCTATAACAAGTGAACTATAGGTAACTATTTATTCAGACAGACATTTATTGAGAAAGAAACATCTTTACAATTTCAAGTTTTTCCAAGAACCTTTTGTAAAATTCAATCACTTTTAAAACCCTTAAAATACAACATTAAAATTCATGAATTTTTAAGGATTTCCAGCACCCGAGGCAACCCTGGTTGTGATCTGGCACTATGCAAATGAAGCTGATTTGAAAATTAATGAAGTGAACTGAGTTGATTGAGCAACAACAACAGAGATGGAAAAGTCAGACATACAATCAAAACATGGAGCATCTCTGCTTTCTAAATGAAATGTTGGTTCAGACATTTAAGGGATCTGAATCCAGTTCAGCCTGATCTCAGGGCAGAGGTTGCGTGAAATGAAAATTGTCCTTCATTGACAGATATTTTTCAGCAATGACAGAAAAATCTGAAAGCTGTCTTTCATTTGACAGATAACACTGAAGGTGATCTAATTAAAATGAGAAAACAGATCAGAACAGAATTTTTACAACCATGTCTGTCAAAATGACAAAGTCTAGCACAATCTGTGTCTCAGGGTTTCTAAACTTGAACCTGTAACCACAGGAGGAGCTTCCTGTCTCACAAGAGATCAAAGTCTATGTGAAAGGTGTCTCACTTTTAACTCTACTGTGGATCATCCCCTGTGATTTTAAGAGATTCAATCCAGTAAAAGCATTTCAAAATTTAGCACATAGGGTTTATTTAACTTTACTGTGGGAAGCTGATGTTGTCCCAAGCTACTTTTCATCATAAAGGCCCTAAAACATTGAAAACACACAAATGGATTACCTCCACTATGGATGACTATGTTTTCTTAAAGTACTCGTCTGAGCAAAGGCCTTTCCACACTGTTAACATACAAAATGCTAAAATCCAGTGTGGATAAGTTCATGTCTTCTTAAGGTACTCATCTGAGTAAAGGCCTTTCCACACTGACCACACACAAACTGCTTAACTCCAGTATGGATGAGTTCATGTTTCCTGAAGCTAGCCCTTTGAGTAAAGGCCTTTCCACACTGACCACACACAAACTGCTTAACTCCACTGTGGATGAGTTCATGTCTTCTTAAGCTACCCCTTTCAGTAAAGGCCTTTCCACACTGATCACACACAAACTGCTTAACTCCAGTGTGGATGAGTTCATGTTTCCTGAAGCTTGCCCTTAGAGTAAAGGCCTTTCCACACTGATCACACACAAACTGCTTAACTCCAGTGTGGATGAGTTCATGTCTTCTTAAGCCACCCCTTTCAGTAAAGGCCTTTCCACACTGACCACACACAAACTGCTTAACTCCACTGTGGATGCGTTCATGTTTCCTGAAGCTAGCCCTTTCAGTAAAGGCCTTTCCACACTGACCACACACAAACTGCTTAACTCCACTGTGGATGAGTTCATGTTTCCTGAAGCTTGCCCTTAGAGTAAAGGCCTTTCCACACTGACCACACACAAACTGCTTAACTCCACTGTGGATGAGTTCATGTCTTCTTAAGCTACCCCTTTCAGTAAAGGCCTTTCCACACTGACCACACACAAACTGCTTAACTCCAGTGTGGATGAGTTCATGTTTCCTGAAGCTTGCCCTTAGAGTAAAGGCCTTTCCACACTGACCACACACAAACTGCTTAACTCCAGTGTGGATGAGTTCATGTCTTCTTAAGCCACCCCTTTCAGTAAAGGCCTTTCCACACTGACCACACACAAACTGCTTAACTCCACTGTGGATGAGTTCATGTCTTCTTAAGCTACCCCTTTCAGTAAAGGCCCTTCCACACTGACCACACACAAACTGCTTAACTCCAGTGTGGATGAGTTCATGTGTTCTTAAGCGACTCATCAGAGTAAAGGCCTTCCCACACTGACCACACACAAACTGCTTAATTCCAGTGTGGATGAGTTCATGTTTCCTTAAGCTACCCCTTTCAGTAAAGGCCCTTCCACACTGACCACACACAAACTGCTTAACTCCAGTGTGGATGAGTTCATGTGTTCTTAATTGACTCATCAGAGTAAAGGCCTTCCCACACTGACCACACACAAACTGCTTAATTCCAGTGTGGATGAGTTCATGTTTCCTTAAGCTACCCCTTTCAGTAAAGGCCCTTCCACACTGACCACACACAAACTGCTTAACTCCAGTGTGGATGAGTTCATGTGTTCTTAAGTGACTCATCAGAATAAAGGCCTTCCCACACTGACCACACACAAACTGCTTAACTCCAGTGTGGATGAGTTTATGTGTTCTTAAGTGACTCATCTGAGTAAAGGCCTTTCCACACTGACCACACACAAACTGCTTAACTCCACTGTGGATAAGTTCATGTTTCCTTAAGCTACCCCTTTCAGTAAAGGCCCTTCCACACTGACCACACACAAACTGCTTAACTCCAGTGTGGATGAGTTCATGTGTTCTTAATTGACTCATCAGAGTAAAGGCCTTCCCACACTGACCACACACAAACTGCTTAATTCCAGTGTGGATGATTTCATGTGTTCTTAAGTGACTCATCAGAATAAAGGCCTTCCCACAATGACCACACACAAACTGCTTAAGTCCAGTGTGGATCAGTTTATGTGTTAAGTGACCCAACTGTGTGAAACCTCTCCCACATTCTTCCTTAAAGTATTGTTTATGCCTGGTGTGGCATTTTCTCTGTATTCTTTTTCTACTCTTGTCATTGTGTGACTTTGCTTCATTTGCTGCTGTTGGAGGATCTTCATCTTCCTGAAGCTGCTGAGGTTTCACTCTATTTTTCCTTTCATGTTCCTGTAGCAACAAGGACAGAGAAAAAAAACAGGCTGTGAACATACAGTGCTGTGAAAAAGTATTTCAAAAAAGTATTCCACACATTCATTGATGTGGAAACCAACTTGTGTATCTACTTGACAGACACTGAAAACATTAAATGTTTGATGGAAATATTCATCGTTCAAATATACCAAAACGAAATGAAAAGTACAATTACTTTTCAGAAGCAATCGATTACATTTACAATTATTTTCCAGGATTTCACAAAGTAACTGATGAGTATTTGGACCCAAATCTGCTATTTATATACAGTGGTGCTTGAAAGTTTGTGAACCCTTTAAAATTTTCTGCATAAATATGACCTAAACCCTCACCACATGTTCACACAAGTCCTAAAAGTAGATAAGGAAAATCCAGTTAAATGGAAAAAAAAACAAAAAACTTTTTCATTTACTTATTGAGGAAAATGATCCAATATTAAGTACAGTGGATCCAGAAAGTCTTCACGGCGCTGAAAACATTTTCCACATTTTGTTATGTTACAGTCTTATTCCAAAAGGGATTAATTTTTTCCCTCAAAATTATACACACAATACCCCATAATAACAACGTGAAAAAAGTTTTTAAGATTTTTGTAAATTTATAAAAAACAAAACCTAAGAACTCACATCTACATAAGTATTCACAGCATTTGCTCACAACTTTATTGATGCATCTTTGGCAGCAATTACAGCCTCAAGTCTTTTTGAAAATGATGCCACAAGAATGGCACACCTACAGTGGTGTGAAAAAGTGTTTGCCCCCTTCCTCATTTTTTTGTGTTTGTCATCAAATAAATTTGAATATTAGACAAACATGAAATGCAGTTTTTAAAGGAAGGTGTTTATTATTAATGGTAAAAAAAAATCCAAATTTGCATGGTCCTGTGTGGAAAAAGTGCCCCCCCAAAACAAACAAACAAACAAACAAACAAACCATAAATTAACTGTGGTTTTTCACATCTTTGGAAAACTGAGTTCAATTTCTCTAGCCACATCAAGGCCTGATTACTGCCATACTTGTTCTCAATAGAGAAATCACTTAAATAGGACCTGCCTGACAAAGTGAAGGAGACCAAAAGATCCTCAAAAGCTAGACACCATGCTGCAATCCAAAGAAATTCAGCAACAAATGAGGAACAAAGTAATTGAGATCTATCAGTCTGGAAAAGGTTATGAAGCCATTTCTGAAGTTTTGGGACTCCAGTGAACCACAATGAGAGCCACTATCAACAAATGGTGAAGGAGTGGCCAGCCGAGCAAAATTACCCAAAGAGTGCAGAGATGACTCATCCAAGAGGTCACAAAAGACCCCACAAAAATATCCAAACAACTGCAGGCCTCACTTGCCTCAGTTAAGGTCAGTGTTCATGACTCCACCATAAGAAAGACACTGGGCATAAATGGCCTGCATGGCAGAGTTTCAAGACAAAAACCACTGCTGAGCAAAAACAACATAAAAGTTCATCTCAATTTTGCCAGAAAACACCTTGATGATCCCCAAGACTTTTGGGAAAATACTCTGTGGACTGATGAGACAAAAGTTGAACTTTTTGGAAGGTGTGTGTCCCGTTACATCCGGCGTACAAGTAACACAGCATTTGAGAAAAGGAACATCATACCAACAATAAAATATGGTGGTGGTAGTGTGATGGTCTGGGGCTGTTTTGCTGCTTCAGGACCTGAGAAACTTGCTGTGGTAAATGGACCTATGAATTCTATTCTCTACCAAAAAATCCTGAAGGAGAATATCCAAAAATATGCCATAAAATAATTCACACATTTATAATAAAGTTTAAAATGTACAAGAAAACTAACTAACTAACTAACTAACCTGCACTTATATAGCGCTTTTCTAGTCACAAAGACCACTCAAAGCGCTTTCATTAATACTAACCCTCTATTCTAAGGGCCTATAGGAAACAAATATCTAGGGACAATTTAGAACAGCCAATTAACCTAACATGCATGTTTTTGGCATGTGGGAGGAAACCGGAGAAATCCCGGAGTAAACCCACGCAACACGGGGAGAACATGCAAACTCCACACAGATCACTGTTGGTCGGGGGCTGGGATCGAACCCACGATCCCACGATCCCCACAATCCCCCGGCCAAGGGTAAACTGTGCTGCCGCAGTGCTAACCACTGCGCCACCGTGCAGCCCAATAGTCAATTTTACAAGAGCAAATTAAAAATTTGAGGAAAATGGTTTCAAATTTAGATAACTTTACAGGTGAAAGTAGCCAACTAAGAAAATTGTTATAAATTTTTGAGAAAAACCTTAAACCTTCAAGACTGAAGTCATTACTCAAGTCTTTAAGTGGGTGCTCTTTGTACCCTTAACTCAACTAGAAATTTTTGGTTGACTACTTTTAATTCTTAATTTCAAAGCACTGCTTTTACATGATTAGAATTTCTGGTTATGATACCCACCTGATCAGATAATTTAAGTATGCATGAGTACATTACTATTGTGAATGCTTTTTCCCTTCCCTACTGTCTCAATGGAAAAATAAGAAACACTAGAATAAAAACACAAAAAATACACATATTTTTGTCATTTATGTAAACCATGACAAAAAAATCCTGCAAGACAAAATGGGACACTCGATATTTTTGAACCCGTTTCTATACCACCATAGACAGAGAGAGAACCTGAATTAGACAGAGCTCAAAGAGGGAAAGATGAGACAGAAAAGAGGAGCCAAGGACAGCAAAGTGTTCAGGCAGAGGGTCCAGGAGAGGTGAGAGCAGAGGAAGGAGAGTCTGGGTGGGACCCCAACTGGCCCAATATTCCAGTATTCAAGCCTCAGTTGCACAATACTTCAAATGGTAAGTTCCATACGCAAAGTTCATTCATTCATTCATTCATCTTCTTCCGCTTAATCCTTTTTGGGTCGCGGGGGGGCTGGAGCCTATCCCAGCGTCTTTGGGCCAGCGTCTTTGGGTGAGAGGCAGGTTACTTTGCAAAATTTAAAAAAAAAATACATTGTATAAAATTAACATATTCCGGTAACAATCGTGTCATATGCTTACTGCCCCCCTGGAAAAATATGTTGCGACCGCGCCAAGGTCTTTCAGCCAGAGGAAAAACTGCAGCATCATGGTTTACTGAATCTTTCAAGTCAGTTTTTGAGATTTTTTTCCCTCGTCTCTTCTACCTTATAGTTTACTGACAAGGTTCATAATTATTGAGCAATATAACCAACAGTGCAGTATCATATCACTGTAGTGTGTAGTAAACAAGCATAACAGAACAGGCCTATTGTGATTTCACAAACAAAGCTAGAAAAGCACTCAGAGAGCGCATACCTCTGCCAAGGCTCCTTCTGTCCGTCACTGATCACCTCCAAAATGTAATGGGTTCATGTGTAGGCAACAAGACAGTTCTGGTGAAAAGTGCATCAGAGTCTATCCAGTAGTTTTGGAAGATTCATGCTAACACACTGTGAGAAGATAGGAGCCTTGGCTATCACGATGTGAGCATGGGGGGGATTGCACCGTGCTCTCTTTGCCTTTTGTTCTTATATTTGTACCCTGCCTCTCGCCCAAATCCACCCCCCCCTCCCCCGGATGTATGGTATTGTATTTTTGAGTTCTTATCCCTGTTATTTTATCTTTAGTTGATTTTCACATGTTCTGTATTGTTTCTTAGTCTGATTTAGTTTCCTGTTTACGGTCATTATAGTTTTGCTAGTTATATATTTGAGGTACTTGTCTTTACTTGCCTTCATATCATAATTGTATCCTGTTGTGTTTTTTCTCTCCCTCTCCAGGGCTGCTGCTGTCAGTGGCATTTCTGGGTTTTTTGTTCTGTTGTGGGCGGTGCTCCTGTCAGCTGTCAGTCCCGTCTTCCCCTCTCATTACTTCCAGCTGATCTCTATAATAATCTTTGTTACCCCTTGCCCGTTCATGTGATCCACACCTGCATCCAGTTGTGTTCATTGACACCATGTCCTATTTAAATTCCTTGTTTCTGTTATTCATTGTTGGAGCCTCTGTTTTCTGTCACTGTGCATCAGAACCATTCCCTGTTCAGGTACAATTTCCTGATTAATCCTTCCTTCTCCGTTACCTTCTCTGTTTGTAAGTTATTTTGTGCACTATTGGGATTTTTGTGTTTTGCGAACTGTTTGGATTTTTTGTTCCCTTAAATAAATATCACAACTACAGTTCAGCATGTGGGTCTTCCTTCCTGCCTCGAGGGGCAATTCATGACAGAAGGGTCCAACCAGCTGAAGATCCAGCTACTGTAGGTTGTGGTATTTCTGTTTTTTTCTCACTCATCTATTTGTGGAATCATGTCCTCAGTACACTGACCTCCACCAAGCAAAGTGAGATCGGCAGCGGACAACCCGAGTGTTGAGGAGCAGTGGGCTGCTGAGTTCGTCCAGGGATTCATGGATGAAGCTCTCACCTCCCACAGCCCAAAGAAGATCTGGGAGAGTGTGAATTCGGTGACTGTTATTGTCAAGGTGCACCCAGGATTGTGGAGGTTTTCCCAGATCGCGGAATTGTTGGCCACGTTCTCCATCCTCCAACAATCTTTCCCCGGGCTGACTTGGGGGCCGTCTCCAGCGAGCCCGAAGCCGACGCAGAACGCACTCTGTGACAGATGTCCTGCCCCACCTCCAGTTTGCCCAATCCTGCTCCATCAGCTACAAGATGCCACCACCCAGCTCCAGACCACCGGAGGGATACCCCCGCCTCTCAGGCAGCAGTTTCCCCTTTGCCAAAGTTGAAAACTCAAACAGCACTCCCTTTATCATTCAGTGTGGGACCTTCCTGTGGTAATGTCTCATCACTTCCTGTGTTGCTGGATGTCTGCGGTTTGCTCTCCTCATTCTCCTCCTCATTCTCCAAAGGACTTTACCTTTAACTGAATTTTAATCCCTTTTTTCCCATCTAACGTTAGCTCTCACTTCTGTTTATCAAGCCTCTTGCACCTGTGTACGCACTCAGTGCCATCTAATCACCCTCTTATTCTTCTGTTCACCTTTCCTCAGTGTTTTTGCTAGCTTCGGGTTAGCCACTAGCTATGAGTTCTCCTTCCCCTTCCCCTCTGGTGTGCACTCTATGTCAGATGCTTAGCTACACCTCTGCCTCTTTTAGTGATCACGGTAAATGTAATAAATGTTGTCTTTTTGAGGCGCTCAAGGGGAGGTTATCTGATTTGGAATCCCAGCTCTGCTGAATTGAAACACCGTCTGCGCCAGTTAATAATGACGGACGTCCCCTAGCTGCAGCGGAGCTCCCTAGCTTAGGGCGGCCTGCCAGCGGTCCTCCGGTCCTCCGGGTGAGGAGACACCCATGGGTGGGTGACGGTGAGAAGGAAGCCTAGCCGCAAAGCCCCAGTTAATCACCATCCTGTTCATGTTTCTAATCACTTTTCCCCGCTCAGCGACACACTCGCTGAGGAAAAAACTGATCATTGGCGACTCTGTAGTCAGAAACGTGAACCTAGAAACTCCAGCGGCCATAGTCGAATGCATTCCTGGGGCCAGAGCAGGCGACATCGAGTCATATTTGGAAATGCTGGCTAAAAGTAACTGTAAATACTCCACAATTGTTATCCACGCCGGCATTAATGATGTCCGACTCCGGCAGTCAGAAGTCTCAAAACTTAATGTGGAATCGGTGTGTGACTTTGCCAAAACAATGTCTGCCTCTGTAGTATTCTCTGGGCCCCTCCCCAATCTGACCAGTGATGACATGTTTAGCCGCTTGTCATCCTTCAACAGCTGGCTGTCTGTGTGGTGTCCTGCAAATAATGTGGGCTACATAGACAATTGGAGCTCATTTTGGGGAAAACCTGGTCTTATTAGACAAGATCGCGTCCATCCCACTTTGGATGGTGCTTCTCATTTATCTAACAATCTGGAATCCTTTTTATCCAAATTTCCAAAACCTTGACAACTCAGAGTTTGGACCAGGAAGAGGAGTCGCAGTCTTACATGCCTCTCTGCAGCTCCTCTTCATCCACCACCCCTCAACTTAGCTCCCGTCTTTCCCCATCAGTGAATCATTGTCTGTTCCCTCCAAAGTAAAAAAAAAAAAAATATATATATACATATATATAATGTATAAGCATCCCAAAGTGATTAAACAAAAAGTTGGTAAAACTCAAATTAAACATGAAGCCTCTAAATTGAATGATTTGGCCTCTGTTCCTCCTCAAAATTTAAAAATTAAGTGTGGTTTGTTAAATACTAAAATAAGATAAGCCTTTATTAGTCCCACAATGGGGAAATTCCAGGATTGCAACAGCACAGGGATAGCAACACTCAGAGCAACAATCAGAAGGCAAGAAAAAAACAAGAACAGCTAGTAAACATATGTACATATATATATATATATATATATATATACACACACACACACACACACACACACACAGTGTGGAGCATTATGGTTGGTGAATGTGCAGCAGAAAGTCCAAGCTCTCTCTCCGTGGATGCGGCGGGCCAGCTGGAAGTCTTTGGGCATGATGGCAACCCCCTTAGCGAAGAACAGACCCACCAGGTAGGCCTCGCCGGCCTCCTGCAGAGCCACGACGGTGAAGCTCAGGAAGCGCAGGTCAGTCTTGGAAGTCGTGAGCGATCTCCCTCACCAGGCGCTGGATGGGCAGCTTACGGATGAACAGCTCCGTGGATTTCTGGCAGCGACGGATCTCTCTCGGAGCCACGGGCCTGTAACGGTGAGGCTTCTTCACTCCGCCGGTGGCCGGAGCGCTTCTCCGAGCAGCCTTGGTGGCCAGCTGCCTCCAATATTCGATCTCTAACTCCCAAGTCTCTGCTAGTCCATGATTTGTTTATTGATCATCAGATTGATTTAATATCCCTTACAGAGACTTGGTTAGGGCAAGAGGATTATATTGGTTTGAATGAATCAACTCCCTCTGGTTACTTAAACTGTAAAAATCCCAGTAGTTCTGGTCGTGGAGGAGGAGTAGCAACAATTTACCATTCCAAATTACTAGTTAATGTAAAGCAAAAAGCACGTTATAATTCCTTTGAGGGCCTGGTCCTCAGTATTGGGCATTTTAGCAGTATTAGGCTAAACCCAATTTTATTTGCCATAGTTTATGTCCTCCATCAACCTACTCAAGAGTTTTTATCCGAATTTGCCGAATTCTTAGCCAATTTAGTGCTGAAATCGGATACAGTAATTATAGTAGGGGACTTTAATATACATGTAGACAGTGATTGCCTTAATTTGGCATTCAATTCGATATTAGACTCGATGGGGTTTTCTCAGAAAGTAGCAAATTCTACCCATTATCTCCACCATACGTTGGACCTTGTTCTGACATATGACATAGAAACAGAAAATCTGGTAGTTTCTCCTCATAACCCTGTACTGTCAGACCATTGTCTGTTAACCCCTTGCACTCCGGTCAATTTCCCTAAAAACGCCTAAAAATAACGTACCCAAAGTAAATCAAAAGCTGTTCTTCAACCCTTTGCAGCATCTTCATGGGGTTGGTCTCATTTAAAAGAAAACACTTTGAATTTTTTGGCAAAACAGTCATAATCTCTCTAAGTGTGTGTGTGTGTGTGTGTGTGGATTGTTTATTCATTCATGAATGAATGAATGAACAAACAAGCCCCCACACACAAAGAAGCATGCCATGTAAAAAATGTGTTTTTTTTACAAGAAAAAATAACCTACAGTGCACTAAAAATTATACTAAAATATCTAATGTACAGGATAACAACTCCCACCGCCCCCCCCCTCGCTACAGAGGACGGATATCGTCCATCGCTACATGACGGACAGCGGGGACGGTGCGCCGCGGTCTACTACGCACAGTTGTACTAAAATACACTACCGTTCAAAAGTTTGGGGTCACCCAGACAATTATTTTGTGTTTTCCATGAAAAGTCACACTTAGTTACTACCATGAGTTGTAAAATGAATAGAAAATATAGTCAAGACATTGACAAGGTTAGAAATAATGATTTGTATTTGAAATAATAATTTTTTCCTTCAAACTTTGCTTTCGTCAAAGAATCCTCCATTTGCAGCAATTACAGCATTGCAGACCTAACATGAATGCACAAGGGCAGCACGGTGGTGCAGTGGTTAGCACTGTTGCCTTACAGCTAGAAGGTTTCTGGTTCGAATCCCCAGGCTGGCAGGGGTTGGAACCTTTCTGTATGGAGTTTGCATGTTCTCCCTGTGCTGCGTGGGTTTACTCCGGGGGCTCCGGTTTCCTCCCACAATCCAAAGACATGCATGTTAGGTTAATTGGTTATTCTAAATTGTCCCTAGATATGTTTCCTATAGGCTCTTAGAATAGAGGGTTAGTACTAGTGAAAGCGCTTTGAGTGGTCTTTGTGACTAGAAAAGCGCTATATAAGTGCAGGTTAGTTAGTAGTTAGTTAGTTTTCTAATCATCCATTAGCCTTCTGATGCAATGAGCAAACACATTGTACCATTAGAACACTGGAGTGATAGTTGCTGGAAATGGGCCTCTATACACCTATGTAGATATTGCACCAAAAACCAGACATTTGCAGCTAGAATAGTCATTTACCACATTAGCAATGTATAGAGTGTATTTCTGATTAGTTTAAAGTTATCTTCATTGAAACAAAGTGCTTTTCTTTCAAAAATAAGGAAATTTCAAAGTGACCCCAAACTTTTGAATGGTAGTGTATCTGCAATCCACTACAGAAGAGTAGCGGGGGGGGGGGGGGGGTGGTTCACGGTCCGGACGTGGCACACGGACCGGTCCGTCACGTGGCGATGACGCACAGTTAAATGAAATAAGAACAGTAGTAAGAAAAAAAGACTGGTAAATGCATGTGTGTCACCCAGCGGCTTACACAAAACAGATTTTACACACGGGACGCACACTTTCGAACTTGTCTGCTTCAATTGACTCGCTGTATTCGCAGCCGTTGGTAGGCGGGTCCTTCTTGCTAGGTTTTCAGTCATTGGTTCTTCAAGGTTTCAGAAACCCAATTCAAGGCTATTATTGGTCAAATGAGAGGTCAATCAAACCTAAACCAATCAAAGCACTCCTTTGGTTTTCTGTTCGCGGCTGTGTCTGTAGTGGAAGAATGGAAATGCAGCTTTTTTTTTTTCAGTGCGCCCTAGGACGCAGAGATGTGACCGCCCGCGGTATCCCGGAGTACAAGAGGTTAACCTTTGATTTTACTATTTCTGACTATTTGGCTCCCAAGAGAAAATATTACTACAGTAGATGCCTCTCAGATGATATTGTTACCAAATTTATGCACATTGTTTCCTCTATGCAGGGATGGCAAGAGGAAATTCTGATTTCACCTGAAATATAATTTGGTCGATTGACTCATGGGGGGGCTGGGGGGCGCAGCCCCCCTGAAGCTGAGAGGTTTTCAGTAAAACGGAAGTAATTTAGACTGAAAAAAAATGATTAAAAAAAAAAAAAAGAAACACTAGACTTAGATAAATTATTAAATTTAATGAAAAGATAACTTACTTTTTCTTCAATGTTGTCTCACTGTCTTTAGTCCAACATATTTAACAGTTCTATAAGAGTTTATTACACTATTTACACTGGTCTCCAAGTCACTTCTAATGTGAAACTTTGTTCCTTTTGGCAGCAAGCTGTGTCAGTCTCTGAACTTTGAACTTCATCTCCTTTTCTGGTTTCCTCAGAAATTGTCCAAGTGTTTCTGTTACCTCGTCGAACTTTGAGCCAATTTTCACCTTTACCGTCACTTTTCTCTCCAGTCAGTTCCATTGGAACTTATTTTTGACACTTTTGTCTATTTCTAGCACTGATGACTCCTGATCCTTTGATAAAAATCTCATAAATCTGCTGAAAACAATACTGAAAGCTCAGAATTCCAACACGAACCAGGGATGTGATTTGTGGTTTGAGAAATTATCTGAAAATTTAGCAGGGGGTCTGGGGGACACAGTCCCCCAGTGGGGTCCGGGGCAGAGCCCCGTTGGGGGGGGGGCGGCTTCGGGGGGCATAGCCCCCCAAAGCTCCTGGGTTTTTATGATTTTTAAGTACCAGAACTGTGCACCTATGTGTACCTACCTTGTCTGTTTACTCGTTCTCTATATGTTTGTCCCTATGCTGCTTTGTAAAGCGTCTTTGAGTATTTAGAAAAGCGCTATATAAGACTGATGTATTATTATTATTATTATTATTATTATTAAATTACATAAAACAAACAGCTCAATGCCACTTATTACTGTATAATATTGACTTATGTTCCAAGAAGTTAGCATTCCTAAAATATTCCAACAAGCATTATCCATCACATGCTTCAACACTTGATCAAATCAAAATCAGTTAATTTTATCTATTCCATAATAGAAATATAATTCCAACATACAATTACTTTTTATAATTTCAGCATTCATTTCAGATCACCAGTTTCAATCTCCAATGAGTCTTGAGCAGTTCATTTTGCACAATCACTGATGTAGCCAAGTCTTAGAAATATTCAAAAGTTATGAGTCATTGTCCACTGTGCACTGTCAATTTCAAACTGTTTGGAATCATAAAAGTAATGTAACTAAATTGTTTTGCTATTTTTTCCTCCTCAACATCAATGTCAGGGCGCTGCACGAGTTTTGGGGGATGGTTAACTTTTATAACCGTTTCCTCCCCCGTGCAGCCCAGCTCATATAGCTGTTGTACGCCGCACTCTAGAAACGGAAACCGGCGGACAGAGTCGACTGGACTCCTGAGCGGGAGCAGGCGTTCTGCGGTTAAAACAGCTCTGGCAAACGCTGCACTACTGGCGGCTCGGATAGCGCTCACTACCGACGCCTCAGACATGGGCATAGCGGCCGTCGTGAAGCAATGCGCTGCCGGTTCTTGGCAGCCGCTCACCTTTTTTAGCAGGTCTTTGCACGACAGTGAGCGTAAATACAGCGTCTTCGACAGAGAGTTAATGGCTCTCCACCTGGCCATACGCCACTTCCAGTTCTGGCTGAAAGGGAGCACCTTCACTGCGTTTGTGGACCACAAGCCGCTAACGTACTTAACGTACTTTATCTTCCTGGAAGATAAAATAAAGCGGAATTCGGCGAATTAGAGGAAAATCACATCCCTGAGAACACGCCACCATGAATTTTTGACAAAGCATACAACGAGCTATTTGATTGGTCCAATCGTTTGCAACTATCCAATCGCAGGGCTGTTTACAATACAGCAGTAGCTTGAACACAACACATCCGGGTTATCGCGGGAGACTTGACCCGGGGAAGCGCCGAGCGCTTATGTAATCGTGTTGATTTTTGCTAAAATCGGTAACAATAAGGTGCCTTACTCCCCCTAAAATTTTCTCAACGGATTTAGACGATTCCCAGAAATGATCAATTTGAAAATAAATCGGCGGAAATCCGCGGATCGGCGGAAAATTGCCATCCCTGTCTATGCCATGTGTCAACACAACGGAAACAAGCTATATAAAGCTTGTTCCTTCTGTAATTGATATCATGGTAGACAGTGTTACAGCTTCTCTGCATTTGACTCTAGACTTGGTGGCCCCTTTAAAAAAGAAAAATCTAATCAGAGATTTCCAACTCCTTGGTTCAACACAGAAACTTGTAGCTTAAAACAGAAGACTCGTCAATTATGAAGAAAATGGCGCTCCACTAATTTAGATGAAATCTATTTAGCCTGGAAAAATCATCTTTTAATTTATAAAAAATCTGAGAAAAGCTAGAACCAGTTATTATTCTGCATTAATAGAAGAGAACAAGAATAATCCCAGGTTTCTTTTCAGCACTGTAGCCAGGCTGACAAAGAGTCAGGACTCTGTCAATCCTAGCATCCCCTTTGAGCTTACTAGTCAGGAATTTATGAACTTTTTCAATCATAAAATTTCATCTATCAGAGATAAAATCAGTCAGATTTTTCTCCGACCGTTAACTTAAATACAGTAACTATTACAACTCCTTCAAATGCCATCTATTGGGATCAGGTTATTCCAATTGACCGTTTAGAGTTAGACAAAATAGTTTCCTCATCCAAGCCTTCAACTTGTATGTTAGACCCTATTCCTACCAGGTTATTTGAAGAAGTCTTCCCATTAATTGGTAACTTTATTCTTCAAATAATCAATTCTTCATTAACTTTAGGCCATGTACTGCAGGCTTTGAAAACTATTGTAATTAAACCCTTACTCAAAAAGCCAACGCTGGATCCAGGAGTTTTAGCTAACTATAGACCAATCTCTAATCTCCCTTTCATTTCAAAAATCTTAGAGTTGCTGCTATGCAATTATTTGACCACTTGCATTGAAATGGTTGAGTTGAAGAGTTTCAATCTGGGTTTAGAATCCATCATAGTACTGAAACAGCCTTAGTGAAGGTCACTAATGACCTCGTGATCGCATCTGATAATGGACTTGTTTCTGTACTTGTCCTTTTAGACCTTAGTGCAGCTTTTGACACTATCAATCATAATATTCTACTTGATAGATTAGAACACTATGTTGGACTTAATGGAACTTCGTTGCAGTGGTTTAGATCTTATTTATCGGATAGGTTCCAGTTTGTTCATGTCAATAATGAGTTTTAATTCCAACTCAAAAGCTCAGTCATGGAGTTCCACAGGGATCTGTGTTAGGCCCCACTCTTAGTTTATATATGCTTCTGTTAGGCAACATTTTTAGAAAGCACTGTATACATCTTCATTGTTATGCAGATGACAGACAACTATACCTGTCAATAGCTATGTTTACATGAACACAAGTAACCAGATTAAAAGCCTGATCGGAATAAAAATGTTTCATGTAAACACGCCAGTCTGAATATTTTAACCCGATCACACTCATTCGGATCAAAATTTCATTCCGATTGAGAGGGGTGGGATATGCCGATTGTTAATCCGAATGGTGCGCATAAAAAAACACTTATTACTGTGGCCTGCGCCGGTGGCCTCCCTGGTCACTGCTGGGCACTGGTGCATGTTCAGGCTCGCTGCATCTGCTTCGCAGCCGGCTTTTGAAATAAAGATGAATGAGGAGTGAATTTAAGTGGGTACTGGAGTGAGAGAGAATGGGTCGGTCTGGGTGAGTGAGAGGGGTGTGCATGGGAACATGTGGGTGTGAAGGTATGGGGAGGGGTGTGCCTGCGAGTCGGGAGGGGCTGGATTAAGGGGGGTAGTGCCTCTCGACAACGTGGGCTCACCTGGGCGAGGGGACTTCTTTGGACGTGGGGGTCCCCGGGGTGTGTGGCCGAGGCGCTGGGGCGGGGCCGCTGTGGGGGTATCTGGGGGGGGGGGGGTCGCGCCGGGGGGCGCTGGCTGGTCTCTGTCCTGGGGGGTGGGGTCGCTGGCCTCCTGGTGCCTGGGGCCCGGGGGCGGATGTTGGCCCCGCTGGGGGGGGGTGGGGGGTCGAGCGGGTCCGGGGGTGTGGGCTCACTGCGCCGGCCGCCGAGCGGCCTGCCCTCCCTTGATCGTCCCTCCGGGGGTGGATGCCTGGCTTTCCTGGGGCTTGCTGACCTCGGGGCTGGGGGTTGGTGGTGCTGCCTTGCCTGCTCGGGGGTCCTCGGGGGGAGGGCTGCTGCGACCGGCCCTCCGCTCATATGTTTCCTGACAAACCACTCACATGCACACACTTATTTTGCACGCCTTCTCATATATAGGCACACAGATATACATGTACAAGTGTCTCTCCTTTAACAGGTGCAGAAACCAGACTCGTGTTGAGACATCTCCGGTGGAAGAAGCAGTTTGTCTTTTGTTTGTTTTAGTTGCCGTTTTTTTTTTTTTTTTTGTCTGTTCCCCTCCCTTTTCTTTCCCCCCTTCACACACTTCCTTTCCCTCTTCCCCATCCTGTTGGGTCTTCCATGGGTAAAACAATTAAAATAAAGTATTAAAAGTTATTACAGGAGGAGTTTACAACAATATACAGTGCAAAGTTAGGCACTGTATAGGCTCCTCTTGGCAAAATAAATCTGTTTTGGCACAATAGGGTGAAAGATCCCTGTTCTGTTTGCCTAGCTGCCTGACAGGACAAGGGGAACAAAAAAAACAACAAAAAAACTTATTCCAAACATTAGGGCAGAAAATATGTTTACTGCGCATGTCTGTACACCAGACCAACGTCGACGTGACATATTTCCGCCTTAGCAGCAGCCAGCAGAAGACATAGCAAGAGTAAAACAAAACCGGTCTGTATCGTCCTGCTGTCTCCCTCCGTTCATCATATGTAGAAGTATGTACTTGTAGCTTCATTACGGAGACAAGCAGAAGCAACAGTACAGTCTGAATAACACAATACAGGTCAATTTCGACATGAAACAGGGCTTGCTAACGCCGGAAGTTGTTTCTTCTTCGACTATTTTCAGAATGTCGAAATGTCGACGCGGGCATGTCAAAATGATTTATTCCGTTCAAACGTTTGACACATGGAAACGCACGTCCTAATCAGATCAACTTTTTCAGGATCCAAGTAGACAGTAAAATTCTGATCTGAATTGTAATCAGACTGATGAAATTTTGCCCAAGTACAGTGGGGAAAAAAGTATTTAGTCAGCCACAAATTGTGCACGTTCTCCCACTTAAATGATGAGAGAGGTCTCCAATTTTCATCATCGGTATACCTCAACTATGAGAGACTAAATGAGAAAAAAAATCCAGAAAAATCACATTGTCTGATTTTTAAAGAATTTATTTGCAAATTATCTAACTAACTAACTAACTACCCTGCACTTATATAGAGCTTTTCTAGTCACAAAGACCACTCAAAGCGCTTTCACTAGTACTAACCCTCTACTCTAAGGGTCCATAGGAAACTGATATCTAGGGACAATTTAGAACAGCCAGTTAACCTAACATGCATGTCTTTGGATTGTGGGAGGAAACTGGAGCCCCCGGAGTAAACCCACGCAGCACAGGGAGAACATGCAAACTCCACACAGAAAGGTTCCAACCCCTGCCAGCCTGGGGATTCGAACCAGGAACCTTCTAGCTGTAAGGCAACAGTGCTAACCACTGCACCACTGTGGTGGAATTATGGTGGAAAAAAAGTATTTGGTCAATAACGGTTCATCTCAATACTTTGCTATATACCCTTTGTTGCCAATGACAGCGGTCAAACGTTTTCTGTAAGTCTTCACAAGGTTTTCACACACTTTTGCTGGTATTTTGGCCCATTCCTCCATGCAGATCTCCTCTAGAGCAGTGATGTTTTGGGGCTGTCGCTGGGCAACACGGACTTTCAACTCCCTCCAAAGATTATCTATGGGGTTGAGATCTGGAGATGGGCTAGGCCACTCCAGGACCTTGAAATACTTCTTACGAAGCCACTCCTTCATTGCCTGGGAAGTGTGTTTGGAATCACTGTCACGCTGAAAGACCCAGCCACATTTCATCTTCAATACCCTTGTTGATGGAAGGAGGTTTTCACTCAAAATCTCATGATACATGGCCCCATTAATTCTTTTCTTTACACAGATCAGTCGTCCTGGTCCCTTTGCAGAAAAACAGCCCCAAAGCATGATGTTTCCACCCCCCATGCTTCACAGTAGGTATGGTGTTCTTTGGATGCAGCTCAGCATTCTTTCTCCTCCGAACACGACAAATTGAGTTTTTACCAAAAAGTTCTATGCTGGCTTCATCTGACCATATGACTTTCTCCCAGTCCTCTTCTGGATCATCCAAATGCTCTCTAGCAAACTTCAGACAGGCCTGGACATGTACTGGCTTAAGCAAGGGGACACATCTGGCACTGCAGGATTGGAGTCCCTGGTGGCATAGTGTGTTACTGCCTTTGTTACTTGGGTCCCAGCTCTCTGCAGGTCATTCACTAGGTCCCCCCGTGTGGTTCTGAGATTTTTGATCACCGTTCTTGTGATAATTTTGACCCCACGGGGTGAGATCTTGCGTGGAGCCCCAGATTGAGGGAGATTATCAGTGGTCATGTATGTCTTCCATTTTCTAATAATTGCTCCCACAGCTGATTTCTTCACACCAAGCTGCTTACCTATTGCAGATTCAGTCTTCCCAGCCTGGTGCAGGTCCACAATTTTGTTTCTGGTGTCCTTTGAAAGCTCTTTGGTCTTGGCCACAGTGGAGTTTGGAGTCTGACTGTTTGAGGTTGTGGACCTGTCTTTTATACTGATAACGAGTTCAAACAGGTGCCATTAATATAGGTAACGAGTGGAGGACAGAGGAGCCTCTTAAAGAAGAAGTTACAGGTCTGTGAGAGCCAGAAATCTTGCTTGTTTGTAGGTGACCAAATACTTATTTTCCATCATAATTTACAAATAAATTCTTTAAAAATCAGACAATGTGATTTTCTGGATTTTTTTTCTCCTCATTTTGTCTCTCATAGTTGAGGTATACCTATGATGAAAATTGGAGACCTCTCTCATCTTTTAAGTGGGAGAACTTGTACAATTGGTGGCTGACTAAATACTTTTTTGCCACACTGTAACTGTGGCCAATGAAGCCAGATGAAAGTAATCAATTAGCCAAGCTGGATGCCTGTCTTAAGGAAATCAAAGCTTGGATGACTTGTAATTTCCTGCTATTAAATTCAGATAAAACTGAAGTCATTCTTGTTGGTCCAAAAACCATAGAAATACCTTTCCAAATCAAACTTTTAGTTTGGATGTGGTTACTCTTTCTCTTAATAGCTCTGTGAGGAACCTTGGAGTCATTTTTGATAAAGATCTGTCTTTCAAGTCACATATTAAATTTGTTTCTAAGACTGCCTTTTATCATTTGCGTAATATTGCCAAGATTAGGAGCATCTTGTCTCAGAGTGATGCTGAGAAACTGAGCCACGCTTTTGTTAGCTCTCGATTAGATTGTTGTAACTCTCTATGATCAGGTTGTCCTAAAACATCTCTTAAAAGTCTTCAGTTGATCCAGAATGCTGCAGCAAGAGTTTTAACAGGTACTAGAAAGAGAGATCATATCTCTCCGGCTCTGGCCTCCCTTAGTTGGTTTCCAATAGAGTTTAGAATTAAGTTTAAAATCCTTCTTCTCACTTTCAAAGCTCTTAACAATCAGGCCCCTTTTTATTTAAAAGATAAGATAAGATAAGCCTTTATTTGTCCCACAATGGGGAAATTCCCGGATTGCAACAGCATAGGGATAGCAACACTCAGACCAATAATTAAGAAGATACGAAAAATATAAATAAGAGCAGTGGATATCCATAAGTACACATAAATATATAAATACATATACAAAGTGCGGAGCATTGTAGCAAGATGGAATTAACAGCATAATTGTCTACTTAGTTATTCTACATAGTATGAATATGTACCCATACATATTGTCACCCTCCGTAGTGACTGATATTGTCCTAGTTGTATACTGGAGGGGACCATTTGTGTAAGTCTGTTGCGTCTTTGGCATTCAATACTACTAGGTCGTCACGTTTTTTTGCTATCTCTGCGAGCAGCCCTGCTTAGGTTATACAGTCTGACAGCCGTAGGTAGGAAGGACCTGCGAAACCTCTCGGTTGCGCACCTAGGATGATGTAGTCTGCTGCTAAATGAGCTCCGCAGTGCGTTCAATATGTCCTGCATAGGGTGGGACTCGGACTCCAGCAGAGATGACAGTTAGCCACCACCATCCTTCTCTCTCCTATCTCCTCCACTCGGTCAAGGCGCTGCCCCAGGACAGAGCTAGCTTTCTTGATCAGTTTGTTTCGTCTCTTCCTATCGGCTGCTGTAATGCCGTTGCCCCAGCAGACCACTCCAAAAGTGATGGCTGATGCCACCACTGTGTCGTAGAATGTCTTCAGCAGCGCCCCTTGTAGGCCAAAAGACCCGAGCCTCCTCAGTAGGAACAGCCTGCGCTGTCCCTTCTTGTAGAGTGTGTCGGTATTGTGTGACCAGTCTAGTTTATTGTTCAGATGAACACCAAGGTACTTGTAGGATGTCACCATCTCAATGTCTGTTCCCTGTATATTTACTGGTGCTGTGAGGGGTTGTCCTTGCCTGCGGCAGTCCACCACCAGCTCCTTAGTGTCACGACCTGAACGCTATCTTTCTCTGCGTTCAGGTTGTCCAGTGTCGCTCCTGCTCCGTGGTAGTCCGTGCCGGGTCTTCCAAGGCCCATTCTTTGACAGCGCCCAGCTGATTGCCAGCTGTCTAGTTCAGCTGCGCTGGGACAGCTGTCTCCTATTCCCAATCATCTCTCCCACTTAAGCGAGCAGCCGAGAGTTACTCGTTGCTGCGACCTCGCCTTGGAAAGACGTATCTTGTGTTTCCACGACTGTTAGCTCCTCCGTCTAGCTACAGTTCGCCGTTACCTCGGCGCCTTCCCCTATGTAAGTGCTGCCACTCGGCGAGTGTTTTTTCCCTCGCCGCCTCTCTAGCCTTTCTCCCTGGGTTGTATGTCATCTTTAGTTCTGTGAGTATTTTTGCCCCACGTGGCTCTTTACTTTGCTGTTTGTTATTTAGTGTAGTGTGTGTGTTTGTTTTAATAAATTACGCCAACTCACTGGTCGCCCTCGTATCTCTTTTCTGGCTCGTGAGAGCCAGAGTTATGACAGTCGGTCGCAGCCAGACTGAGACGGCCGCGACCGTGAGTTTGCTGTAGGACTCGACGTTTTCTTTTTCCTTCCTCTGGGTGCAGGCAGGCCTGTATCATGTCTCCCTCCAGGAGACGCATGCGGCACCCAGGCCACGATCTCTCGGAGGCTCTGGACCTTGTGGACGGAACGTTGTTCACCACGGACCTCTACGATTCTCCCAGCGAGATACGCTGGTGCTTGGAGCTCGCCGAGGGTATGATTAACAACTTTTCTCGCTACTTCCTTCTCCCCGAGGTTAAGGCGAGGAGGGCAGACATCTCTGTGGCCTGGGAGAGACTCCGTAGGCTGGAGGAGAACTCCGGCAGGAAGCCGAAGACAGGACGCCATCGCTCCTCGCTTCGGAATCCCGCTCCTGCCGCCGATCCAGTCCAGGAGTTCGCCTCACCCAGGGGTGATCCCCAGGATAGAGTGACGTCAACCGGGTTTCCCCCGGAGAAGATGAGAGTGACAGCGATGCGCATTGCGGACAGAGTGGCAGCCGCTTGTTCCGCCGCCGTTCCCCCCGTAGCCATGAAGAACGTGATTGCGGCGGTCAGGCTGGTCGAGGAGAACCGAGAGCTGAACGATTATCCGGAATACGCTGACCTGTTGGCTTCGCTCACCGCACAGGAGCGGCATTTTCCCGATCTCACATTCAGAAGACGTCGCTCCCAAATTCCCCGCTCATCTCAGCTTGAGTCCCGTCCGGATCCCGCTCCAGGAAACCACACGAATTCCGCCTCCCAGCCTGCTGTAGCTCCCGTGTTTTGCCGAAGAAGTGAATCAGCTGCTCCCGCTCCTGGGCCCGCTCTCCCCGCTGTCCCGTCAGCTTTGGGCCCCCGGCTCTCCTCAGCTGTTTCTCCCCCCTCTTCGTCATTCACTCCGGCTGCTGGGAATGGCGCAAAGTCATCCCCAGGTGTTCCCGGTCCCGATCCGGTGCGGGTAGCACCACTTCATCTGTCCGGGGGGTCCTCCACTTCTATCCGGTTGGGAGAAGAGAGACTCAAGTCCCTTGTAGCGGATTCCACCGGCCCTCCGGGAATCAGGCAAGTGTCCTTTCATTCTCCTCCCATTATAGGTGAATTGCCTTGTTTGATTCCTGCGGGAGGAGTTCAGGGTTCACAGTCCCCTGAGCTCTCTCCTCCCGCTGCAAAAATTGAATATGAACCTGCGTCCTCTGTGTCTCTTCCCCCTGAGTGTGCCCCGGTGCCAGGTGTACACCGCCGCGCGAGGAGGAGGCGGCCTGCAGCCCTGGAGGGTTTTGCCCCAGACCCGCAGCCACGTCATGGGCAGAGGAGAAGGTCGAACTGCCTGTTGGAGCCAGCGCCGACGGTTAAGCGTCCCCGGGTCTCCACGGAGGAATGGTTCGGCCCAGCAGAGTCCAGATCCTCCAGTCCTGCCTCCACGCCAGGCGGGCTGTCGACGCAGTCTTCGGCGTTTGGAGGTCGTTTGACTGTGGAAACCATCATGCCGGCTGCGGAGCCATTCGCAGTCGAGTTGGAGCCGGAGGACGGAGTCCTGCACGCTGAGCCCGGAGCATCGAAGTCCTGGATGGCGGTAGAACCCGAGATCAGGCAAGTGCTCTATTTTGTCTTTCTCTTCTCTATTCTGGAGCATTATTGCCTGTCTCTCGGGGGGGCGGGCTGGGTGCAGCCGTCTGCTGCGCTCGAGCCTGTCCCGCCGGGCTCTGCCGCTGCCGGTGATCCTGATCCCGGTTCCTTTTGTCCCTCTGAGCCTCTCCCCAGGGTCACCGGAGACGAACCTGCTCTGGGTGCCATCTCGGAGGTTCCGGTTCTCTGCACGGTGTTCGCCTCAGATGCTGTCCCGGTCCAGCTGGAGTCCACCGGGAGTGTTTCGCCGGTCCAGCTGGAGTCCACCGGGAGTGTTTCGCCAGTCCAGCTGGAGTCCACCGGGAGTGTTTTGCCGGTCCAGCTGGAGTCCTCCGGGAGTGTTTCGCCGGCCCGATCGGGGTCCACCGGGGGTGCTGCGCCGGTCCGGGTAAAGGTCAGTGAGGGAGCTGGAGGATTGTGTTCGCCAGACATCAGGCTGACTTCGTCCCTTGCCTCCATCATCTCTCCTCCTGCCGCTGTTGGGATTCCTCTCACCTGGGCCAGTTTCCCCCTGCCCTTATCATTAGATGGCAGGCTGACTTTGCCCCTTGCCTCCATCTCCTCTCCCCCTACTACTGTTGGGGTATTTCTCACCTGGGTCAGTTTCCTCCTGCCGTTTCCCTCAGGGAGGAAGCTGCGCCAAGACTTCTCCCTCAGCTCTCCGTGGTCTGAGGTCACGGGACGACCGCCTGGGGAGCCATCTGGCTGGTTCGGTGATCTGGGTCGGCCTCCGGAGAAACTGTGTCTCCTAGCCTGGGACTCGGGTAGGCCACCCGAACTGGTGTTGTGGTTCCTGGCCTGGTGGAGTTCGGGCCGCCCGCCGGACAAGCTGTCATCGCCTGCTCCACCTGCTGTCATTCCTAAAAGGGTTACTGACTGTATATAGCCTTGTATTTTGTATGCCCTCCATTATTTAATTTCATTCAGGACATCAAGGAACTTTCTGTGCTAGAGTCCTTATTGTGATGTCATTTCAACCAAGAATTTTCCTTAGACAATTCTCTATGTTTTACGGTCCCTGTATGAATCCTTATTCTAATTTGTCCCTTAAGTAGCATTTGCTTCACTTTGCCTGGCCTCATTCAGAGTAGCCTGGTTTATCTGCATTTTTATCCTCCTCCACACTGTTTGGTGATATCTGTTGTACTAATTCATGATCGAGGAGTGGTTTCTTTTGTGTTTATATGCCAATCGGTAGATCCAGGCTCTATTTTCAGGGCTTGTGCCCGGATTACCTTTTTTTTTTTGTATATTCTGTCTTGGCCGGGGTTACATGGGTAAATCTTCTTTGACCTTATATTCACTGAGTTTTGCATTGTTATTGTGAACCTTTTTTTTTCCGTGACTATGTCGCTATAGTTCTGCAGCTTGTTCTCCCCACCTCCTGTGGTCACCTGCACAGACCGTCTGGCCTCTGCAGAGGTGGGGGTGATGGTTTTTCTTCCTGTTTTTGAAATTATTATGGTATCTGATCCTATACTGTACTTGGTTTTTTTTTTCTTCTTCCCTGCCTCCTTTTTTCTGGTCCCTCCCTTTCTCCCAGATCTGGCCCCCACCGCCCTCCCTGGTCTTCCCTCGCGGGGGGGGGTTAGCCCGCTCCAGGAGGCGCGGCTCGGGGGAGGAGTACTGTCACGACCTGAACGCTATCTTTCTCTGCGTTCAGGTTGTCCAGTGTCGCTCCTGCTCCGTGGTAGTCTGTGCCGGGTCTTCCAAGGCCCATTCTTTGACAGCGCCCAGCTGATTGCCAGCTGTCTAGTTCAGCTGCGCTGGGACAGCTGTCTCTTATTCCCAATCATCTCTCCCACTTAAGCGAGCAGCCGAGAGTTACTCGTTGCTGCGACCTCGCCTTGGAAAGACGTATCTTGTGTTTCCACGACTGTTAGCTCTTCCGTCTAGCTATAGTTCGCCGTTACCTCGGCGCCTTCCCCTATGTAAGTGCTGCGACTCGGCGAGTGTTTTTTCCCTCGCCGCCTCTCTAGCCTTTCTCCCTGGGTTGTATGTCATCGTTAGTTCTGTGAGTATTTTTGCCCCACGTGGCTCTTTACTTTGCTGTTTGTTATTTAGTGTAGTGTGTGTGTTTGTTTTAATAAATTACGCCAACTCACTGGTCGCCCTCGTATCTCTTTTCTGGCTCGTGAGAGCCAGAGTTATGACACTTAGTTTTCCTCGCGTTGATCTGGAGGCAGTTCCTATGGCACCAGTCCACGAAGTCCTGGATAAGTCCTCTGTACTCAGCTTCATCTCCGTTGGAGATGAGGCCGACGATCGCAGAGTCGTCAGAGAACTTCTGTAGATGGCAGTGTGTTGTGTTGTGTTGTGTGAGAAGTCCACAGTATAAAGGGTGAACAGAAAGGGAGCCAAAACCGTTCCCTGGGGGGCCCCTGTGCTACCGATGATCGTGTCAGACACACAATCTCGGGATCTCACAAACTGTGGCCGGTTAGTGAAGTAGTCCAGGATCCATGATGACAGGTGCTGGTCCACCCCTGCGCACAGTAGCTTGTCCTTCAGGATCATCGGTTGGATAGTGTTGAAAGCACTGGAGAAGTCAAAGAACATGATCCTCACCGCATTCCCGGGCTTCTCCAGGTGGGACAGAGAACAGTGAAGGAGGAAGATCACTACATCCTCCACCCTAATGCCATGCTGGTGGGCGAACTGGAGTGGATCCATCGCTGGTCCCACCAGGGGGCGGAGGTGAGCAAGGAGCAGTCTCTCCAGGGTCTTCATCAAGTGAGACGTCAAGGCCACTAGTCTGTAGCTGTTCAGATCTTTGGGGTGGGAAGTCTTTGATACAAGTACCACACAAGATGTTTTCCACAACTGTGGTACCCTCCCCAGCTTCAGGCTCAGGTTGAAGATATGATCCACAATCCCACACAGCTGGTCTGCACAGGACTTGAGGAGCTTCACCCTGATGCCGTATGGTCCCGCGGCCTTCCTCGCCTTGATCTTCCTCAGCTCCATCCTCACCTGTGTCTTAGTGAGGGTCAGGTTGGGGGGCTGTGTGCTGGGAGTGGGGGGGTGTTGGTGGAGTGGGGTGTGGACAGCAGGTCTCGATGACTTTGGAGGCAGCAGTGGTTGTTGTGCAGTTGGGGGGGAGGGCGACTGGTCAAACCTATTAAAAAACAGGCTCAGATAGTTCGCACACTCCCTGCCCCCTGTGGCCTGGGGGGAGGTATTCTGGAGCACAAAGATGGTTTTAAGGTTTCTCCAGACACCACCAATGTTGCTCTGTTGCAGCTTGTCCTCCATCTTCTTCCTGAAGCTGTCCTTACCTTCTCTGATCTTCCTCCTCAGCTCCCTCTGAATGGATTTCAGCATCTCCCTGTTCCCCAACCTGAAGATCCTCTTCTGCTCTCTCAGAAGTGTTTTTATCTCAGGGTTGATCCAGGGTTTGTTGTTCGAGCAACACCGTATGGTCTTGGTGGGTACGGTGTTGTCCACACAGAAGCCGAGGTAGTCCGTGATGGTGTGAGTGAGGCCATCGATGTCCTCACCATGTGGATCGCAGAGCTGCTCCCAGGCAGTGATTTCAAAACAGTCCTTTAGCGCGTCCATTGCCTCCTCAGACCATAACTTCCCCGTGCGCATGACCGGAGGTTGTCTGTGTACTAAGGGTTTGTACACCGGCAGAAGATAAACTAAGTTGTGATCCAATCTCCGGAGTGGGGGGAGTGGTGATGAGGTGTACGCCTCCTTAGTATTTGCATAGAATAAGTCCAGTGTTTTATTGTCTCTTGTGTGGCATGTGACAAACTGGGTGAACGTGGGCAGAATGGGGGACAGTGAAATATGGTTGAAATCGCCTGAGATGAGGAGAAGAGCATCTGGGTGTTCTGTCTGCAGCCTGCCAGTTATTGAGTGGATGACGTCACACGCTGTCCCAGCGTTCGCCGTCAGATTTGCATATATAACAATGCAGATCACGTGTGAGTATTCCCTCAGGAGATATGTAGGCTGAATGCTAACAGCTAGTAACTCAATGTCTTTGCTACAGTGTTGTTTCTTAACCATGATATGTCCCGGTCTGCACCAGTTGTTATTGACATACATTATCACTCCTCTGCCCCTTGTCTTCCCACTGTCTGGTGTCCGATCTGCCCGTACTGCGTGGAAACCCTCCAGTTCGATGTTAGCATCTGTTGCTAGTTCTGTTAGCCACGTCTCAGTATATAGCATCAAACTACTCTCCCTGAAGACACTCTCGTAGCGGGAGATAGCCGCTAGCTCATCAGTCTTACCGAGTAGAGCTCGAGCATTCCCCATAATAACGGATGGGAGGACGGGTCTGTACCTTATATTCCTCGTGGCCTCATCGTGGGCCGGTTAAGTGCTAACAGCTGGTCTCTATTGTACTGCCGCCTCCTGCTAGAAACAGTGGCTCCGTCCGCTGGCTTAGGAGACATTTGGGCGATCTATGTGTTCGGATGGAATAAAGGTGACGCTGGATCAGAAAGATTGGCAAGAGAGCCAGATAGTAAATAGAAATAGGCAGAAATTGATCCGCTGTTGTAAAAAGGCAGCCTACTTGTGTGGGGCCGGAAGCACAAGATCTGATAATACCCTATTATCCTAACAGACCACTACGCTCCCAAAATGCTAGATTACTTGTCATACCTAGAATCTCTATACAGTGGGGTAAAAAAGTATTTAGTCAGCCACCAATTGTGCAAGTTCTCCCACTTAAAAGATGAGAGGTCTCCAATTTTCATCATAGGTATACCTTAACTATGAGAGGAAAAATAAGAAAAAAAATCAATAAAATAAAATTGAAGGATTTTTAATGAATTAATTGGTAAATTCCTCGGTAAAATAAGTATTTGGTCAATAACAAAACAATTTGTTATATACCCTTTGTTGGCAATGACAGAGATCAAACGTTTTCTGTAAGTTTTTACAAGGTTTTCACACACTGTTGCTGGTATTTTGGCCCATTCCTCCTTGCAGATCTTCTCTAGAGCAGTGATGTTTTGGGGCTGTCGCTGGGCAACACAGACTTTCAACTCCCTCCAAAGATTTTCTATGGGGTTGAGATCTGGAGACTGGCTAGGCCACTCCAGGACCTTGAAATGCCTCTTACGAAGCCACTCCTTCGTTGCCCGGGCGGTGTGTTTGGGATCATTGTCATGCTGAAAGACCCAGCCACGTTTCATCTTCAATGCCCTTGCTGGTGGAAGGAGGTTTTCACTCAAAATCTCACGATACATGGCCTCATTCTTTCTTTCCTTTACACGGATCAGTCGTTCTGGTCCCTTTGCAGAAAAACAACCCCAAAGTATGATGTTTCCACCCCCATGCTTCACAGTAGGTATGGTGTTCTTTCTCCTCCAAACACGACAAGTTGAGTTTTTACCAAAAAGTTCTATTTTGGTTTTATCTGACCATATGACATTCTCCCAATCCTCTTCTGGATCATTCAAATGCTCTCTAGCAAACTTCAGATGGGACTGGACATGTACTGGCTTAAGCAGGGGGACACGTCTGACACTGCAGGATTTGAGTCCCTGGTTGTGTAGTGTGTTTCTGATGTAGCCTTTGTTACTTTGGTCCCAGCTCTCTGCAGGTCATTCACTGGGTCCCCCCATGTGGTTCTGGGATTTTTGCTCACCGTTCTTGTGATAATTTTGACCCCACGGGGTGAGATCTTGCGTGGAGCCCCAGATTGAGGGAGATTATCAGTGGTCTTGTATGTCTTCCATTTTCTAATAATTGCTCCCACAGTTGATTTCTTCACACCAAGCTGCTTACCTATTGCAGAATCAGTCTTCCCAGCCTGGTGCAGGTCTACAATTTTGTTTCTGGTGTCCTTTGAAAGCTCTTTGGTCTTGGCCATCGTGGCGTTTGGAGTCTGACTGTTTGAGGTTGTGGACAGGAGTCTTTTATACTGATAACGAGTTCAAACAGGTGCCATTAATACAGGTAACGAGTGGAGGACAGAGGAGCCTCTTAAAGAAGAAGTTGCAGGTCTGTGAGAGCCAGAAGTCTTGCTTGTTTGTAGGTGACCAAATACTTATATTACTGAGGAGTTTACCAATTAATTCATTAAAAATCCTTCAATGTGATTTTCTGGATTTTTTTTTTCCATTTTGTCTCTCATAGTTGAGGTATACCTATGATGAAAATTGGAGACCTCTCTCATCTTTTAAGTGGAAGAACTTGCACAATTGGTGGTTGACTAAATACTTTTTTGCCCCACTGTATGTACAATGGGGGGGCAAAAATCATCTTGCCTTGAGAGAGAGCAGTCGCATTTTTCTTCCCTCCTCCCCTGCCTTCCTGATCTATTCCCAGCTTTTGCAATGTTGTGTTTTTGTCTGTGTTTAATCGCTCTTCTTCTGCTGAATCTTAATCTAAACGGAAATTATGGATTTGGAAGCGGCTTAAATGTGCTATTGTCACTATTTTTTCAACAAGAATTGGGCCAAGGGGGAGCTCAAGAATTGGAACCTACGAGGAGACTCATGGACATTGGAATTCATGCGTCTATGGAAACATTATTGGTTATGATCTCAGGACTTCTATTTTTGGCTGTGGAGTTCCCTGATGCATCAGAAATTGAAGGAAAGTGAGAGAGCTGTTCAAGCGGACCCAGCAAGCTCCTTCATCAAATTCGACCAGTTGGGGAGGGCACGAGTAGCGGCAAACAGTGAACTGAATGACAGTGATTCAGTGAAGGAATACATCTGAAGCCCTGTGCTCTCTATGGAAAAACAGTTTAAGCCTGCATATATAATGAAAGCACAGAACTACACGGATGAGGACAAATTCTATTCTCTGAGTGCACTGTGCTGATTTGATTTGATTTGACCTTGTTTGCCCCGTGTTTACATTCCTCCTGACTGAGATAAGTGGAAGGATCGGCTCATGTCTACCCAAACAATCAATAATCAGTTGTTTGTCGTCAGCGGATTGGACCCCCGAGGACAATGCCCATGTGCCTTCTGCAAGCAAGAGAGAGAGAGAGAGAGACAGAGAGACTCTGGACTCTAGACTTGTTTATAAGTCACATGATTATAACATCTATCCACTGCCAGGAGGCGCCCTCTGCTGCTCACTAATAACTGTTACATTTACACTACACAATGCATACAACACTACATGCATACGATATACACACACTGCTCTCCTTCTGTGTGTGATTTGTCTACTAAATGTCTGCTAAATATGCATTGAGGTTTTTTTTTGCCTGCAATCAAAATTTCGCTTACTCATTAAGCATCAATTTGATAAAACATGTTTTTTTCTCTCGCCTATTGTGTCATATCCTCTCTTTTCTTTTTTTTTCCTTTCTTCTTTATGACTGGCGCCTAGCGGCTGCCCCGGCCTTGGATGCGCTCTGCAGAGCGTGCTCAAATGCCAAGTCACGTTTCGTTACCTTGTATTCATACATGTGTAATGACAATAAAGTTGAATCTCATCTCATCATCTCATCTCAAAGCTTTCAGTTATCAAGCTCCTCTCTTGTGGAACCAGCTGCCAATCTGGATTCGGGAGTCAGACTTGATCTCTGTTTTTAAGAATAGGGTTAAAACCTTCCTTTTTGACATAGCCTACAATTAGGGAGGGATCACATGTTTCTGAACCCTCCCTTAGTTATGCTGCTATTAGATTTAGAAAGCCGGGGGACCTCCAATAATTGCACTGGGCTTCACCCTTTTCTTCACTCTCAATGAAATATTTTTTTTTTTTTTTTTTTTTGCTGGTCATTAACATCCGTTTGTTCTCTCCGATAGATTGAGTTCCCATTGTGCTGTTTGCTCTCTACATGCCTATTCTTTTCATCTTCTCTATCCCCTCACCCCCCAGCCAGTCGCAGCAGATGACTGCCCCTCCCTGAACCTGGTTCTGCTGGAGGTTTCTTCCTGTTAAAAGGGAGGTTTTCCTCTCCACCATTACAAAGCGCTTGCTCACAGGGGATCACCTGATTGCTGGGGTCTTTCTGCAATTGTGAGGGTTTCCCCTAAAGTTGAAAGTGCTATGAGATGACTGTTGTTGTGAAATGGCGCCATGTAAATAAAGTTGAATTGAATTGAATTATCCAGTTTTTCTTCTCCAGCTGTCCTGTTAGCCTTTTACTCTGCTGCTGCTGCTTCTCCTTCCTCCTCGGCGAGTCCTTCCACTGCTGAGGGTCTGGCTGTTTCTTCTCCGGCTCCCCCCGGCTTCGTGTCCACAGGGGTGGCTCCGCCACGATCCTCTGAGGGGCCCATGACCACCATAGCCACGGAGAGGGATGACTGTAGACCAGCTGCAGCAGAAAAAAAATCATGCCCTGGGAACACAGTCAAGTGTTTTTTCATTCTCCATCATTGACTCATGAATTATCTTGCCTGGTTCCCGATGGTGAGGCTCAGCCTGTGCAGTCCTCTGAGTCCTCACCGCCTGCTGCAGCCATAAACCTTTCACCTGCTCTTTCCGTGTCTCCTCCGATGCCTCCAGTGTCTGCGGGCACCAGGACCGAGCTGCCGGACGTTCAAGGGGCCTGCAGTCCTGATGGACCTGGAACCAGCCCCGCAGCCATGGTCCGGACGGAGGGTGAGCGCTGCCAGTGATCTGGAGCCTGTGCCGACAACTGAGAATCATCGGGCTTCAGCTGAAAAGGATCTAGCGCCAGCAGGGAGCCATCCTCCTGTCACCATGAAGGGCGAGCCACCTACATGGGTCACTTCGCTGGGGGGGGGGGGGGGGGGGGGGTTCCCCGGGACTGCATCGACCACCATGCCTGCTACTGGGACCGCCACAGCAGAGTCAGAGCTGGACCTCCAGAGGGCCGGGTCCAAGACGTCGCCGCTTGGGTCGACGGAGTACGGACGGTGGTGGAGCTTGAGCGAAGACAAGTGCTTTCCTTTGTTTTCGTTTTCTCTATGTTGGAGAGATCTTGTCTGGCTCTTGGCGGGGAGAGCCAAGTACAGTCGTCAGCTGCCCCTGAGGCCCCTGAGTCGTCAGCTGCCCCCACCTTGCTGGACTCCACTGCCGCCTGTGACCCTGACTCTGTGTCTGTCCATCTTATCTGAGCCTTTCCCCAGGGTCACGAGACTCATCCAACTTTGCCTGAGGTCTTCATGGGTCCAGCTCCTCCAACAGAGGTCATTGCAGGTGCTCCGTCCCAGCCGGGGGCATCTGTGGGTACTGCTCCCCCTCCGGATGAGGTCTTCGTGGATGCTCTGTTGAAGGCTGGGGCCTCAGAGGGTGCTGCTTCCCCGCTAGTTGAGGTCGTTACGTGTGCTCCGTCACAGCTCGGGACCTCGGTGGATGCAGCTCCTCCTCAGTCCAGGTCTTCATGGGTGTTGTGCTCCAGTCGGGGGCTGTCGTGAGTGGTGCACCCAAGCCTTAAACCAACATGGGTGCTGTGTTCCAGCTTGGGTCCACCGTGGGCAATACGCTCTGGCCCAGCCCGGAGCCACCGCGGGTGCCGCCTTGCTCCAGCTCGGAGCCACCACAGGTGTTGCGATGTCCCAGTCCGGGACCACTGAGGGTGCTGTTGGCCAGTCCGAGGGCATCGTGGTTCCTTCTCCTCTGCCCAGGACAGTGGTGGTTCCCTCTCCTCTGCCCGGGGCTGTCGTGGTACCTCCTCCTCCGCCTGACGTTGTCGTGGGTTCCTCTGCTCCTCCCTACTCTTAGTTGCTGGTTGTCCCTGTTGGGCAGCCACCCCCTGGACCCCCTTTCCTGTTCAGGTGGTTAAAGAACTCTGGGCCAACAAACCCAACGACACAGTCTATCAGGTGGTCTGTCACAGTCTCCAGGAGGCCGCCTGACTCTTACCATTACACCATTTGCAAGGAGTGGGACTTCAGCCAGCCTCCTGAACTGTCTAGCTCTCTGGTCCAGGGGTTCTTATGACTTGGTTCTGCGTGGGTGTGGATCCTGAGCAGGGTTTTTGTTTTTGTTTCCTCTTAGTCTGGGTTTTGCTGGGGTGTGAGTTCTGAGTTTTTCTTATTTTCTGGTTTGTTTCAGTCCCTCCGTGCCCGGGTCCCTCTCCTCCCGCCCAGGGTGGGGTTGTTTTCTTATTCCTGTTATTTTATCTTTGGTTGATTTTTTTCACATATTCTGGATTGTTTCTTAGTATGATTTAGATTCCTGTTTACGTTCATTATCGTTTTGTTACTTACATATTTCAGGTACTTGTCTTTATTTGCCATCATATCATAATTGTATCCTGTTGTGATTTTTCTCTCCCTCTCCGGGGCTGCTGCTGTCAGTGGCACTTACGGGTTTGTTGCTCTGTTGTGGGCGGTGCTCCTGTCAGCTGTCAGTCCCGTCTTCCCCTCTCATTACTCCCAGCTGATCTCTATTGTAATCTTTGTTACCCCTTGCCCGCTCATGTGATCCACACCTGCATCCAGTTATGTTCATCGACTCCATGTCCTATTTAAGCTCCTCGTTTCTATCATTCATTGTTGGAGCTTCTGATTTCTGTCACTGTGCATCAGAACCCATTCCCCGTTCTGGTGCAATTTCCTGATTAGTCATACCTTCTCTGCCTGCAAGTTATTTTGGGCACTATTGGAATTTTTGTGTTTTGCACACTGTTTGGAATTTTTGTTCCCTTCAACAAATCTCGCAACTACAGTTCAGCGTGTGGATCTTCATTCCTGCCTTGAGGGGCAATTCATGACACTGGCGGAGGTATGCATTCTTGGATCGTGACTAAAATGGAATGGGTTCCTCTCTAGGCCAAGAACCACCTCTGGTGAAAATTTCACCAAAATCTTCTTCTTCTTTTAGTATTGATTGGCGGTTGACAACCAGCTTATGGGTGCACTACCGCCACGTACTTCACTCTATATCATCACTCCTTGTCAAAAGATCGTATCATCACTCTATGCAAAAACTACTGGACAGATTTATATAATCATATTAACAAGCAGACAACCCCAATTACATTAGCTCCTTGGCCGAGGTAATTATAATTACAAAAGATACAACTAAAAGAATTGATTCAAATATTGCTCACAGAACTAGAGATGTACAGAAATTGTTGAATCACTGGCTTAACAAGAGACCTCTCTCTACTGGGCCGAATTCTTCTGTCTAAAGCTGAAGGTTTCTCTAGACCTTTGTATCCATGTCACTCTTTATACACATCTTCCAAAGTAATCGAGACATCCAACTCCCTTATCAGGGTTTCCTCTGGTAACATTTGTGTGGCGGCCCGCCTCCCTAAGGAAGTATGCCGCCGTGCCTATAATATATTAATTTAAGAAAAATTAAATATGAAAGAAACGTTCCTCAAATGCACACATGAACACCCGTGCCTGAGTGTCATCTGCGTGGAAGCGCCCCGCCCACCCGGCGTCCGCGTGACCGTTTCTGCAGGCAGAGCGCGTCTCTCTAGCGTTGCTGTCCAAGAGAAGCATGAGCTTATTAAAGTACTTTAATCACAGAAAAAAGTCCAAGACACAAGCAGTGGAGGCATTTATGGTGATTTTAACCCACTGGAAACCAGAACAACAATGAGGACTCGCTTGGCTAACAGGTCTGGTTAGGCTTCATTGCAGGGAAAGGCAAGAGTGACTGATGAATCGCTGAGGATTTACTTCACCAGCTACTGCAATATTAACTCATAATTGATGTTCATTATTATGTACCTGGCAAGTTAAGATGACTGAAATTAACAAAGTCAATGAATTAAACCCGTCAGCAGCCTTCAGACAAACTAAACGTGGCAACATTTGGATTTCCAAATAAGGGAGGTTTTTCCTGCTGTCTGGTTGGTGAGAAGATTTCTAAAAAATGATTAAAACATAGAAATATTAGAAATAACTGCATATTTGTTCATTTAAGTTAATTTATTTCTTTAAATATAATTTTAATAATTATATTTCTTTGAATTCAGAGTTAATGTTCTGTTCTGGCTCTACAAAATTATTGTCAAAAGTTTAAATTGTCTGAGGAAAAAAGTAAAAAATTTGCCACATTCTGTTTAAAATTTATTTTAAAAAAACCCCATCAATTTTATAATATCTGCCTTTGTTCATCAGACAGGTCTCTTCACTGTCCAGTTTTAAAACACCTCTTAAAACCCATTTTTATTCTCTGGCTTTTGACCAAGTTTGAGACACTGATTTTATTTTTCTTGTCTCTACTGTATGATGATTGTTTTGTTTGTGCTGTTTTGTACTTTAGCTGAATTTTATTGTTTTTATATTTTATTTATCCTTGATATTCAGCATGTTGTGTCAACTGTTGTTTTTAAAGAGCTTTATAAATAAAGTTCAATTGGATAAAAAAAAGAAACATTAGCCACAAAATAATCCACAAATTTATAATAGTCTCAAATAGACAAGAAAAGTCAATGTTACAAGAGAAAATTACAAATTTGAGGAAAATGGTTGCAAATTTAGATAAATTTACAGAGAAAATTAGAAAACTACAAGAAAATGGTTATAAATTTTGGAGGAAAACCTCAAACCTTCAAGACTGAAGTCATTTCTATAGTTTTTAAGAAGGTGCTCTTTGGACCCTTAACTAGAAATTTTTGGTTGTCTACTTTTAATTAATTTCAAAGCACTGCTTTTACATGAGTAGAATTTCTATTTACTATACCCACCTCTGATCATATAATTTAAGTACGCATTTTTTTTTCACCCTTATTGTCATTCAACCGTACAACCAATCATGTACAGTAGAACGACTTGTAGAATGACTACATTACTATGTTTTCCCCCTTCCCTCTCCTACTCTGTCAATGGAAAAAAGAAACACTAGAAAAAACACAAAAAAATACACATTTTGGTTATTTATGTAAACCATGAAAAAAAAAAGTCCTGCAGGACAAAACATGACACTTGGTATTTTCTAGCCTGTTTCTACAGTATACCACCATAGGCAGAGAGAGAACCTGAATTAGACAGAGCTCAGAGAGGGAAAGATGAGACAGAAGAGAGGAGCCAAGGAGAGGAAAGTGTTCAGGCAGAGGGTCCAGGAGAGGTGAGAGCAGAGGGAAGACAGAAGGATGACACCAGTAAAAAGTCCAAACACAGGACATCTGGGTGGGACCCCAACTGGCCCAATATGCCAACATTCAAGCCTTGGTAGTACAATACCTCAAATGGTAAGTTCCATTATGCAATATGTCTGTGCAAAATTAAAAAAAAAAAAAAGCAATAGTGTAAAATTAAAATTTCCGTTTACAATCGTGTCATGTATTTTCTGCACCCCCCCTCCCCTGGAAAAATATGTTGCCACCGCGCCAAGGTCTTTAAGCCAGAGGAAACACTGAATAATGAATATAATTTAGTCAATATTTACTAAGGTAAAGGTTAAAAACAGCTCCTTTTTATTCTTGACTGAAATAAGAAAAACAAAAATAACGATAGGTATACAAAATGAACCAACTCAAGCTCTTAACCCCACCTGTTAGCTAAGCAACTCTTCCATTATTGCTCCCGTTACCAGCAGGTTAAAACCATGATAAATGCCTCCAGTGCTTACATACCTCTTCTGATTGTTTTCCGCTTTTCAAGTACTTCAGTATGTTCGTGTTTCTCTCGGACAGTCACACTAGTAGCGAGACACTCTGCCTGGCTGGTGACTAGCACACACGGGCGGGGTGCTTCTCTCTGCACGGATCACGGTCACACGCGTTGTTCATGTGTGCGCTTGCGGATCATCATTCCTTCATAAATTTTTCTTAAATTTACATGTCCTGATAGAGCCACAGAAAATCTTCTGACATGGCGGGCCGCCACTGGGAAATGTTACCAGAGGAAACCCTGCTTCCACCAACAGTAGGCTAATTTACACCGACACCCTGTCGATTAACAGCTGTGGTGGTAGTCGTTAACACAGGCCTCAACTGATCCGGAATACAACTCTCATTCGTCATGATCTGCATGTTAGATTTGGCAAAGGTTTTATGTTGGATGCCCTTCCTGACACAACCCTCCCCATTTACATGGGCTTGGGACAGGCACTAGGAGTACACTGGCTTGTACACCCCCGCGGCTGTTTTTTTGCACAATAAGTTAATAGTTAATCTTTCTACAATAAAAAGCCTATAAAAACCTTTTCAAACCGTGACTTTGAATCCTTTGGTTTTATGTGCTTTCAGAAAAAAAACTCTTAAAAGGAGCATGAAACAATAATTCTGATTCTACTCCAGTACTCAGCAGCTTCTATGAAAGAAAAAGAAAACTGAATAATTTTTGAAAAAAAAAAAAATTGCATGGAGCCGCTAAAAATATTTGAGCCTTCAAATGAAGCTATAACAGCAGAGTTAGAAAAACAAACTGGCCTTCCAAAACTAGAACCGTTTCCACCAAAGGAACTATAGGTACAACTTAAAGGTCTGATGACATGATTTTGACATTTTTTAGGATGTTGTGTAAACCCCAAAGTCATTGTCGATGATCAATATAATATTTACAACCGCACCTGAATAAACTAGTTCTCATCAAAAAAACAGCAGCCGCTGACTGGACTGTGGTGCTGCCCACTGAATGAAGGGCAGCACCACCATGACGTCAGCAACGGAATGGACACCGGTGTTGCTGACTGGAATGACAGCAGCTTTGTAGCTCACAGTTTCTCTGGTTTCTTGTTTTAATTTTACGGCTATGCCTTCGCGTTGTGTCGCAGGCTTAGATAAACAGCAAACTGTGAAAGACCACATCACACGCTTCAGCTCCAACTGTCAAAAGCCTCCTCGTGCGCTCCTCGTGGGCTTTTATGCAGGAGGAGTGGAGAGGGGAAGGATTAATGGATTTACACACAGCTTTGACCTACTTTCTGTGATACCATGCTGACATCTCACCGGTCTGGTCACGTCCCCTCTCTCATTATCACCAGCTGATTAAAACTCCCCCTGATCATCTTTCCCGGTCCTTGTCCAGGTGCTTCTCATCACACCATCACCAGCAGCAGTGCGTGTACTTTGCGGCCATTTGCCAGTCATGCACTGCTGGTCCGTAGTACTGTCATCTGTGCTGTTTGTCTGCCAGTATTATCAGCACTCTCACGACGCGCAAGTAACTCCATGTTCGCCGTGGCTCTCATGCGTCCTTGAAGCGATGTCGGCTCTGGGGCGCACCTGTAGCAAACACGTCTCCTCTCATTTGTTCGCTGGGCGATGGCAGCCCCCAAACGCCATCAGCAAGTGTGTGTGTTTCTTGAACGTCTTCACCTTTCAGGGAATTGTCTGTCTTTCTGTATTAAATGTGCTGTGTTGAACCCTGCACGCAAATCCTCGTTATTTCATCCTCAATCTCTCTGCCCTGCGTAAGAGTGCACAGACGGTCATGATGAATGGATTTAGATAGACAGAAAGATAGATACATACTTTATTTCGAACAAAAAAGTATAACAAAAACAAAACAAATGACAAATGCAATAAAGTAACAGTATACAGCGTTCAAAAGGGAGAAGGAAGAAGTGAACACTTATTAATTCCAAATCCTCTTTTCCATAAATACACCCATGTGAATTATATACAAATTACCACATTTAAGACCCCAAGTAAACAATTAACTGTTTACGCTCAGAATTCACCACAGCACATGTATTGAACATAAGAATGATGACAACAGTTCCTAAAAAAGTGAAGACCCACAAAAATAAACAAACACCCACAGTTGGCATTTGGGGCCGACATCGCCCAGTGAACACAGAGAGGAGACGCGTGAACCACGGTTGTGTCCCAGGGCCGACATCGCTTCAAGGGGTGCAACAGAACCACGGCTGTGTGGAGTAGCTAACACGTCATGATAGTGTTGGCAACATTGCCTGGCTGACAACACGGCAGCTGATGCACACAAACCATCAACAGCTGACTGTCAAAGAGAGAGGGCACGTGTGTTCGGATTGGCGAATCTTGGACAGTGCCCACCTGAAAGTGGCTCAAGACGCAAATAAACCACATGTACAAAACAAAAGCAACAAGAACTCAAAATATACAGCTGTGGACAAAATTGTTGGTATCCCTCTGTTAATGAAAGAAAAACCCACAATGGTCACAGAAAGAACTTGAATCTGACAAAAGTGGTAAGAAATAAAAGTCTCTGAAAATTAACCAATGAAAATCAGACAATGTTTTTGAATTGTGGTTCAACAGAATTATTTTCAAAAAGAAACTCATGAAACAGGCCTGGACAAAAATGATGGTACCCTTAGCTTAATATTTTGTTGCACAACCTTTTGAAGCAATCACTGCAATCAAACGATTTCTGAAACTGTCATTGAGACTTCTGCACCTCTCAGCAGGTATGTTGGCCCACTCCTCATCAGCAAACTGCTCCAGTTGTCTCAGGTTTGAAGGGTGCCTTCTCCAGACAGCATGTTTCAGCTCCTTCTACAGATGTTCAATAGGATTGAGATCAGGGCTCACAGAAGGCCACTTAAGAATAGTCCAATGTTTTGCTCTTAGAACTGCACAGACCAACCTATTTTGTCATATTGTATATTATGTGTTGAAAAATTACAAGAAGTCAAAAACATGTCATTAGCACTTTAAGGGTCTCAGTTGTGTTTTCAGTCCACTAGATGGTGCAAAGCAAGCACACAGTCAGGTGAAATCATAGTTTGTTGCTGAGAATCGCATCCAGATGTTGCAAAAGCCCCCATTCTCGAGTGACGCTATATCTTGTCTAGCAAGATTTGCAGCCAGGTGTGAAAGTTAGGGAGCAGTTGGATGTGACAAAGAGTTTGCTCAGATGTTGGGTCTTTTGGGGATCTGATGACAGACATGGAAGGAAAGACTTGGACATGACACAAAACCCACAAGGACTGCCATACGAAATGAAAAGAAAAAAGAAAAACATTCAGAGCACGCGGGCCCGCACTCATCTAAGAGCCAACCAGCAACAGCACTGTTAGCAATGGCTAAGGCTAAATACTCCAGCACGAGCAGCACTGACCAGCCCACTCCGGACATCTCCTGCACAACAAGGTGGCTACCTTCAAGTCAGCACCAAGTCGATCGCAAACTCCACTCCGCAGTTTTACTGAAGTTCCTTTCCTGAGGCCGGGACTTCTTTTGGCCCGTGTGAGTTCTCGCAAATTTTCCTAAAGAGCAAAGCTCATTTGATTGAACTTAAACCTAAACTACAGTTGATCGTTTCATCTGCATTTTGCTGTTGTACATTGAAGACAGCATATTCAATGATCAAAATGTTGACAAGATCACCTTAACCTTAATTTATTTTAAAGGATTACAGTTTAATAAGGTCAACAGAATCCCGAAAAAGGAGATTTAATCAATCTACGCAATTTAGCCTAGCTTGAAACAAAATAATCATAAAGAAGAATCAAGATAATTTTAGTGAGGCGAAATCTTTGAATTAAACTGGTACCTCCTCTGGTGAAGTCATGCTTCTTCTTCACGAGCTCCTCACTGAAAGCGTCTCGTCCACCACTGAACTCACCAGCTGTGACATCAACAAACACACAACAACATCATAATTATTGATGAGACAGAGATCTGGACCAGTTCTACGTTCCAAATGGCCCCACCTTACTATCCAAGAGTTTTACAGGAGTGAGCAGCCTCTACTGTAGAAAGAGACATTTGGAGCCACTAAATATGTGTGAATATTAAAAAAGGAGCAAAAACAGCCAAGTTGGACGAATAAACTGGTCTGTAACATTGGGAATAGGAACATTCCTAATGGGTGAACAGATGAAGTCAGACCCAGGATCCAATTTGTACATTCATAATCCAATGATTTACAAATGGATTCGAAGCTTTCTAAAGCCTGATTCAGAGCTCTGTAGTCCCATAGACCTGGTGTGGATTTTCATCTGGGGTCAGGCAGCCGTGAAGAAGGAAAGTTGTTTGACAGCAGAAACAGCCAAAACCTTCTCCAGGTCAGCTTACAAATATTCCTTACATTTGTTGGTGACCGAGAAAAGTCTTTTTAACAGTTTTACAGAAATTGTTCTTCTCCTTTGTGGTTTAAACACCTGCTGTTACAGTGTACTACCGCCGCCTGCTGGGGTGGTGAAATAATTCATTCATTAAAAAAAATAATAGGACCATAGAGGGCAAACTCTGAAGTACTGGGCAAGTACAGTGGTGTGAAAAAGTGTTTGCCCCCTTCCTGATTTCTCATTTTTTTGTATGTTTATCACACTTAAATGTTTCAGATCATCAGATGTTAAACATCAGACAAAGATAACACAAGTAAACACAAAATTCAGTTTTTAAATGGTTTTCATTATTAAGGGTAAAAAAAAAATCCAAACTTACATGGTCCTGTGTGAAAAAGTAATTGTGCCCCTGTTAAAACATAAACTGGGGTTTATCACATCTTTGGAAAGCGGAGTTCAATTTCTCTAGCCACACCCAGGCCTGATTACTGCCACACCTGTTCTTCAATAGGACCTGCCTGAAAAGTGAAGGAGACAAAAAGATCTTCAAAAGCAAGACATCATGCTGCGATCCAAAGAAATTCAGGAACAAATGAGAAGCAAAGTAACTGAGCTCTATCAGCCTGGAAAAGGTTATAAATCCATTTCTAAAGCTTTGGGACTCTACTGAACCACAATAGAGCCATTATCCACCAATGGTGAAAACATGGAACAGTGGTTAACCTTGCCAGGAGTGGCTGGCCGATCAAAAATATGCCAAGAGTGCAGCAACGACTCATCCAAGAGGTCACAAAGGACCCCACAACAACATCCAAAGAACTGCAGACTTCACTTGCCTCAGTTAAGGTCAGTGTTCATGACTCCACCAGAAGAAAGACACTGGGCAAAAATGGCCTGCATGGCAGAGTTCCAAGACAAAAACCACTGCTGAGAAAAAAACAACATAAAGGCTCATCTCAGTTTGGCCAGAAAACATCTTGATGATCCCCCAGACTTTTGGGAAAATGTGGACTGACGAGACACAAGTTAAACTTTTTGGAAGGTGTGTGTCCCATTACATCTGGCATTAAAGTATTCAATTCAATTCAGCTACAATAGCGCCACATCACAACAGAAGTCATCTCATAGCGGTACAAAATGCAGAGAACCCCCCCCCCCACACACACACACACAAAAAAAACAATTTCAGAAAGACCCAGCATATCAGACGATCCCCTGTGAGCAAACACTTAGCGACGGTGGAGAGGAAAAACTCCCATTTAACAGGAAGAAACCTCTAGCAGAACCAGGCTCAGGGAGGGGCAGTCATCTGCTGCGACTGGCTGGGGGTGAGGGGATAGAGAGGATGAAGAGGACAGACATAAAGAACATAACAGTGAGAAGCCAAATACATTATTGGAGGTCACCTAGCAGTATGGATCTATTAACAGCAGAACAGAAGCAGGGTTAAGAGACACAAAATCCCTCCCTAATCGTAGGATATATTAAAAAGGAAGGATTTTACCCTGTTCTTAAAAACAGAGACCGAGTCTGACTCCCGGACCCAGAGTGGTAACTGGTTCCACAGAGAAGGAGTTTGATAGCAGAAGGCTCTTCCTCCCAATGTACTTTTGGAGATTCTGGGTATGATAAGTAATCCAGCATTTTGGGAAGTGTAGTGCTCTATTAGGATGGTAAGGTGATATCAGATCGTTTATATATAAGGGGGCCTGATTATTAAGCGTTTTGAAAGTGAGAAGAAGGATTTCAAACTTAATTCTAAACTCTATGGGAAGCCAATGAAAGCAGAACAGAACCAAGGAGATATGGTCCCTTTTTCTAGAACCAGTTAAAACTCTTGCAGCAGCATTTCGGATCAACTGAAGATTTTTTAAGGATATTTTAGGACAAACTGATAATAACGAGTTACAATAATCTAATCGAGAGGTGACAAAGGCGTGGATCAGTTTCTCAGCATCATTCAGAGACAAGATACTCCTAATCTTGGCAATATTGTGCAGATGATAGAAGGCAGTCTTAGAAATAAATTTAATATGTGAATTAAAGGACAGATATTGATCAAAAATAACTCCAAGGTTCCTCACAGAACTATTCAGAGTGAGAGTGGCGGCATCTAAATTAAGAGCATGATTTGGAAAGGAATTTCTAAGGTGTTTTGGGCCAACAAGAATGACTTCAGTCTTATCTAAGTTTAATAGCAGAAAATTACAAGTCATCGAGGCTTTGATTTCCTTAAGACAGGCATCTAACTTGGCTAATTGATGACAATCATAGGGCTTCATCAACAGGTATAGTTGTGTGTCGTCTGCGTAACAATGAAAACGTATATAGTACTTTCTAATGATATTGCCTAACGGAAGCATATATAAACTAAATGTAGTTACTTTAAGAATAGATATCAGTATGTATGTGTTGGTAACAAAAACTCTGTTACTGAAGGTTACTTGTGGAGTCCCACAGGGTTCAGTTTTGGGGCCACTGTTATTCAATATGTATTTAAATGATATATGTAAAGTTTCGGAAAAAATGGATTTAATATTGTTTGCTGATGACCCTAATTTATTATGCAGTGGAAGCAATTTGGAAAAACTTTTGGATACAGTGGGGAAAAAAGTATTTAGTCAGCCACCAATTGTGCAAGTTCTCCCACTTAAAAGATGAGAGAGGTCTCCAATTTTCATCATAGGTATACCTCAACTATGAGAGAAAAAATGAGAAAAAAAAAATCCAGAAAAATGACATTGAAGGATTTTTAATGAATTAATTGGTAAATTCCTCGGTAAAATAAGTATTTGGTCAATAACAAAAGTTCATCTCAATACTTTGCTATATACCCTTTGTTGGCAATGACAGAGGTCAAACGTTTTCTGTAAGTCTTCACAAGGATTTCACACACTGTTGCTGGTATTTTGGCCCATTCCTCCACGCAGATCTCCTCTAGAGCAGTGATGTTTTGGGGCTGTCGCTGGGCAACACGGACTTTCAACTCCCTCCAAAGATTTTCTATGGGGTTGAGATCTGGAGACTGGCTAGGCCACTCCAGGACCTTGAAATGCTTCTTACGAAGCCACTCCTTCATTGCCCGGGCGGTGTGTTTGGGATCATTGTCATGCTGAAAGACCCAGCCACGTTTCATCTTCAATGCCCTTGCTGATGGAAGGAGGTTTTCACTCAAAATCTCACGATACATGGCCCCATTCATTCTTTCCTTTACACAGATCAGTCGTCCTGGTCCCTTTGCAGAAAAACAGCCCCAAAGTATAATGTTTTTACCCCCATGCTTCACAGTGGGTATGGTGTTCTTTCTCCTCCAAACACGACAAGTTGAGTTTTTACCAAAAAGTTCTATTTTGGTTTCATCTGACCATATGACATTCTCCCAATCCTCTTCTGGATCATCCAAATGCTCTCTAGAAAACTTCAGACAGGCCTGGACATGTACTGGCTTAAGCAGGGGGACACGTCTGGCACTGCAGGATTTGAGTCCCTGGCGGCGTAGTGTGTTACTGATGTAGCCTTTGTTTCTTTCGTCCCAGCTCTCTGCAGGTCATTCACTAGGTCCCCCCGTGTGGTTCTGGGATTTTTGCTCACCGTTCTCGTAATCATTTTGACCTCACGGGGTGAGATCTTGCGTGAAGCCCAAGATCGAGGGAGATTATCAGTGGTCTTGTATGTCTTCCATTTTCTAATAATTGCTCCCACAGTTGATTTCTTCACACCAAGCTGCTTACCAATTGCAGATTCAGTCTTCCCAGCCTGGTGCAGGTCTACAATTTTGTTTCTGGAGTCTTTTGACAGCTCTTTGGTCTTGGCCATAGCGGAGTTTGGAGTCTGACTGTTTGAGGTTGTGGACAGGTGTCTTTTATACTGACAACGAGTTCAAACAGGTGCCATTAATACAGGTAACGAGTGGAGGACAGAGGAGCCTCTTAAAGAAGAAGTTACAGGTCTGTGAGAACCAGAATTCTTGCTTGTTTGTAGGTGACCAAATACTTATTTTACCAAGGAATTTACCAATTAATTCATTAAAAATCCTTCAATGTGATTTTCTGGATGTTTTTTTTTCTTATTTTGTCTCTCATAGTTGAGGTATACCTATGATGAAAATTGGAGACCTCTCTCATCTTTTAAGTGGGAGAACTTGCACAAATGGTGGCTGACTAAATACTTTTTTGCCCCACTGTACACTCGAAAAGGAATTAGGAAAGCTTCAACTATGGTTTGACTCAAACAAATTAACGCTCAATTTAAGTAAGACCAAATTGATAGTTTTTAACAACCATCACAACAACTTCGTATCTAAACTCAGTGTAAATGGTGTAGAGATTGAAAGGGTATCCAAAATTAAATTTCTTGGAGTAATAATTGATAATAAACTGAGTTGGAAGTCACATACTAATTATATTAAAGGTAAAATATCTAAATCAATTGCAATACTACACCGAGTGAAATATTTGCTGAATCAACACACATTATATACTTTGTATCATTCATTAATACTCCCATACATGACATATTGTACCTTAGTATGGGGAAATGCATATGAAACAAACATATATCCGGACTTCCGGTCTGGACACCATGGTGATAGCAGCTTAACGCTGAAGCTCCCAGACCCGATCCAGGAAAATACCTTGAAAACCAGATTTAAAGGATTTTTGGAAGAGTGAAAATCAAAAGACAGTCATAATGCCTAAAGGAAAACAGAAGAAATCGACATTTACCAGGCCAGTACACGCATCGGCCGGAGAATCTGATCCGGAGGATTTCCATTCAGAAGACGAGGAGCTGAATGAAGTTAGCAACAAGGTTAGCTTAAAAATGGTACTTAAGGAATTAAGATGATTTCGCCGAGAGTGTTGGGCCGAATTTCATGAAAACAAAGACGAAATAAAAAGGACAAACAGAAGAGTGGACCAGGCCGAGGACCGAATCTTGGAAGCAGAGGAAAGAATAAAAGGGCTGGAAGATACCATGCTGGAACTACACAAACGGCAGTCAAGACTGGAGGCTAAGCTAACCGACCAAGAAGGAAGACTAATAAGAGATAACATAAGAATTCATGGTCTGAAAGAAGGAGTGGAGGATGGTTTCACCACAATGGCGGCATGCGTGGAGTCCTTACTGAGAGAAAAGTTGGATATTCCCCAAACCACTGACTTGAAGATAGAAAGGGCGCACCGTACATTAGCCCCTAGGCTGGCGGCGGAAGCGCCCCCACGATCGGTGGTGGTGAAGTTCTCCAACTCCAAAATAAAAGAAGAGGTTGTAAGACTGGCTTGGCAGAAAAAAGGATTTATGCACCAAGAGAGAAAAGTTTTCGTGGAACACGACTACGCTCCGGAGGTCCTTAAAAAGCGTCGGGAATACAACGACGCTAAAAAGATACTACAAGAGAAGAAACTGCGCTTTCAGACTCCATTTCCAGTGAAGCTGAGGGTTTTTTACGGGGATGAGACGTGTCTCTACAACTCGGCGGAAGAAGCAACCACGGATATGGCGAGAAAAGGACTCCCAGTAACGGTGTATAAACCCGCAGCAGACCCGATCGAAAGAATCAAGGCTCAAACATGGTCCACACAGAGACCCTCAAAATCCATGGGCCAGCAGCGGGAAACCCAGTGCCAGAGCTACAAGGTAAAACTGGCCATTTACAGGAGGGAATAACGATATTTTTAGTCAATCTGCACATCCAACCCTCCCCCTACAAGGTAACAAACATTAAAGGAGATGCAGAATCAGCAAGTGGTAAAGCATTTTATGGAACAGACATAATATTAGAAACAAATAAGTCTTTAAAAAAAAAAAACTTGTTAAAATAGAAATGTGACAATGAACCACATGATCTCTCCACACTAACAAATACTGTATTAACGTGACTGTTTGCTGTGATGGTGGTGGGAGGTTGCGCACAATTTCATAGGGTATAGGCATAAAAAAAAAAATCATTACAAGTTCGGATTGGGATCTGAAATTCACGTTAAAAACATGGGACAACTTACAGGGGTAAGAGAGGGGCCTAAGCACGTAACGGAATCTGAGGAATTTCCCTCAGAGTCAACACACCATCATGGCTCTTGTAAGGTCACTAAAAAGACCTCAGCTCAGGAAGCTCTTTTGTCAGTCTTTTGTTTTAAAGTTTTATATACTATGCTCTTAATGTTTTTTATGTTCTTAATGTTTTTCAGTTTCTGAGTAGCATAAAAAAGGGCCACCACACTGTTACACTAAATAAGACAACACAATGGAGAAACAGGGTGTAACCAAAATAATCTCATATAATGTAAAAGGGATCCTGAATCCAGTTAAAAGATCCAAGATTCTAGGCAAAATGAAAAAAGACAAAGCAGGAATAATATTTTTACAGGAAACCCACCTAATAGAGGTGGAGCACACTAAACTCAATAGACAAGGGTTTAAAATGATCTCTTCATCTTCATATAAGTCAGGGAGGAGGAAGGGGGTAGCAACATTGATCTCAACCAAAATTATATTTAAAAAAAAATCAGAACACAAAGATAAAGAAGGGAGATACAGTATGGTACTTGGGCGGCTAGAGGGAGAAGATATCACCCTGCTGAATGTATATGCACCTCCAGGGGCTAACTGGAAATTTTATAAAAATGAATTTGACCTAATGATAACTAAAGCCCAAGGTTTAGTGATATGTGGTGGAGACTTCAATCTAAGACTGAATCCATACTGGGATGCATCAGGTAATCCTCCACATCAAAATAACACTCAAAGTAGAAAAACTCGGATACTACTAAAAGAAATGGGAATCTGTGACGTGTGGAGGGAATTCAACCCCAGTGTAAAAGATTATACATTTTACTCATCACCACATTCATCATTCTCAAGGATTGACTATTTTTTTATGTTTAATAGAGACATTGGAAGAGTAAATACATGTAAAATAGGACTGATGGATCTCTCTGACCACAGTCCGATCTATATGGACTTAAGTATCCAAAAATACACAAATAATACATTTTCTTGGAGGTTAAATTCAAATGTGCTGAAAGGACCACTGAAAGATGAATTGGAATCAGATATTCTCAGATATTTGGAAGAAAATGATAATGGAGAAGTATCCCCTTTAATACTGTGGGATGCATGCAAAGCTGTAATAAGGGGAAAGATTATCGCAAAACTGGCAATCCAAAAGAAACTGAGACAAAAAAAAAACGAATCACATTAGAGTCAGAACTTAAGAACCTAGAAAAAGAGCACAAAGATAACACTCATTCTAATGACTCACTCAAAATTAAGGAAATTAAAAAACAAATAAATGAGATCTACACAATAGAAATCCAGAAGAAACTTACATTTCTGAAACAAAAATACTATGAAACAGGCAGCAAGTCGGCAAAATTGCTAGCTTATAAAGCGAGGAAACAAAAAAACGGAGAGAGCAATCTACAAAATCAGAGGCCCAGTATCAAAGGAAATAAAATTTAGAATTCAGGATATTCTTAAAAGCTTCGAGAACTACTATAAGAACTTGTACTCCCTCAAAAAACATAAAAATGCATCCGAAACATTTCTAAACACATTAAACCTTCCCCAACTTACTGAGTCACAAAATAAAACACTACTGTCAGAAATACAACCTAAAGAATTGGAAAAAGCAATTATGAAACTTAAAGCTAACAAATCCCCAGGAGCAGATGGCTATACAGCAGAGTGGTACAAAACCTTTAAACAGCAACTATCTCACCTCCTCCTGAAAACATTAAACTATGTCCTCCACTCAGGGGAAATTCCCCCCTCCTGGAGAGAAGGGGTCATTGCAGTCATACCTAAACCTGAAAAGGATAAACTAGAATGCTCCAACTACAGACCAATCAGTGTGTTAAATCAGGACTATAAGCTTTTTACCACTATCCTTGCCAAAAGGTTAGAAAATATACTGACAGACTTAATTCATTTACACCAAACAGATTTATAAGACAAAGACAGACACAAGACAACATTAGACGCACTTTACACATAATTCATCATATAAAAAAATATAACTTAAATGCAGCCATATTGGGATTAGATGCTGAAAAAGCATTTGATTCGGTTGACTGGTCTTTCCTATATAGAATCTTATCCAGTTTCAATTTTCATAACAACTTCATTAGAACTATCCAGGCATTATATAAAAAACCAACAGCTAAAATAAGGATTAACGGTAAATTATCATCATCTTTTGAGCTGGAAAGAGGATGTCGTCAGGGCTGCCCCTTGTCTCCACTGCTCTTTGCAATCTTCATAGAAGCTCTGTGCCAATGGATAAGACAGAATCAAAAAATTCGAGGTATTACACTTGGTCAGAAGGAACACAAAATAGCACTCTTTGCTGATGACATTTTAATATACCTGGGGCAGCTGGACACCTCTTTTCCAGAACTAATCTCAGTTTTTTCAGAGTATGGAGATCTATCGGGGTACGAATTAAACATGCATAAAACCCAAGTTTTAACATTCAACTATGACCCAAATCAATATTTACTAAGCAAACTCAAAACTAACTGGGAGATGGAATCTATGAAATATCTGGGAGTCAATATCCCGAAAAAACTCAACAAAATTATAGCACTGAACTATGATCCACTGATGGCACAAATAAAATCTGATCTAGCAAGATTGAATATGATACCATTCTTGGGTACCGCTCAATGAATTGAAGCAGTCAAAATGAATATACAGTGGGGCAAAAAAGTATTTAGTCAGCCACCAACTGTGCAAGTTCTCCCACTTCGGAGTCCCGCACCCTACCTGTGTCGCCAATAGGGTCAACCCACTTGGCAAGCCAAGTAGGGTGCTCATATTGAGTTCGCTACACTACTCCCCTCTGGTTCTCGACATCGTCCCGATGTCAGCGCCCCATTACTGCTTTGGACAGGAGATCCCACTTCTGACACCAATGTAACGTGCTGCTCGACATGGCGACGTCCCACCGGGAAAGATGAGAGAGGTCTCCAATTTTCATCATAGGTATACCTCAACTATGAGAGACAAAATGAGGGGGGGAAAAAATCCAGAAAATCACATTGTCTGATTTTTTTTTCCACAATATCTTTATTGAACCTTTTTTTTTTTAACAAACATGATACAAACAATCAAACACTAATACTAAAGTACTACCAAAAAAAAAAAAATGCACTAAAAACACCAACAACCACCAACAAAATCAAATCTTCAACAATGCTCCTCTGTTTAGTCTAGACAATCCAATACATAAGTATACATATTATGTTCACCAGTTTGGAATTTACAAGGTCCATACACATCATTCACCTTCTTCTTCAAGAGTTATGTTTAAATTTTTTACATAATCAATAAAAGGTCTCCATATATTCTCAAACACAATTTCCTTTGATTTCAGTATATATGTTATTCTTTCTAATGGAAGGTTTGTTAACATCTGTCTTAACCACTGAGTCACATCTGGTCTATGAGTCTTTTTCCATAATAGTGCAATACATTTTTTGGCATTAAGCAAACTGAGGTCTATGAATGTTCTTTCACTTTTATTAAAATTATGCTTTTCTGGGTACAGACCCAACAAAAACAGTTTAGGATTCAATATGATTTGTTTTGAGATTATTTTTTCAATTGTTACCCTCACCTCTTCCCAAAACATTCTTATTAATCTACATTCCCATACACAATGAAATAGGGTTCCTTTACTTTCCATGCATTTTGTGCATGTATTTGGTATATTTTTGTTATATCTATTTAACTCCTCCGGTGTAACATACATCCGCATTAACCATTTGAAATGTATCAATTTAAGGCGTACATTTATTGATTTGGTTTGAGCTTCTGTACAAGCCAATTCCCATTGTTCCTCTGAAATTTCAGTTTGCAGATCTTCTTTCCAGTAGTTTAATCTTTTCAGTGAATTTTCACTTGAAGATAGTGTCAATGAGTTATAAAACTCTGAAATAATACCCTTTCTTTTACTATCTTTCATCAACATTTTTTCCAAGGATGAATAAATAGGTCGAGTGAGAGCTTTATTTTGATTTGATCGAATAAAGTTTCTAAGTTGAAGATATTTAAAAAAATGTGTTCTATTGAGATTAAATTTGATCCTCAGCTCTTCAAAAGACATTATGTTATCTGCACATGGCAAATATAAATCCTGAATCTTTTGTATCCCTTTTAAATTCCATACTTTAAATACAGCGTCCGCTCTCCCTGGTTTAAAATATTGATTACCCCATATTGGACTAAATTGTGACAATAACTGTGGTTCTTTTAAATAGTTTTTAGCTTCACACCATATTTTGATCATATGCTTTACAAATGGATTTTTAACTTGTTTTTGTAATTTTTTTGCCGAATCTGAGTATATGAATATGGGAAGAGGTAAAGGTAAATTGTATGATTCCATTTCAGTCCAGTGAGGGAGATCATTTGATGAAAAATAATATGTCATAGACCTCAGTTGTGCCGACCAATAATACAACATAAAATTTGGACATTTCAGACCTCCACGATCAAATGGTAAATATAATAAAGACAGACGTAATCTAGCCCTCCTGTTGTTCCATATAAATTCCACTAACTTTTTTTTAATTCTTGAGAATAAATCTAAAGGTGGTGATAAGGGAATGTATTGAAATAAATAAAGTATTTTAGGTAAAATATTACTTTTAAGTATATTGATTCTCCCGATCATCGACATTGGTAGTGACATCCATCTCTGAGTTAACTCATTGATATCTGACATTAAGGCTTCATAGTTGACACTGGCGACTGATTCTAGCTTAGGCACAATTTGGATTCCTAAATATTTAAACTGATTTACAACATTGAATTGATTCACCTCAGGGGCTGGGTAATTTCTCTGGGTCTCATTTAGCATTAATATTGAAGATTTAGTTTTATTTATTTTATATCCTGATATTTCCCCAAAATTCTTTATTAAATTCAACAAGGTTGGAATTGATTTTTTTAGATTCGACATAAACAAAATTATGTCATCGGCGTACAGGGAGATTTTATGTTCTGTTGGTCCAACTTTAATTCCATATATTTGTGAATGTAAACGTATCGCTATCGCTAAAGGTTCAATTGCCATAGTAAACAGTAAAGGTGAAAGTGGACAGCCTTGTCGACATCCTCTATTGATTTTTATTGGTTTTGAAATATTGTTATTTGTTAGGATTTCTGCTGTAGCATTACTGTATATTATTTGAACCCATTTTATGAAATTATTTCCAAGTCCAAACCTTTGTAGGACTTCAAAAAGAAAGGGCCATTCAACTCTATCAAATGCCTTTTCGGCGTCCAGTGATAGGAGAGCTGTATCCGGTGCTTCTTTATTAAAATAAATAACATTAAATAGTCTTCTTACATTATGGAAGCCTTGTCTTCCCTTTATAAAGCCATTCTGATCTCGATTAATAATATTTGGTAAAATTTCTTGTATTCGTCTTGCTAAAATTTTACAGATTATCTTAAGGTCGGCGTTTAATAGGCTTATTGGTCTCATATTTTCACATTTATTAGAGGGCTTACCTGGTTTTGGCAGCAGTATAATTAAGGCATTATTTATGTATGATGGTAAATTATTATTTTGAAATGCTTCTAAAACCATTTCCAAAAAAGGTTTTATTAATTTATTCTTAAATTTTTTATAAAGGTCAACTGGAAGACCATCTGGTCCTGCACTTTTTCCTGATTTCATATTATCAATGGCTAGCCCAACTTCTTCTTGACTAATTTTAGACTCCAATATCTCCCTGTTTTCATTTGGAATACACGGTATAGATAGTTTGTTCAAAAACCCATTTAGTTTTGTTAAATCAGATTCATTTTTGGTATCATATAATTTTTCATAGTAATCTCTAAAGGCTCTGTTAATTTCTAAAGGATCTATAACTACCTGTCCGTTACTTATAATACTGGTAATTGGTGTTTTAATTTCTAATTGTTTAATCTGCCATGCCAATAATTTTCCTGATTTTTCACCTTGTTCATAAAAAGATTGTTTCAATCTTAGAAGACTCGAGGCAGCTCTATTCGCTGATTTTTTGTCGTATTCAGCTCTCAAAATCAGTAATTCATTCTCCAACCTTGGATCACTTCCTGCATACACTTTTTCCTGAAGACTTTTTATTTTATGTTCCAATTTAGCTCTCTTCTCTCGAGTCTTCTTAGATTTTGATCCTGTATAACTAATAATATGTCCCCTAATAAAAGCTTTGAAAGCCTCCCACTTTACACATGCTGATGTTTGTGTAGTATTGATGTCAAAGAACTCATCTATCTGTTTTTCTATATACTTGACAAATTCCTCATCCTGAAGCCATTTATGCTGAAATTGCCATCTACCAGATTCCTTTGTCAATTTTTTATCTACATATATTAGACAACAGGGTGCATGATCAGAGATCACGATGTTATCATAAAAGCAGTTTTGAATCTTGGACCTTAATTCTGTGGAAATCAAAAAATAATCAATACGTGAGAATGTCTTGTAAGTACTGGAATAACAAGAATAGGCTTTAACTTGTGGTTTCATTTCTCTCCATATATCTAACAATCTCAATTCTTTCATAAAATGATTAATAGTCATCCTACATCCATTGTGCGTACAATCCAGTCCTGTTGATCTATCTATACCTGGATTCAATGTACAATTAAAATCCCCTGCTATTATATGTTGCCCTGTAAGTGATGATAAGATAAGAAATAAATTAGCAAAGAACTTTTGATCATCTATATTGGGACCATATAAGTTCACAAGATTTATATTTTCTAATAGCAAAGAACCTTGAATGATTACATATCTTCCAAATTTGTCTCCAATTACATTTTTCACTTGAAAAGGGACTGATTTATGTATGAGAGTCATAACTCCTCTGGCCCGGGATGAGAATGATGAGGTGAAGACACTTCCTTGCCATCTACTCCTAAATCTTTTTATATCCTCCTCTATTAGATGAGTTTCTTGTAAAAACACAATTTTTGAACCCATGTCTTTTATTTTATTCATAACTTGTTTAAGTTTTTTTAAATTTTGTAGACCTCTGCAATTCCATGAAGTTAAATTAAGATTAACGCTTTGGTTTATGATCAATAGAGAGTTTGGGATTACCTTGCAGTGTAAACATGCTCATACAGAGAAGCAAAAACATGAGTGGTTGAACATTCATCCTACAAACTACACACAAACAAATTTCCCCTTCCCACACTTGTGGCAAACCCCCCAAAATCAAAAGAAAAATTCCGTCTCCCGATATAGCCATCGACCGCTCCACACCCACGGGGAGCAGCCTAAGCCACTCCTTCTTCATCCTCCCAATCACCCTAACTCTACTGCTTTTAATGACGCAACATTAACTCTCCTCTGTAGTTTTCCAACTTAACTCCAAAATTTTTAGCAACTTTGTACATCATAGTTTTTTTTGTTTGTTTGTTGTTTTTTTTTTAATATATAATACAATCTATATTTTGTAAACTTGCTATTTACTTCAAGTCAGTCAGATGCCTGTGCAAATGCTTAATTATTCTACCTTATATTTTGTTCATGCTTAGCTCCCACCAGTCTCTTCTTCTTCTTTGATCTTCTTGATGAACTCCTGTGCCTCCTCTGGGGTCTTGAAGATGTGGGTTCTGCCCTCATACGTGGTCAGCAGTCTCGCAGGATAGATTACACCATGACGAATCCCAAGGTTGCGCAGCTCCTTACGTATGGGATCAAACTGCTTCCTCAATTGTTGGATTCCTGTGGCCAAATCTGGGTAGAACCGCACCTGCTGATCCTGGTGTTTAATCTCTCCTTTAGCTCATGCAGCGTTGAAGATCTTCATCCTGTCTCTGTTGCTAAGAAACTTCATAATTAAGGTCCTCGGCGGTCCCTTATCTCTCCGTGGGCCAATTCGATGTGCATTTTCCAGAACCACTGCTGATTGCAACTCCTCGCTGCCCAGCACCTCCGGAATCCACTTTTCCAGAAAGGAACATACGTCCCGACCTTCTGATTCCTCTGGAAGACCCACCAGCCTCAAGTTATTCTGTCTCGACCGAGATTCCAAATCCAAAATATTATCTTCCAGACATTTATTTTTTTTTCCAAAGTGCGCACCTTTAATTGAAGACGGGTGACGTCATCTTCAGCACTAGAGAGACGGAGCTCCATCTGCGCCGTTCGTTCTACACAGTCACCCAATTCCTTTCTTATTCCTTCCAACGCTGCCATAATCCCATCAAATCTAGAGGAAAAGTCCGCTCTCATTGAACTCATTGCAGCCATCAGCGCATCTGCGCCGCTCCCCGCAGACATCGCACCGTTGCCAGCCTCCTCCGCCATATATGGAGTTTTATTTGCTGCGTCACAGACCTGAAAGTCCGTTAATTTGGCCTGTTTCGGCGGCTCGCTTTTTCCTCTACCTGGTTTTCCAGCCTTAGGCTTCGCCGACATATCCTCGCCCAAACGCTGGGATACGTTCTGTCCCAAATGAGAGAGTTATTTGCCGATTTTTTTTCTCCAGGAGCAGAGCAGAGTGAGACACGTCCGTCTTACGTGGCAGCCATAACCGGAAGTACATTGTCTGATTTTTAAAGAATTTATTTGCAAATTATGGTGGAAAATAAGTATTTGGTCACCTACAAACAAGCAAGATTTCTGGCTCTCACAGACCTGTAACAACTTCTTTAAGAGGCTCCTCTGTCCTCCACTTGTTACCTGTATTAATGGCACCTGTTTGAACTCATTATCAATATAAAAGACACCTGTCCACAACCTCAAACAGTCAGACTCCAAACCACTATGGCCAAGATCAAAGAGCTGTCGTAGGACACCAGAAACAAAATTGTAGACCTGCACCAGGCTGGGAAGACTGAATCTGCAATAGGTAAGCAGCTTGGTGTGAAAAAATCAACTGTGGGAGCAATTATTAGAAAATGGAAGACATACAAGACCACTGATAATCTCACTCGATCTGGGGCTCCACGCAAGATCTCACCCAGTAGGGTCAAAATGATCACGAGAACGATGAGCAAAAATCCCAGAACCACACGGGGGGACCTAGTGAATGACCTGCAGAGAGCTGGGACCAAAGTAACAAAGGCTACCATCAGTAACACACTACGCCGCCAGGGACTCAAATCCTGCAGTGCCAGACGTGTCCCCCAGCTTAAGCCAATACATGTCCAGGCCCGTCTGAAGTTTGCTAGAGAGCATTTGGATGATCCAGAAGAGGATTGGAAGAATGTCATATGGTCAGATGAAACCAAAATAGAATTTTTTTGTAAAAACTCAAATTGTCGTGTTTGGAGGAGAAAGAACACCATACCTACTGTGAAGCATAGGGGTGGAAACATCGTGCTTTGGGGCTGTTGTTCTGCAAAGGGACCAGGGCGACTGATCCGTGGAAAGAAAAGAATGAATGGGGCCATGTATCGTGAGATTTTGAGTGAAAACCTCCTTCCATCAGCAAGGACATTGAAGATGAAACGTGGCTGGGTCTTTCAGCATGACAATGATCCCAAACATACCGCCCGGGCAACGAAGGAGTGGCTTTGTAAGAAGCATTTCAAGGTCCTGGAGTGGCCTAGCCAGTCTCCAGATCTCAACCCCATAGAAAATCTTTGGAGGGAGTTGAAAGCCCGTGTTGCCCAGCGACAGCCCCAAAACATCACTGCTCTAGAGGAGATCTGCGTGGAGGAATGGGCCAAAATACCAGCAAGTGTGTGATTACAGAAAACGTTTGACCTCTGTCATTGCCAACAAAGGGTATGTAACAAAGTATTGAGATGAACTTTTGTTATTGACCAAATACTTATTTTTCACCACAATTTGCAAATAAATTCTTTAAAAATCAGACAATGTGATTTTCTGGATTTTTTTTTCTCATTTTGTCTCTCATAGTTGAGGTATACCTATGATGAAAATTGGAGACCTCTTTCATCTTTTAAGTGGGAGAACGTGCACAATTGGTGGCTGACTGAATACTTTTTTACCCCACTGTACTTCCACGTCTTCTATACCTTTTCCAAACAATACCGGTAGAACCTCCCAAAAAAACATGGCAAGAACTGGACAGAAGGATCTCAAGATTCATATGGCAGGGCAAGAGACCTAGAATCAGATATAGAACCCTACAGCTAAACAAAGTCAAAGGTGGGCTCGCGCTGCCAAATTTCAGAGACTATTTTAAAGCCGCACAAATTAAAACTTTAGTAGAGATATGTAACCCAGTCTACACTGCACAATGGAAGAAGATGGAATGCCAAATAACAAGTGACATCCCCCTACAGGCGATAATAGGGAACAATGCCTTACCTAAACTTTTGAATAACACTAACCCGTGGATAGAGACCCTGCTAAAAATTTGGTTTAAGATAGTCAGAGAGAATCAAACTAAAGAACCCTATCGATTACTGTAATGGATTGCCAATGATCAAGACTTTACTCCTAATAAAACAAACACTAGATTTAAAAAGTGGAAAGAGAATGGACTGATAAAATATTACTATTTTTTTAAAGGGCAAATTTTAAGAAGTTTTGAAGATTTGAAAAAACAAGGTCTAATAAATCAAGACCTTTACAGGTTCTTTCAGCTTAGACACCACATAAACAAAATACTTGAAAAGGAGGATTTGGAAAGGGACCAGTCAGGTGTTCTGAAGGTCTTCTTAAGCCCCTTTTCCACTAGTACCCAGTCGGCCTTACTCTACTCTACTCTACTCTACTTGGTTCAGTTCTGTTTCCATTACAGCTGGTTACGCCTGGGGTGGGTGGGATTTTTTACAGCAAGGCGGTGCCACACTCCAGTGATGTAAAAAGCGCAATACAATACAGCCTGTCAACTGATGTCAATACAGCCTGTCACTGATGTCAGCACAGCTTCACAAACGATCAGTGGTTGTAGAGCTTAAGAATGTCTGGTTTATTTCCTGTGCAAAAAATTGCTCTGATCTAAGTAATATAACCCTATTTCACTGTTTATGGGAATGTAGAAAAATCAGAATGTTTTGGAGAGAGGTGAGGGTAACAATTGAAAAAATAATTTCAAAACAATTCACATTGAACCCTAAACTATTTTTGTGTGGGTCTGTATCCAGAAAAACATAACTTTAATAAGATTGAAAGAACATTCATAGACCTCAGTTTGCTTAATGCCAAAAAAATGTATTGCATTACTGCTGAAAAACTCATAGATCAGATGTGACTCAGTGGTTAAGACAGATGTTACCAACCTTCCACTAGAAAGAATAACATACATACTGAAATCAAAGGAAATGTGTTTGAGAATATATGGAGACCTTTCATTGATTATGTAAATTAAGTAAACATAACTTCTGAAGAAGGTGAATGATATGTGTGGACCTTGCAAATTCCAAGCTGGTGAATGTATATTATGGATTGTAATGTAATAGATTACCTAGACTAAACAGAGGAACATTGTTAATGGTTTGTTTTATATTACCCTTTTTTTTGTCATTTTATTGTTCTTTTTAGTTTTTAAATTACTTTTGTGTTAGTGTCCGACTGTGTGTGCTGTTTGTAAAAAAAAAAAAAAAAAAAAGTTCAATAAAAATATTGTTGGAAAAAAAATTGCTCTGATCTGCATGAAAATCATGGACTGTTGAGACATCATGGACGTACCTGCTCCAGCTGCACTGAGTCTGAGATGTTGTCATAGCAAAAAATGATCAGCTGACAACTTGATTGCCAGGTTAATAACTATATTAGCCACAAAATGTATATTCAAAAGTAAACAGTACTGAGTTAGGTATAATAAGATGTATTTGACAGTTATGATGCATTTTAGGCCAAAACAAACTTGATCTAGGATTAAAAGCAGTTAAAATAATGCAGTCACAAGGTTACATGGAAAATGCTTGATTTACTCGATACATATACTGTAGAAATATATATTCTCTGCATCAACAATGTACTATACATGCATTCGTGTAGTATTGCACTGACAAACCTCTGAAGTTTTTGCAGATGTCTCTTTTATATGTGAAGGTTACCACCATGTGACATAAATTTCTTAAAAATGAGCCATTATTTTCAAGGTCACCCATTAATGGTTTGTACTATTGACTCTTTTCCAACCAGTGTATTAACAGACAGAAATCATGATGCAAACACATAAGTCACTAAATTGTTTATTACAATCAGCAGCAAATTCCAGATTATTCAGAATGTGCAAAACTCAAACTGTCAGACTGGTTCACTCAGCAGCTGGGATGTGCAGCTCACACTGGTCTCAGATCAGCAGATCTTAGGCCTGCATCTCTGTAAATAGTGACGCAAGGTCCAGTTTGGGGTGGATCGATCGTTTCCCTCTTGCCTAGACAAAAGACAGAAATGTGTGGAGGTTAAATAAAGGAAGTTTAAAACATATTTGGGAAATACACTTGTTACTAAAAGCCAGTGGTGGAATGTGAATGAATGAATCTTTATTTTGGATCGATTTAAAGAAAATACAATAATATAACAAAGGGGAAAAAAAATTTAATAAGGTCGAATTAAACAATAACTCCTCTGATTATACAGTTCAACATAGGTTATCTGAAATGGGTGATGGCTGAAGCTGCAGCTTATATTGCCCACCATATTCCATCCAAGAATTCAAAAGAAAAAAAAAAAAAAAACAGGAGCGATTCCAATTCCAATGTGACAATAAAGTACTTCGTTGTTGTATTTAACCACAATTTTCATGTAGCTGCACTGATGTCAAGTCGATTTTACAAGGGCTGGGTTGCATTTAAAATCATCTGCTTTTACTGTGGCCTCAGCAATCAGAATGAATTAATACATTCACTGGAATGGAATCTAGTACTTTAACTGAAGGTCTGCATCACAGATTATGGAGTCGCTCAGTCAAAATACGGAGTTTTTATCAATAAAAGTTTGTCTGGAATGTAAAAGTGTCTCTTCTTGCCCTGGCTTCAAGTGTGGGCGGTGTTTTGTACTTTTATTGCTAAAATATAAAAGGATGCACTACAATGGGTCTCAAATATTTGTAATGTGTCCAGTTACTGCATGACTTTATTGATGATAGAGTATAAACTACACATATAAACTAAATTATATTGATGACTGAACAACTGCCATTCCCCAAAAGATACAGTTATGAACATAACTCACAAAGGATCACACAAGTGATCTGACAAATAAATACATTAACAAGTGGTTTATTTTACAGTTGATGCGCCAGTCTTTTTCAGTTATTCTGTAATTAATACTCACACAATCAAATAAATCTCAGTTCAGTCCCTTTCACATTAAGTGGAAATTGTGCTAATTTGGTTTTGACACTTTTACCTTTAAAAGCAAAGGATTTCAGTACTTTCCACAGTGGCAAAGTCCGTTGTTGAGCAGTCGATTCCCTCCTCCCTAGACGAACGACAGAAATGGATGGTGGTTAGTTTTTTCAAGTAAGTTCAACACTTATACAGGCACATCTCAAAAATTAGATTATCATGAAAAAGTTAAATATTTTTGTCACTCATTTCAGAAAGTGAAACCCATATATAGATTCATTACAGGGACAGTGATATATTGAAAGTGTTTATTTTAAAGGCCTCGGCCGGATGAAATTTCAATATCGCTAAATCATATCTTAAATTGTTGTGTGAGACGAGCTAATTTGAACCGCACATGTTTTGGTGTCAACAAATGTCGCATAAGGTGACAATGCGCTATTGAAGTATGATTTCCTTCAGAGCTGTCTGACTCCAAGCGATCAGCGGCTAAAATGGCCACTGACTGTGTGACGTCAGGTCAGGAAGCGACCAGCAAACACTCGACGGAAATTACGTGTTGTTTACGTTTTAAAAGCGGCGATAACGGATATTTCTAGGAGTACTTGTGGATTACAAATAGAGTATTTATTACGATTAGGATTTCAGTGATCGAATTAATTATGGTTTGGCGTTGTGTTGTCTAGGGGTGCGACGGTATACCGGAGGAGCACGCGGTGAGTGTTTATGAATTTCCACTGCCTGGGAAAATCAGAACCGCATGGGTGAAATTCGTTCAGAAAACGCGAAAAAATTGGAATGATGTCTGTAAATCACCCAACATATGCAGTAAACATTTCGTTGACAGCGATTTTGAGAATAAGATGCAATTTGAAATGAAATTAGCAAAAAGATTGCTGATAAAAAAATCGGCTGTTCCAACTATATATCCGTTCATTTCAAAGTCCCACTCTCAGACAAGTGTCAGTGACAGTGGCGTGAAAAGCAAGGGTGATCTACCGATGTGATCTGCTGTCAGAATAAGAGAAGTAAACAGGGTAAGTTTTCTTTTTTTAATATTCACTGCCAATATTTACTAAAATTATTTACAAGCAATGAATTTCATTGCCTTAACAACTTATCAAATATTAGAATTTTAGGGTATTCATACTAATCAAATATGAAATATTCAGTGCTGTATAGGGAGGTGGTTGTGCCTGTTTGCTCAAGTTATATTTCTATATATGTAATCCAATTTGACACCTCTGGAATGAAATTATGTTGATCTACTGTTTTTGCAGATGTTATCCACTGTCACAAAACCTTCAAATACTGTGGATTTGTCTGACCAAGCAGAGGAAGCTGATGATCAGGACTTTTGTGTAAATCCACTTTCAGATCCACTAGACCAACATGTCCCACCTACACTAAATACAGCCCAGGCTATACCAGATCCTCTTCTGACAACACCCAATCCAGATCTCAAAGCCGAACCATCACTGCAACCCAAGTACAAAGATGCGAGCACTACATACGATCCACCAGCTCCTGAGAGACTGCAACCTAACACAAAAAACAATTTCACACAAACCGGAAAGTTAATTGTCCGACCAGAGAAAAAAACGGTAAAACGTGAGTATCATTGATTTGAAATCAATAATTTATTTACATTATTGTTCATGTGAACTATCAGAATAACTTGTTAACCCTAATACATTGTTAAAATTATTGATCTCCAGGCTCACACTCTCAGACCGATCCGAAGATCACACAATGGGACACAAGTCATCCGAGCACATGCGATACGTGCCGTAGATCACTGGCAACAACAGGGCCTCGCACATCGACACCAAGGAAAGCAAAGAGGAAGTTTGAGGACATTGACACGGATGATATTGACTCTGTGTCGTCTTACGCCTCTAACAATGACCCACATGATGTTACATACCATCCAAGTTTTATGGATGTATCAGACCAAAGGTATGATTCAAATTAATGAAACATTTCAAGACATAAAATGAAATATGAATTTTGTAATTTTTTATAATGCTAAAGATATATAATACTAAATAATATAATATTAAAATCTGTATACACTGTTTGTTTATAACATTTCTATTTCAACCAAAAGGAGTCCCATAACCACCACGAGGAGGACAAATACATAGTTTACAAAAGTTGCCTCTGGAAATTATTCAGCAATTATCCTCATTGCAGTCATCCATGTGAGGTAACAAGTCACACTAAAGGCTCTCTGTTGGTGATCAAACAACATTGTCCACATTGTGTTGAGGATCGATCCTGGCACAGCCAGCCGATGATCAGGGACATGCCAGCTGGTAACATACAGCTTTCATCCGCCATTCTCTTCACTGGGGCGTCATATGTCAAGGTCCTCAGAGTTCTAAATGCAGCCGGTATCGTTGGAATTTCCACGACCACTTACAAGGAGCTTTCGATTTCTAATTTTTATTAAATTAATTTTATTTCAGAATATGTGGATGATCTGATGAATACTCTTTTCGACAAAACCTTGGTTGATCCAACCCACTTATTGGAGCAGTGGCACTCTGTACAAGCCAGAGTTCCCGCAACATTGAGTGCCAAATTTCAGCGTCCCATCAAAGCTGATGCTGTTGAGCAACATGTATCTAGATTTTCAAAATCAAACATGTAAAAGTAGAATAAATTTCCAATTAGCAATGAAAGTTCAGCTTTCAATTGTTAGGGAAGCAACATATTTTGCTAAGACAAACAAATATAAGCCTAAGATTTTTAGAGAAATGTGCTTTTAAAAATTGAACACGAATTTTACACCATAAAATGGTAGAAAAATTAGTCTAATGTATATGAGATCCGACTTTGATGAATGCTGAAATATTAGAATTATAAAATTGACATGCACATTAATAAACTCAATATATGATTTTAAAAAACTTTATTTAAATAACACTGATCACAAATCTAATCTTGGTAGGCAAAATCCCTTGTAGTGATCAGATGGGAATGTTTCTCTGATGAGGCTCACAGCACAGGCAGGCAACATCACCCTCACTTCTTTCCCAAGAAATCCCCAACACCACCGGACCAGTTGCCTGTAGGCTATGAATCTGTATCGCCTGAAAAATATGGGGTTGGCATTGATTATTCCGTTTGCATTGATTATTGAATGTATTGAATGATTTCTTCATAACTGATCTGGAAAATTAAAACACATGAATAAATATTGTTTAAAAACTCACTCGTGTTGACTTGCGTCATGATCACCATATTGCTGTCTGTAGGCCAGATAAGCTGTCTGTAAAACCCAGATGTCAAGACAGACAGAACGGAAACCGGGGTGATCAGTGATACACCTTGGTAGGTTATCATCTGTGTATCCACAGCCCTTCAGTTCTTCTAGTTTCTCCTTCACCTTCAATACCTCCTGGCAGCACCGAGATTCAGCTGATGTTGGCATAATGTTGCATTTCTCACAAGTGCACCTGTTAAAAAAAATGGTATAATCAGATGCTTATAATAAACTAATGGCTCGTGGGAGTGCTATATAAATTGGTCTATGAAGTTTGATTAGAAAATATTAAAAACATGTAAAAAAATTTGAGCAGAAAGAGAAGTTATAGGAAAACAATAATGAATCACAATAATCATGATCCATGATCCATCAATCTCTTAAGAGAATTATGAAGCTTTTGAGACTAGGATTAACATGATGATGATTAATAACATCTCCTAACAAACTCGTAAAGTACACATATTATCCCTCACATACATTATCCTTTTATTTCCAATGATAATGTTTCTAATGTTTATAAGTCGCCAAGTAAGGCAGCGAGGGAACAATTGGCAGTTTTATTTTGATAATTAAGTGTGTGACCATGCATATCGCCTAAAAAAAAAAATTTCAAAGCATATTTTACCAATATAAATCGGCGAGCCTCTCGTTCTCAACGTGGTCTGCTCCGGTCTCTGTTTCGTCCGCGTCTTCCTCCGCACCCTCGGGCTCGAACAAATACGGCTGAATAACCCCATCAGCACCACCCAAAACTACTTCATCATCAGATTCTTCAGTTTCAATATCATCACTTATATTGCGGTCGTCACACTCGATAAAATAATCGCTGTCCGAATCACTCTGCTGTCGTTCAGCCATTTCCTGTTTCTCCCTGACCTGACGTCACTGCTGCCCGCCCCTATCGAGAGATGGCGGTACTGCAGCATCACTAAGTGAAATATGGGCTATTAACAAATAAAGTCATTTATGGAGGCTGGTGACACATTTTAAATCACGGGAATGGCCAGAATGGAATATTTTCATACAATCAGTTTATTGGTTCAATAAAAAAATGTCACCGTCCGAGGCCTTTAATATTGATGATTATGATTACAGCCCATATTAACCAACACCTCAGCGGCCCACATTTCTATTTAAAAACTATTTTTTAAAGTTTATGTAATATTCTAATTTTTTGCCCAATTGAATTTGGGGTTTTCAGGGGCTATAAGCCATAATCATCCAAATTAAAATAAATAAATGCTTGAAATATATCACTGTCTGTGTAATGAATGATATAATATATGGATTTCTCTTTCTGACGCTTTAGAAAATTATATGAATGACTTTATAAATCACTGGTTTGAAAAAGCACTTTTATATTGTTGAGATTTCGGCTCCTGTGGTCTCACCAGTATCCAATATAAACAGGGAAGCTAACCCTGGCATGTGGAAACACATTCTAGCATTAAATTGCACACAATTTAATGCAAAACAAAAATCAGGACTATAACCAGGATTGATATATTTCATTGTTTTGCTCTCACAAGCGAATATTTAGGAGAAAACAAACGCGAATCAACAGTTGTTATTATCTAGCTACTAGCCAAAACTCGTTAGCTAAAGCGAGTTAGCCAGCAAAAAACGGCATTAAATTGCACACAATTTAATGTGCAGCACCAAGTGCAATACAAAACAAAAACCAGGACTATAACCAGGATTGATATATTTCATCGTTTTGCTCTCACAAGCGAATATTTAGTAGAAAACAAGCGCTAATCAACAGTTGGTATTATCTAGCTACTAGCCAAAATTCGTTAGCTAAAACGAGTTAGCCAGCACAGAACGGGGCTGTATGGCTCAAAAGTGAGCTTACCACCAACAGAATAAATAAGCGAACAGATGCACAATATTACAAATCACTCACCATGGATGGTTCTCTCAAGTTCGTCTTCAGCTCGTCAGTCGTCGTCGGCCTCCGTCGGTCTATGATGACCATGGAAGAGAATCCTAAACGTCTACTCTGCTGGAACAGCACCGCCTGTGGCTGAACAGGCCAATGCGCGAATGACAGTCCCTGTCACACAGGTCACACTTGTGTGTGGTCTCCGTGCTGCTGGGTCTGTGGCGGTTCTTCCTGCGGGTCCTTTTTTCATCTGCTGCAGCAGTCAGTCTCTCTTCACCCGCCTTGAGCTGTCTGGTCAGGGTGCCTCTCCATTTGGAGCGGTCCGTTGCAAGGTCCACCCAGCGCTCTGTGTTGATATCCAGGGCCTTCATGTCTCTCTTGCAGACGTCTCTAAAGCGCAGCTGTGGGCGGCCAACGTCTCTCCTGCCAATTGCCAGTTCTCCATAGAGGACGTCTTTGGGGATTCTGCCATCCTCCATACGGTGAACGTGGCCTAGCCAGCGGAGCCTGCGCTGCCTGAGTAGAGTGAACATGGAGGGAAGGCCGGCGCGGGACAGAACTTCTGTGTTGGGCACTTTGTCCTGCCAGGATATGTCCAGGATGTGGCGAATGCAGCGCAAGTGGAAGGAGTTCAGTCTCTTTTCCTGCCGGGCGTATGTTGTCCACGTCTCACTCCCATAGAGCAGTGTGCTGATGATGCAGGCGTTGTACACTGCCATCTTCATCTTGACAGAGAGTTTGGGATTCTCCCACACTCGTGTGGTGAGGCGAGCGAGTGTGAAGGCTGATTTTCCAATCCTCTTGTTGATCTCTGTATCAAGGGAGAGGTTGTTGCTGATCGTGGACCCCAGGTACGTGAACTGATTCACGACCTCCAGCTTGTAGTCATCAATGGTGATGGTTGGTGGTGCTTCCATGCCTTGCGCCAAGACGTTAGTCTTCTTCAGGCTGATGGTAAGCCCGAAGTCCTTGCATGCCTGGGAGAAGCGGTCCATCAGGGTCTGAAGCTCCTGCTGTGTGTGGGTTGCGACTGCAGCGTCATCTGCGAACAGCATGTCTCTGATTAGAGCCTCGCGTACTTTGGTTCTGGCTTTCAGGCGGGCGAGGTTGAAAAGCCTGCCGTCAGATCTTGTGTGCAGGTAGATTCCCTCTGTTGCTGTGCTGAAGGCATGCCTCAGGAGCATAGCAAAGAAAATCCCAAATAGGGTTGGCGCAAGTACACAGCCCTGTTTCACTCCGCTGCGTATGTTGAACGGCTCTGAGACGTTGCCATCGTGCTGCACTATCCCCTGCATGTTAGTGTGAAACGATTCGATGAGGCTTTGCAACTTTGGTGGGCATCCTATCTTTGGCAGAATCTTGAAAAGGCCCTCTCTGCTGACCAGATCGAACGCTTTGGTGAGGTCGATGAAGGCGACGTACAGAGGCATGTTCTGTTCTCTGCATTTCTCCTGGAGTTGGCAGATGGAGAATATCATGTCTACCGTCGATCGCTCAGCGCGGAAGCCACACTGAGACTCGGGGTAGACACGTTCGGCAAGCTTCTGTAGACGAACGAGAACAACTCGTGCGTAGACTTTGCCAACAACGCTGAGGAGGGAAATGCCCCTGTAGTTGTTGCAGTCGCTTCTCTCCCCTTTGTTTTTGTAGAGGGTGATGATCTTGGCGTCCCTCATGTCCTGTGGTACGGCACCTTCCTTCCAGCACTGGCAGAGGACGTCATGCAATGGCAGCAGTAGGGCGGTCTTGCAGTGCTTGATCAGGTCAGGGGGTATGCCGTCGTTGCCGGGTGCCTTGCCAGCGGCCAAGCTATCAATGGCCTTACTGAGTTCGTCGATGGTTGGCTCGGCGTCAAGTTCGTCCATGGATGGCAGGCAGTCGATGGCATCAAGGGCTGACGGTGTCACGGTGTTCTGTCTAGAGTAGAGGTCAGAGTAGTGTTCCACCCATCTCTCCATCGGCTTGTTCTTCTCTGTGATCATCTCCCCAGTGGAAGATTTGAGGGGGGCCGTCTTGCTCTGAGCCGGACCAAGTGCTTTCTTGATGCCATCGTACATACCGCGGATCCCGGTTCCCTGTTATGGCAGCGGTTTGAATGTCTTGGCTGAGCTGAGTCCAGTACTCGTTGGCACAGCGCCGAGCAGTCTGCTGAACTTTGCTTCTCGCAGCCCTGAGAATCTGGAGATTCTTCTCGTTTGGGTACTTCTTGTACTCAGCAAGTGCTGAGCGCTTGGCTTCAATGACGGGGGTCATCTCGGTCAACTTGGCATCAAACCAGTCCTGTGACTCCGAGGTCTTCCTCCCAAAGGTAGCCAAGGCTGTGCGGTAGATGGTGTTTCGCAGCTCTTCCCACTTCTGCTTTGCAGATTCTCCTCCTTGTGGTACACCAAGTTCCTTCTCAAAGGTGGAGGCAAACTGCTCAACAAGTTCTGGTTGGGCCATCTTGCTGGTGTCAATCCGTGCCTTTCCAGGTTGTCTAGCACGATGGAATTTCTTCAGCTGCAGCTTGACCTTGCAACACACCAATGAATGGTCTGTGTCGCAATCTGCACTCTGGAACGAACGGGTGATTAGCACGTTCTTCAGTGAGGTGCGCCTGGTCAGGATCAAGTCTAGCTGGTGCCAGTGCTTTGAGCGCGGATGTTGCCAGGAAACCTTGTGTTGGGGCTTGGTCTTGAAGAACGAGTTTGTGATGCACAGATCGTGATATGTGCAGAACTTGAGCAGCCGCTGTCCGTTGTCGTTCATTCTGCCCACGCCAAAAGGTCCAAGACAGGAGGGCCAGGAGTCGTGGTCAGCACCCACTCTGGCATTGAAGTCTCCAAGGAGAATGAGGAGTTCAGAGTTGGGGATGATCCTGACAGTTGTTGCGAGATTCTCGTAGAACTCGTCTTTTGCCTCTGGTGTGGCTGTCTGTGTTGGGGCATACATACTGACGAGGGTGACTGGGCCTTCAGTGGTGTTCAGGCGGAGGGTGAGGAGTCGTGCAGAGCCAGTGCTGCCCGGTTCCACCATCTTCAGCAAAGTGTTCTTCACTGCGAAGCCCACTCCGTGTTCCCTGTGTTCGTCACTGCCCTTTCCCTGCCAGTAGAACATGTAGTCCTTCTCTCTCAGTGTGCCTGCATCAGCTAACTGTGTTTCCTGGAGAGTGGCGATATCCACTCCCAGTCTCTTCAGCTCATTATTGATGATGGCAGTCTTCCTGGTGTCGTTGATGTCCTTGAGGTTAGCAGCGAGTCCTGTCATCATAGTGCGGACGTTCCAAGTTCCCAGTTTTAGAGCTGGTCTCTTTTGTTTTATTGTCTTGCCTGGTGCGAAGGTTCTCAGCCTGCTGTTTGGATTTCTCCTTATCCCCATGCACCCAATGAGGAAAGCAAGCTGTGGCGGGACAACACCTTATTGGCTGGGGGCTGTCCAGCTTGAGGCGGGTGGTAGCTGTCCAGTGAGATCTGATGATCCCTCCCACCGTCGGGAACAACCCCTGGCGCCACGCTCTACGCCAATTGAGCAGTGGCTTATAACCGGTAACTGTCATTCCCCGTGTTTTGTCTACGCCAAAGGCGAAGCTGGAGTGTCCTCTCCAGTGATCCGGTGTTCTACCTTCCAGCATTGGGCGTTGGTAGGATTCAAGCCTGGGCAGGAAGATATGGAGGACAAGATGTTGCCCATGCAGCATGTCCCCCCTCTCCACGTCACTGATGAATCCAAAGGAACAGCAGGGCTGCTACAGTTTGGCACCAGCGCCATTGCAGGAGCTGCCAGAACGATGTTGAGCACAACATAGAACTGCCTTAGGGGCTCCGACTCCGGATTTTTCCTCAGGGTTGACTCCCGAAGCCTTTCCCGTGACCGGGTATGCCGCAAGGCAGCAGAGGTTTGAAATCAGGGTTTACCTTCCCCTAGATGGGCTACCTTCCCAGGTTGACGAGCCACCATCTACCCGAAGCATCTGGTTTTAAGGCGCCAGCGATCCGCCCTCGCCCCTTCTCCTATTAGTAAAAGCAGTTCCGCCGGGCTTAGAGACTAAACCACACGGGCAGGCTAGGAGTTGGACTTAGTTGTCAGAGGCTTTTCGAGACGCACGCCATAAGGAGCATTTTATGAGCACTGGGAGCTTAACCCCAGTGCCGCTCCTGGCTATGACAACCTTGGAACCAGCTCGTCAGTAGTACGGTTCTATTCTGCGCAGTCATCTGTAGGGTCCGGATCACTCTTCTGACTGTGTATCTGCCAGCAAGCAGAGAAAACCCCGCACCTCTTCATTGGACCACGGTGTAGATTTCCGCAAAACCTACAACGCTGTCTGTATTAATATCGTATTTACTCCGTGATCGAGTTAGTCCGTGATTGCAAATGGCGGACGTAAAGATTTCGAAGACGGGCGATTTCGTGATGTTACGCCCTGACCAATCAGCGGTTAGCAGTCGATTGACGTCAAATCACACCTCGCTTTTCGCTCGGTTATACCCTGCCTCTGAACAGGCACGAAAATAGTGTCGCTTAAAGCGTGTAGGGTACAGTGGAAATGGCGAGTTAGTGAGAAGAGTAGAAAAAAGTAAAGCCAAGGTGATACTAATGGAAATGGCCCATTGATGGCATATAAAGGGATCCCAGGGATCAGATACATCTCTAAAATATACCAAGGTCTTCAAGACTTAAAAGGAGACAACACATCATATATAAAAGAGAGATGGGAAAAAGAGGGGAATTTCACTTTACAACTGGAAATATGGGAAAAGCTAAATAAACAACAATGGAAAAGTACCTCATCCCTGTAGTGGAGAGAATTTGGATGGAAAAATTTGGTAAGATTTTTCAGAACACCTGCACAAAACAAATTTACTCGTAAGGGGTTGAATTGTTGGCGCTTGTGTGGTGAAGAGACTGCAAATCATTTTCACGTGTTTTGGTCATGCCCAGTTATCCACCAATATTGAACCAATGTACAGACAATATTGGGGAAAATATTCAAAATAACAGTCCCCTTTTCTTTTGTAACTTTGTATTTGGGTTTACTACCGGAATCACTGGAAAGACGAGGAGAAAAATACTTATTCACTGTTTTAATATTGGCAAGTAAAAAAGCTCTAACTAAAAAATGGATGTTGAAGGATTGTCCTACACCTGAAGATTGGATTAACGGGATTCAAGACATTTACTCAATGGAAAAGTTGACATTCGCACTGAGACAGGACATGGATGGGTTCTTGAACTTTTGGCAACCCTGGATCGCATATGTGTCTTCCATCAGATATAATCTTTGACAAATACCATTTCAATAATGGCACCTCTCTTTGTTCCAAAGCTACTCAGATGCTCTTTTATTTTTATTTATTTATTTTTTTGTTCTTTCTTTAATTCTCTTTTTCTTTCACTTAAAAAAGGGTGTTGTAATAATTATTCTTCCAATGTTGTCAAAAAACAAAAAAAAGGGAACATGTGATGAAAATGTAAACGAAAATGTAAACAATGCAATGCTGTAATGACATGTATACCCTTTACAAAAACATAAATAAAAAACAAACAAAACAAACATATATCAAATCTTTATGATTCAGAAGAGAGCTATTAGAATAATAAACAAAGCTGCTTACGGGAACCAACAAACCCACTTAAGATCTGGTTGACTTTCAAACTGTAGTAATAATGTTTAAAGTGAAGAATCTATCACTGCCTGCAAATATCCAAAAGTTGTTCCAAATAAGGGAGAAACAATATCAATTCAGAGGAACATGTATATTTCAAAAACCTTCAGTGAGAACGACCACTAAGTAACACTGTGTTTCAGTGCAAGGAGTCAGATTGTGGAATGCTTTTGGACCTGAATTAAAATCTTGTACAACACTTGGACAATTTAAAACAAAAACTAAAGGAAGAAATACTCCAAACATGTATACAAGATGACATGTAAAATCACGTAAGGACTGTCATATCCAGTCTGTGTTGTTGCTTAGTTTTTGTCACGTTTTGTCTAAGCTTTGTTCTGAATTGTAATTGCTCTTCTTTTGTTTTTCTTTTGAATTCTTGGATGGAATATGGGTGGGCAATATAAGCTGCGGCTTCAGCCATCACCCATTTCGGATAACATGTTGAACTGTATAATCAGAGGAGTTATTTTTTGATTTGATCTTGTAAGATTTTTTTCCCCCTTTGTTATATTATTCTGTTGTTTTTTGTTTTTGTTTTTTTAATCTTGACCTTTAATCTATCCGAAATAAAGACTCATTCATTCAAAAAGAGTAGGGCCCAACACAGATCCCTGTGGAACTCTGTGACTGAGCTTATAGTTGGAAGAAAATTCATCATTGATGTGAACAAAATGAAATCTATCGGACAAATAAGATCTAAACCACTGCAGCGGAGTTCCATTTAGTCCAACATAGTGTTCTAATCTATCAAGTAGAATGGCATGATCAATAGTGTCAAAGGTTGCACTAAGATCAAAAAGGACAAGAACAGAAACAAGTCCATTATCAGATGCGATAAGGAGGTCATTAGTGGCCTTAACGAAGGCAGTTTCAGTGCTGTGATGAACTTTGAACCCAGTTTGAAACTCCTCAAACAAACCAACTCCCTGCAAGTAGTCAAACAATTGTGCAGCAACAACTCTTTGCAAGATTTTTGAAATGAAAGGCACGTTAGAGATTGGTCGATAGTTAGCCAAAACTCCTGGATCGAGCGTCGGCTTTTTGAGTAAGGGTTTAATTACAGCAATTTTAAAAGCCAGTGGACAGTGGCAAAGCAAGGGGCGGTGGAGTGATAATGCATGTTAACAACAACTGGTGCAGACCGGGACATATCACTGTTAAACAACGTCACTGCAGCAAAGACATTGAGTTGCTAGCTGTTAGCATGCGGCCTACATATTTCCCGAGAGAACACTCAAACGTGATCTGCATTGTTGTTTATGCAAATCCGACGGCGAACGCTGGGACAGCGCGTGACGTCATCCATTCAGTAACCAGCAGGCTGCAGACAGAACACCCAGATGCTCTTCTCCTCATCTCAGGCGATTTCAACCATGTTTCACTGTCTCCCATTCTACCCACATTCATCCAGTATGTCACATGCCACACTAGAGACAATAAAACACTGGACTTACTCTACGCAAACACTAAGGAGGCGTACACCTCATCACAACTCCCCCTGCTCGGGAGATCGGATCACAACTTGGTTCATCTCCAGCCGGTGTACAAACCCCTAGTGCACAGACAACCTCCGGCCATGCGCATAGTGGCGTTATGGTCTGAGGAGACAATGGACACTCTAAAGGGCTGTTTTGAAGCCACCGCCTGGAAGAAGTTCTGCGATCCACATGGTGAGGACATCGATGGCCTCACTCACACCTTCACGGACTACCTCAGCTTCTGTGTGGACAAATCCGTTCCCACCAAGACCATACGGTGTTGCTCAAACAACAAACCCTGGATCAACCCTGAGATAAAAACACTTCTGAGAGAGAAGAAGAGGATCTTCAGGTCGGGGAATAGGGAGATGCTGAAGTCCGTACAGAGGGAGCTGAGGAGAAAGATCAGAGAAGGCAAGGACAGCTTCAGGAAGAAGATGGAGGACAAGCTGCAACAGAGCGACATCAGCGGGGTCTGGAGAAACCTCAAAACCATCTCTAGGCTCCAGAATACCTCCCCCCAGGCCACGGGGGGCAGGGAGTGGGCGAACAACCTGAATCTGTTTTTCAATAGGTTTGACCAACCGCCCTCCCCCCTGACTGCACAACAACCACTGCTGCCTCTAAAGAAATCAAGTCCTGCTGCCCACTCCCCACTCCACCAACACCCCCCCACTCCCAACACACAGCCCCCCATCCTGACCCTGACCAGGACCCAGGTGAGGACGGAGCTGAGGAAGATCAAGGCGAGGAAGGCGTCGGGACCGGACGGCATCAGCGCAAAGCTCCTCAAGTCCTGTGCAGACCGGCTGTGTGGGATTGTGACGTACATCTTCAACCTGAGCCTGAAGCTGGGGAGGGTACCACAGCTGTGGAAAACATCTTGTTTGGTACCTGTACCAAAAACTTCCCACCACAAAGACCTGAACAGCTACAGACCGGTGGCCTTGACGTCCCACTTGATGAAGACCCTGGAGAGACTGCTCCTTGCTCACCTCCGCCCCCTGATGGAACCAGTGATGGATCCACTCCAGTTCGCCTACCAGCATGGCATTGGGGTGGAGGATGCGGTGATCTTCCTCCTTCACCGTTCTCTGTCCCACCTGGAGAAGCCCGGGAATATGGTGAGGATCATGTTCTTTGACTTCTCTAGTGCTTTCAACACCATCCAACCGATGATCCTGAAGGACAAGCTGCTGCGCGCAGGGGTGGACCAGCACCTGTCATCATGGATCCTGGACTACCTCACGAACCGGCCTCAGTTTGTGAGAAACCGGGACTGTGTGTCCGACACGATCATCAGTAGCACGGGGGCCCCCCAGGGAACGGTGCTGGCTCCCTTCCTGTTCACTCTTTATACTGCGGACTTCTCACACAACACAACACACTGCCATCTACAGAAGTTCTCTGATGACTCTGCGATCGTTGGCCTCATCTCCAATGGAGATGAAGCTGAGTACAGAGGGCTTATCCAGGACTTTGTGGACTGGTGCCATCGGAACTGCCTCCAGATCAACGCGAGGAAAACTAAGGAGCTGGTGGTGGACTGCCGCAGGCATGGGCAACCCCTCACAGTACCAGTAAATATACAGGGAACAGACATCGAGATGGTGACATCCTATAAGTACCTGGGTGTTCATCTGAACAATAAACTAGACTGGTCACACAATACTGACGCACTCTACAAGAAGGGACAGCGCAGGCTGTTCCTGCTGAGGAGACTCAGGTCTTTTGGTGTACAAGGGGCGCTGCTGAAGACATTCTATGACACTGTGGTGGCATCAGCCATCACTTTTGGAGTGGTCTGCTGGGGCAGTGGCATTACAGCAGCCGATAGGAAGAGACTGAACAAACTGATCAAGAAAGCTAGCTCTGTCCTGGGGCAGTGCCTTGATCCAGTGGAGGAGATAGGAGAGAGAAGGACGGTGGCTAAACTGTCTTCTCTGCTGGAGTCCGAGTTCCACCCTATGCAGGACATACTGAATGCACTGAGGAGCTCATTTAGCAGCAGACTACATCATCCCAGGTGCACAACTGAGAGGTTTCGCAGGTCCTTCCTACCAACGGCTGTCAGACTGTACAACCTAAGCAGGGCTGCTCGCAGAGATAGCAAAAAGACGTAACAAACTAATAGTTTTTTGAATGCAAAAGATGCAATAGACTTACACAATGGTCCCCTCCGGCATACAACTAGGAAAATACCGGTCGCTATGGAGGGTGAGAATATGTATGGGCACATAATCATACCATGTAGGATAACTAAGTAGACGGTTATGCTGTTTCATCCCATCTAGCAACAATGCTCTGCACTGTGTGTGTTTATATATTTACATATTTATTCCATCTAGCTACAATGCTCCGCACTGGGTGTGTTTATATTTATATATCTATATATTTATTCCGTCTAGCTACAATGCTCCGCACTGTGTGTTTATATATCTACATATTATTCCATCTAGCTACATTGCTCCGCACTGTGTGGGCTTATATATTTACATATTTATTCCACCTAGCTGCAGTGCTCCGTACTGTGGGTGTTTATATATCTACATATTTATTCCATCTAGCTACAATGCTCCGCACTGTGTGTTTATATATTCATATATTTATTCCATCCAGCTACAATGCTCTGCACTGTGTGTCTGTGTGTGTATATATATATTTTATAGTAATATGTACATATGTATATTAGCTGCTCTTGCTTGCTTGCTTTTTTTCTTGCCTTCTGATTGTTGCTCTGAGTGTTGCTATCCCTGTGCTGTTGCAATCCTGGAATTTCCCCGTTGTGGGACTAATAAAGGCTTATCTTATCTTATCTTATCTTACATAACCCAGAGTTAAAGAAGAATTAATTATATGAAGAATACGGCTACCAATAATTGGGCAGACAATTTTAAATAACCTAGTAGGAATAGGGTCCAAAAGGCAAGATGAAGGCTTTGATGAGGAGATTATTTGATCCAACTCTAAGAGGTCAGTTGGAGTAAACTTATCTAAACAGATATCAATTGAGGCAGTTGTAGTAGTTAATGAACTTGAGTTTACAGTAGGAAGAATCTGACTGATTTTATCTCTAATAGATAAAATTTTATGATTGAAAAAGTTCAGAAAGTCCCGACTAGAAAGCTCAGGGGGCATGCGAAGATTGACCGAGTCCTGAATCTTTGTCAGTCTGGCTATAGTGTTGAAAAGAAACCTGGGGTTATTCTTATTCGCTTCTATTAACTGATGGGATAAAGTGATCAATATAACCATATAATAGTTATTTGTGTGACTCAAAATATTTGTACTCTGCTTATGTCTAGGTAATATAACCAATATACCATAATGGAATATATATTGCCGAGTATGTAGTTCACTCTCTGCAAAATAGTGGACCTTTGTCTCAGCACAGAGGATAACAAACGCCTGGGATTTATGTGAAGGAGGCACAGTTGTGAAAAGGAATGGCTGAGCTTGGTCTACTCTGACCTGGGAGGTGAAGTGGCCTTCATGTGGATACACTCGGTGCCAGGAACGGATTGTGACTCCCTGCCATGGACCATGCACCTGGACTGTCATTTGATAATGCATGCTTTCACTCTTGTTCATTTTGTGCATAAATATTCTGGGTCAGGGCCAGCATAGCCAGTCAGACTTCATGAACTGACACAGCCTGTTACTGTCAGGGAGAAAAGGGTTCACCCAGCGCTGTAACCTAATATATTCAACTGGCTTCAATAAATACGTGTTCCAAGTAAACTAATCTCTTCCTTGAAAACGAATCTGGGTAAACCATCTACACACACAGACAATCTTTGAAGAGTAGACTTGGATGGTTTTTACTGAGTTTTATCTTAACATAACGCAGAGTAATAACTTGATCTAGCTTTTCTAAGAGATTTTTTATAAATTAAGAGATGATTTCTCCATGCTAAATAGAATTCATCTAAATTAGTAGAACGCCATTTCCTTTCCAATTGACGAGTCTTCGGTTTTAAGCTACAAGTTTCTGAGTTAAACTAAGGGGTTAGAAATCTCTGGTTAGAGTTTTCTTTTTTAAAGGGGCTACAAAATCAAGAGTCCAATGTAGAGAGGCTGTAACAATATCTACCATGCTATCAATTATGAGAGGAGCAGGCTCTCTATCTTTTATTTCTGTTGTGTTGACCCGTGGTATAGAGGAGACAATCTGCAAAAATTTGTTAACGTCATCTGAAAGACATCTGCTGTAGTAGTATTTTTCTTTAGGAGTCAAATAATCAGAAATAGTGAAATGAATGAATGAATTTATTTATTTCGGATAATACAGTACAGGTTAAAAGAAACTGTATAATATAACAACAAGGTCAAATTAGACAAAGCCTCCTTCTACTAAACAATTCCACGTGAGTTATCCGAAATGGGTGATGGCTGAAGCCGCAGCTTATATTGCCCACCCATATTCCATCCAAGAATTCAAAAGAAAAAAGAGTAAACAAGACAAGAGTGATTACAATTTAGAACAAAGCTAAGACAAAGTGTGACTGAGAGAGAAAAAAAAAAAAAGAAAACTAAGCTAAGCTAAGTTAAGCGGTTACTATTCAAGATAAATCTAAGACAGAATGTCACAGAGGGAAAAAAAAACAAAAAAAAACTAAGCTACAACACAACACAGGCTGGATATGTCAATCCTTATGTGAGTTTACATGTCGTCTTGTAAATATGTTTGGAGTATTTCTTCCTTGTTTAAATTGTCCAAGCGTTGTACATGATTTTAATTCAGGTCCATAATCGTTCCATAATCTGACTCCATCCATCCATCCATCCATCTTCTACCGCTTTTCCGGAGGTCCGGGTTGCGGAGGCAGCAGTTCAAGCAGAGAAGCCCAGACTTCCCTCTCCCCAGCCACCTGCTCCAGCTCTTCAGAGGGGATACCAAGGCGTTCCCAGACCAGCTGGGAGACATAGTCTCTCCACCGAGTCCTGGGTCTGCCCCGGGGTCTCCTCCCAGTGGGACGTGCCTGAAACACCTCAAGTGGGAGGCGTCCAGGAGGCATCCTAATCAGATGCCCATACCACCTCAACTGACTCCTTTCAATGTGGAGGAGCAGCGGTTCTACTCTGAGCCTCTGAGCCTCTGAGTCCTCCCAGTGGGACGTGCCTGAAACACCTCAAGTGGGAGGCGTCCAGGAGGCATCCTAATCAGATGCCCATACCACCTCAACTGACTCCTTTCAATGTGGAGGAGCAGCGGTTCTACTCTGAGCCTCTCCCGGATGACTGAGCTCCTCACCCTATCTCTGAGGGTGAGTCCAGCAATCCTACAGAGAAAGCTCATTTCAGCCGCTTGTATCCGCAATCTCGTTCTTTCGGTCATTACCCAAAGCTCGTGACCATAGGTGAGAGTAGGAACGTAGATTGACTGGTAAATCGACAGCTTTGCCTTAGAACTAAGCTCCCTCTTCACCACAACAGACCGGTACAACGTCCGCATCACTGCAGATGCTGCTCCAATCCGTCTGTCGATCTCTCGCTCCATTTTCCCCTCACTCGTGAACAAGACCCCAAGATACTTAAACTCCTCCACCTGGGGCAGGAGCCTGTCCCCAACCCGGAGAGGACAATCCACCTTTTTCCGGCTGAGGACCATGGACTCGGACTTGGAGGTGCTGGTTCTCATCCCAGCCGCTTCACACTCAGCGGCAAACCGTCCCAGCAAGAGCTGTAGGTCATTGCTGGATGAAGCCAACAGGACAACATCATCTGCAAACAACAGAGATGAGATCCTGTGGTCCCAAGCATGACACCCTCCATTCCCTGGCTGCGCCTAGAAATCCTGTCCATAAAAATTATGAACAGGACCGGTGACAAAGGGCAGCCCTGGCGGAGTCCAACTCTCACTGGGAATGACTCCGACCGAGTGTTGGCAATACGAACTAAACTCTCACAACGGTCGTACAGAGACCGAATAGCTCGTAACAACAAGCCCGATACCCCATACTCCCGAAGAACCCCCCACAAAAATCCACGAGGGACGCGGTCAAATGCCTTCTCCAAGTCCACAAAACACATGTAAACTGGTTGGGCAAACTCCCACGAACCCTCAAGAATTCTCGAGAGGGTAAAGAGCTGGTCCGATGTGCCACGGCCAGGACGAAAACCACATTGCTCCTCCTGAATCCGAGGTTCGACCAACGGCCGGACTCTCCTCTCCAGTACCTTGGCATAAACCTTCCCAGGAAGGCTGAGGAGTGTGATTCCTCTAAAGTTGGAGCACACCCTCCGGTCCCCTTTTTTGAAGAGAGGAACCACCACCCCGGTTTGCCATGCCAAAGGCACTGCCCCCGACCTCCACGCAATGTTGCAGAGGCGTGTCAACCATGACAACCCAACAACATCCAGGGCCTTGAGGTACTCGGGGCGAATCTCGTCCACCCCCGGGGCCCGGCCACCAAGGAGATTTTTAACCACCTTGGCGACCTCAGCCCCTGTGATAGGCGAGTCATCCCCCTCGTCCCCAAACCCTGCTTCCTCTGTGGAAGGCGTGTCAGTGGGATTGAGGAGATCCTCGAAGTATTCCTTCCACCGCCCGACAATATCCCCAGTTGAAGTCAACAGTGTCCCATCCGCACCATACACAGTGTGGACAGGGAGCTGCTTTCCCCTCCTGAGCCGCCGAACAGTTTGCCAGAATCTCTTTGAAGCCGACTGAAAGTCTTGTTCCATGGCCTCACCGAACTCCTCCCATACCCGGGTTTTTGCTTCAGCAACCACCCGAGCTGCACTCCGCTTGGCCTGCCGGTACACCTCAGCTGCTTCGGGAGTCCCACAAGCCAACCAAGCTTGATAGGACTCCTTCTTCAGCTTAATGGCCCCCCTCACCACTGGTGTCCACCACTTGGTTCGGGGGTTGCCACCACGAGATGCACCGACCACCTTGCGGCCGCAGCTCTGAGCCGCCGCTTCAACAACAGAGGTGGAGAACATGGCCCATTCAGACTCCATGTCTCCAGACTCCCTCGGAATGTGGTTGAAGTTCTTCCGGAGGTGGGAGTTGAAGACCTCCCGGACAGGGGCCTCAGCCAGACGCTCCCAGCACACCCTCACTATACGTTTGGGTCTACCAGGTCTGAATGGCTTCCTCCCCTGCCATCGGATCCAACTCACCACCAGGTGGTGATCAGTTGACAGCTCTGCACCTCTCTTTACTCGGGTGTCCAAGACATACGGTCGCAGGTCTGATGATACGATAACAAAATCGATCATCGACCTGCGGCCTAGGGTGTCCTGGTGCACATATGGACACCCTTATGCTTGAACATGGTGTTCGTTATGGACAGACTGTGGTTAGCACAGAAGTCCAATAACTGAACACCACTCGGGTTCAGATCGGGCAGGCCGTTCCTCCCAATCACCCCCCTCCAGGTTTCACTGTCGTTGCCCACGTGCGCATTGAAGTCCCCCAGTAGGACAATGGAGTCTCCAGGAGGAGCACCCTCCAGCACCCCAGTCACAGACTCCAAAAAGGGTGGGTACTCTGAAACATCATTTGGTGCATAGGCACAAATGATGGTCAGGACCCGTTTCCCAACCCGAAGGCGCAGGGAAGCAACCCTTTCGTCCACCGGGGAAAACTCCAATATAGAGGCAGCAAGGTGGGGCGATACAAGAATACCTACCCCTGCTTGTCGCCTCTCGCCCGGGGCAACTCCAGAAAAGGCCAAGCTCCAGCCCCTCTCCAGGAGACTGGTTCCAGAACCGGAGCTGTGTGTTGAGGTGAGGCCGACTATATCTAGCCGGTATCGCTCAATCTCGTACACCAGCTCAGGCTCCTTCCCCGCCAGAGAGGTGACATTCCACGTACCAAAAGCCTAGAAAGCTTGGGATCAGTCCGCCAAGGTCTCCGCCTTTGACTGCCACCTAATCCACATAGCACCGGACCTCCATGATCCCTCCTGCAGGTGGTGAACCTACTGGAGGGCGGACCCATGTAACTCCTTCGGGCTGAGCCCGGCCGGGTCCCATGGGTGGAAACCCGGCCACCAGACGCTAGCCTTCGAGCCCCTCCCCCAGGCCTGGCTCCAGGGTGGGGCCCCGGTAACCCCATACCGGGCGGGGTACACTGAATCCTTGATATACAATTTATCATGAGAGTCTGTTGGATCGTTCTTAGTCTGGCCCTTCACCCAGGACCAGTTTGTCTTGGGAGACCCTATCAGAGGCAAATTGCCCCGGACAACATAGCTCCTGGGATCACTGGGGCACGCAAACCCCCCCACCACGATAAGGTGACGATCCATGAGGGGGATCCATATCTTATTATATATGTTAACTTATTTTTGTATGTTTTATACCACTGCTCTGCTTCTTTTGTTCTTTTCTTTAGGAAAGCTTTATATAATAATTTTTTCTTTTTACACGCCTTTTGTAGTCCTTTGGTTAACCATGGCTTATTAGCAAATTTGTGTTTAAGCTTTTTTATTACTAATGGGCAGTTTTTTTCATAAAGAGTGGTTACAATATTTATAAATGTGTCATAGGCTTCATTTACATCTGATACATAGACTTCTGTCCAGTCTTGCTTCAGCAAGTCCTCTTTAAGAGAACTGATTGCATTTGGTGATTTGTGTCTGAACGATTTTGAAGTTTTTTCTGCGTTGGGCCCCGTGTGGCCATGGATAAGTGCAAAGGTTGGCAAGTGGTCACTTATATCATTTATCAATAATCCACTTTCTATTTTCTTATCGAAAACATTGACAAACAGGTTGTCAATAAGTGTAGCAGTGTGAACTGTGATTCTACTGGGATGTGTTATTGTGGGATATAGACTCATGCTGTACATAGAGTTCATGAACTCTGTAACTACATTTTGTTGATGAGGATTCAGTAAGTCAATATTGAAATCTCCACAAATTGCTACCATTTTCTTACTAGTAATATTATTGTACAGCTCGACTAATTTATCTCTGAATGTCTCAATGCAAGTTCCCGGCGTTCTATATATGCAGCTTATGATTAGATTTTTTGTTTTGTCTAGGTCAATCTCAACAGTAACACATTCCAAAATCCCTGGTAGTGCTAAGGACATTTCATTTACAAGCTTACACCTGTACAGGTCATCAATATACAGTGCAACACCACCATCCTTTTTTTGAGTTCTGTTAATATAAAACATCTGATATCCCTCTATTGCCATCAGGGGAGCCTGATCTTCATTAAGCCAGGTTTCAGAGATTGCAATGGCTGTGAATTTTCTGTCTAGCTGTTTTAAATAGTCCTGAATCTGTGGAAAGTTTTTGTTAAGACTTCTGCTATTGAAGTGTATTATTGACAGTTTACCATCTAATTGCATTTGACTTTTGAATTGTTTTTCAGTGTAATATTCACAGTGGTTATGAATATTATTGAAAAAGTGGTTATCAGGATCAATATCATTCTCCATCCCTTGTGGTTTATGTTCAGCATAATGGTATGTTTTCAGAGTTTGAGTTTCCTCATTCTGTGTCAAATGACTTCCTCCAACTGGGGATAATTGATGTCTACTTGAGTCGGTCATAAGTTTTTGTTTGTTCTGGTTATTTTTATTAAAGTACTTTGGCATGGTGTATCAAAAGAACTATTCTTATCGTGTGTATGAATATGGATTATCATTGGCTCATAATTTTCTAATCAGTGTTCATCTGTATTTATCTAAGTCAGTAGCATCTCTGATCATAATACTTTTTGCTTGCTCAGGTGATCCATTTAGTTTAATCCAAATTCTACAATTTCTTGTCCAGGTTGCTTGTATCCTATTTTGTTTTTTTAGCATCCATGCCTGTCGTGCTAATTCAGCGTTTTTTTTTGTCAGGTGTTCATTTATGTAAACTTGAGTTTCCTTTAGCTTTTTGGCCTGCCTCAGTATGTCATTCTTTACCCTTCTGTTCACAAAGCGCATCACAATTGATTTCTTTGTTTTGTTATCTTTCTTTGGTAGAGCATAACAGGCTGAGATTGCATTGGCTTCTACCTTAATGTCTTTATCATTAAGGAACTGAAGCACTTGATTTTCTAAGGACACTGATTCACTCATGGGAGCATCTTCACCATTCAGTCCTGTTGCGGCATGGGCGTATGACTGATATCTGATGTCTAGTCCACTTATAACTAGGTCATCAATACGAGAACCTTGTTCAAGATCCTCGACGCGTTGCTCCAAAAGACGCCCGTGTTGCTCCAGGTCCATAATTTTTTTGTCTTTTTCTTGAATTATTAAATTTAGGGCTTGTACCTGTTCTATTAGGCCTATTATTTTGTCCTGTTGGCTAGTCAATTTGGCCAATTCTTCTGACATAAAGCTCAGAGCTTTTTTGATTTCTTCCATTTCCTCTTTCTTTGGTGGCATCTTACTGACCTGTAGATAGAAGTAAACAGAGAATCCGGCTAGGCCTCAACTAGCCCGGCCGCTGCTGAACCCGCCGCAACAGCTCCTGCACAGCTCCTCCGCCAAGTAGCGCTGTACAGCTCCGCAGATCGCCTCCGTCATTCGCCACTGCCTGTCGCCGTCTGCCTGGCCGGTTATGCCGCACACCGCCGGCGCAGCCGAGCTTCACCGATCACCGCCGCCGCTCGCCGCTGTCTGGCTGGGTGGCACCTCCGCTAGGCCCCTCTGTTAATCAAAGGTTAACAGACAATGGTCTGACAGTACAGGATTATGAGGAGACACTACCAGATTTTCTATATCTATACCATAAGTCAAAACAAGGTCCAATGTATGGTGGAGATAATGGGTAGAATTTTCTACTTTCTGGGAAAACCCCATTGAGTCTAAAATTGAATTGAATGCCTTATTAAGACAGTCACTCTCTACATCAACATGTATATTAAAGTTACCTACAATAATTATTCTGATTTCAGCACTAAATCAGCTAAAAATTCAGCAAATTCGAATAGAAACTCTGAGTAGGCCAATGGGAGGACGGTAAACAATGGCAAAGAGAATTGGGTTCAAGCCAAGATAGCCAACATGCCCCATACTGAGGACCAGACCCTCAAAGGAATTAAAACATGATTTTTGCTTGACATTAACTAGTAATTTAGAATGGAAAATTGCTGCCACTCCACTTCCACGACCAGAACCTCGGGGTTATGACAGTTTAAATAACCAGAGGGAGTTGATTCATTCAAACCAACATAATCATCTTGCCCATGCCAAGTCTCTGTGAGGGATAATAAGTTGATCTCATGATTAATTAATAGAGCATGGACGAGAAGAGACTTGGGAGTTAGAGAAGGAATATTTAATAAACCACATTTAATTTTTAAATTTTGGGGAGGAACAGAGGCCAAATTATTAAATTTAGAGACTTGAGGTTTGATTTGAATTTTACCAACATTTTGTTTAATCACTTTGGAGTGTTTATGCATTCTATTTTTATTAACTTTTATTAACACAGCATTTCAGAAAAGGAACATCATACCAACAGCAAAATATGGTGGTGGTAGTGTGATGGTTTGGGGCTATTTTGTTGCTTCAGGACCCGGAGAATTGCTGTGGTAAATGGAACCATGAATTCTGCTGTCTACTAAAAAATCCTGAAGGAGAATGTCTGGCCATCTGTTTGTGACTTCAAGTTGAAGCACACTTGGGTTCTGCAGAAGGACAATGATCCAAAATACACCAGCAAGTCCACCTCTGAATGGCTTAATAAAAACAAAATGAAGACTTTGGAGTGGCCAAGTCAAAGTCCTGACCTGAATCCGATTGAGATGCTGCGGCATGACCTTAAAAAGGCTGTTCATGCTCCAAAACCCTCCAATGTGGTTGAATTACAACAATTATGCAAAGATGAGTGTGCCAAAATTTCTCCACAGCGCTGCAAAACACTCATTGCCAGTTATTGCAAATGCTTGATTGCAGTTCTTGCTGCTAAGGGTGGCCTAACCAGTTATTAGGTTTAGGGGCAATGACTTTTTTCACACAGGGCCATCGAGGTTTGGATTTTTTCCACCCTTAATAATGAACACCTTGATTTAAAAACTGCATTTTGTGTTTACTTGTGTTATCTTTGTCTAGTATTTAAATTAGTTTGATGATCTGAAACAATTAAGTGTGACAAACATACAAAAAAATGAGAAATCAGGAACAGGAGATCAGCACATCGTCCCTGATCAGAAAGTGCAAGTTTGATGGCCCATAGCGTGCAATCCGATTACACAGAGTAAACAGCTAATAATGTCTGGTTTATCAGAAGTAAAACATAAATTTGTGCTTTTATGTTTAATAGTTTAATTTAATAGTTGGAATGCACCAGCAGGAGGCATGGACCAGGTGGGAGGAGGCAATGGAACAAAGTCTCCTGGTCAGAGCTCTGGAGAGCGGAGCCACACCGGATCAAATTCTTGATCCAGTCGGTGTACAATGTTCTTCCAAGCCCAGCCAACCTCTTCTCTTGGGGCCTGATAGAAGCCCCTTCATGCTCTCTATGCCAGCACAGAGGTTCCCTGAACACATCCTAAGTAGCTGCCCGAGAGCCCTCAGTGAGGGGCGCTATCGGTGGAGGCACTATCGGTGGAGGCATGACTAGGTACTGAAGGCTGTAGCAGAGTCAATCAGTGCAGGCATCTCTTTCAGCAGGCAGCAACACCCAGCAAAGCATGTCATACCCTTCATCAAAGCTGGTGAGAAGCCACAGCATTGCATAAACCCATCGGGGGGGCTTCTGGCAACTTCACGAGACTGGCAACTGAAGGCTGACCTGGGAGGACAGTTGAGATTCCCTGACAACATCATAATGACCACACTCAGACCAGACATGGTACTTGTGTCAGAATCTTCCAAGCAGGTGATCTTGTTGAAACTGACTGTGCCCTGGGAAGCCCGGATGGAAGAGGCCTTTGAAAGGAAGAGGGCCAAGTATGGGGAGCTTGTTGGTGATTGCCGTAGTTGGGGATGGAAGACCTGGCTCTACCCTATAGAGGTTGGCTGTCGAGGTTTTGCCAGTCAGTCACTCTGCAGGGCCCTCAAGAAGTTGGGGATCAGAGGGAGACTCAACAAGAAAGCCATCAAGAACATCACTGATGCTGCTGAAAGAGCATCATGATGGCTGTGGATCAGAAGGAGTGATCCATCGACATCTCGAGCCACCTAGACACAGGTCGGGGTTTGATCAACCGTGGCTGGGTCGCCTGCAAGAGGGTGTATGATGTATAATGACCCGAAACACCCGATGACCGCAGGTTACATCACTGATGATGTGTCTAGGCAGCACCGTAAGGTGTGTGTTAGAATCAATGCTGGATGACAATTTTAATATTGTGCTTCTGCTTCTTTTTGTAAAACGATTTTTGTAGGTTTAGACCTAAAAATCTCATTAATTTTGGGATTTAAAAAAAAAATTGCAAACATTTTTGGATTTACTTTTGATGCCTCTGGTTTTAACACGTTGTGCTTTTTTTTTTTTTGCCTTGCTGTAAATTTTTAAACTGATTTGATTTTTTGTACTTTTTCCATTTTTTAAATCAAGTTATATCAACTCTGCGTAACCAGGTAGGCAGCGGTAGTACACAGCAATTTTCATTTCAATTCAACTTTATTTATATAGTGCCATTTCACAACAGCCGTCATCTCATAACACTTTCAAACTGCAGGGGAAAACCTCACAATTGCAGAAAGATCCCAGAAATCAGGCGATCCCCTCTGAGCAGCACTTTGAGACAGTGGAGAGGAAAAACTCCCTTTTAGCAGGAAGAAAACTCCAGCAGAACCAGGCTAGGGAGGGGCAGTCATCTGCTGTGACTGGCTGGGGGGTGAGGGGATAGAGAAGAAGAGGAAAAGAACAGACATGCAGAGAGCAAACAGCACGACGGGGACTCCATCTGTGGGAGAAACCAAACAGATGTTCATGACCGGCAAAAATACTGCATTGAGAGTGAAGAAAGAAGTGAAGCCCGGTGCATTGTTGGAGGTTCCCCGGGTGTCTAAACCTATTAGAAGCATAACTAAGGGAGGGTTCAGGGTCACCTAATCCCATCCTAACTATAGGCTATATCAAAAAGGAAGGTTTTAGCCCAGTTCTTAAAAACAGAGATTGAGTCTGACTCCCAAATCCAGATTGGAAGTTGGTTCCAAAGGAGAGGAGCCTGATAACTGAAGGCTCTGCCTCCCTTTGTACTTTTAGAGATTCTACGTATTACAGTAATTCTGCATTTTGGGAGTGTAGTGCTCTGTTAGAATGAGAAGATACTATCAGATCTTTTAAATAACAAGGGGCCTGATTATTTAGAGCTTTGTGAGAAGGATTTTAAATTTAATTCTAGATTCTATGGGAAGCCAATGAAGGAAGACCAGAACCGGAGAGATGTGCTCTCTCTTTGCAGTACCTGTTAAAACTCTAGCTGCAGCATTTTGGGTCAAGTGAAGGCCCACAAGAAGAAGAATTTCTGTAGAAGTGTTAAAAAGATTTTTTTTTTTTTTTTTTGGCCACTAACAAATGCAAGATCAACTGACCCGGAGAAGGTTTTGGCTCAGTTTCTGTTTTCAAACAACTTTTTTTCATCACCACTGGCCCCCCAGATGAAAATCCAAATGACGCCCCCCTCCCCACCGTGTTCTCCATGCCAAATCATCAATCACAGCAACATTATTTTTTGGGGGGGTTTTTTGTTACTTATTTGTACCCGTAGGTAGATTCGGTTTGCAGTCTGGTGACAAGCCACCGGCTGCTGGTCGCTGCGTGCGCGAGCGCCCTAAACCTACATGTTTTTGGTGTGCGGGAGGAAACCGGAGAAATCCCGGAGTAAACCCACGCAACACGGGGAGAACATGCAAACTCCACACAGCTCACTGTTGGTCGGGGGCTGGGATCGAACCCACGATCTCATGATCCCCGCGATCCCCCGGCCGAGGGTAAAACTGTGCTGCCACAGTGCTAAACCACTGCGCCACCGTGCAGCCGGTATATATTTTGACAGAGTAACTCCATACTCGGGGGATGCACACAGCAGCAAAGCACTTATAAAATCTTTTGTTTGCGAAGCACTGTGGTGACCGACAGATTGTGATGGTGTGTGTTATCCAATCAGTGTGGTCGTGATGTCACAGACACATGACATGAAGACACAGAGAGCAGTCGCAGAGCAGTGGCTAAAACACTGATTGATAAAAACTACATATTTTGACTGAGCGACTCCATATTTGGGGATGCACACCCTCGTAACCTCAGGAAACAATGTTTAAAATCTGAGGCCAGTCTGACCAACAGTTTGAGAGCTATGCGTGGAACAGACACACAAACCCACAGACAGAGATTTGTGAATTTATAGATAGATTTGCACATGCTTAGCCTGCCAACAAACAGATTCATGTTTTGGAAAACATGCGTTAGCATATCTGTGAAAATCAGCTACTCCCTGGATGGGGATCGATCAACTCAAAAACTACAGCAGATAGAGCCACTTGGCCCTCAATCTAATACTAGCATACTGTACAATACAATAATCTTTAACCTGCCATAAGAATTTACATACTAAAATTTTAAAAATTATATAAATATATAGCCAGTGCACTGTTGCGGCCCAGCTTTGTCCTCAAACAATCTCTGGATACTTTGCCCAACGCGTCACAAGCAGCTGCCATCATGCATTTGTGAAAAGGTCCATGGAAGCTGGTACTCTGCATACTGCTCTGATTGACTACTCTGGGTTTGTTCTGTGTGTGTTTTAATGCAAAACCCCTAATGCTGCCACTCATTTTTGCCACCCAGCATTTTTTAACGGTCCTAAGTTGTGATTGATGACGTCATCTGCGTCCCCTCTAACTAGAACGTCAGGCAGTGAAACCAAAGGAAAACTCCGCTAATGTTGGCGCTCCAGTCACCGATGCAGCTGTCATGCAGGACTGTTTAAGTAACACAATTCCTCATCAACTCACACTCACACACTTGAATTTCACAGAACGTGGAAAAGCCTGTTAGCCTTGTGGCTAACTAGCACCGAGCTAACGGTCTTCAGGAGCTGCTACCTCCACATCCAGACAGTTTTAAGGTTTAGCTGCAGCTCAAAACCTCCTTAAATCCACAAATATCTAAACTCACATGAGCAGGATTCCTGACAGCAGTTCAGCAGCAAACTGCCTCTTTATCCGTTTTCCCAGCAGTGCCTGTCGCCATGGAGAGCAGTGAGAGACTACCGTAAAGCAGATTCTGCCGTAAATCTTAAAGATACAGTACCCGACTGAACTATACAAAAATACAGAGCTGCAAGCACCTAGAAAACCATCATAGTGTGGTATACAGTATATCACTCATATATTTGTTAGAGCATGTGGAAATGTTTGGGACAACATATACAAAGGAACTTCACACCTCTGAAAGAACAAAGGAATCTCACCGCCGTGTGAAGACCCATGACGTCACAGGACGCCATGGCAACAGACTCGACACCTTCACCCCTGAGGGAGGAGAGGTTTTCCCATCACCTCCCAAGGCGAAGGGAGGAGTTAACAGGACTAATAGGGGATTTAGATAACGGGGGATTTCAGCTTGTGTTTTGCATGTCTTTGATGCGTGCCTGTATTTAACCAGCGAGCTGGGCAGAATTCTTCCTCTTTTGCCTTCTGCCAAGCTCTGCACCAGATGAGACAAGATAGAAGAGTTTGTTCATTAAAGACTCTGCTTTTGTGATACAAAACCGCCTCGTTATTTCCAGCTCTTCTACACTGGTTTATTTATTTAGCGAATGCAAAGTCCTTAAGCCAAGCAGTTGCCTCCTGGTTTGCTGTATGGAGGGTGTGTAATCCTCCTTCCAGTCTTTGGAGCGGGCAAGCCTCTATGATGTGTTCCATTGTTTGCTCCTCTCCACATGCGCACAGAGGGCTAGGGCTACTGCCCCATCTGTAAAGGCTGGCCAAGCAGGGGCCATGTCCAGTCCTGAAGCGATTGAGTGTAGACCACTGTCTCCTTGGGAGGTTGGTGCCCGGGACCTGTTGGTTGGGGTTTATCACCAGCTGTTTGTTTGGGACCTCCTTGGTCTCCCATTCCTCTTGCCAAGCTGTCTGGATGGTAAAGTCAGCTGGGGGAGGGTTTTTCCAAATCGGCCGTCTGGATGAAAGTCGGGCAGTGGGTGGAGTGTAGATATCTGCATGGATTGGTAAGTGAGGAGAATCTTTAACTTTTTGGAGCATCCTTTGAGTTAATGCTGCTCGCCGGATGTGTGGAGGGGCTATGTTTGACAGTACAGAGAGCCAGGGGAGTGGTGTTGAGCGGATTGTTCCAGTTATAGTTCTCATGGTTGTGTTGAGCTGGGTGTCTACATGGTGTGTGTAAGATGACCTGGACCAGACAGGGGCACAATATTCTGCTACAGAGTATGAAAGGGCCAGTGCTGAGGTGCGCAGGGTGGAGACTGCCGCCCCCCATTTTGCACCAGCGAGCTTGCAGAGCAGGTTGTTTCGTACCTTCACCTTAGCAGCCGTCCCCTTTAGATGTTCCTTGAAGGATAAGGTCCTATCAAGGGTCACTCCAAGATAAGTTGGATTTGGGGCATGCTTAAGCTTGAGTCCGCTCAGGTGGATGTTTAGTTCTCTGGCAGCTTTTGCATTGTGGAGATGGAATACACTGGAGACGGTTTTTGCTGGGCTTGGTTTTAGACGCCAGATTTACACTGGTGACCTTGACGCGAGTATGGACCTGAGGCATTCTTCAAGCGACTCATCCGCGGCGAATCTGACTTTCGCCAGCGACAACGCAGACGAGGGAACAAGCAGACAGCTGTTCCCCCCGGCAGAGGGTACCGAGAGAGCTCAACCGAGATCCAGCACCACCGTGAGAGCCGAGGCAAGGCACTCTCACCCGGCGGGCACAACAGTGATGATGTGCACAAACGCCGTCGCTGTTAAACTGCCAGATTTCTGGCGAGAAGACCCAGCCTCTTGGTTTCTCCAAGCCGAAGCCCAGTTCATTCTGGCGGGCATCACGGCAGACGATACTAAGTTCTACTATATCGTCTCCCAACTCGACTCTGCCACTTCAAGGTGTGTGCGAAGCTTGATCCAGCGACCACCGGCCCGGGACAAGTATGAGACACTCAAGGCGACCATCGTAGCGAATTACGTCCCGTCGGCGGAAGAAAGAGCCGAAAAAATCCTGGCAGTCTACGGCCACAGAGGGGGCAATCCAAAGACCCTCTGGAGGATTTACTGCAGCTCAAGGAGGAGGACAATGATAATTTCCTCTTTCAATTTATTTTCCTCAGCACGCTACCACCACACATGAGAGGGACACTCGCCAGTATGAAGTGCAACAATCATCAGGACTTCCGCACGCTGGCCAACGAGGCTTATCGGCTCATCAACGCCTGCAGAGATTGGACACCCACAGCGGCATCCGCAGACCTCAAAACTGACGCCCCGAACCTTGGAGAGTCACAAACCACGGAGCAGGCCAAACCCACGGTGACAGCAGCGCGGCCCAAGCGCAACAAACAGAATGACGTCTATTATTATCACCACCACTTCGCTGAGAAAGCCCGGAAATGTGTTCCCCCCCTGCAAGTTTACGATGTCAGGAAACGCCCAAGCCGAGGGCCGTTAACGGCAGCCTTTCTCGGCGAGAAAAATAAGCTGTTATACGTGACGGATGGACACACAGGCAAGCAGTTCCTCATCGACACGGGAGCCCAGCTGAGTTTCGTCATGCCCTCCCACGCAGATCGAGCCATGGGCACCCGGGGCAACGGAGCAGTGGCAGCCAACGGCTCGGACATCGACACATTCGGGGAAAAGAGCCTGCATCTCCTCATTCACGGCCGCAGGTACAGATGGACATTTGTTGTAGCGGCGGTGAGTTTTAACTTGTTAGGCGCAGATTTTCTGTGTGCACACGGGTTATTAGTTGATCTAGCAAATAGGCGCCTGGTTAATGCACTGTCTTTTGCTTCTATTCCTTGCTCAGCTCGAGTCTCCCCACCACCTGTGCAGGCCAACGTCACTATGGCAGGAGGTAAGTTTGAGCAACTCCTCACCCAATTTCCAGCACTCACAACCCCCAAATTCTCAGCCACTGTAGCCAAACACGGGGTTAAACACTTCATTCCAACAACGGGACCTCCCGTTTTTGCCAAAGCTCGCCGCTTAGACGCGGCCAAGCTCAACATAGCAAGGGACGAATTTGCAGCTCTTGAAAAATTAGGCATTTGCCGACGTTCAAAGAGCCCTTGGGCTTCACCACTTCACATGGTTCCGAAATCCGACGGTTCTTGGAGACCGTGCGGAGATTACCGCAGATTAAACAACGCCACAGCGCATGACCGCTACCCCATCCCTCATATACAGGATTTTTCACTGCATTTAGCGGGCGCGCGCATTTTTTCAAAGATAGACTTAGTCCGCGGTTATCACCAAGTCCCAGTCCGAGCTGAAGACATTCCTAAAACAGCGGTTATAACCCCTTTCGGCCTTTTTGAATTCCTGCGAATGCCTTTCGGCCTCAAAGGTGCTGCTCAGACTTTTCAACGTATGATGGACGCAGTCTTACGCGGCCTCCCCTTTGTTTTCGTCTACCTTGACGACATGCTGGTAGCCAGCTCATCGGAGGAAGAGCACGAGCAGCATCTCACTACCGTTTTTCAGAGGCTAGAAGAGCACGGATTAATAATTAATCCAGCCAAATGCAAATTCGGCGTATCGCAAATTGATTTTTTGGGACACAGAGTCTCCCCGAAAGGGGCAGCTCCGCTTCCAGACAAAATTCATGCGATAGAAGGTTTTCCACGGCCCCAAACGGTCAAATTGCTACAGGAATTTTTGGGGATGGTTAATTTTTACAACCGTTTCCTCCCTCATGCAGCTCAGCTCATGCAGCCCCTGTATGACGCGCTCAAAAAAAAGAAAGCTTCCAACGCGGTTGAATGGACCCCGGAACGCGAACGCGCTTTTGCGGAAGCTAAAAATGCCCTAGCTAACGCCACAATGTTAGTCCATCCAGATCCCTCGGCCCGCATTGCTCTAACCACAGATGCTTCAGACTTGGCCATAGGGGCAGTTGTAGAACAACTTGTCAAGGGGGTCTGGCAACCTTTAGCATTTTTTAGCAAATCGCTAAACCCGACGGAACGCAAATACAGCACTTTTGACAGGGAGCTGCTGGCGCTCCATTTATCCATCCGCCACTTCCAGTTTTGGTTAGAAGGGCGGAGTTTCACGGCTTTTGTGGACCATAAACCGCTCACTTTTGCTATGGCTAAAATTTCAGAACCTTGGTCGGGCAGACAACAAAGACAGCTAGCTGCGATTTCAGAGTTCACCAGAGACATTCGACATGTAGCGGGCAAACTTAACGTAGTAGCGGACTGTCTCTCTCGCGCTGTGGCACCGCCAGAGCACGAGGAGACAGATTACACTGCTTCAGCAGCTGAGCTTTTCTCTAACGCAAATACATATGCACCACCTATCCATGAAGGGATAGATTATGCAGCCATGGCGGAAGAGCAAGGTAGTGATGCGGACGTGCGCGCGCTCCTGTCTGGACCAACAGGGTTAAGGCTGGAGGAAAAAGGGTTGCGCGACGGCGTGCCCCCCCTAATATGCGATGTTTCAACCGGCCGACCTCGCCCGTTAGTACCAGCTGCTTGGCGCCGCCGCATTTTCGACGCAATTCACTCCCTCGCGCACACCTGGTCAAAATGGTTGCCGAAAAGTTTGTGTGGCCAGGCCTACGCACAAACGTAAAAGAATGGGCAAAAACTTGCATTCCTTGTCAGCGCGCCAAAGTACACAAACACACAAAAGCCCCTCTGGAGCCTTTTCCAATCCCTGCTAGAAGGTTTGACCACATTCATGTCGACCTCGTGGGGCCGCTGTCTTCCTCCCAGGGTTTCACACACCTGCTAACAATGATAGACCGCACCACGCGCTGGCCAGAGGCAGTCCCTCTAGCGGCAACTACAGCGGAGGAAGTCGCTCGCGTTTTTCTAACAGATTGGGTGGCACGTTTCGGCGTCCCATCAGACATCACGTCAGATAGGGGGCCTCAATTTGTCTCAGAGCTCTGGTCAGCCATGTCCAACAGTTTAGGGGCAACAATTCACCGTACCACCGCTTATCACCCTCAGGCTAATGGGTTATGCGAGCGTTTTCACAGGTCCTTAAAGGCCGCCCTCAGGGCCTCATTAACAGACACAAATTAGGTAAATAAACTTCCCTGGGTTTTACTGGGGTTGCGTGCGGCACCTAAAGAGGATTTAGACGCTTCCCCTGCAGAATTAGTCTTTGCTCAGCCTATCAGACTACCAGGTGAATTTTTACCAGAAAACCCGGAACCAGGGCACCTTCCAGTCCCAAGGTTTTTAGGCAGTAACAGTCCGGACTTTCTCCACGGTCCAGCTCATCACTCCTTTCCACGAGTTTTTGTTCCTCAAACTTTAAAAAACGCTGAGTTTGTTTTTGTTAAGCATGAAGCTCTAAAACCAACGTTACGCCCAGTATACGATGGCCCGTATAGAGTGCTGGAAAATGGTGACAAACACTTTGTGCTTGATTATGGGGATAGAAATGAAACGGTCAGCATTGACAGACTCAAACCTGCCTTCTTGTTGAGAGACGAACCTGCACAGCTGGCTCGAGCACCTCGGCGAGGTAGACCCCCCAAGGAAAAAGTCTCAGCCCCCAGGCAGGGAACAGATAATCTCTCTCCTTCCCACACTGCAGATTCCTCACAACAAGGTCCCAGCAGGACGCCTAAACCAACCTACAGCAGCTTTGGGAGAAGATTGAAACCCAGACTACACAGGGACTGATTACACCACTATGCAAATTTTCGCTAATTGTGCCGCAACAGTTTAAGACTGATTTATGATTATACTATGCTGTTATGTTTTCACTGAACTCTCTTAGGAGCATGGCTGCTTGAAAGTTTCTTCTGTGGCAACAGCTGTAACACGTAGTATGTCTTAGTAATTACCCTAGACTGTGAATCTTTCTGTGTTCTTTCATAGTTGTTTGGGGGGCCTGTGGTATATATCACTCATATATTTGTTAGAGCATGTGGAAATGTTTGGGACAACATATACAAAGGAACTTCACACCTCTGAAAGAACAAAGGAATCTCACCGCCGTGTGAAGACCCATGATGTCACAGGACGCCATGGCAACAGACTCGACACCTTCACCCCTGAGGGAGGAGAGGTTTTCCCATCACCTCCCAAGGCGAAGGGAGGAGTTAACAGGACTAATAGGGGATTTAGATAACGGGGGATTTCAGCTTGTGTTTTGCATGTCTTTGATGCGTGCCTGTATTTAACCAGCGAGCTGGGCAGAATTCTTCCTCTTTTGCCTTCTGCCAAGCTCTGCACCAGATGAGACAAGATAGAAGAGTTTGTTCATTAAAGACTCTGCTTTTGTGATACAAAACCGCCTCGTTATTTCCAGCTCTTCTACAATAGCTACATTTTTAACAGTATTTTTTTTAAAGTTAAGTTATGACAAAAATATAAATCAGTTAAAAGCAAATGTTTTAATTTTTTTTTTATTGAAAATGTAAATATCTCCCCACAAATTATTAGACATTTTCATTTCACCTCTAATTACAGCTAGAATATGACTGTATATGCACAAGATACAAAGCAATTCAAATAAAAAAAATACAAAAAACTGAAGTTAAAACACTCAGCATTAAAAGAAAGGAGTATCTATTCATAGTTTCAAGATGATGTCACATGGCTGCCAATTACTATATGGGCAGTGTTGTGTAGGTAAATTGGCTGTATTACTAAGATGGCGGTTGGGGTGGACATGGGCTAGACCGGGGTGGCTAACTACCGGTTTCCGGTGGTGACGCCACTTTGGGTATAAAGGAAGTGGGCGGAAGAGGCTCTGCCCCTTTCCTCGCGGGAGCCACCTGGCAAGCAGGTGAGTGCCGTAAGCCTCTTTATGTAAATAACTATCATTGTAATAAAACTCCGTAAATTACATTAGTTGTGCATTTGCTTTTACCCAATTATTGACACAACATTTGGCAACAAGGTAAAAGCGGTAATGGATAGGTCTGTTGCTGAGTTTCGGCCATTTCTGGAGGTCCCGGGCAGACTGCCCGTGCCGTGACCTCATTGGTTCTCTACTTTTACCAACTACCTCGTGGTTTTGAACCTTGGCGAGCATGAGAGGCTTCGCGCAAGGGCTGCGTTAGTCCATAATTTGGGTACTGAAGGGCAGAGAGTATTCGAGAGCCTGGGGGGAGCTGATAGCTTCGATGGCTTTGTGGAGTTGATGGCGTGCCATTTTCGTGCTCCGGAGAGCGCCACGGTCCTGCACATCCAGTTTCGACAGCACTGCCAGTGGTTGGGAGAACCAGTGATGAGGTTCACTGAAGATCTCCAAAGGCTGGTGAGGGGATGTGATTTTGGACGCCCTGAAGATCAAATGATTCGGGACCAACTAGCGGAGCATGTTCGCTGTACAGCGGTCCAGTCCAGATTGTTGGACAATCTAGGGAGGTTGACATTGACCACGGCTATCGAGCTTGCCCAACGGTTCAAGGCAGCAGAGACCATCGGGAGAGGCCTTCCTGAAGGGGCTTTTCTGGGTGAAGAGGAGTCTTGTGCTGAGGCACTATTTTGGGACCCTGGTGTTGGTGATGTTGGAGAGGATACGTACACCACCATTGTTAAAATACAGTCCGCCCAAGGTACAGTACACCACGTTGTTACGGTTCTGGGTCCCCTGTTCACCGCTATAAGGCCAGTGTGTGCCCAGTGAAAGGAAAGCGTTGTGGCAAGTGTGGTTTGTGTGACCACTTTGTCAGGGCATGCGCTAACTTCGAACGCAGGAGCCATAGGAAGGAACCAGGTGCTGTGCACGAGACTCCAACTATAGTACACACGGTCTCCCCGGACACAACGGGAAGGATCGGGTGTGACGTCATGCTTGACGGCGTCATGGTTCCACTGTTGGTGGACACTGGAGCAATTATCCCAGTGTTGAACCTGGCGATGGTGAACAGGTTGTTTCCCTATCGACAAATTAAACAACAAGGAAGAGAATGTTATGGCTATGGATGGAACAGACTGGCAGTTTTGGGGTTTGTGGAAATGGAACCCCGCTATAAGTCTGTTGTTGTGCTCCGAGCCCGCATTCACGTCACCGCTGGGGGGTTAACATCATGGGGTGTAATCTCTTTTACAGCCTGGGTTTTTCAATTGGCAACGTGTCGGGTGAGGAATGGTCGGGCTGCGGACTGTGAAGCCGTCCGACTCCGTTGGTGGATGGCATGGCAGTGAGGGAATCGGACTGGCTGGACATGTGTCATGAGGGAGAGCACGTTCGGTGCTGCACAACGCTGCCTTGGGTTGGACCCAATGCCGGGTTTTCTGGTTCCCTGGATGAGGGTGTGGGATGGCACGATGGGACCCTAGAGGTGGCCTGTAATTATGAGGTCCCATGCCAGATCCCGAAGGGGCGAGACCAGACAGTGTGTTGATAAATCGCTCGAGAAGATGGTCTACCATGGACATGGCATGGACTGGGCCTACAAGTTGACCGGATTGGTGGTGGAGACCATTCAGACCCAAAATCACCAGAGGAAAAAGACACGGGCTTCCCTGTGGGTCAGAGACATGGCGCGGCCCAGGGTTGAGGCCCAGATGAGAGGAGATCATGGTTCGCGCGAGCAGCGCGAAGAGCGGACAAAGTTCTGGGTGGAGGCTGCTCGGAGTGATGGGTATCTGTGCTTGTCTGACCAGACCTGGAGGCAACCGAATGAGTTACGTTGAGTGGAGGAGAAGAAGCGACGCAGTGGGAGCCCTGAGGTCAAGAGACAGAAGCGGTTGGAGAAGGACCCGTCAACGGACTGAGAGCACTGTTCTGTCTTTATTTTCTGTTTGTTGTTTATATGTGCTTTTGCTCTAGTCCTGATGTGTTTGTTTTAGTGCCGGTGTGGTACCCCGATTTAATAAAAAAAAAAAAAAGAGAGAAAACGTTAAAGTGTGAAATGTAAGAAATGGGGTGTTTAATGACAGCTCAACATCATGATCATCATAGCAGTCTGTCGGGGGCGACAATGACTGTTTCACCCAGGTTTTAACAGATTCCTCCTAACAGCTCCGTCCTTCTCCCTCCGCCACCAGGAACTCCCGACCTTGTCAGCCTGGGTGACGTCCGAGCTGGTATGAGTTGCTTTCTGACTGACCATTTCATGAAACTGCTTGCAAAGTATTTGAGTACTGCTAGCTTTTGCTGGACTAGTGGCACATTCTTGGCAGATAGAGGTATTATCAGTGACAAGGACAGGCCAAGACAACTGACTCTAGTATCTGTTGCAGTGACTGACCAGATGATCGGTTTGTTTATCCCTGCTCTTTGTGTAGTGTATGTCACAATGCACCAACTGGCAAAAGTACACCACAGACCTTGCGACAGATGTGCTTATCTGCCAGGAAGACCAGACTCACCCCGTGTAACTGGGAGTGGTCCACCACAGACCTGTGACAGATTTTGTTTTTAGTTCTACCAGGATGCCCAGTTTCACCCTCCACGCCCTTGGAAGGGCGGGTTTGCTAGTTGAGTCGCCGACAGCCCGACCCATGAGACAGGTAGTTCCAGGTTTCATGGTTGTCCGGTAGCAAGCAAAGCAGTGCCTGACCTGACAAAATGACACCTAGAAGTTAAATTTTAATATTAAGGGGCCTGAATTGTAGATGTGGGATTTTATTGGCTCGATGACTGTAGTTGAATGGATATGCTGAAATTGGATTTTACTAATGTGTTAGTTTTATGCCTAAGTTTGGGGTGGTGGAGTGTGTTTACTCCATTTAAGATGTCTATTTGTGCAGATTTAAATACCCAACGTTTAAAATGTAGTATGATGTACCCATTGTGGGGGTGAATGTTGGGGGGACAGTAGTCGTTGTGTGTTTTGTAATTTTGTATGTCTTCTACGTGGAGTTGCTCTGTGATTATTTTAATTGAGAGACACAGCTTTGTTTGAATGTTTGGCGGCAGAATAATCTGCCCTGCCGTGTGGGGGTGCTGGTAGTCTACCTGGCCCCCTAGCCTTAGTTGTATGCATGGATAGGAAGTTTATTTGTTTCTCTAACAGAGTGTGAGTCGGGAAGCAAATTTGGGTGGGCTATCTGGGCGCTTGGTGTTTTTGAAGGGGGGGGGGGATTGACCATTACCTAATCCACATAGCACCGGACCCCCATGATCCCTCCTGCAGGTGGTGAGCCCACTGGAGGGCGGACCCATGTAACTCCTTCGGGCTGAGCCCGGCCGGGTCCCATGGGTGGAAACCCGGCCACCAGATGTTAGCCTCCCACTTGAGGTGTTTCAGGCATGTCCCACTGGGACGAGACCCCGGGGCAGACCCAGGACTCGGTGGAGAGACTATAGGGCCTTTTCCACTAGCCTCGCTTAGCCCTACACCGCACCACTCAGCCCGCGTTTGAGCATTTTCCATTAGCCCCAGCACCGGTTAGCAGGCGCTATTTTACTACCTGATCCAGGGCAGGGTCTAACCGAGCTGAGTAGGGCTGAGTATGGCTGTGATGTGACTTTAACAGACTGGTCGCCACTGATTGGTCAGGTCGTAACGTCACGAAAGCGACTTTTTCTGCTGAATCTACTACACCACCGCCATTTGTAGTTGTTCAGCCAGTGAACACAGTGCGCCCCTTTAATACAGTATTTTCACACTCTGAAGATGTCTTCTCGTAAGGCTATCCCCTGGTCAAACGAGGAGGTGCGCAATTTTCTTTCTATGTTAGCCGACGATCGCATCCAGCGCGAGTTGAACGGATCTACTCGAAATGAAAAAATATACCAGCAGGTGTCCGAGCAGATGGGTTCCCAAGGGCACATCCGTACTGCCAAACAGTGTCGGGAGAAGCTGAAAAAGCTGAAAAGTGATTACTGAGCAGTGAAGGACCACAATGCTCGAAGTGGAGCGGATCGGAAGGAGTGGAAGTGGTTCGCTGAGAGACATTGGGCTCGACACGGTCTGGGAACATCTTGGTATCCCCTCTGAAGAGCTGGAGTAGGTGGCTGGGAGAGGGAAGTCTGGGCTTCTCTGCTTGAACTGCTGCCTCCGCGACCCGGACCTCCAGAAAAGCGGTAGAAGATGGATGGATGGATGGATGGATGGGGGGGGGGATTGTTGTGTATGTAAATTGGCTGTATTACTAAGATGGCGGCCAGGTTGGACATGGGCTAGACCGGGGTGGCTAACTACCGGTTTCCGGTGGTGATGCCACTCGAGGCATAAAGGAAGTGGGTGGAAGAGGCTCTGCCTCTTTCATGGCGGGAGCCACCTGGCAAGCAGGCGAGTGCTGAAAGCCTCTTTCTGTAAATAACTATCATTGTAATAAAGCTCCATAAACTACATCAGTTATGAATTTGCTTTTACCGAATTATGGACACAACATACAGCCATGTTGGCAGGAAGCTGCCGAGGGAATTCTATTTCATTAAAGCCGAAAATTATATAATGTCATGACTTGCCGCTCATCAGCGGCGCCAGCTGTGCGCACACCTGCGCCTCGTCAGCGGCGAGGGATTTAAGCCGCCTCGCCCTGGGCTTCGGCCTGAAGCCGTCTGTTCTCATCGGCATCTCTTGCTGCAAGGAACCCCCTTCATCAAGCAAGATACAACGTAAGCATCTCTTACCTTTTCCTCCCAGCCTTCTCCCCTGTACACAGGTGGATTTCCCGGTGGCGGACAACGTTCCCTTGCCACCATCTCCTCGCTGCTGCTTCAGGCGCTCCAGGTCACTGTCTACCGGGCTATGCCCTTGCTTAACACCAGCCACCTGCCCAGACCAAGGTTGTCCGGCTGAACGGCTTCCTGCCCCCGTGCCTGACGCAGACATCCACCACCAATACATCCACATATCACAGACACGCAGCCATACACACCTTTGTTGTTGAATAAACTGTTAAACCTATTCTGAGCCTGCGTGTGTGTCTCCTGAGCCGTGCATTATGTCAGTACGGCTTCAGCAGAGCGGCTCGGCGGACAGCTGGCTCACACGCCGTCTCACCACTCTCGAGGCTCAAATAGATTTAATAGTTTATCAGCAACAGGTGATGCTGAATCAATTAGTTAAGATCACTCACCAGTTAGATCGCTTGGACCTCCCGCAGCTGTTCCCCCCGGCTCATCAGGGAGGTGCAGCTCCTGCCGCTCCGGCGGCCGGTCAGACTGTTCCCGGGTCGCCAACCCAGCTCACACCCATTCCGACCCCCGCCCGCTTTAGCGGACAGCTCGGCGGAGCGCAGGGGTTCATCATGCAGTGTGAGTCGGTGTTCTCCCGCGTCCCTGGGGATTTTCCCTCAGACCACAGCCGAATAGGCTATATGGGAAACCTCCTGGAGGGGCGGGCACTCACCTGGGCTTATGCCGTCATGGCGAAGCCCAGCTATGCCAACCTCTCCTACGGCCAATTCGTGCAACAGTTCCTCGACGTGTTTGACCATAGTCGTCGAGATAGTGTGTTAGTTGATTGCCTTCTCTGCCTTCAACAGGGAGGTCGGTCAGCTGCACACTACTCGATCGACTTCCGGGTCATCGCGGAAGAGGTTGGCTGGGATGAGCCCTCGCTCTGCGGCATCATCCTCCGCAGTCTGAACTCTGGTCTGAGGGATGAGTTGGGTGGTCGCGATATTCCGGGGAGGCTTTCGGAGCTGATATCACTAGCGATTAGTTTGGATAACAGGCTTCGCGAGCGGTCTTCAGAGCGGAAGTCTGCTTCTCGCTCGTGGGGAGGCTCGCCTCGCCTCGCCTGTCCCAAGCTCGCCCCCTGGCGACTCCACCGCCAGACTCCTCCGAGAAGTCGGAGGCAAAGGCGGTGGGCCGGTCAAAGCTCCATCTAGCGGAGAAACAACGCCGCTGGGAGTTGGGCCTCTGCATGTATTGTGGAGGCAGTCAACATCCCATGGAGCATTGTCCAGAGAAGCCGGTTAGGGGTCCGCGAATCACTGTAGGGGGCCTTGCAGATTCTAACCGGTCGAGTCCCCCCATGAATTTGACGCTGCCCATCCGTTTCTGCCATAATCCCACAGGGCACCTCACGCACGCACTGGTGGATTCAGGCACGGAGGGTAGCTTCATTTCACAAAGCCTGGCAACCCAATTGGGCATCCGTTGCCACCCTCTCGAGTCTCCTCTTGCCCTAGTAAATCTCTCCCATGTCTCCCTGGGAAAAGTGACACACCGGACGACCCCTGTCCCAGTAATCATCTCAGGAAATCACCGGGAGGATATCACCTTCTACATCCTACCATCTCCAGTAACACCTGTGATTCTTGGATACCCATGGCTCTGCCTCCACAATCCTGTCCTGGACTGGAAGACCAGCAGAGTGTCTGCCTGGAGCTCTTTCTGCATGGGCACCTGCCTCCAATCCGCTGCCTGCGCCCCGTCCTCTCCTCCCACTCCCAAGGACGCCGCGCCTCCGGATCTCACCCTGGTGCCCTCGGAGTTCCACGACCTGGGCATGGTCTTCAGCAAGTCCAAGGCAATGTCTCTTCCTCCACACCGGCCCTATGACTGCGCTATTAACATCCGCCAGGGGGCCCCCTTACCCTCGGGACGTCTCTACAGCCTGTCAGCGCCGGAGAAGGAGGCAATGAACACTTATTTGAAGGAGTCGCTGAGTGCCGGAATCATCCGCCCCTCATCATCACCATTAGGCGCAGGGTTCTTCTTCGTGGGCAAGAAGGATGGCTCTCTTCGTCCTTGTATTGACTACCGTGCCCTCAATGACATCACGGAGAAGGACCGCTACACCTTGCCCCTAATGGATACCGCCTTCCACTCCCTCCAGGGGGCAACTTGGTTCACCAAGCTGGATTTTCGCAGCGCATACCACCTCGTCCGGATCCGGGAGGGAGACGAGTGGAAGACAGCCTTCTGTACCCCGAACGGCCATTTCGAATGCCTGGTTATGCCGTTCGGGTTGACCAACGCTCCAGCCGTCTTTCAGCGCCTTATTAATGACGTCCTCCGGGATTTCATCGGCCTGTTAGTGTTCGTCTACCTGGACGATATCCTCATCTTCTCCAGATCCAGGGACAAGCACCAGGTCCACGTGAGGCGGGTCCTTCAGAGGCTGCTGGAGAACCGATTATATGTTAAGGCGGAGAAATGCAAACTCTACGCCAAGACTACATCCTTCCTGGGATTCGTCATCTCTCATGACCAGGTGCTCCCGGACCCAGCGAAGGTCAAAGCGGTGGTAGAGTGGCCCACTCCTACATCAAGGAAGCAGGTACAACAGTTCATTGGGTTTGCCAATTTCTACCGCCGCTTCGTCCCTAATTTTGGAGCCATCGTCGGTCCCCTGACCCGCCTCACCTCCCCTAAGACCCCGTTCCGGTGGACTGAAGAGGCCGCAGCTGCCTTCCAGGCGCTGAAGGCAGAGTTTTCCTCTTCCCGGGTCCTCAGCCAAGTCGACCCCGCGCTGCAGTGCATCGTTGAGGTGGACGCTTCGGACACGGGGGTGGGGGCGGTGTTGTCTCAGCGGTCGCCTGCCAATGGCGCCAAACGGCCCTGCGCCTTCTTCTCTCGGCGCTTGTCCCCGGCGGAACGTAATTACGACGTGGGGGACAGAGAGCTCCTCACCATCAAGCTCGCGCTTCAGGAGTGGCGCCACTGGCTGGAGGGGGCCGCTCTGCCGTTCGTGGTACTCACCGATCACAAGAACTTGGAATATTTAAGAACTGCCAAGCGTCTGAATGCCCGCCAGGCGCATTGGTCCTTGTTCTTCGCCAGGTTTCTTTTTAACATCACCTTCAGACCTGGCTCCAAGAACTGCCTGCCCGACGCCCTCTCCAGGCAATTTGCCCCTGAGGCATCAGAAGACGCGGTCCACACCATCCTGCCCAGGTCGTGCGTCGTGGAGGCCGTCTCCTGGGACATCGAGAGCAAGATCCGGAAGGCGCAGGAATTGGAATTGGACCCTGGCGGCGGACCGGAGGGGAGGCTTTTTGTGCCATCTGCTGTCCGGGGGGAGGTTATCCACTGGCTTCATACGTCCAAGCTCACCTGCCATCCTGGGTCCTCCCGGATGATCGACCTCCTCCAACGCTCCTTCTGGTGGCCGGGTCTGCGGAGGGACGCCGCCCGCTATGCCCAGGCCTGCCCCGTCTGTGCCACCAGCAAGTCAGGTAACGCTCCCCCCGCGGGCCTGCTCCAGCCCCTGCCCGTTCCTGGTAGGCCCTGGTCGCACATCGCCCTAGACTTCGTCACCGGTCTCCCTGTCTCCAACACCTTCGGCACAGTCCTGACCATCGTTGACCATTTCTCCAAGGCTGCTCACTTCGTGCCATTACGGGGGCTCCCATCTGCCTTGGAGACAGCGGACCTCCTCATCCAGCACGTGGTCAGGCTGCACGGGATTCCGGTAGATGTGGTCTCGGACCGAGGCCCCCAGTTTGCCTCGGACGTCTGGAGGTCCTTCTGCAATGCCCTGGGAGCCAAGGTAAGCCTCTCCTCCGGCCATCACCCCCAATCCAACGGGCAGTGTGAGCGGACCAATCAGAAGCTGGAGGCTGCGCTCCGCTGCGTTACTGCATCCAAACCTGCGTCCTGGAGCACACACCTCGCCTGGGTGGAGTACGCCCATAACACCGCTCGTTCCTCTGCCACCGGGATGTCCCCATTCAAGGCATCCCTGGGCTACGATCGTCCTCTGTTCCCTATGCAGGAGAGCGAGTTGACTGTCCCCTCAGTCCGGGCGCACCTCAGGCGGTGCCGCTCCATCTGGTCTTCGGCGCACAGCGCACTTTTACGCACGGCGGAGCGCAACAAGTCCACGGCAGACCGGCACAGGAGACCTGCCCCAGCCTACCAGGTAGGCCAACGAGTCTACTTGTCCACTCAGGACGTCTGTTTAAAGGGTGAGAGGAGAAAGCTGGCCCAACGGTTCATCGGTCCATTTCCCATCACCAAGATCATCAACCCGGTGGCTGTGCGTGTGGTTATCCCCCCCTCCACCGCATCCATCCCACCTTCCACGTCTCCTAGGTGAAACCGGAGGTCTCCGATCTCCTCTGCCCTCCACCTGTGGCGCAGCCCGCGCCCCGGATGATAGATGGCCATCCGGCCTGGACAGTCTCTACCATCCTGGACTCCCGGCGCCGGGGTCACGGGTTGCAGTACTTGGTGGATTGGGAGGGCTACGGACCTGAATGGAGACAATGGGTGCGCTCCTCATTTGTGTTGGATCCGTCCCTCATCGCTGAGTTCCACCGAGCGCACCCAGAGAAACCATCGCCAGGAGGCGCTGCTAGAGGGGGGAGTACTGTCACGACTTGCCGCTCATCAGCGGTGCCAGCTGTGCGCACACCTGCGCCTCGTCAGCAGCGAGGGATTTTAAGCCGCCTTGCCCCTGGGCTTCGGCCTGAAGCTGTCTGTTCTCATCGGCATCTCTTGCTGCAAGGAACCCCCTTCATCAAGCAAGATACAATGTAAGCATCTCTTACCTTTTCCTCCCAGCCTTCTCCCCTGTGCACAGGTGGATTTCCCGGTGGCGGACAACGTTCCCTTGCCACCATCTCCTCGCTGCTGCTTCAGGCGCTCCAGGTCACTGTCTACCGGGCTACGCCCTTGCTTAATGCCAGCCACCTGCCCAGACCAAGGTTGTCCGGCTGAACAGCTTCCTGCCCCCGTGCCTGACGCAGACATCCACCACCAATACATCCACATATCACAGACACGCAGCCATACACACCTTTGTTGTTGAATAAACTGTTAAACCTATTCTGAGCCTGCGTGTGTGTCTCCTGAGCCGTGCATTATGTCATATAAAACTGATTCAAAACTGATGTTGTGGCACATATGTTGGGCTCACATTTTTCACAGTGGTATAACTGCATGTTTATTGGAGGCTTCATGTCTGGAAGGACAAAAGACTAGAATCTGCAGAATATAACGAGGAGGTGTGAGATTTGGCTTTTTGCCCCAGAGAAGATGCCCCAGAAAGATTTCCGGTTCATCAGTGAATAAGAGACAATGGTGAAGGTTCAAAGGGATGCATTGTGACTGTATGTTTACTGAAGCACCATGTGACTTGAGTTCTGATGCTAGAAACATATAAAAGGATGATGTGATATGGTTCTTTCTCTTCTTCCTGCTTTGAGAATGCTAGAGAATGTGTTCTGTCAATAAAGCTGAATCTGAGAAATAAAACTCAGCCTCATCACTGAACGCATCCTCTACACTGGTGACCTACGACAAAGAATGAGCAGACAGAATCCTCCCGAGCGGGGCTCGACGGAAGCCAGCCTGATGGCCGCCTCCACAATCCAGCTGCCCGATTTCTGGCAGCACAGCCCGCGCTCATGGTTTAGCGCGGTCGAGGCGCAGTTCAACCTCCGGACAATCTCTAACGACGACACAAGATTCTACCATGTGGTAGTGAAGCTGGACAGCCACACGGTCCAGAGGGTGGAAGGTTTGGTTAATCATCCACCGGACAGCGACAAGTACAGCACATTGAAGGACGCGCTGATCAACCATTTCACCCCTTCGGTCCAACAGCGAGCAGAGGGGCTCCTAACGTTGACGGAGTCGGAGAACGACAGACTTGCGGACCTAATGGTGAAGATGCTGAGGTTGAAAGACTCGGAGGACGGCGAATTTATTTTCGCCCACCTTTTCCTCTGGACCCTGCCGCCAGCAGTGAGAGTAGCCCTGGCAGAGTCGCCCCGATTGGCCAGGCGAGACTACCATGGGCTGAGCAAGGAGGCGCAGTGGCTTGTCGACACCCACAAGCGGAATGCGGTTTCGGCTGCTAGCCCAAGAACGACGTCTGGAGACGGCTTGGAACCAGTGGTCGCGGCGCCAGACGCACCGACGACGGCGGCGACGAGGACTGGGCGGCGTGGAGCGGATGACGGCCTGTGCTTCTACCACCGCCGTTTTGCAGAGAAAGCACACAAGTGCGTCCCACCGTGCCACTTTAAGCGCCAGGGAAACGCCAGGGACCGAGGGCCGGTAGCAGCTGCGACCCTCGGCGAAGAGACAAGCTGCTTTACCTGACGGATGCACACTCGGGAAAACAATTCCTTATGGACACGGGCTCCAAGCTGAGTTTCGGCACACCCAATCTACGCGGAACGGCTGATGCCGTCTAAAGCTCCCTGGGTGTCAGTGGTCAGCAGCAAACGGCTCAACGATTAAAACTTTCGGTGAGAGGACTATGCTTCTGTCCTTACAGGGCCGTTCATTTGAGTGGACTTTTATTCTAGCAGCAGTCAGTTTCAACATGTTAGGGGCTGATTTTTTGTGCTCACATGGTTTATTGGTTGACCTTGCTAATAGACGTTTGATTAATGCACTGTCTTTCCATTCTATCCCCTGCACAGCTCGGGTGGCCCCGCCGACTGCACATGCCAGCGTCTCAGCTGCGGGTGGTAAGTTTCACACATTGCTCGCTCAGTTCCCAGCACTCACAGTCCCCACGTTTTCGGCGACAGTGGCTAAACATGGGTGGAGCATTTATCACCACCACCGGGCCCCCAGTTTTTGCAAAAGCTCGGCGCTTGGACCCAGCTAAACTGGCCATCGCACGCGAGGAGTTCGCTAACCTGGAAAAACTGGGCATTATTAGATGCTCCAAAAGCCCCTGGGCTTCGCCGCTACACGTGGTCCCAAAAGCTGATGGCTCGTGGCGACCTTGTGGCGATTTCCGCAGGTTGAACAACGTTTCAGCACATGACCACTACCCGATTCCGCACATTCAGGATTTTTTGTTCATTTGGCGGGAGGGCGCGCATATTTTTCTAAAATAGATTTGGGTGCGCAACTTCCTCCAAAGATTTTCTATGGGGTTGAGATCTGGAGACTGGCTAGGCCACTCCAGAACCTTGAAATGCTTCTTTCGAAGCCACTCCTTCGTTGCCCGGGCGGTGTGTTTGGGATCATTGTCATGCTGAAAGACCCAGCCACATTTCATCTTCAATGCCCTTGCTGATGGAAGGAGGTTTTCACTCAAAATCTCACAATACATGGCCCCATTCATTCTTTCCTTTACACAGATCAGTCGTCCTGGTCCCCTTTGCAGAAAAACAGCCCCCAAAGCATGATGTTTCCACACCCATGCTTCACAGTAGGTATGGTGTTTTTTCTACCTCCAAAACAGACAAGCTGAGTTTTTACCAAAAAGTTCTATTTTGGTTTCATCTGACCATATGACATTCTCCCAATCCTCTTCTGGATCATCCAAATGCTCTCTAGCAAACTTCAGACGGGCCTGGACATGTACTGTCTTAAGCAGGGGAACACGTCTGGCACTGCAGGATTTGAGTCCCTGACGGCGTAGTGTGTTACTGATGTAGCCTTTGTTACTTTTCCCAGCTCTCTGCAGGTCATTCACTAGGTCCTCCCATGTGGTTCTGGGATTTTTGCTCACCATTCTCGTGATCATTTTGACCCCATGGGGTGAGATCTTGCGTTTAGCCCCAGATCGAGGGAGATTATCAGTGGTCTTGTATGTCTTCCATTTTCTAATAATTGCTCCCACAGTTGATTTCTTCACACCAAGCTGCTTACCTATTGCAGATTCAGTCTTCCCATCCTGGTGCAGGTCTACAATTTTGTTTCTGGTTGTAGAGGAGCTTGGCAATGAAGAGGCGATTTGGTTTATAAGCAAAGTTTTAATGTTCAGCTCTTCTAACAAGTCTCATCTGGTGCAGAGAGCGGCAGAAGGGAAAAGAGAGAGAATCTCTCCAATTCACTCATTATATACATGCACACAACATGACGAGGCGACGAGGACTGGGCGGCGTGGAGCGGATGACGGCCTGTGCTTCTACCACCGCCGTTTTGCAGAGAGAGCACACAAGTGCGTCCCACCGTGCCACTTTAAGCGCCAGGGAAACGCCAGGACCGAGGGCCGGTAGCAGCTGCGACCCTCGGCGAAGAGAACAAGCTGCTTTACCTGACGGATGCACACTCGGGGAAACAATTCCTCATGGACACGGGCTCCCAGCTGAGTTTCGTCACACCCATCTACGTGGAACGGCTGATGCCGTCTAAAGCTCCCTGGGTGTCAGTGTCAGCAGCAAACGGCTCAACGATTAAAACTTTCGGTGAGAGGACTATGCTTCTGTCCTTACAGGGCCGTTCATTTGAGTGGACTTTTATTCTAGCAGCAGTCAGTTTCAACATGTTAGGGGCTGATTTTTTGTGCTCACATGGTTTATTGGTTGACCTTGCTAATAGACGTTTGATTAATGCACCTGTCTTCCATTCTATCCCCTGCACAGCTCGGGTGGCCCCGCCGACTGCACATGCCAGCGTCTCAGCTGCGGGTGGTAAGTTTCACACATTGCTCGCTCAGTTCCCAGCACTCACAGTCCCCACGTTTTCGGCGACAGTGGCTAAACATGGGGTGGAGCATTTTATCACCACCACCGGGCTCCCCGTTTTTGCAAAAGGTCGGCGCTTGGACCCAGCTAAACTGGCCATCGCACGCGAGGAGTTCGCTAACCTGGAAAAACTGGGCATTATTAGATGCTCCAAAAGCCCCTGGGCTTCGCCGCTACACGTGGTCCCAAAAGCTGATGGCTCGTGGCGACCTTGTGGTGATTTCCGCAGGTTGAACAACGTTTCAGCACATGACCACTACCCGATTCCGCACATTCAGGATTTTTCGGTTCATTTGGCGGGGGCGCGCATTTTTTCTAAAATAGATTTGGTGTGCGGTTACCACCAAGTTCCAGTGCACGCTCAGGATATACCCAAAACAGCGGTTATAACTCCTTTCGGCCTTTTTGAGTTTTTGCGCATGCCATTTGGCATCAAAGGGGCCACGCAGACTTTCCAACGCATGATGGATGTAGTTTTACGCGACCTTCCTTTCGTGTTCGTTTACTTGGATGACATTTTAGTAGCCAGCACGTCCGAAGGCGAACACGAAAGCCACCTCACAGCAGTTTTTTGGAGGCTGGCAAAGCACGGGTTAATAATTAACCCAGCGAAGTGCCAGTTTGGGGTGGTGCAAATTGTTTTTTGGGGGCATCGCGCTTCGGCAGAAGGAGCGGTTCCTCTACCTGATAGGTACGCGCAATACAGATTTTCCGCAACCTCAACAGGTCAAGGCGCTACAGGAGTTTTTGGGAATGGTTAATTTTTACAACCGGTTCCTTCCAAGCGCAGCGCGGCTCATGCAACCATTATACACTGCATTAAGGAAACAAAAGCCCGCAAACAAAGTTGAATGGTCTCCGGAGCGGGAGCGCCGCTTTTGCCACAGGTCAAATCAGCCCTGGCAAACGCTGTTTTGTTAGCGCACCCAGTTCCAACGGCCCGCATGGCCTCACCCACTGACGCTTCCGATTTAGCAGTGGGGGCGGTTGTTGAACAGTTTGTGGCAGGTACCTGGCAACACCCTCGCGTCCTCGCCACCAATTGTGCAAGTTCTCCCACTTAAAAGTATGAGAGAGGTCTCCATTTTCATCATAGGTATACCTCACTATGAGAGACAAAATGAGAAAAAAAAAATCCAGAAAATCACATTGAAGGATTTTTAATGATTAATTGGTAAATTCCTCAGTAAAATAAGCATTTGGTCAATAACAAAAGTTCATCTCAATACTTTGTTATACACCCTTTGTTGGCAATGACACAGGTCAAATGTTTTCTGTAAGTCTTCACAAGGTTTTCACACACTGTTGCTGGTATTTTGGCCCATTCCTCCATGCAGATCTCCTCTAGAGCAGTGATGTTTTGGGGCTGTCGCTGGGCAACACGGACTTTCAACTTCCTCCAAAGATTTTCTATGGGGTTGAGATCTGGAGACCTGGCTAGGCCACTCCCAGAACCTTGAAATGCTTCTTTCGAAGCCACTCCTTCGTTGCCCCGGGTGGTGTGTTTGGGATCATTGTCATGCTGAATAGACCCAGCCACATTTCATCTTCAATGCCCTTTGCTGATGGAAGGAGGTTTTCACTCAAAATCTCACAATACATGGCCCCCATTCATTCTTTCCTTGCACAGATCAGTCGTCCTGGTCCCTTGCAGAAAAACAGCCCCAAAGCATGATGTTTCCACACCCATGCTTCACATAGTATGGTGTTTTTTTCTCCTCCAAACACGACAGAGCTGAGTTTTTACCAAAAAGTTCTATTTTGGTTTCATCTGACCATATGACATTCTCCCAATCCTCTTCTGGATCATCAAATGCTCTCTACAAACTTCAGACGGGCCTGGACATGTACTGTCTTAAAGCAGGGGAAAAGTCTGGCCAGCTAGCAGGATTTGAGTCCCTGCGGCGTAGTGTTTACTGATGTAGCCTTTGTTACTTTGGTCCCAGCTCTCTGCAGGTCATTCACTAGGTCCTCCCATGTGGTTCTGGGATTTTTGCTCACCATTCTCATGATCATTTTGACCCCATGGGGTGAGATTTTGCGTGGAGCCCCAGATTGAGGGAGATTATCAGTGGTCTTGTATGTCTTCCATTTTCTAATAATTGCTCCCACAGTTGATTTCTTCACACCAAGCTGCTTACCTATTGCAGATTCAGTCTTCCCAGCCTGGTGCAGGTCTACAATTTTGTTTCTGGTTGTAGAGGAGCTTGGCAATGAAGAGGCGATTTGGTTTATAAGCAAAGTTTTAATGTTCAGCTCTTCTAACAAGTCTCATCTGGTGCAGAGAGCGGCAGAAGGGAAAAGAGAGAGAATCTCTCCAACTCACTCATTATATACATGCACACAACAAAAGACATGCATAACAAAGGCTGACATCCCTCATTATCTTAATCCCCCCATTGTCTTGGTATTTCCTCTCCTCGCCTTGGGAGGTGATGGTATTTCCTCTTCCTCGCCTTGGGGGGTGAGGGTGGCTCCTCCGGTCTCCTCCGCCGCGTCCGGGAACGTCTTTGTTCTTCACTCGGCGGGGGAGAGTCCTTTGTCCTTTCAGAGGTGTGAAGTTCTTTACATATGTAATTACCAAACATTTCCACATGCTTCAGCATATGTAAGTTATGGAATATATGATTAATAT